>JAIFGZ020000229.1:0-1205000 GCA_019925245.2 Oryza australiensis | reverse complement strand
AGATAGAGAAAAAACTAAAGGAGAATACTTAATAATACGGCGAAACATTTATACAAAACACCTATCCCGAGCACACGCAAGGGAACCATAGATAGGCAAGTGAAATCCAATCCACGAAATAATTTGATCCATGGACGGCACCGTTGTGGTAAAGGTCGTAATTCCAGAGGAATCATTACCGCAAGGCATAGAGGGGGAGGTCATAAGCGCCTATACCGTAAAATAGATTTTCGACGGAATCAAAAAGACATATCTGGTAGAATCGTAACCATAGAATACGACCCTAATCGAAATGCGTACATTTGTCTCATACACTATGGGGATGGTGAGAAGGGATATATTTTACATCCCAGAGGGGCTATAATTGGAGATACTATTGTTTCTGGTACAAAAGTTCCTATATCAATGGGAAATGCCCTACCTTTGAGTGCGGTTTGAACTATTGATTTACGTAATTGGAAGTAACCAATTAGGTTTACGACGAAACCTAGAAATCGATCACTGATCCAATTTGACTACCTCTACGGGATAGACCTCAACAGAAAACTATTGAGTAACGGCAGCAAGTGATTGAGTTCAGTAGTTCCTCATAGAAAATTATTGACTCTAGAGATATGGTAATATGGAGAAGACAAAATTGTTTTATGCACGCACAGAACCGGAAGCGCCCCTTGTTTCAAAGAGAGGAGGACGGGTTATTCACATTTAATTTGATGGTCAGAGGCGAATTGAAAGCTAAGCAGTGGTAATTAAGACCCCGGGGAAAATAGGGATGTCTCCTACGTTACCCATAATATGTAGAAGTATCGACGTAATTTCATAGAGTCATTCGATCTGAATGCTACATGAAGAACATAAGCCAGATGACGGAACGCGGAGACCTAGGATGTAGAAGATCATAACATGAGCGATTCGGCAGATTTGGATTCCTTTCCTATATATCCACTCATGTGGTACTTTATCATACGATTCATATAAGATCCATCTATCTAGAGATCGTCATATACATCTAGAAAGCCGTATGCTTTGGAAGAAGCTTGTACAGTTTGGGAAGGGGTTTTTGAGAGAAAAGAAGAATCTACTTCAACCGATATGCCCTTAGGCACGGCCATACATAACATAGAAATCACACGTGGAAGGGGTGGGCAATTGGCTAGAGCAGCAGGTGCTGTAGCGAAACTGATTGCAAAAGAAGGTAAATCGGCCACTTTAAGATTACCATCTGGGAGGTCCGTTTGGTATCCCAAAACTGCTTAGCAACAGTCGGAAAGTGGGTAATGTTGGGGTGAACCAAAAAGTTTGGGTAGAGCCGGATCTAAGTGTTGGCTAGGTAAACACCCCGTAGTAAGAGGGGTAGTTATGAACCCTGTGGACCACCCCCATGGGGGCGGTGAAGGAAAGCCCCCATTGGTAGAAAAAACCCACAACCCCTTGGGGTTATCCTGCGCTTGGAAGAAGAACTAGGAAAAGGAAAAATATAGTGATAGTTTTATTCTTCGTCGCCGTAAGTAAATACGTAACTAGGAATATGGAAAATTGCATTTTTGGAATTTGCAATAATGGGATGGGCGAACGACGGGAATTGAACCCACGCATGGTGGATTCACAATCCACTGCCTTGATCCACTTGGCTACATCCGCCCCTTATCCAGCTAAAGGATTTTCTCTTTTTTCCATTCATCATTATTCTATTTATTCTGACCTCCATACTTCGATCGAGATATTGGACATCGAATGCCACTCTTTAAAATGGAAAAAAAGGAGTAATCAGCTGTGACACGAAAAAAAACGAATCCTTTTGTAGCTCATCATTTATTGGCAAAAATAGAAAAGGTCAATATGAAGGAGGAGAAAGAAACAATAGTAACGTGGTCCCGGGCATCTAGCATTCTACCCGCAATGGTTGGCCATACAATCGCGATTCATAATGGAAAGGAACATATACCTATTTACATAACAAATCCTATGGTAGGTCGCAAATTGGGGGAATTCGTACCAACTCGGCATTTCACTAGTTATGAAAGTGCAAGAAAGGATACTAAATCTCGTCGTTAACTTAATTCAGAATAGAAAGATTAAAAATAAAAAAAAAAAAAAGAAATAGGTAAGCGGGGAATAACCTTATTTATGACAAGTTTCAAACTGGTAAAGTATACCCCTAGGATAAAGAAGAAGAAGAGTGGGCTAAGGAAACTCGCAAGAAAAGTACCAACCGATCGTCTACTTAAGTTCGAACGGGTTTTCAAAGCACAAAAACGCATCCATATGTCCGTTTTCAAAGTACAAAGAGTTCTTGATGAGATTCGTTGGCGTTACTACGACGAAACTGTTATGATATTGAACCTCATGCCTTATCGAGCATCTTATCCCATCTTAAAGTTGGTTTATTCGGCAGCAGCAAATGCTACTCATTATAGGGATTTCGACAAAGCAAATTTATTCATCACTAAAGCCGAAGTCAGTAGGAGTACTATTATGAATAAATTCAGACCTCGGGCTTGAGGACGTAGTTCTCCCATAAAAAAACCATGTGTCATATAACAATTGTACTAAATATAGTAAAGAAATCGAAATAATCTTTAGATCCATCTAAGATTTGATTCCCGGTAAAAAAATAGAATAGAAAAATATGGGACAAAAAATAAATCCACTTGGTTTCAGACTTGGTACAACCCAAAATCACCATTCTTTTTGGTTCGCAAAACCAAAAAATTATTCTGAAGGTCTACAGAAAGTTAAAAATACGGAATTGTATCAAGAACTATATACAAAAGAATAGGAAAAAAGGCTCGAATAGAAAAATAGAATCAGACTCAAGTTTCGAAGTAATTACACATAATAAAAAAATGGACTCAGGCTCAAGTTCCGAAGTAATTACACATATAGAAATTCAAAAAGAAATCGATACAATCCATGTCATAATCCATATTGGATTCCCCAATTTATTAAAGAAAAAGGAGCAATTGAAGAATTAGAGAAAGATCTACAAAAGAAGTTAATTCTGTAAACCAGAGACTTAATATTGGGATCGAAAAAGTGAAAGAACCTTATAGACAACCTAACATTCTTGCAGAATATATAGCTTTCCAATTAAAAAATAGAGTTTCATTCCGAAAGGCAATGAAAAAAGCCATTGAATTAACTAAAAAAGGATATAAAGGGAGTAAAAGTAAAAATTGCAGGCCGTCTCGCGGGAAAAGAGATTGCGCGTGCCGAATGCATCAAAAAGGGTAGACTTCCCTCCAAACAATTCGCGCTAAAATTGATTATTGCTGCTATCCAATTCGAACTATCTATGGAGTATTAGGAGTTAAAATTTGGATATTCATAGACGAAGAATAACCAACCCTGTTTTCCCATTCTGTTCAGTAATAGAATAAAAAATGACAAGATCCTTATTTTCCCTAAAATCCCTGAAAAAAAGAAGAAATTCTACCTCTTTCTATAAGATTTAATGAAAATTGAGAAATCTTTTAATAAAATTGCTATGCTTAGTGTGTGACTCGTTAGTTTTTTCTTTAGGATTCAAAAAGGGATTAAAAAAATAGAATGAACCCTACTATGTAATTATAGAAAATGGACTAATAACCAACCTATTGCTTCGTATTGTCGAGATCCTAACTAAGAAACAGTCACTATATGAATAAATCCATCTATCATAAATGAGTAAATCTACTCATATACGTGTAGCAACTGCAATTTTTTTTTTTTTCTTTAAAAAGAAATAGGATTCTAAGTTGTGAAGCAAAAGTAAAGGGATGTGGATAAAGGGAAGGATGATAGAAACAAGGAAGAGAAATAAGAAAGATATAGGATTCCAATATGTATGGTCTATGAATTACATGATAAAAAGCAATGTGATAAAGCATCAATATAATAAAAATAACAGAGAATTCGAAATCGTAATTTGATTGAAACAAGAAATACAAATTTCAAGGAATAACAAAGAGCGTCCCGAGTTAATAAAACTGAGAAATTGACTCGGAAAGAAATTTTTGGAAGCTCCATTGCGAAATTCAAACCTAACCATTAAAGGAGAAGCAGTGGGAACGACAGAACCTATGACTGGATAGGATTTTCTTGAAAAGAATCCCAATACTTCATTGGGTGGGATGGCGGAACAAACCAAAAAAATTGCCTTATTTGATAAGGTTATGAATTAACAAATAAGACAGGAAAGAGTAAATATTCGCCCGTGAAATTTTTATTGAATTAAAATACTTTACCGCGATTCAATAAGAGTAAAATATAAAAAGGAGACTTAAAAAGAATTACATTAAATATAGAATATAGATAAATAAACATACACATCTAGATATATTCTAGATCCTCTTTCTTGACTATATATTTTAGTATTTTACTAAATTCAATATTAAAAACCCTAACTTTTTCTATTAATGTGTATCTATCCATAATATTTTAGAATATTGTGGAATTAGAGAAATTTGCACACTTTCTCATTTGATTCGCGAGGAGCTGGATGAGAAGAAACTCTCATGTCCAGTTTTGCAGTAGAGATGGAACTAAGAGAGAACCATCGACTATAACCCCAAAAGAACTAGATTTCGTAAACAACATAGAGGAAGAATGAAGGGAAAATCCTACCGAGGCAATCGTATTTGTTTTGGTAGATATGCTCTTCAAGCACTTGAACCCACTTGGATTATGGCGAGGCAGATAGAAGCAGGACGAAGAGCAATGACACGATATGCACGTCGTGGTGGAAAAATCTGGGTACGTATATTCCCCGACAAACCGGTTACAATAAGACCCACGAAAACACGTATGGGTTCGGGAAAGGGATCCCCGAATATTGGGTAGCCGTTGTTAAACCAGGTCGAATACTTTATGAAATGGGCGGAGTATCCGAAACTGTAGCTAGAGCAGCTATTTCCATAGCTGCCAGTAAAATGCCCATACGAAGTCAATTTCTTCGGTTAGAAATATAACCCCCAAAAAAAGTAGTATTGAAAATAAAAACCTAGGTTCTTCTTTCTGGAAAGACAATATTTCTTTCATCCTTTTGTATTGAAATAACAAATTGAAATCAAAATAATATGATTCAACCTCAGACCCTTTTAAATGTAGCAGATAACAGTGGCGCTCGAAAATTGATGTGTATTCGAGTCATAGGAGCTGCTAATCAGCGATATGCTCGTATTGGTGATGTTATTGTTGCTGTAATCAAAGACGCAGTGCCCCAAATGCCTCTAGAAAGATCCGAAGTAATTCGAGCTGTAATTGTACGTACATGTAAAGAGTTCAAATGCGAAGACGGTATAATAATACGCTATGACGACAATGCAGCAATTATCATTGATCAAAAAGGAAATCCAAAGGGAACTCGCGTTTTTGGCGCGATCGCCGAGGAATTGAGAGAATTGAATTTTACTAAAATAGTTTCATTAGCTCCTGAAGTATTATAAATACTAGTAGACAAGATATAGATCAAATAAAAAATTAGTAGATTGTGTTTCACGTATATGCTTTAGAATCCAAAATGAAAAGAAAAAAGAGAACATGTTGATTATAGAAAAATTAGGAGGAACCTAGAATTAGAGTCTTATGGGCAAGGACACTATTGCTGATTTACTAACCTCTATAAGAAACGCGGACATGAATAAAAAAGGAACAGTTCGGGTAGTATCTACAAATATTACCGAAAACATTGTTAAAATACTTCTACTAGAGGGTTTTATTGAAAGTGTTCGGAAACATCAGGAAAGTAACAGATATTTCTTGGTTTCAACTTTGCGACATCAAAAGAGAAAGACTAGAAAGGGAATATATAGAACTAGAACCTTTTTAAGCGTATCAGCCGACCTAGCTTACGAATTTATGCCAACTATCAAGGAATTCCTAAGGTTTTGGGCGGAATGGGAATTGCTATTCTTTCTACTTCTCGAGGTATAATGACAGATCGAGAAGCTCGACTAAACAGAATTGGGGGAGAAGTCTTATGTTATATATGGTAATCCGACCCACCTATAGTGGTAATCGCCCCACCTATAGTTATAGTACCCAAATTCTACCTTGAACTTCCTATTTTTCAAACAAAAATACAATGTTTTTTATTTTCAAATAAAAAAAGAAAAATAGGAGAAAAATATGACAGAAAAGAAAAATAGGAGAGAAAAAAAACCCGAGAGAAGCAAAAATTACTTTCGAGGGTTTAGTTATGGAAGCCCTACCCAACGGAATGTTCCGCGTTCGCCTAGAGAATGACACCATCATCCTGGGCTATATTTCAGGAAAGATCCGGTCTAGTTCTATACGAATACTGATGGGGGATAGGGTCAAAATTGAAGTAAGTCGTTATGATTAAAGCAAGGGGCGTATAATTTATAGACTTCCCCATAAGGATTCGAAGCGTACCGAAGACTCGAAGGATACCGAAGATTTGAAGGATACCAAAGATTCAAAGGGTTAGGTTTTTCTTTTTTTCTAGGGTAATAAATTCAAAGTTCTAAAATTCAAACAAAGAGACTTATTTTTTCCAAAAGAGTAAATTCATAGTTTAAGAAAGGAATACGGAAATATGAAAATAAGAGCTTCTGTTCGTAAAATTTGTACAAAATGTCGACTGATTCGTAGGCGTGGACGAATTAGAGTCATTTGTTCCAATCCGAAGCATAAACAAAGACAGGGGTAATCTTTCGAAAAAAGAACTTGACTTTCTAAAAAGTAAAAAAAGTACCCGCGAAAATGTCCAAACTCCAAATAAAAAATTCAAGTAAAGGATATATTTTTACCCTGAAACGGATATCTTTGTATCTTTTTTTCTTTTTGTTATTTCTAACTCATATTTATGAGATAATAAAATATGACAAAAGCTATACCAAAAATTGGTTCACGTAGGAAAGTACGTATTGGTTTGCGTAGGAATGCGCGTTTTAGTTTACGGAAGAGTGCACGTAGAATAACAAAAGGAGTTATTCATGTTCAAGCTAGTTTCAACAATACTATTATAACTGTTACAGATCCGCAAGGTCGGGTGGTTTTCTGGTCCTCCGCGGGTACTTGTGGATTCAAAAGCTCAAGAAAAGCATCACCCTATGCTGGTAAAAGAACAGCTATAGATGCTATTCGTACAGTGGGTTTGCAACGAGCAGAAGTTATGGTAAAGGGTGCTGGTAGTGGAAGAGATGCCACATTACGAGCCATTGCTAAAAGTGGTGTACGATTAAGTTGTATACGCGATGTAACACCTATGCCGCATAATGGGTGTCGACCTCCTAAAAAATACGTCTGTAAAAGAATTAAACCCCTTTCAAGAGAAATAAATGATTCAATGATCAAATAATAAGACTAGTCTATATGGTTCGAGAGGAGGTAGCAGGATCCACTCAAACACTACAGTGGAAGTGTGTTGAATCAAGAGTAGATAGTAAGCGTCTTTATTATGGTCGTTTCATTCTGTCCCCGCTTAGAAAAGGTCAACCGGATACCGTTGGTATTGCCTTGAGAAGAGCTTTACTTGGAGAAACAGAAGGAACATGTATCACACATGCAAAATTTGGGAGCGTGCCACACGAATATTCTACAATAGCAGGTATTGAAGAATCGGTACAAGAAATTTTACTAAATTTGAAAGAAATTGTATTGAGAAGTAATCTCTATGGAGTTAGAAACGCATCAATTTGCGTCAAAGGTCCTAGATACATAACTGCCCAAGATATTATCTTACCGCCTTCCGTAGAAATCGTTCATACAGCACAACCTATAGCTAACTTGACAGAACCCACGGATTTCCGTATTGAGTTACGGATCAAGAGAGATCGCGGATATCACACGGAAGTCAGAAAGAACACTCAAGATGGAAGTTATCCTATAGATGTTGTATCCATGCCTGTTCGAAATGTGAATTATAGTATTTTTTCTTGTGGGAATGGAAATGCAAAATATGAGATACTTTTTCTAGAAATATGGACCAATGGAAGTTTAACCCCTAAGGAAGCGCTTTATGAGGCTTCTCGTAATTTGATTGATTTATTTCTTCCTTTTCTTCACACGGAGGAAGAGGGTACTCGTTTCCAAGAAAATAAAAACAGGTTTACTTCACCCCTTTTAAGCTTTCAAAAAGATTAACTAATCTAAAGAAAAACAAAAAAGAATTCCATTGAATTGTATTTTTATTGATCAATTAGAACTGCCTTCTAGAACGTATAATTGTCTCAAAAGGGCCAATATCCATACACTATTGGACCTTTTGAGTAAGACGGAAGAAGATCTGATGAGAATTGACAGTTTTCGTATGCAAGATGGAAAACAGATATGGGACACTCTAGAGAAGCATCTCCCAATGGATTTACCTAAGAATAAGTTCTAGTTTTAAATCCATTGCAATTTTTCCTCTTCTTCTTTTTCGAGTTAGAATAAAAAGAAAAAAGAAAACAATTTTGCATCTTTGGGACAATCTATATTTTCACGAAATGGATCATAATAAAATAGATTATAGGTATCTAGGGAAGATTCACTTGGAAGTAACTATTTCCTAGATACCTATGCATGGTACTTCACGATTGAATGAATCAAACTGAAAAATCCCTAAAAAGACCTAAAGTTAAGCATTTATCAATGGGTAATGTTGCTCCAATACCTAACCAAAGAGCTACTGCAGTACCGATTAAAAAACGGTTGTAGCTACTGGGCGACGAAATGGATTTTGGAATTTATTCACATTCTCTAGAAAAGGTACTGTCAATAAGCCCGTCGGCACAGAAACCATTAAGAGAACGCCCAATAACTTATTAGGTACTGTACGGAGTATTTGAAACACGGGAAAGAAGTACCACTCGGGTAATATTTCCAAAGGAGTTGCAAACGGATCCGCCGGTTCACCAATCATTGATGGCTCGAGAACCGCTAAACCTACATTACATGCAATAGTACCTAGAATTACTACTGGAAAAATATATAAAAGATCGTTGGGCCACGCGGGTTCCCGTAATAATTATGTCCCATCCCTTTAGCTAATTTTGCTCTTAATACAGGATCGTTTAAGTCAGGTTTCTTTGTTATTGGGATAGGTGAATTCTTTAAGATCCAGCCCCCAAAGGAACCGGACATGAGAATTTTTCATCATCCGGCTCGAGCAAGAATGAAAGAAATAAAACCAAGAAGATCCATAATAGAATAAGGTATATAATGGCTCAATGACTCTAAGTAAGAAAAGCTTTATCAGATTCTATTTTCCGAAGTTGCACCTACAACTACTCATTGAAAAGAATCCTACTCTTATGGGTAAATGCTCAATATCCAAGTGGGCTTACAAATTTGATCATGATCAATTGCTTTGTGGATTGTCTCGCGTCTCTTGATTAGTTGGTATTTATCCCCCAATATTGCAAGTTTCTTACGTCCAAACAAAGTATTTACTTGTTACTAATAAAAAAAGTTTAGCCTACGTTCTTCCTTAGATCCCTTCTTTTACTCCGATAGTATTGCAGATCGCAATCGATGCAAAGAAAATGAATGCATTTCCATACTATAATAAAAAAGTAAGTGTAATAAATAGAGAATTGGATCATGTCACATGACTTATTCCATTTCTACTCTATGGGATCTTACGGAGCCTCTTCATGGATGACATGGTTGAGGTATGATCATAGAAAATATTCTCCTCAAGTGAACCAGCCTATCCTTACTAGACAGGGGACTTACGTGTTGATTGGATATGGAAACATCTTTGGTCATGAATTCTAATGTGGCAGATCCAACTCTCTATCTGCATGGCCAAATCAATAATTCAAGTCGCACACTCCCATAATCCGCCTTATTTTCTTTCATAAAATTAACTTCAACTATTTGTATTATTTGTATCACAATAGTTTGGAGTTGAAGAGAAGTATCTAAATGACATGTCTTATTTTAGAATAACCCATGTTTGTAGCAATGAAATACCACAACCTACCCGATATGATATATGAGAATTAGAACTCTCTATGATATGCCTTCCTTATAAAGGGCCCGAAATACCTTGCTTACGTATCATTAGAAAGTGCATTAACATAAATACGGCAGTAAGCAGAGGAAGTACAAAGGTATGTAAACTATAAAAATGAGTCAAAGTGGATTGACCCACACTAGCACTTCCACGTAATAACTCCACTAAAGGTGATCCTATTACCGGAATCGCGTCAGGTACACCTGTCACAATTTTGACTGCCCAATAACCAATTTGATCCCAAGGTAAAGAATAACCAGTTACACCAAACGATGCAGTCAATACAGCTAAAACACACCAGTGACCCAAGTTAATTCGCGGGGTTTTTAAATCCACCTGTGAGATACACACGAAATACGTGCAGGATCATCATTAGAACCATCATACTTGCTGACCATCGATGAACTGATCGGATTAACCAACCAAAGTTGGCCTCGGTCATTATGTATTGAACCGAGGAAAAGCCTCTGTAACGGTTGGGCGATAGTAAAAAGTCATAGCAAAACCGGTAGCAACTTGTACTAGAAAACAAGTAAGTGTAAATTCCCCTAAACAATAAAATATGTTGACATGAGGAGGAACAAATTTACTAGTTAGATCATCTGCAATTGCCTGAATCTCAAGACGTTGCTCAAACCAATCATATACTTTATTGAGATAGGTAACTAACCCGAACCCCCTCCGAGAACCGTATATGAGAATTTCATCTCGTACGGCTCAAACAGAAACACACAAATTTTCAACGGATATTAGAAAAAGGTTCAAAACTTCATCAGCCACTGGATTGGGTCGATTTGCCTTGAAGATATGAAATAAGAAAAATCCAGAATTTCTTCTTTGTGATGATAATGCCAAAAATCTCAAGTTGGCTCATCTATCTTTCTTTCCCAAATGTTGATCATTAGAGGCCTCTTGATTTTTCTCTTCCCTATTTTGGATTTCTTTTTTTGTGCGTAATGCAGATTTACTCTTGTTTTACTAGTAAATAAAAAAAGCAAAAATTGGAGTAGTTTTCTGGTAGAAATTATCTTGTTGCGATCCTATGAATCAGTTCAATTAAAACCTTAGATTCATACTAGAGCCACGATGATTGAGTCTCAAGCTAAACAAAAGGCAAGGGTTCTTCGAATAAGAACCGCTTGATGATCATTTATTGAATCGGTGTAATGACTCGACAAAATCAAGAGAAAAAAAGTTGTTTTTGGGCAAACAAAATTGGAAGGAAGAAAATTTCTTTTTTTATTTTTATTAAGAACTACTTGAATTTTTTTCCGTCTGGTTGCTAGGTCTGAATAGTTAATATGAATCATAGTTTCATTTTTTTCTTGATCCACTCTATCTATTTCGTGTTCCAGATACTAGAATAAATAATATCCGACGAATTATAATCATCTTGATAGAGATAACAGGCCCTTTCTATGTATTATCAATAGGAGCAAATTCTAACAAGTCACACACTCATATTCCGAGATACCGAAACCAAAAAAATTCCATGGTCGAACTACCAGAATGTCTAGAAATGTATAGCTTAAAGTAGAAAGGCTCTTTTGGATGGAAAAACTATGACTTCGTAGTTTTCGTTAGTAGAAACCTAATTCATTAAAATTCCGTCCAGTAAAACAGAAGAATTATAAATTTCTAAAATAATAGATAGGAATACCGCGAATAAAGCCATTGCGACCCCCATAAAAGGAGTAGTCCCCCAACCCGGAGCTACTTTCCCATATTCCGAATTCAAGGGTTTCAATAAATTACCTACGCAAGTTCGTCTTGGTCCAGGTCTAGAACTATCTTCAACGGTTTGTGTAGCCATAAATTCCATTTAATGATTTGTGTTGACTTTGTATACTATTCCGTTGTAGTTGTAAATACACGATCTTTTCGTAGATCCATTGTAATCTTGAAATTCTATAAAAATGGAAACAGCAACTTTAGTCGCCATCTCCATATCTGGTTTACTTGTAAGCTTTACTGGGTATGCCTTATATACCGCGTTTGGGCAACCCTCTCAACAATTAAGAGATCCATTCGAAGAACACGGGGACTAATTGAAGTAAGAAGTCTCCCAGATGGGGAGACTTCTTACTTCAATTAAATTATTTCACTTTTTTAGTCGGAACCTTAGGTGGTTCTCGGAAGAAGATAGCAAAAAAATTATCCCTAAAGTCGAAACTAAAAGGAACGTATAAATCAATGCTTCCATAGATTCGATCGTGGTTTATTTACAATTATAACTTCCACACCTATTCATTTGTCATTTGGGATCATTTCCCATATAAAAAGGAAAAAGAGTCAAAGAAGGGATGGGAGATGTTTCCCATGTCAAATCAAAAAGAGAGGTGAAAGATACCAAAGCAATGCGGCATCGAGGCTGTCTCCTCGTAGTTGGATCTCCGACTTTTTGGAATGTTCCAAATTCCACTTGAGCATCCAAGTCTGGATCAATACCAGCAAAAACATCTCGGAACAAGGTTCTAGCCCCATGCCAAATGTGTCCGAAAAAGAAGAGCAAAGCAAAGGTAGCATGACCAAAAGTGAACCAACCCCTTGGACTGCTGCGAAAAACACCATCTGATTTCAAAGTAGCCCGATCTAATTCAAAAATTTCCCCTAATTGGGAACGCCTCGCATATTTTTTACAGTAGCAGGATCAGAATAACTTACTCCATTAAGTTCGCCACCATAGAACTCCACCGTTACGCCTACTTGTTCAACACTATATTTGGATTCTGCTCTTCTAAAAGGAACGTCCGCTCTCACAATTCCCTCTTCATCTACCAAAACAACCGGAAATGTTTCAAAAAAAGTAGGCATACGACGTACAAAAAGTTCACGCCCTTCTTTATCTCTAAAGATGGGATGTCCTAACCATCCAACAGCTATTCCATCCCCATTGTCCATTGAGCCTGCTCTGAATAATCCCCCCTTTGCCGGATTATTACCAATATAATCATAAAAGGCTAATTTTTCGGGAATTTTAGACCAAGCTTCTGATAAACTGAGATTTTCGGCTAACCCATCACTAACTCTTCGATATATTTCTTGCTGAAAGTATCCCTGATCCCACTAATAACGAGTAGGCCCAAACAATTCAATTGGGGTAGTTGCTGACCCATACCACATAGTTCTGGCAACTACGAAAGCTGCAAAAAAAACAGCAGCGATACTACTGGAAAGTACAGTTTCAATATTGCCCATACGTAATCCTTTGTATAGACGTTGAGGTGGACGGACACTAAGATGGAATAGGCCCGCTAATATGCCCAATGTACCCGCAGCAATATGATGAGAAGCTATTTCCCCGGAACAAAAGGATCAAAACCTTCTGCACCCCATGCCGGATTTATAGCTTGTACTTTTCCAGTTAGTCCATAAGGATCGGACACCCATATCCCAGGACCATACAAACCCGTTACATGAAATGCGCCAAAGCCAAAGCAAGCCACCCCTGCAAGAAATAAATGAATTCCAAAGATCTTGGGCAAATCCAAACAGGGTTTTCCCGTCCGCTCATCACAGAATATTTCGAGGTCCCAATATACCCAATGCCGAGATAGCTGCCAAGAAACACAAGCCAGAAAACACAATATGCGCCCCGCCACACCTTCATAACTCCAAATACCCGGATTCGTTACAGTTCCTCCCGAAATACTCCAACCACCCCACGAATTGGTTATTCCTAAATGAGTCATGAAAGGAATGACAAACATACCTTGTCTCCACATTGGATCCAGAACAGGATCAGAGGGATCAAAAACCGCTAATTCGTATAAAGCCATCGAGCCAGCCCAACCAGAAACTAGAGCTGTGTGCATTATATGCACCGAAAGCAATCGACCCGGATCATTCAATACGACAGTATGAACACGATACCAAGGCAAACCCATGGAAATACCCCTTTAGCAAAGAAAAATAGACACGATGTCACTTTATTTTATCGCATTGGCAAAGACTATCCATATCCTATGTACCTAACCCTTCTAGGGGCTTCGTGTCGAAAGCGTGAATATTTATTTCATTCCATTAAAAAATAAGAAGCCAATTCTGTTCGTAAGAAGAAAGAGAAGCAGATCTATTCTATACTCGATAAGTGCCAATATGCAATGGGCAGCTTGGCTTATTGGGAAAAACGAAGAATAGATCCCTATCTCTTTTTGTTTAGTATTCGAATCACCCATTCTTTTTCTTTATTCAATTTGTCTTATCCTACTTATATGTATAATCTTTCAATCTATGTATTAATAGAATCTATAGTATTCATATAGAATCTATAGTATTCATATAGAATATGAAAAAAGTGAAAACAATAAACTGCGGATTCTTTCTTTCTCTTCCATTCTTACGTTTCCATATTAAAGTGTAGTTTTCTTACTTAAATTTAATAATATTAATCTAATATGCCCATTGGTGTTCCAAAAGTACCTTACCGGATTCCCGGAGATGAAGAAGCGACTTGGGTTGACTTATACAATGTTATGTATCGACAAAGGACACTTTTTTAGGTCAAGAGATTCGTTGCGAGGTCACGAATCATATTATAGGTCTCATGGTATATGTCAGTATAGAAGATGGAATTAGCGATATTTTTTGTTTATAAACTCCCCGGGCGGGTGGTTAATCTCGGAATGGCGATTTTGATACGATGCAAACGGTGACACCGATATATATACAATATGCCTCGGAATAGCCGCGTCCATGGCATCCTTCATTCTGCTTGGAGGAGAACCCACCAAGCGTATCGCATTCCCCCACGCGAGGATTATGCTTCACCAACCTGCTAGTGCTTATTATCGGGCAAGAACACCAGAATTTTTACTAGAAGTGGAAGAGTTACACAAAGTTCGCGAAATGATCACAAGGGTTTATGCACTAAGAACAGGCAAGCCTTTTTGGGTTGTATCCGAAGACATGGAAAGGGATGTTTTTATGTCGCAGACGAAGCCAAAGCTTATGGACTTGTCGATATTGTAGGGGATGAAATGCTTGACGAGCACTGCGATACTGATCCAGGTGTGGTTTCCAGAAATGTTTAAGGATTGGTAGTGGCCAGATTTCTTGTAAATTTATTTCAACCCTAAATTCGGGTTTTATGCGATTTAATGGAAATACTTCATAATGATCAATCATTCAGGTTAAGATCGATCTAAACCAATCCATTTTTTCTATATACATACGACATGCCAACGGTTAAACAACTTATTAGAAACGCAAGACAGCCAATACGAAATGCTAGAAAATCGGCCGCGCTTAAGGGATGTCCTCAGCGTCGAGGAACATGTGCTAGGGTGTATGTGCGACTCGTTCGGATCATGGGTTCAAACAAATAAGACAATTTTTAAGTATCCATGATCGGTACCAATGAATAGGATAGAGCTTCTCTATCCTAGATTTCTACGGTATATGGAATTTCTGGTTTCCTTTGGTGCAAATCCAATCATCTAGATTGGAAATAAGAAGCAATTCCCCATTGGTAGCAAACGGCTATTCATTAAACGGAGGAAATAGTAATAAAAAGATAAAGGCTTATGCTCCTTTATCTTAAAAAACGGACTAAGAGGGTCAGCTACTTAGCCAACTTTCATAATTAAATGTCGTCACCGTATGGATAACTCTTATTGTGAAAAGAGCTATTTACTCTATAATGGATAGGTAGAGCCAAAGAATGTGAACTATACAAGTTCACAATACCCTTTGATGAAATGAAAGAAAGGGCTCCGGTGTATAGAGAGGGCCTCGCCGTTTAAAAGGGAACCATAGAAACGATGGAACCCACTATTTTTAGTATCGTTAGAATTCTTTATTTTTATGCGAAATAACTGAAGGGAGTAGAAGAGAAAATTGTGGTTGGGAAGGTTATAGTAGCAAAAGCCATTGGAACTAATATTTTATATATGGGAATAATTCGTTTTGTTATTAATGGGAAAAAGGATGGCTAAAAGAAGAGAAATCATTAGTTATTCATAAGGTTAATTTGATTCAATGACCGAGTTCCGCGAGGATATATAGCTCGGAGACACCGAGCAAAAATGCGTTCATTTGCCTCAAACTTTAGAGGGGCTCATTTAAGACTTAATCGAATGATTACTCAACAGGTAAGAAGAGCGTTTGTTTCCTCTCATCGAGATAGAGTCGGCAAAAGAGGGATTTTCGGCGTTTGTGGATCAGCGGATAAACGCAGCAACGCGGATACATAAAGTATTCGATAATTATAGTAAATTAATACACAATCTGTACAAGAAAGAATTGATTCTTAATCGTAAAATCCTTGCACAAGTAGCTGTATTAAATCCAAATAATCTTTACATGATTTCCAATAAAATAAAGATTATCAATTAAAGGGATAAAAAAGTAATATACAGGAATAATTAAAACAGAATTCTCGGAGAGGTAACTCGGGAAGATACAATAAATTAAGATTAAGTGGTAGGAATCAACGAGCATGTTGCAATAAATAAAAACTATTTCTTCTTCCCCATTGTTCTTTCTTATAACAAACACAAGAATCTAAATTGGATTACTTTCTTTATATATAGTCTGGCCCTTTCGAATAAAACATCAACAATCGGAACTTAAGTTCCGATTGTTGTTTCTTAAAGTCTGGTTGGAGTTTCTTAAGTTTCGATTGGAATTGAACTTTTGTGTTAATTGAGGAATATGTCTATTTTTCTGGGTCTAGGACCTGTAATTATTGAAATTGACTGGGCTTGAAATTGCTTCTCATTCTCATAGTTACGAAACGGTAAGAAAGATAAAATACGAGCCTGTTTTATAGCAAGAGTAATTAATCGTTGTTGTTTCAAGGTTAATCTATTTATTCGTCTCGATAATATTTTTCCTTGTTCACTAATAAATCGATTAATTAAACTCATGTTTCTATAATCAATTCGATCCCCCGGGCCAATCCGAGGACGCCTACGAAAAGGTTGTTTGGTTTTGCGAAAAGGTTGTTTGAATTTACGAAAA
Organism: Oryza australiensis; assembly: GCA_019925245.2. Taxonomy (NCBI): domain Eukaryota; kingdom Viridiplantae; phylum Streptophyta; class Magnoliopsida; order Poales; family Poaceae; genus Oryza; species Oryza australiensis. The sequence continues at coordinate 1,188,091 of JAIFGZ020000229.1, read as the reverse complement.
GTTTGCTTGGATTTACGAAAAGTTTGCTTGGATTTATGAAAAGTTTGCTTGGATTTATGAAAGGGTTGTTTAGATGTATACATGATTTATTCCTTATTTTAAAATTGAAAAAAAATTGATTTGTTTATTTTATTAATTTTGGATCCGAAGAAGTAGTCTCTCTTTGGTCCATATATTATTTGATTCATATATACTAGATGAATACCCTCAATACATATGAAATAATATCTAACGGAAATCAGACGAGTTGATTTGTATTTTGTATTCTATCTATGTTCTATATATTAAATAGGAAGTTCTTATTCTTTTTGATCTTTGGAAAGATCGAACACAAGATGCTCCTATTTCTTTATTTCGGCATGAATCGTATGCTTATGACAATAACGACAAAATTTTCTTAATTCTAATTGTCCGGGTGTATTGTGGCGATTCTTTTGAGTACTATATCTAGAAATCCCCGCCGACTCCTCATTGGCGCCTTTTCGAACACAACTCACACATTGCAAAATAACTCTGATTCTAACATCTTTCCCCTTGGCCATGAACCTCCTTTCCTTTTTGGATTGACTTAACTTAATTCTTCTACTTATTCTTTTATTCTTCTATTTTGTTCTTTTATTCCTCTATTTTGAAACCGAAGAGGAAGAAGAAAATCCATTAGAATAAAAAATTTTGGAAAATTTTCAATTAAGTAATAAAAAATAGAGAAATAATTAAGGAATACAATCCTTGTCAAATTAGCAAGGATTTTGCTTCGAAATCCTTTCATTTTAGTAGCGGTTTTGGCGGTCGAAGGCTGCCTTCGCTCTCGATGGCTTCCTTGGTCGACGGAGGGTGGCCGACCACATCCGGTTCTCGCGACGGTCGGCTATCCGCTGCCGTGCCCGCTCGTATTTGAGTTGGTGGGCTTCCAAGAAGGTGGCCGGCATGATGGCATCGGCTAGAGCTTCCGGCACCGGCCTTGGATCTCCTTGAAGCGTGCGCAGATTGAACCGTTGTCGACCACCAGCACGTCCAGCGAGGCCTCCAGCCGGTTGTCGATGTCAGCTAGGCTGGCCCTCAGGTCCTCGGCCGGCGTCACCAGCGCCTCCTCACCGATCTCGCCGGATTCCTCGAACTCCAACAGTCAAAATTGAGGAAGTCGGCTATGTTCCAAAGAGAAAGATGATTAGAAAATGTTGAGTTGGCGAGCCGATCATAAAATTCAGTTGGCTTACCATTGGTACCGGGTCGAGCGGCGCTCGGCTGGTTCGCCGCTGCAGCCGTCGGGGCCTCATCACCGGCGCCGTTGCTGCCACCCCGCGGCAGTCACAACGTGCTCACTGGACACCTGGGGGGCAGCCGACGGAGATCGTGGTGGCTGCAAAAGAAAGGGTTAGCAGTCAAGTCGGCTAAGTTCTATAAATCAAGTTGCAAGGGACGGTTACCGATGGCGCGTGACGTGGAGTGCGGCCGGCCAATTTCTTGACCTGAGAAGAATTGTTCGGTCAGATGCAAGTGATATCATCATAAGGCCGAATTTGATGAGATGAGGGCTTACCGGCCGATTTTTCGTGGGGGGACTTGAAACCGGCAGGACGTCGGCTGGAGCGTTGATGGATTCATGGCTAGAGCTCTCGGGTTCAGCCACAGCTCCAACAGCCGCCGGCGTCTCCTCTCTGGCGACGACATCAAGGAACTACGCGACGCCTGGGTCCAAGGGGGGAAGGCTATCGGCTGGCGTAGCCGTTTTCTTCTCCTTCAGCTTCTTGGGGGCAGGCGCGGCCAATGGCTGTACGAGAGGCGCGACCCTTTTCTTGTGAGCGATCGGCTCGCGCACTTGCCCGCGCAGCAAGGACGCCAGCTTCGGTGCTCTCCAGCCAATCGCCGATGGAGCAAGGCCGCCCCCATCCAGAACACCTAGACGGTATTCAATGGGGATCCTGGACTCGCTCACCATCGGCCGCTCCATCTCGGTCTCCTGCAAGTCAGAGGGCAAGTATTAATCGGCTACATCGGCCGATGTTAAAAAAGGAAAAATCATTTGGAGTTTAAAGCTTACCGAGGGGATCTCTTCGGGCAGGAGCAGATCGACGTAATAAGATGACCGCTGGTGGAAGATGTGTTGCTTGATTTCGGCCCACCATTGGTCGTATGCCACTCTTTTCTTGAGCGCTAGGGTCATCTCGCCGATGCTGCCGAGGGGAGGGCCGCTATGTTCAGCAGCCGATGCATTATCAGTTCATGGCTTACCACTCCCCTCGTCTCAATCTTGTCGGCATAATAGAAGCCGATGGGCAGTTGCCCAAGACCGAACTGCCTCGCAGCCGACGCCGAGTAGTAAAATTCATAACTTTTGGCCACTGATCGGCCTTGATGGATCCCGGTCGGCAGGATGCAGGGGGTCAGAGTGGCAATGAACAACTCCCTGCACTTTGGGTTGTCGGCTGAGTTGATGTCTTCCCAATTGAAATCGGCCGGCAACTTAAACAGTGCCCAATCCCGGTAAAAGTACCAGGCGTGGTTCTCACGTGACAGCCCGTCGTACAGGGCAATGAACCATTCGGCCAGCAAGTTGGCCGATTGCTTTGAGCCTGCATGAGCGACCGCTGCTTCTCCATAGCTCATGCATCTGGTGGTGGTGATCTGGTTGCCTTCTTCGTCTTCGATCGGCTCCAATCTTGGGAAAACAGCCTCGGTCAAGGGGAGCCAACCGGCTATCTTCTAGGTCGCCAGCACCAACCAGATCTGTAAAAACCACCAGGGGCCGCCGGTGTTGACGGGGGTGTTGGCGGCTATCTTTGCGGCAGCTTGATGCAGCATCTGATATAGGTAGCCGAGGAGATATTTCCCCAGCGCAAGCTTGTTCCCATCGGCCAGGAGTTCGACTATGACCTGCCAGTTGGCGGTCGGCCCGCAGCTCGATCCACAGAACAAGAACTTCTCAAGCCACATCATAAGAAATGCGGCGTGTTCCCTGTGGCCGACTGATCCGTCCTTCATGTTTTGAGCGATGAAGCCGCTCCACCCGCCGATGGCTTTGGTTTTGAATTGGTGCTGCCCCTTTTGGTTCAGGTTTTTGGGGTTAGCCAACGCCGGATGTCTAGTCCGGTCGTCATGTATACGTCGGCTAATGTGATCGTCATCGGCCCTTGCCGGAATATGAAGGCATTGAAGCCTGTCATTCCAAAAGTATGTTGCAGCCACGAAGCGGCTCATCTTTCTCCATGCGGCGACGGACGGGGCCAAGCACCGGGCTATCCCGGTTTCCTCCCACCGAGCGTACTTGGCCGATTGCACCCTCTTGTACCATTCAATCCAAGCTGCATCTGTGGTCGGCCACAACTTGAAAGTCCCGTTCCAGTGGGCTAGGGATGGCTTATTGGTGTTGTAGGGGATTCTGTTGGTTTTGGCTATAATCACATCGGCTGGGTCAGTGTTGCCGATGGGGCCGAGAAAGTACCTCCTTTCCTGGGTCAAACTTGGGATGACCACTTGATGTGACAGGTGCTACAGTTTGAAAGGGGAAAAATGGTAAACAAGAACGGCTAAAGGCATGATGAATGCAACAATGCTAGGAGGCATGGCTGGAAAAGGAAATCCGAGGAAAAAATGTTTTGAACCGGTGGGCATACCTCGGGGAACTCGACGGCGACGGCGGCCGATGCGACGGCGGCAGCTGGTGCTATGGCGGCAGCTGGTGCGGTGGCGGCGGCCGGTGCAATGGAGGCGCTCGACGCGGCGGCGGTGTTGGAAGCTATCAGAGTTGTCGAAGACGAAAATGGGTCCTGATCCGCAAAGATCAACGGGAGGTGATGAAGGACGCCAGTGAATTACCGGAGAGGAAAGAGGAAGAGGAGGCTTGTTTGCGAAGTGTTTTGAGTGCACTTTGAAGGCGTAATCGTTTCGGTCGAAACCAAGGGCTATTTAAAGGGCACTTGGGGCAGCCGAAGCGGTTTAGGTCAGAAAAGAGCGGGAATTTGAACAGGCAACAAATCCATAACACTTCGTATCATGGACTTGGGGGGTATGTGTTGACACCTAAATTTGGTAATTGAATCCCTAAGTCCTGGCAATGGTGAAACATAATCGGATCGGCTGGTTTGATGGAGAAACAGAGGCCGCATCGGCTGAGAAGTGATCGGCTGCGATGCCAGTTGGCTAAGGTTGAATCGGATAAGAGCAGCCGATAGCCTATTCTAGGTTCAGAGAGGATAAAACTGTTTCTGGTGCAGATGTTTGAAGATAAATAGAAGATTCGGTTATCAGTTTGTGCGTTAAAGATATTGTCATCTATGGATAGAGTCCTGTAACAGCAATTGTATATGTAAATTAGGAGTTTGTTTAAACTGTTTATTGTAATGCGGCGTGGGTCCTTCCCGGGATATCATCGTATTTTAAATAGTAGTTTAGATAGAGTCCAGGGTTTGTACAGATAATGTTATCTTGGGTATAAATAGGACCCGAGAACCCCTATAAATTAATTAAACACAATCAATCAAACAACCTTCGGCGCATCGCCAAACCTTTTCTTCAGACGAGCAATTGATTTGGCTACGGGCTGCATCGTTTCGATCCCCAAATCCAGGTAAATGCTTGTCGTTAGTGGTACGTTCTGCTGATTCTAGTGTTTTCATCATAATGACACATTAGATTCAGGGGTTTATACTGTGCTATTTACTATATATCGCATATAAACTAGAGCAATGTTTAGATCTATCCTGCCATTGGCCAGTTCTATCAAAAACCTGCAGCCGGTAAGGCTAGATCTAAAGGTTGGACTAGTTTATATGCGGTATCCACCGTCTCGAGAGATATAAATCAGCTACAACAGATCAGGTTGTTCTTTTTATACTTAATGTTGCATCAACGTTGAACTATTAAGTCGTTTTTAGAACTTTCAATGATCTGTTCGATTAGATTTATATGTTTAGAGACAATGCCGGGGTTTCAGCCGGCCTTATCTACCCTGATATATTTTTAGTATATTTATTACTAGATTTATGTTAGGACTGCCTCTTATATTAAGATCTCATTCTTGTCAGACCTCATAAGGCAAAATCGGCCTGCTATCAACAGCTGCCGGCCAATTTCCTAGGCTAAGCATCTAGTTCAAGAATGATATCTTTTCATAAGAATCATCGGAGTACTAGCCGATCCATAGTTAGCTTTCTAGTATCGGCTAGGTTATCAATACATATATTTATTATCCTATACTATATTTGGGGTAAGCGGCTGATGTCGCCGATCCATGAAAGGTTTTTGGCTCAAGACTTTGACAGCCTAGCCCACTTGGTGCAGAAGGTGATGGCCCACGAGCAACGATTTCAAGAATAGAGGAAGGCCGTCAAAAAGGTTGCCCACGTCATCGTCGAATCTGATTCAGAAACAAGTGACGATGACGTAGAAGTTGCTGCAGCCGAATGGACCAAAAACAAAAAGGCCATCGTCTGCCAGTGGCTACTTAAAACAGCTAAGGAGGAGAAGTACGACTTCGACATTACCAAGGCTGATAGAATCTTTGATTTATTGTTGAAGGAGAAGCCGATTCAGCTTCCTCCCAACCAAACGATCCCATCGGCTGAAGAACTTAAGAAGAAAAAGTACTGTAAGTGGCACAACTCCACCTCCCATAGCACTAACGATTGTAAAGTTTTTAGGCAAGCAAATCCGGTCGGCGATCGAGGCGGAAGCTCAAGTTTGCTGATTCACCTCGCCGATGAAAGTAGATGGAAACCCCTTCCCATCAACATGGTTCAAGCCACCAGTGAGTGGTGATCGACATAACAGAGTGGCGTACAGCTTAGCTGAAACTCTCGAGGGGATCAAGGTAGAAAAGAGCCCGACTGGAGACCAAGCCGCGCCAATCAACATGGTGCATCCCACTGGCCGATCGGCTGATCAACGGCCGATCTGCATGGACAGCCGACGCTACTTCCAGCAGCGGTTTTGGCGGGAAGAAGAAGCCCGGCGCAACAGGCCTTATGTGAGGGAGCCCGAGGTTACGAGCTTCGATTACATTAGGCATCACAGCGACACGCGATCCACAATGGCGGTGCGAGTTTTTCCGATTCTCGTTGGGAGTCGGGGATGAGGCTGCCGACGATATACAACTGCCGACCTGCGGCGAATATCATGAGGACGAGTACGGGGGACCCACCAATGGGCAGCCCTGCTCAATTCATCCCCAGGGTTGTGCAGCTAAACCAACGGTGATAGTCGGTGCACGATCGGCTCGGGCCAATTCACTAGGACTTCTTCGAAGATGAAGAAGACAATAATGAAGAATACGACAAAGAAGAAGCCGATGACGAGCAATCGGCAACACCCCCAATGGTGCCCTTCTGACCTGTTCACCAAGACGCAAAAAAGAAGAATTCAAAGGCTGAAGAGCGAAGGACAGGAGGAAGAGGTCCGGCATTTCATCGAGCATCAGCGCCGTCGACAGGGCAGGAAACAGTGGAGGCCCAAGAAGAAAAATGCCTCAGCCGACGTAAACCTGATCGACGAAAGCGCATCCGACCAAGCTAGAAGGGCGGCTAAAGGAAAAGGAAAGGTTTCTGCATTGGTCAATATGGTTTTCATATTGCCAGCCGAATTCGACGCTCCTGAGGCCGATGCAGATAATGTCGAAGACACCTTAGCAAAGCTGGCCCTGTCCCCAGATCAAGCTATCTTCAAGAAACTAGAGGGGACTGAGAATCGGCACTTTAAACCACTCTACGTGAAGGGATTCGTTAATGGAAAGCCGATGTCCAAAATGCTGGTCGATGGGGGGGCTGCAGTCAATCTCATGCCTTATGCCACTTTTTGTAAGTTGGGCAACGGAGCCGAAGATCTAATCAAGACAAACATGGTGCTTAAAGACTTCGGCGGCAATCCATCGGAGGCCAAGGGTGTGCTCAATGTCGAGCTAACCGTCGGCAGCAAAAATGTGCCCGCAACATTCTTTGTTATCGATGGAAAGGGATCTTACAGCCTACTACTGGGGAGGGACTGAATTCATGCAAACTGATGCGTCCCTTCCACAATGCACCAAAGTCTGATCCAATGGCAAGGCGACAAAATTGAAATTGTGCCAGCCGACAGGTCAGTGAGCGTTGCTAACGCCGATTTGCCACTTTGGGAAATCGACGGTATTGATTGTCTGTCCGGCAAAGTTTGGCAAGCCGATTTTCTAAGGGTGTCCGATTCTGCCATACAGCCTATTGGAGACTAAGAGCCCCAATTATTACTTTGAGGGCGTCATGGAGGGCTCGAGCGTCTACGGCAAGGACACCACGGACGATGGTGATGGCAAGCTTGGGCAAGGATTTATGTCGGCCAATGAGCTAGAAGAAATATATATCGGCTCTGGAGATAGGCCTAGGCCGACATATATTAGTAAAAATTTGTCTTCTCATTGTAGATCCCAGCTTATTGATTTATTAAATGAATATAAAGATTGTTTTGCTTGGGAGTACTTCGAGATGCCTGGTCTTAGCCCATCTATTGTTGTGCATCGGTGTTGACACCTAAATTTGGTAATTGAATCCCTAAGTCCTGGCAATGGTGAAACAGAATCAGATCGGCTGGTTTGACGGAGAAACAGAGGCCGCATCGGCTGAGAAGCGATCGGCTGCGATGCCAGTTGGCTAAGGTTGAATCGGATAAGAGCGGCCGATAGCCGATTCTAGGTTCAGAGAGGATAAAACCGTTTCTGGTGCAGACGTTTGAAGATAAATAGAAGATGCGGTTATCAGTTTGTGCGTTAAAGATATTGTCATCTATGGATAGAGTCTTGTATCTGTAAATTAGGAGTTTGTTTAAACTGTTTATTGTAATGCGGCGTGGGTCCTTCCTGGGATATCGTCGTATTTTAAATAGTAGTTTGGATAGAGTCCAGGGTATAAATAGGACCCAAGAACCCCTGTAAATTAATTAAACACAATCAATCAAACAACCTTCGGCGCATCGCCAAACCTTTTCTTCAGACGAGCAATTTATTTGGCTACGGGCTGCATCGTTTCGATCCCCAAATCCAGGTAAATGCTTATTGTTGGGGGTATGTTCTGCTGATTCTAGTGCTTTCATCGTAATGACACATTAGATTCAGGGGTTTATACTGCGCTATTTACCATATATCGCATATAAACTGGAGCAATGTTTAGATCTATCCTGCCATCGGCCATTTCTATCAAGAACCTGTAGCCAGTAAGGCTAGATCAAAAGGTTGGACTAGTTTATATGCGGTATCCACCGTCTCGAGAGATATAAATCAGCTATAACAGATCAGGTTGTTCTTTTTATACTTAATGCTGCATCAACGTTGAACTATTAAGTCATTTTTAGAACTTTCAATGATCTGTTCGGTTAGATTTATATGTTAGAGATAGTGTCGGAGTTTTAGCCGGCCTTATCTACCCTGATATATTTTTAGTATATTTATTACTAGATTTATGTTAGGACTGCCTCTTATATTAAGATCCCATTCTTGTCGGACCTTATAAGCCGAAATCGGCCTGCTATCAACAGCCGATGTCCGATTTCCTAAGCTAAGCATCTGGTTCAAGAATGATATATTTTCATAAGAATCATCGGAGTACTAGCCGATCCATAGTGAGCTTTCCGGTATCGACTAGGTTATCAATACATATATTTATTATCCTATACTGTATTTGGGGTAAGCGGCTGATGCTGTCTCGGTATAGCTGATCCATTCCAGTCGCTTGGCTTAAATATATTTTAGGATAGCATATATATGCTCATGGATTCCCTCAGCCGATCCAGTGGGGATCTAACCTAACACTTAACGCATATGTCTTTGTTTTTCTTGTTGGTTAACAGATCAAACCAACTGGCACGCCCTATACTGCACAGGCAGCCTAGAAGGACCTGCACTGGAGTTAAGCAGATCTCCCAGGCCAGCGCGTGAGAGAAATTTCTTGTCAACAATCGGCTACCTATCAAGCCGGGCTATCGACCATTCAAGCAGTCTCCTAGGAGATTTAAGGCTAATATGTATAATGCAATTAAAGCCGAAATCACTCAGCTATATGACGATGGATTCATTCGGCCCTGCCGATATGCCGAGTGGGTCTTGAACATTGTTCCAGTAATAAAAAAGAATGGTAAACTTAGGGTGTGTATCGATTTTAGGGACTTAAACAAAGCTACCCCTAAGGACGAGTACCCAATGCCCATAGCTGATTTACTAGTGGATGCTGCTTTCGGCCACAAGATAATAAGTTTCATGGATGGTAATGCATGTTACAATCAAATTTTTATGGCCGAAGAAGACATTCAGAAGACTGCTTTCAGATGCCCAGGAGCAATCGACTTGTAAGAATGGGTTGTCATGAAATTTGGGTTGAAAAATGCTGGAGCAACTTATCAAAGGGCCATGAATTACATTTTCCATGATTTGATCGGCTCCCTGGTAGAGATTTATATTGATGATGTCATTGTCAAGTCCAGGGAAGCACAAAATCACATAGCTGATCTTAGACAGGTTTTGGAGCGAACAAGGAATTATGGCCTCAAGATGAATCCACTGAAGTGCGTGTTCGGCGTGTCGGCCGGGCATTTTTTAGGGTTTCTTGTTCATGAGAGGGGATCGAAGTTACACCAAGGAGCATCAATGCTATCAAGACATTGCAATCTCTGATCGGCAAAATCAACTTCATCAGGCGATTCGTAGTCAATCTTTCAGAAAAGATGGAGTCGTTCACACCATTGCTTCGGCTGAAGGCCGATCAAGCATTCACTTGGTGGGTAGAGCAGCATAAAGCATTGGATAACATCAAAAATTATTTAAGCTCACCTCCAGTTCTGATTTCTCCACAAAAAGGGATACCATTCAAGCTATATCTATCAGCCGATGATAAGTAAATCGGCTCAGTCTTGATCCAAGAGGTCGAAGGGAAAGAAAAGGCCATCTTTTATCTCAGCCGACGGCTATTGGATGCAGAAACAAGGTATTCACCAGTGGAGAAATTGTGCATTTGCCTATACTTTTCATGTACTGTAGACCCCCATTTTTGAGGACGAGAATCATTCGTGTTCATAGTACCTTATCCCTGGATCGAGTAGTTTGGTACCCACGAATACAGTTCTGAATTACCAGGTGTAATGTGCACGAATAGTCTTACATCGAACTTATTACAATAATAGGCCCGAAGGCAATATCCAATACATATAGGACTTACTGGTCCGGATACAACCAAAAGCAGAAATTAAATAAGATAGCAGACGGGAAGCAGCGGCATGTCGATTGCCACAGGCAACGACTGGGGACTAAGACCTATTGCGCTCCATTGTCTTCATTCCTCATGGTAGTAGGCATAGGGGTCCTCCAGTTCTTCGTTTCCTTCATCTGAAGTTTATGCGTATAGCAAGGGTGAGTACCCAACGTACTCAGCAAGCCAACATGGAATGATGCACATGATAGGGTCATTCAAAGGATGGCTGAGGTTCTTTTGCATAAAGCCCATTTTCACAAATCATTTCATAATCCTAACATCTAGCCAAGTCAAATTTTAGTTCCAGAGTATATTAAGTCAGCGATGGTTCTGTCCACCATCCATTGTGATCCCAAGGATAGCTTCCCGCCTCCGATTCGTCATGGTTTTCTGGGGGTGTCTTCCCCCTTCTCTCAGATAGAGAAGTTGGTTTCCCCAGCACATAAAGTTATTATGCAATCCCAATTCCCATCAGTTTAAAGTTTAAGAGTCTAGCCACGGGAGAAACATGTCACGCCGCTCATTAACCGCGAGCATGGCTATTCGAATAGATTGATTGACTCACACTGCAGTGGATGTACACTTTACCCGTACTCTGTAACTACTCATTGAATGAGCTTACATCCCTTTATATGGGACGGTCACGGCAAAGCCTTTCGATAACCTCACTTTGGCAGTACCCGCTCCATGAACTTAAGCCCTCATGCACTCTAGCCGTCATTTCCTAGCAGTGAGAGGAGTTCTGGCATTCCCGGGGTAAGAGAAAGAATTGCTTTATCCTTGAACTTTCCATCTTCATGTCCTTTTCTTCATGTCTTCATTTCTTCATGTTGATCGCATGCCCGATCTCTGCCCAGGTACCAACCAGCGGTACACCCCCTGCCGGTAGGCCCTTAACTTTCGTCCAGGCACCCAACAGTGGTACACCCCCACCGGCAAGCCCTTGCCTCAATGCCAACACCTGAACCTACTATGCTGGGATACTGCCTCCGCTCGGATATTTAATCAGCTAGGTCTATACACATTCGAGAAGTACGGTTGTACTGGTCCGTTCTAAGTTGTAGTCTCATGGCTCGGTCCTTATTTGACCAGGGACGGTACTAGCTTTTCCCGGAATCCACCCAAATCCATCCATCCGCCCCAGTCTAAAAACTTTGGTTTTTCCTTTTTGGTTTTCATAAAAACTCATTTAATTATGTTTTAGGCAATGTGGCGCTCATGTCTCCACATGCCGTATTCCAACTACCTTCCCAAAGATAGTTGCCCAAGCACGAGGCTTCTTTGTAAAATCATGAGTATGCAAGAATCTAATATAAGGAGGGCTAAGCATTTTACCGAAGTTAGCCTCCGGTCATATCACATCGAAGGTTACAAAGAATATTTCTAAGGGTAAGCAGTATCAAGGCAGGGTATATCAAGCTTAGGTATTTGTATATAGCATACATGTTTGAAGTTTAAATCAACATCTTTTCACAAAATAGGATCAATATGTTCAAAGGGGAGTGTTGACTTGCCTTGCTCGTGACCTTGTTGGATTGAGTCTTCGACGTTCTCAACGGTTCCCTCGGGCTCTATCATACGTGCGAGAAATCCAATTTGAATTCGATTAGAATTCAAATAAAATCCAATAAGATCCAATAAAAGCCAAATAAATCGCGAAAGCGGCTCCTAATACTAGGCTATGACTCTACACGAACCCAGGCTCGAGTTTCGGCGAAATCCGAGTTAGAGCGAAGGAGTTATAAGGATTTGAAGTTTTGTGTTAAACCCAATTTAATTAAATATGATGTGATATTTATTTTAAGCTAACATTCTTAAAGTTTGAGAAATATTAGGGTTGATGATTCAATTAATAAAAGGAAGTGGTTATCTTCAATTTTATCAAAATATTCCTCGGGTCGAGAAGCCCTAGGGTTTAAATCAAAATTAATTGATAGAAACTAGACTTGTATATAAGTTGGATTTCTAAGTTTTAGAAAATCTATATGATAAACAAAGTCGTAAACAAAATCCCAAACGAATAAACTATGCGATGATCAATAAGTTCGAATAATACGACCTAGGGTTATTAGTAATCGATCCCAAAAATAATCTCGAAGCTAAGTATTATACTAGTAATCTAGGTTTTAAGTCTAGTAATTATATAGATCAAGAATAATATTTTGGATATAAGTTTAAGAAATAAATAATTTTCTTTGAAGGATAAATAAATGCTATTAAATATTTTGAAAAACATGTTTAATAATTGGTCCCGAATTATTTTTGGAAGCCAAATTTGTTTTGAAGAAAAATATGTAATTTTTCCCGAGATTTTCCTGAAATATCTAAAAAAATTTCCTAATTTTTCCCAAATTTTTCCTTTTTCCATTTTTCTCTTTTTTTTCTTTCCTATTCTCTTTTCTTTTCTCTTTTTTTTCCTTACGTGGAGATTATGGCAATCGGGTATCTACATGGCAAGTTTATCCGACCGGAGGTAGGGATAGAGTGCACCTACCGAGATATGTAAACCAAATATGACTTGGGTGTTATGTTGCCGATTGAGATAAGGCAACGGCCCATAGTCACGGTTTGGTAAGATTGAGGAAACCGACTTAGAGTAAGATAGGGTTTTCGATCTATAAGCCCGCCTCCCAAGACTATATAAGGGGGTAAGGGGCGTCCCTTGAGGGATATCATATGCTTTACGAGCTATTAGCTTTCAGTTTTAGATCACGAGATCAATAAAGACACTCGGCAGATCGAATCCCCGAAACAGGAGTAGGGTATTACCTCACGAGAGGGCCTGAACCTGTCTGAACCCTGTTTTCCATCTAACCCATTGAGCTTGGCGATCTTGACTGCACCCCCAATTTTCTATTGCCGAAACCAAGTTTCGACAGTTGGTGTGCCAGGTAGGGGGCCACGCGTCAAGACTTCTTCGACAATTTCGCCGGCAAGCACGATGGGATCTTCTTCAAGCTTCGGCGACTTCGCCGCCAATGACTTCGACAAGCTCTCCTCCTACAACTCGGATTCGAACTAGTCGGGAGGAGAAACCCACTCGGCGCCGTTTGGGCTCCCGAACAACGCCAAGATCTATGACAAAATCTTGGAGTCCAAGATGCAGTCCATCCGCTCCGACGAAAGAACTCACTCGGCATCGTTCGGACTACCGAGCGTCGCCGAGATCTGCAGCAAACTTCTCATCTCCCCGATGCAGCCAACCTATTCAGAAGAAGACCTTTTGACACCGTTTAGGTTACCAAACGCCGCCGAAATCTACTCCAGGCTCCTCTCCCCCAAATCAAGGACAACCCACTAGGAGAGATCTATGTCCTCAAGCTTCGACTCGGACTGGAACGATCTAGATCCGAACTACCTGGGCTCAAGGGAGATCGCCGTCATCCTCCAACCATTCGGCTCATGCTCATCCTCAGAGCTCAACGAGTATCTAAGCTCTTCAGGCTTTGATGACCTCTATGGCATCCCCTCGGACGAAGCCAACGACTTCGATTGCAACAAGGACTACGAGCCGAAGTGCTTTGATGTCCTCATGGCTGAGGTGGCCGACTCCGACTCAGCCATGGCCCGCAGGCTTGCGGAGGAAGAACGAGCCAGAATTGAGCAAGAGCGCAAGCTGGCCGAAGCGGAGAAGAAACGCAAAGAGGAAGCCGACAGAAGGAAGCAGGTTCTAAGGGCAGCCGGACGATCCGCTCAAGAGGCTATACTTCAAACGCGGGTTCACAACACCAATATCTTCCAGACGCCATAGCGGAACGCTGTTGGTGCCCTCACACTCCTGGACACTGTCATCGAGACGGCGCCCCCCGACATAACTCCAATCCTGGACAAAATCAAGACCATCATTGCGGCTACGGCCAACGGTCATCCCTCCACCTCAGCACGAAGGCCGACTGAGTCCGTGGCTAAAATGCCCGACGAAGCCGACTCCGCCTCTAAGGTCAAAGGATTACAAGAGGCCCGAGCTAGACCGGTCGACAACCAGGCCAAGAGGCCCACGCCACGATTCCACGCACAAGCCCCAGGAGCAAACGGCCGACTCCTGCGAGAAGCAACATGGACGCCCACCCGTCCACCACCGCGTCCGCCTCAACAACAGCTCCAGCTACCGAAGCAGCCTACCGAGGACCCTGCCGAGTGATCTGCGGGAGGTCCTCGATCGTTGCTATCAAGAGCGAGATCAACGCACTCGGGAAGACCGGAGGGGGTCACCCGACAGCAATGACGACGGAGTGCCAGCTTTCACTCGGGAGCTTCGCCGAGTGCATTGGCCGAATGGGTTCAAGCCGACCGGAATCGAGAAGTACGACGGCAAAACCGACCCCGAGTTCTGGATGACCGTGTACACCCTCGCCATCCGTGCAGCAGGCAGCGACAACAAGGCCATGGCCAATTCGCCCGTGGCCCTCGCCAACTCAGCCGAACGGCTCACGAGCTGCCAAGAGGCTCAATCGGCTCGTGGAGTGAGCTAAGGGAACACTTCATCGCCAACTTCCAGGGCACCTTCGAGAGGCCTGGAACCCACTTCGATCTCTACAACGTCATCCAGAAGCCGGACGAACCTCTGAAGGACTACATCCGGCGCTTCTCTGAAAAGCGCAACAAAATCCCCAACATCACTGACGACATCATCATCGCCACCTTCCATAAGGGAGTCCGTGATGAGCTGTTGATCGGGAAGTTTGGGTGCAAGCCACCGAATACGGTGAAGCAGATGTTTGAGACGGCAAATTCTTACGCCAAATCCAATGATGCCATCAAAGTGGCGCGCCAAGATCGGCCCGACAGGAGGGATGACAAGCAGGCGGGAGGAAACTGGAATCCTAAGAAGGATAGCGGCAACAACAACCGGGTCCAGAAGATCCAGAGGCTGATCTACTTTGTTAGCGAAGTGCTGGCAGGAGCCAAAATTCGCTACCCTCAGGTACAAAAATTGTTATATGGTGTTCTGATAACCGCGAGGAAATTGGCGCACTATTTTCAAGGTCACTCGGTCACCGTCGTCACTTCCTTTCCACTCGGCGATGTCATCCACAACCGGGAGGCAACTGGGCGCATCGCGAAGTGGGCCCTGGAGCTGATGCCGCTGGACTTAACTTTCAAGGCGAGGACGTCTGTAAAGTCACAAGTCTTGGCGGACTTCTTGGCCGAGTGGATCGAACAGCAAGAAGATGTACCCCGAGAAGACCTTCAATATTGGACCATGCACTTCGACGGATCCAAGAGGATCACCGGCTTGGGAGCAGGAGTTGTCCTGATCTCCCGGGGAAAGGCTAAGATACGTCCTCCACCTCCACTTCTCCGCCTCACATAACGTCGCCGAGTATGAAGCCTTGCTACATGGACTGTGGCTCGCAGTATCACTCGGGATACGTCGGCTCATCATGAAAGGAGATTCCCAGCTGGTCATGAACCAAGTCATGAAGGACTGGTCCTGTCTAAATGACACCATGGAGGCCTACCAACAGGAGGTTCGCAAACTTGAAGACATGTTTGACGGACTCAAGCTATCACACGTCCTAAGACACAACAACGAAGCAGCCGATGAGTTGGCACAATTCGGGTCCAAACGTGAAGCCGTCCCAACAGACGTTTTTGTCGAACACCTCTACGAGCCAACTGTTGCGGCAAAACCAACTCCCAACAAACAAGCTGCAAACGAAGTCGCCATGATTGACGCCGACTGGAGGACATCGCTCATCAAATTTTTAACACAGCAAGAGCTGCCGGAAGACCGGGATGAAGCAGAACGTGTCCGACGTCGCTGCCAGGCTTACGTCATGGTCGACTCCGATTTATACAAGAGAAGTCCCTCCGGAGTCCTGATGAGATGCATCACGCCCGAGGAAGGACGACAGTTACTCCAAGATATCCACTCGGGCATATGCGGAAGCCACGCGGCAGCACGCACCTTGGTGGGCAAAGCCTATAGACAAGGTTTCTTCTGGCTTACCGCGGTCTCCGACGCGGACAAAGTGGTACGAACCTGTGAAGGTTGCCAATTCTTTGCCCGACAGAGCCATGTTCCAGCCCAAGAGCTATAAACAATTCCATTATCCTGGCCATTTGCGGTATGGGGCTTAGACATGGTCAGCCCTTTCAAGAAGGCTCCAGGAGGATTCACGTACCTATTCGTCGCAATCGACAAATTCTCCAAATGGATCGAAGCTAAGCCGGTTGCTACAATTACCGCTGACAAGGCACGGGACTTCATCCTCAACATTGTACACCATTTCGGCATCCCAAACAGAATTATAACCGACAATGGGACTCAATTCACTGGAGGCATCTTCAAGGAATTTTGCGAAGACTTCGGAATCAAAATTTGTTATGCGTTAGTTGCACATCCCAAAAGCAATGGACAAGTCGAGCGTGCCAACGGCATGGTCCTTCAAGGCATCAAGGCCCGCGTGTTCGATCGTCTAAGTCCTTACGCAGGCAAGTGGGTTCAAGAGCTCCCCTCAGTTCTATGGTCTCTGCGGACCACACCCAGTCGGGCTACCGGCCAAACTCCTTTCTTTCTGGTCTATGGCGTAGAAGCCATGTTGCCAAACGAGATGGAGTATGAATCCCTCCGAGTCCACAGTTTCAATGATGAAAGCTATGACCCAGACCGAATGGATGACCTCACCCGACTGGAAGAGGCCCGTGAGGCAGCCCTCATCCAGTCGGCAAAATATCTTCAAGGGCTTAGACGATACCACAGTTGCAATGTTCGAGCATGAGCTTTTATCGTTGGCAATCTGGTTCTGCGCAAGATTCAAGCCACCAAGGACTGTCACAAGTTATCCCCCTTATGGGAAGGACCGTATATAATTGCTGAGGTGACTCGACCAGGCGCATATCGACTAAAGCGTGAAGACGGATCTATGGTGGAGAACTCCTGGAACATCGAGCATCTTCGACGATTCTATGCTTAAACTGACTTAAGTTTCATGTTTTTCTTGACTGCCAACCTCAAGCAAGATGACTTCTTGAGTTAGAAGTCGAGGGTTGTACATATGTCAATAAAGCATAGTTTTCCTCATCAACTTTTGCGCCTGATTCGGTTTATCATTGTTTAATGATCCTTGATTCGAGTTCAATGCATAAGGACTGAGAATTTTTTGATGACCTAGTCAGGCTTAGGCTTGGTGACAGTCGGACGAAAATTACTTAAGAAATTTTACATAAAAACTTGGGTCAGGACATTAACATAAATAAACCAAATATCTACAAAGTTCTACACCAGAAAGTCACATATAATGTTTACAAGTCAACTCAAGGCCGGAAGTGGTTCACTACATCCGTGGCCACCTTTTTGGCCGATTCCTATGCCTCACTAATCAAATCAAGGGCCTGCTCATCTGAAGTTCCCTCAGCAAAGCCCTCCCCGACTGAATCCACGTCCACTCGAGGGTAGAGTGACTTCGTTTGTGCAAGGGCGAAGCCCGCTCCCATGATAGCCGCCTCGGAAATGTTGGTCAAATACTGGTCAGGGGCTCGCCTAAGCTTGTCAAAGACTTCAACTGGGTCCAGTGAGCTGGTCCCGACTCCATGATGGAACAAGGACAACAGGATCGGTGTTGCTGCGTTAGCAACGTCTTCTCGGACCCTCCCAGCTTGTTTGACCTTCTCAAGCAAAACATTGTATTGAGCTCGGGTCTTGACCTTGTAAGCTACCAAAAGAACATGATCACGCAAAGTACTCGAAGACAAAGTAGTACAAAGAATGTTACTTTGAAGAAGCTTACCTTCAAACTCGGCCTCCAGCTCGGCCTTGCTGAGGTTGACTGCTTCCAGCTGGGTTTGAAGCAAGTGGACCTCCGATGAATTTTCTACAAAAAGAGAGGTTGTTAGCAATCGAAATCAACACAGAAGCCATAAAGAGACTGAGGGGGTTAGGCTTACTCCCGACTGAACCCCAGAGGTCGAGGTTTTCTTCCCGGAGTTTGGCTATTTCCCTCCTCAGGGCTGCTTCCCTTGACACGGCCTCTTCTCGAGTGGTCTTCAATTTCTGTTGGATGTCCTCCAGGGAGTTTAGATGCAGGACCAACTTCTTGAGCGCCTCGGACTTGGCCATCGATCGGCAGTACTCCTTCTGCACGCGAGAACTGAAAGTGGCCAACTGAAAAGGAATAACAATACTACAACAGGAAAGGATCAAGGCTTACGTTGAGTAGCCGAGTCGCCTCATTCAGGCTGTTGACGAGGGCATCCCTTTCCTCGCTTTCCGCTTGCTTATCCAAGATGATGCCCTGCCTTTGGCCTTCTGAATCTCGCCACTCGATCTTAATCGGAGGAACCCAGGTTTTAGAAGACTGCAACCTGGGGATTTCTTCTACTGTGGCTGATAGATCAGGAGGAACAGATGAAGATATGAAAGAGTCAAACTGAAGATTGAAGATGAAATGTTAATTCAAGACTTACCTCGTTTTGGTGGCCGAGTCCTTGACCGGAGCAGCTCGCTGTCTTTCCCTTCCGACTTTGACCGACCGGTCTTCGCCTGGGGCTTTCGAGCCGCACTGGGCTTCTCCGCGGCCGACCGGTTTCCAGTCGGGGTGTCCCGGCGGCCTGGGCTCCCTCCTTGGGATATCCTTGCTTGGAGGCGAGGGCTTTTCACCCGGAGCGCTCTCGCTCGTGAGAGGGCTCCGGGGTTTTGGTTCCGCGGGCTTGGACGCCTCGGAAGCGGCAGTGGGCGTAGGCCCTTCACTTTTCCCAGCAAGGTCTATATCTTGGGGCCTCCTGCCAAAGAGCAACGAACGCAGTTGGAACAAAGACAAAGAAATTTTTAACGAAGAGTTCAAGATTCGGTAGTGAGGCGTACCGGATGATTTGCGGATTTTCGGCGCCGCTTTCGGTGACGGCCTTGGAGGGGTTGGTTCGGCTGGAGGGGCTGGGACATCATCGTCCGAGTCATCGATGACGAGCCTCCTCTTGCTTGCCCGTTTGCTGATGTCCTCACTCGGGGCCGCCCTTTTCCCGGCTGGATCGCTCTGGATCTTCACTCCACCGGTCGGTTTCTTGGCAGAGCCAAGCGGCACGTCATCATGAGGAACCTTGTATGGTTTTGAAATAATGGAAGCATTTTTCTGCAAGAAAAATTCTCACAATACTAAGAGGTATGACATCAAGATTACGAGGCAATGAAATGTTAGTGATATGCCCTAGAGGCAACATGGAGATGTTGGATATCACGGTCAATATTTATGTATTTATGAATAAAGTGTTATTCAGTTTCATGAAATAGACGTCTTGTATTGATCAATAAGTACGTGACTTATTTATGAGACTCTATATGTATGAATCTATTTCTAAATGATCCCTGATCATATATCATATTATTGGAACTAATATGGTTCTAAGATCGGCATGTTTATTGATTGATGATCATGTCTCATAGATCATGGGTATGAAGATACTAAATC
This sequence comes from Oryza australiensis, assembly GCA_019925245.2. Classification (NCBI taxonomy): domain Eukaryota; kingdom Viridiplantae; phylum Streptophyta; class Magnoliopsida; order Poales; family Poaceae; genus Oryza; species Oryza australiensis. The sequence goes on along the minus strand of JAIFGZ020000229.1, from coordinate 1,168,485 downwards.
AATAAACATGGACATATGTGTTAGAGAACACATTGTTGGATAGACCCACCATGAGACACTACAGGAATTAATGTGCCATTAGTTGGTCTCAGGTAGTGTTGGTACAAAGTCCTTAGACCTGAGATCACCATGGATTTCAACATGTGTAGTAGCCTACTTTGGGACTACCAAACACTATTCCATAACTGGGTAGTTATAAAGGTAGTTTTCGGGTTTGCTATGAAACATGGAGTGGGATGTGAGTGATCAAGATGGAATTTGCCCCTCCTTTGGAGAGATATCTCTGGGCCCCTCGAGGTACTGGATTATGGAAATGCATGGCCATGCTAAGTTGATTGAGGAGTCAATCAACGGACGGATAATCCAATACGGTTCGAGTGAATGGTTAAGCTATTGAAGGGATGGCACACATCTTGCCTATAGCTTAACCGGTATCGTGAGGCAAAGGGATTTATGTACACATTACAGGTTCGAGCCGATATTATATTCTTGTATACTATGGTGTCAATATGTGCTTGCTAGGCGCTGTCATTGACAGTGTCCCGAGTTGGACTCGAGCCGACGATCGGCTAAGTGAGACTATAGCCGAAACCAAGTATACCTGAACCTACAGGGTCGTACGCTTAAGGGGATAAGAACAGGCATTCGAGTTGGACTCGAATACGGCTTGATCGGATAGGGATCCGATCGGATAGAGTCCTGTGGGCTTACGACGTATGGGCAGCCGACTCTATGATATTCGGATAGGATCCGATTTGAAATAGAGTCCTGATCGGCCACGAGTCCCAGTCGGCCAACTCTATATAAAGGAGGGAGGGGTGGAGAGCTGCTATACGTCAATCAAGTCAATTGATTTGCAAGTCGCTGAGATCAAACTCCACGGAAACCCTCCCACCTTCGAGCCAAAACCCTAGCCTTGCATCACGTGCTAGCACACGGGTGTTCGGCGTTCTGTCCCCGGACATGTGGATACCGGTAGAGGCGCTGCTATGTTGCGTGCTGTTGATCGGCTTCGTATCGGCTGCAATTGGAGCGATCGGCTGTGGTGGAATCGACTGTGGTCGGGCGCATCGAAGCGAGGCACAAGAACACGGTCGGACGACTCGAATCGGCTGATTGGTGAATCAGCTATCCGCGGGAATCGGCTGTCATCGGCCAGCACAGCTCCAGATCGGATAGCCACGATTGCTAATTCCCGCATACTCCAATCGGTAACGATCTATCGGCCCTTACTTGCAAGTGTTCTGGTTTGCGCGGTAAAAGTTTTTGTTTTCGGCTAGCGTAGCCTCCGCGTAACCCTTCATGAAAGAGTTCAGTCGGCTTACCGGAGGAGGAGGTCGATAGAGACTGAAGGGAAGGACCGGCAGCACGAGGCTGCGCTCGACTGCGACTCTAGTCGAGAAGACCTTGTACATCCGGATTTTCAGGATCTCAAAACTAAGGGAGTCCCGGTCTTCCCGATTGGGGTCCCTCTCGCCTTCATACTCGAAGGATGGCTTCGATCGTTCTTTAATCGGCGCCAGTCGGCTCTTGATGAAATGTCGAGTGATTTGCTCGCCGCGAAGACCCTTCTGCTTCATCTCCAAGATTTTCGCTAATAACTTGTTGGCTTCTTCACAGTCTTGGGCTACAGGTACAGTGCTCCAAGTATGCTTAGGCACAAGGGGAAGGCCAACAAAGTTTGGCAGGCTGGGTTCAAGATTGCCAATATAGAACCAGCTCGCATGCCAGCCCTTGTTGGAGGTTTTCAAGGGAAGAGAAAAGTACTCCTTGCGGAGGGATCCGCGGAGTTGAAAACCCGCTCCACCAACGATGCATGGATGGTCCTTATTCGGATGCGGTTTGAGGTGAAACATGCGACGAAAAAGTTGGAAGTGGGGGAGAATGCCAAGGAAGGCTTCACATACGTGAATGAAGAGAGCGATGTAAAGCATGGAGTTGGGGTTTAGATGATAGAGCCGAAGGCCGTAATAATCAAGAAGTCCCCTAAAGAACTCGGAAGTGGGGAGGCTAAACCCGCAGTAAAAGAAAGATGTGAAAACGACGAGCTCACCAGTGTTCGTGGTGGGAAAATCTTCACCCGCCGCCGGGCTCCAGCCCACGATCTCCTTGGGAGAAAGCACTCCGTGCTTCACCATCTCCTTGAGGGTGGATTCCTTCACATCCGAAGTGGCCCACTGCTCGAAAGGGATTTTCCTCTCATCCACCATGAATGTGATTTGTGTGGGAAGCAGATCTGGCTAAAAGGATGGGGGTTTGAGATGGGGGTCCAAAAAGATGGATGCGGAGGCTAGGCGTGAGCAAAGCGCAAGCTCCGGGTCGATGGATTCGGGTGCACGCGAGTCTTGGGTTTTCCGCAGGGAGCTGGTGAACAGTACTACGAAAAGAGGAAATTTTTGGGAAGACGAAGTGGCGGGGATGACCTCGAGGCTTTATAAAGAGATTTGAGGGTTGCGCTAGGTTTTCTCGTGATTGGGCCGAGCCCATGAGAGACCTGCAGCCCAGCTAAGGTGTGGCCCGACGCTTGTCCTTAGGGACTTAAGTGGATGAGCTTAAGCAGATTTGCCTTGGCAATATGCACGTGTCTGAGTGCCCTATACCTTTGGAAATCCTTTCATACCACGGTTTGCTTGACTTCGTGAGAAGTTAGCACGATGCAATTTGAGAGGTGACCAACAGCTAAGCTTTTTATAGCTACCTTGACGACAAGGGTTGTTTGGTTCTCTAGCATTTGATTAGATAACAATATCAATGCTATTTTTCCACCTTGGTGAAGATCTTTATAGATTGAGACCAGTATTATGGCGGGAGCTATTTAATAACTTGGTCATATTTTTCGGGCACGACGAAAACTTGTTTACCCATGAGGGACGATTAAAATATTTGTTCCGAAATGACTCGGGAGATCCACTCGGATAAGCATGAGCTTACCGAGTGCTTTCCACCTATGAGGATTGATTGAGTTATTTGTCTTGAGGCGACTCGGGCAAATTCACTCGGATGAGCACGAGCTTGCTGAGTGATGAGATTTTTTATATTTGCTTTAGCATGAGTTAAGCATTTACATGAGTATGATTCTTTATAGTTCTTGCTTGTATGTTTGGTCTGTTTTTGGCTAATCATACAGTCGGGGGCTACACCTAATTAGGTACATCAAGAGAAGTGCCTACATATTTATTTTGAGAATTTTTTAGATATTTTTCAGCCCTTCACAGTCTTTGGAGCCACTCGGGAGAATCAGACAGAGACGATGGAATCGCTCGGCGCCAGAAGCACTCGGCCAAAGGGTTGTTTGGTTGTGTACTGTCTTGGTTTGATGCTGAGTTGTCTCGTTGACTGAAAAGGACTCGGGGGCTACTGTGGAGATTATGGCAATCGGGTATCTACATGGCAAGTTTATCCGACTGGAGGTAGGGATAGAGTGCACCTACCAGATATATAAACCAAATATGACTTGGGTGTTACGTTGCCGATTGAGATAAGGCAACGGCCCATAGTCACGGTTTGGTAAGATTGAGGAAACCGACTTAGAGTAAGATAGGGTTTCCGATCTATAAGCCCGCCTCCCAAGACAATATAAGGGGGGTAAGGGGCATCCCTTGAGGGCTGAAAAATATCTAAAAAATTCTCAAAAAATTCTCATATGCTTTACAAGCTATTAGCTTTCAGTTTTAGATCACGAGATCAATAAAGACACTCGGCGGATCGAATCCCCGAAACAGGAGTAGGGTATTACCTCACGAGAGGGCCTGAACCTGTCTAAACCTTGTTTTCCATCTAACCCATTGAGCTTGGCGATCTTGACTGCACCCCCAATTTTCTATTGCCGAAACCGAGTTTCGACACCTTCCCTCCCCTCCTGTTCATCTCCTTCCTCTGCCCCTTTCTCTGTTTTCCTCTCCTCTTCTCTACCCGGCTCCTCTCTCCCTTCTCCCTCTCCTCTCTTCTCTCAGCCAGGGCTGTGCACAAGGACGGCGACGCGGGACGGGCGGCTACGGGGCTTACCGGCGAGGGGGAGGGGCGTCGGCACGGTGGGGACTCCAGCGGCGCGGCCTCGTCGCGGGGAGGAAAAAAACAACAAGAAAGCGAGAGCGAGGGAGGGCAATCGGGGCGGTGAGGTGAGGGGGAAAGGAGGGCTCGGGCTCTCCTTTTATAGCGCACGGTGCGGCGAGAGGAAGGAGGGTCCGGGCGGTGCGTGCGACGCGTGGCGTGGCACGGTGCAAGCTCGGGGGGGACGCGGAAATATAATTTTTATTTCTATATTTTTTTTATTTTGCAATTTCTTTTCCTTTTAGGATTTCCGAAACCTTCTCGACATTTCCGCCCCTCAAATAAATAATCTTTTATTTATAGCACACGACAAAACTCGTGAATAAGAGGCAAATAGTACGACAAGATGCAACAATCCAAAAAGTTTTTGTAAGTTCCAAATTTTAGATTCTGATTTTTAAGTCTTCGATTTTCAGGGTGTTACAAATCTACCCCCCTTAAAATAAATCTCGTCCCCGAGATTTGGGTTGGGTTGTGGTTGGAAGTCGGTTGGTTCATATGAAACTGATCTATTTAGGACTTCATCCCAACAAACGATGGATAGGATAATTGCCTATGATGAGGCGGTAATCTATCACGGAGTTCTTAAGGTGATCCCTACTGTGTCTTTGTGATTCTTTGTTTCAGATAACTATATTATCCTTTTTAAAAAAAGAAACCTTTCTAGGTACTCTAGGCTTAGTGGTTCTATTAATCTAATATTTCCGTAAGGAATCTTTTGATGTGTGCCCTTGCTTCATTTTTAAAGGACTAGCAAAATACTCGTGCGTTGCAACGGGAGCTCCGAGCGGCGATGGGAGGGAGGGGCGCAGGCGTGGCGCGGGGCGTGGCGTGGATGGGGACGAAAGAGAGGGACACAGGAGATCTTTTTTTCATCCGAGCCCTCCCTTTCTTTTCAGCATTAGGACCGCGGGTTAATTTTATAAACACTCGAGGGGTTTTCTGTAAAATAACCCATTTTTTCTTCTTTAACTGAGTTTTTTAAATAGCAAGACGGATCTGCGGGTTAATTTCGGAAAAACTTAAGGGGTTTTTTCAAAATAGTTAGACAAAACAAAATCTAGGTGGAAACATTACTTGCTTTATATATAGTTATAGAAAGGGGAGAGAGAGGTGGCTTGTCTCTCACACTTGTCCCGGCTAGCAGATTGGACAGTGAGTGGAGGCGAAGTTGCTCGAGTGAAGGAGGGATGGAGCGAGGGCCACATGATGAAGGCGAAGTAGAGCGATGGGTTCTTGGCAGAGGCGGACTTCGTCGGCGATTAGGGCGTGCAGTCGCAGGGTCTAGGGTGGAAGAAGATGTTTCCTCATCGGTTCAGGCAATGGGTGGATTCGTCGCCGGAGACGATGCTCGGAGGATAGTGGTGTCAAGGTTCTTCGGTCACGGAGGCTGCATTCTGGCGAAAGGGGTGGCTGCCTGGCGATGGGTGTGGGCAAAAGTGTGGTATGTCGGAGTGGCTATTAGTACTTTACTGGCTTGGGTGCTATACCCACTGGTTTTTGTTTGGAGGCTGTGGCGGGATGCGACAGAGGATGGTCAGCAGGATTTCCTTTGTGAGGCGGTTTGTCTTCTCATCATGTTGGCACCCATTGTTTTTCTCTCTTTTCTGGGGTTCCTAATAGATTAGGTAGTCAATGGATGGTTCCTAGAATTTGTCCCCTTATGTGGATCTGGCGGCCATTGCCGGAATCTCTCTTTTGTATTTATATCAGGAGCACATTGGATGTTTTGTCTAAACTGGTGCTCAGGTGGTTTAGGTTGTTGTTGGGTTTTGCTTGTCAGAAGAGTGGTTGGATGACATTGATTGCTAGGGCTGCTACTAGCGTTCCAACTAGTTTCCCATGTAAAGTATATGAAACTAATTATGTTTTGAGGGGACTTAGATCCATCTACACCTTGTTCTGCTGAGAATAGGCATAATGTCCCATTGACTAACAGGTGGTGGCGGTGTCTGTCTAAAGAACGATCTTTCAAACATACAATATTTAGTATGTCTATCGCTAAGCTTTTCTTAAGTTGTATAATAGACTTGCTACTCCAAAATTTTAGAGACCTTTATAGCATAGATGGGTAGTGACCTTATATGGTATGCTTGTGATCCAGGGTATGGTTGACGGAAGACCATCCGAAGAAGGTTTGGTTTCATCTAGCTACAACATGGGACACAATTTAAAGGTCCATGGTCATGTCACTCTACCCCCCTTAAATAAATTTTAAGCTTTGCTTTAGGCATAGTCAATAAATCCTTAGGAAATATGTCCGGGTAATCCTGATCTTACTGGCATACCGGTCATGGTAGTAGGGTAAATAATCCCGTGGCTTGCTCATGCAACATCGAGTTTCGGTCCATGGTTATGCTTGTCGGTGAAGTCTATGGGGTGGACAGGGTGACTATCTCTTGGTCACAGGTTATAACTCTCTTGTTCTCAGTCAACTGGCCCATGTTAGAATGATACTGAGGGTTTGTGGCGGTATCATGACATTTGAAGAAAATACTATGTCTCTACTTCTGATGGGCATATTGATGCTGGCACGGGGTATGGCTATGTCTCTCCTAAGTGAGGGTATCATTATGGTTCTCTTATGGTCTATCTGACATAGGTTACGTTCTGTGCTTGTCCTCGAGGTTATAAAGAATGCGAAGTTTTGAAACCAAACAAAACTTTAGCTTAGTGCAGAATGGATGGAGAACGTACCCATTAGCATGATCTGGTCCTCCTGGGCCTCTTCAAGCATGCACATGGTTCACTTGGCCATGGCGGATTCCAGTGGTGGCCTCCTTCGGTGGGGTGTCCCGAATGCGTCCAGTGCAGGGCGGGGGTCCCTCTTACAGCAATGGCGTTGGCTCCAGTACAGACGGGGGTGTTACGCGACTTAGGGCAGTGATTTGCGAAGTGTCCAAACTCCCCACAGTTGAAGCAGTTTACATTCTTAAGTCTTGGGGTCGCCAAGGTAGGTGCCGGGGAGCGGAAAGGGGTGGCAGGTGGCCTGCTGGCATTGCCGGGTGCAACGGGGCGATTGGTCATTGTGACGGCTGGCTTCCAACTTGTTGGTGTTGCTCCCTGGGTCGCTGGGGCGTTCCTTGAATCGGGCGGGCTAAAGCAAATCTTCTCTTTCGGTTGTTTTCAACCGTCCTTTGGTCATGCTCAAGCCTTACGACCTTGTTGATGAGGCTCTGAAAGCTAGCGTGGTCCTGACCGATCATCGGTCCTCTTAACTCGTCGTTCAGTCCTTCAATAAACTTGTCCATCTTTTCCTCTTCATCTGCCATATCGCTTGTGGCGTAACGGGCAAGCTGCGTGAACTTGTTAAGGTACTCTTGTACCGTGGTGTTTCCTTGGTGCAGCCTGCGGAACTCATTTTTCTTCATCCTCATAACCACGGCTGGTACGAAATTTTCACGGAAGGCGGCTGTGAATTCCTCCCAGGTTGTTTCTCCAGCATCTTCCGACCGAGTCTCTTTGTAGGTGTCCCACCAGTCACTTGCGGGACCTTCTAGCTGATTGGTGGCGAAGATGACTCTGTCAGCTTCCCGTACTCGGACGAGAGTCAACTTCTTTTCTATTACCCTCAACCAATCTTCAGCATCCATTGGTTCCTCTGCTGTGGAGAATGTTGGTGGCTTGGCTCGCATAAACTCGCCTAAGCTTGATCCTCCGCGTTGTCCTTGGTTGTTGGCGATGGCTTGAAGCAGTTGGGTCTGTAAAGTCATGACTTTCGCTAGGGTGGAGGGGTTAGGCTCCGGCGGGTTCTCAGTAGCTGTTGAGGCTCTGCGACGGTGCACCATCTGAGGAATATAGATGAGGTAAGAGATTGAATCGACTAAGGTCATGGTTCTAATCGATTTTTAAGTGATCTTCAAGTTGTTTTTAAGTGATCTTTTGCACACAACAGGCATGGTGGAATAAACTCATTTAAGATATAACATAGAACTTTATATCAGTTCATAGATGTTACATCAGGGGAATACATCGGACTGCCATGCACAGTCCCACACAACACAATACAACTAACATCGGTCTAGGGTCTTCATCCATAAAGGGGAAAGGGTACGGTCATTGTTGTCTTAACTCCATCCAAAGCAAGACCGGGGTTGATGCAGACTTCTCTTCTAGTGGTTTGGGCTGCCGCCCGACCTGGGGTTGCCACCTATGGCTATTGCATTGGTATCGGTAAGAGGAGGGATGCTGTGTGACTTGGGGCATTGGTTGGCATAGTGTCCAAATTCCTCACAGTTGAAGCAAGTCACATTCCTTTTCCTTGGGGCTGCCGGGATAGGTGTTGGAGTGCGAAACGGTGCGGTAGTTGTCCTAGGGCAGTCATTGGCATAGTGCCCTAACTTTTCATAGTTGAAGCAGTGTATATTCCTTTTTAGACGTCGGGGAATCTCCTCAGCATCTTCAGGGGTACACACTGTGCTGGTGATGATCATCTTGCCAGTGCCACCTATATTCCATTTTGGTGACTTCCTCTTCCTGGAGTTGGATGGCGAACTGAACCCTTGGCCGGTCGTTGGATTGAATTCCTTGTCCTTCCTTCCGCACTGTATCTCTCCCTCGATCGGGGTTCCGATGTGTTTTTCCCCTGCACTGTTCCTTATTCCATATCCTTGTTCCATGAAACCATAGCGGGGGCCAAGTGTTTCCTTCCCTCCTAATGGTGGGTTTGGCGTTACTGCTCTCTGTGGGCTTGGCAGTATATTCGCAGGAGTCATCAGGGCTTGAGTCGAAACGTACCGACGTTGCTCTGGACATGAACCCAAAACTTGAAGGTGTCGTTGCATTTGTTGCACCATCATGATCATCAATTATGTCTGGCTAGCCATTATCTGGGCTAAGGTTGGTTTCATTGGGAAAGAGGGTGGAATGTCCATAGGGTCGCTCTGGGTTGACCCATGAGATTGCTGAGATCTTGATTTCCTACCGTTGTTCTTTCCCATCTATTGTCTGAGAGATAAAGAAATCAGAAGAAAGGTTAAGCTCTGGTTGGGACCTTATTCATGTGTACTCTTATTGCTTTAGCGGGTGGAATAAACAATCTCCCAAGCTTTAACAGGGTCATAGTCCTATATCTATTTTTGAAGATAGTTTAGGGTTTAGAGAAAGGTAATTGGTAAAATCAAATGTTTGTAGAGAAATTGGGGTAAGAGAGAAAAATATGTTTGTTTTGTGAAAATAGTTTGTATTTCCAAAATAATCCTATGTAGGGATATTTCCCTTTGACCAGCTATAAAGGGGTGGGGCGCCAGTTGATCTTATCCTACAATCGCACTGCTCTGATACCAGCTCTGTAGACCCCTGTTTTTGAGGACGGGAATCATTCGTGTTCATAGTACCTTATCCCTGGATCGAGTAGTTTGGTACCCACGAATACAGTTCTGAATTACCAGGTGAAACGTGCACGAATAGTCTTACATCGAACTTATTACAATAATAGGCCCGAAGGCAATATCCAATACATATAGGACTTACTAGTCCGGATACAACCAAAAGCAGAAATTAGATAAGATAGCAGACGGGAAGCAGCGGCATGCCGATTGCCACAGGCAACGACTGAGGACTAAGACCTATTGCGCTCCATTGTCTTCATTCCTCCTGGTAGTAGGCATAGGGGTCCTCCAGTTCTTCGTTTCCTTCATCTGAAGTTTATGCGTATAGCAAGGGTGAGTACCCAACGTACTCAGCAAGCCAACACGGAATGATGCACATGATAGGGTCATTCAAAGGATGGCTGAGGTTCTTTTGCGTAAAGCCCATTTTCACAAATCATTTCACAATCCTAACATCTAGCCAAGTCAAATTTTAGTTCCAGAGTATATTAAGTCGGCGACGGTTCTGTCCACCATCCATTGTGATCCCAAGGATAGCTTCCCGCCTCCGATTCGTCATGGTTTTCTAGGGGTGTCTTCCCCCTTCTCTCGGATAGAGAAGTTGGTTTCCCCAGCACATAAATTTATTATGCAATCCCAAATCCCATCAGTTTAAAGTTTAAGAGTCTAGCCACGGGAGAAACTTGTCACATCGCTCATTAACCGCGAGCACGGCTATTCGAATAGATTGATTGACTCACACTGCAGTGGATGTACACTTTACCCGTACTCCGCAACTACTCATTGAATGAGCTTACATCCCTTTATATGGGACGGTCACGGCAAAGCCTTTCGATAACCTTACTTTGGCAGTACTCGCTCCATGAACTTAAGCCCTCATGCACTCTAGCCGTCATTTCCTAGCAGTGAGAGGAGTTCTGACGTTCCCGGGGTAAGAGAAAGAATTGCTCTATCCTTGAACTTTCCATCTTCATGTCCTTTTCTTCATGTCTTCATTTCTTCATGTTGATCACATGCCCGATCTCTGTCCAGGTACCAACCAGCGGTACACCCCCTGTCGGTAGGCCCTTAACTTTCGTCCAAGCACCCACCAGTGGTACACCCCCACTGGCAAGCCCTTGCCTCAACGCCAACACCTGAACCTACTATGCTGGGATACTGCCTTCGCTCGGATATTTAATCAGCTAGGTCTATACCCATTCGAGAAGTACGGTTGTACTGATCCGTTCTAAGTTGTAGTCTCATGGCTCGGTCCTTATTTGACCAGGGACGGTACTAGCCTTTCCCGGAATCCACCCAAATCCATCCATCCGCCCCAGTCTAAAAACGTTGGTTTTTCCTTTTTGGTTTTCATAAAAACTCATTTAATTATGTTTTAGGCAATGTGGCGCTCATGTCTTCACATGCCGTATTCCAACTACCTTCCCAAAGATAGTTGCCAAAGCACGAGGCTTCTTTGTAAAATCATGAGTATGCAAGAATCTAATATAAGGAGGGCTAAGCATTTTACCAAAGTTAGCCTCCGGTCATATCACATCGAAGGTTACAAAGAATATTTCTAAGGGTAAGCAGTATCAAGGCAGGGTATATCAAGCTTAGGTATTTGTATATAGCATGCATATTTAAAGTTTAAATCAACATCTTTTCGCAAAATAGGATCAATATGTTCAAAGGGGAGTGTTGACTTGCCTTGCTCGTGACCTTGTTGGCTTGAGTCTTCGACGTTCTCAACGGTTCCCTCGGGCTCTATCATACGTGCGAGAAATCCAATTTGAATTCGATTAGAATTCAAATAAAATCCAATAAGATCCAATAAAAGCCAAAAGGAATCGCGAAAGCGGCTCCTAATACTAGGCTATGACTCTACATGAACCCAGGCTCGAGTTTCGGCGAAATCCGAGTTAGAGCGAAAGAGTTATAAGGATTTGAAGTTTTGTGTTAAACCCGATTTAATTAAATATGATGTGATATTTATTTTAAGCTAACATTCTTAAAGTTTGAGAAATATTAGGGTTGATGAGTCAATTAATAAAAGGAAGTGGTTATCTTCAATTTTATCAAAATATTCCTCGGGTCGAGAAGCCCTAGGGTTTAAATCAAAATTAATTGATAGAAACTAGACTTGTATATAAGTTGGATTTCTAAGTTTTAGAAAACCTATATGATAAACATTATGTGACGACCCACTAAGTCGTAAACAAAATCCCAAACAAATAAACTATGCGACGATCAATAAGTTCCAAATAATACGACCTAGGGTTAATAGTAATCGATCCCAAAAACAATCTCGAAGCTAAGTATTATACTAGTAATCTAGGTTTTAAGTCTAGTAATTATATAGATCAAGAATAATATTTTGGAGATAAGTTTAATACATAAATAATTTTCTTTGAAGGATAAATAAATGCTATTAAATATTTTGGAAAACATGTTTAATAATCGGTCCCGAATTGTTTTTGGAAACCAAATTTGTTTTGAAGAAAAATATGTAATTTTGCCCAGAGATTTTCCTGAAATATCTTTAAAAAATTTTCCTAATTTTTCCAAAATTTTCCCAAATTTTTCCCTTTTTTATATTTTTCTTTTTTTCTTTCCTATTCTCTTTTCTTTTTCTCTTTTTTTTCCTTCCCTCCTCTGTTCATCTCCTTCCTCTGCCCTTTCTCTCGTTTTCCTCTCCTCTTCTCTACCCGGCTCCTCTCTCCCTTCTCCCTCTCCTCTCTTCTCTCAGCCAGGGCTGCGCACAAGGACGGCGACGCGGGACGGGCGGCTACGGGGCTTACTGACGAGGGGGAGGGGTGTCGGCACAGTGGGGACTCCGGCGGCGGCGCGGCCTCGTCGCGGGGAGGAAAAAACAACAAGAAAGCGAGAGCGAGGGAGGGCAATCGGGGCGGTGAGGTGAGGAGGAAAGGAGGGCTCGGGCTCTCCTTTTATAGCGCACGGCGGCGAGAGGAAGGGGGGTTCGAGCGGTGCGTGCGACGCGTGGCGTGGCGCGGCGCAAGCTCGGGGGACGCGGCACGCAGCGGTGGGCGTGGACGACGCGGCAGCGCGGCATGCGATCGAGGGCGCGGGCACGAGGCGCGGGTGCGTAGTGCGAGGCGGCGCGGCAGCAGCGGCGCGGCGCAGGGTCGGTCGACGCACGGCGGCGGCGCTGTTTTGCTCGGGGCGACGCGTGCGGGGGCTGGGCGGCGCACGGCGCGAGCACGCGCGAGAGGGGGCCGGGCGGCACGGCGTAGGCAAGCGCGCGAGGAGGGCTAGGCGGCGCACGGCGCGGCGGCGCGGCGCGGCGGCGCTGCGGCGCGGCTTGCGCGGGCGTAGGCGACGCGGTTTGGCGTGTCGGCCGCGCGACACGCGCGCGGTGCGCGGGCGTTAGCGCGCGTTGCGCGGCGCAACATGCGCGCGTGCGCGAGGGGTCCGTGGCCCCGGGCGGTTCGGAATCGAACCCGTGTGGGGCAATGCACAGTGTCATTTTCCATTTTTCCGATTTTTGATTTTCTTTTTATTTTATTTTATTTTATATTTGATTGTTTCTTTTGCATTTCTTTTTATTTTATTTTATTTTATATTTGATTGTTTCTTTTGCATTTCACTTATACAATTTAAAATATAATTTTGGTCCCAATTATAAATTTAATTTAATTATAAATTTTTAATCTTTTGCCCAGACTTTATTATTATTATTATATTTTTCTTTCTTCATTTATAATTAAATATTTGTCTTACATTTTCCAAAAATAAATTTTGATCCCCAAAATAAACTTTTATCAACCTTATCTTTTTCAACCGCATATTTATAATTTTTTTCTATATTTTTTTATTTTGCAATTTCTTTTCCTTTTAGGATTTCCAAAAACCTTCTCGACATTTCCGCCCTCAAATAAATAATCTTTTATTTATAGCACACGACAAAACTCGTGAATAAGAGGCAAATAGTACGACAAGATGCAACAATCCAAAAAGTTTTTGTAAGTTCCAAATTTTAGATTCTGATTTTTAAGTCTTCGATTTTCAGGGTGTTACATGTACCAAGTTAAGGCATTATTTGTTGTCCAATGATTGCACAATAATGTGCAAAGCCGATGTAGTTAAATATATGCTATCGGCTCCAGTGTTAAAAGGACGAGTTGGAAAATAGATCTTTGCCTTAACAGAGTTTGATTTAAGATACCAGGCACCCAGGGCAGTTAAAGGATTTTATAGTGGAACACAGAAATGATTCAATCAGCTCGGTGGAAATTATGCCTTGGACTTTGACGTTCGATGGCTCGGTTTGCACGAGTGGATGTGGTATCGGCTTGGTAATTATATCCCCAAGGGGGGCGAGTTTTGAATTCGCATTCTCAATCAACCCCCACGCCACAAACAATCAAGCCGAGTACGAGGCAGTGCTCAAAGGATTGCATCTTCTCAAGGAAGTCGAAGCCGACACTGTCGAAATCATGGGGGATTCACTGTTAGTCATCAGCCAGTTGTCGGGAAAATATGAGTGCAAAAATGATGCACTGACGGTCTACTATCAACGATGCCGAGAATTGATGGACAACTTTCGGCTAGTTACATTGAAGCATATCCCCAGGGAGCAGAATGCAGAAGCCAATGATTTAGCTCAAGAGGCATCGGGTTACAAGCCGATGACAAAAGATATTGAGATAGAGATTGCACCATAACAGCCGACGACTGGAGGTTTGAAGTCTACAATTATTTACAGAACCCTTCCTAGTCGACTTCAAGGAAATTGCGCTATAAGGATTTAAGATATGTCTTGCTCGATGGAGATTTATACTATCGAACGATTGATGGCGTGCTACTCAAGTGTCTCAGTACCGATCAAGCCAAGGTGGCTATCGGAGAAGTGCATGAAGGGATATGTGGCACGCACCAATCGGCTCATAAGATGAAATGGCTATTTCAGAGAGCAGGGTATTTTTGGCCAACGATGCTGGAGGATTGTTTCAAGTACTACAAGGGCTGCCAGGATTGTCAGAAATTTGGAGCTATACAAAGGACACCAGCATCGGCTATGAACCCAATAATAAAGCCTTGGTCGTTCAGAGCTTGGGGAATAGATATGATCGGCCAGATCAATCCACCCTCAAGTAAGGGATATAAATTCATACTCGTGGCAACAGATTATTTCATGAAGTGGGTGGAAGCAATTCCTCTAAAGAAGGTCGATTCAAAGGACGCAATCGAGATTGTTAAAGAACACATCGTTTACCGATTCGGCGTCCCTCAAACAATAACAATAGATCAGGGATCTATCTTTGTATCGAATGAGTTTGTTCAGTTTGCTGACGGCATGGGAATCAAGCTACTCAACTCTTCGCCGTATTATGCTCAGGCCAACGGGCAAGCAGAGGCTTCAAACAAGAGCTTGATTAAGCTGATAAAGAGGAAGATTTCTGAATATCCCTAGCAATGGAATAGCCGATTAGCCGAATCACTTTGGGCCTATCGGATGGCTTGCGACGGATCTATCCAAGTTCCTCCGTATAAACTAGTCTATGGGCACGAAGCAGTCTTACCATGGGAAAATATCATCGGCTCTAGAAGAATTCAGTTACAAGATCAGCTTACAGCCGATGATTACTACAACCTCATGGTAGATGAATCAGAAAATTTGGTGTTGTCACGGATGAGGGCCTTGGAAAAAGTAACAAAGGATAAGGAACGAGTAGCCCGCCATTATAACAAGAAGGTTGTCCCTAAGTCATTCGAAGAGGGCGAACTCGTTTGAAAATTGATATTGTCGATCGGATCAAGAGACAATAAGTTCAGCAAATGGTCCCCAAATTGGGAAGGGTCGTTCAAGATCCACAAATGCGTCTCTAAAGGAGCTTATATGCTAGAAGGTTTAGATGGAGAAGTGTTTGGGAGGGCTCTGAACGACATATATTTAAAGAAATATTACCCAAGTGTATGGATCAACTCGTGATTCAGCTATGGTCATGCCGATTCGTGTTAGCCGATGCGCTGTAACACATGCATCGCCTTTAGGGCGTTTTCACGCCAAGTTTTTTCCCTAATTTTCATACATCGGCTCAGCCTAGCCGACAGCAACAGGATACTTGATTTGATAATTTTGTTAACGCTGGAAACACCATTAACAAAATTAGGGGGTATACACGACACAACACGAATATCAAGAAGGCAGAGGAAACGGAGCGAATTTTTCAAAATTTTTTGATGCCTTCAAGCAAGTTGGGGGTGATCGACAAGCATACATTAATTGACGATCAAGTAAGGCAGGCCGATTACAGAAGTTAGTTCGAATCATATACAATAAATGGCGAAAGCCGATTGCAAAAGCAGTTGGATTACAAGATGTGTGAGTTTGTGCCCCATACAACTATTATGGCCGACTTAGTGCCCAAGGAATTCGGCAATGGCCAATATTGCCTTACGACGGATTTCGTCTATCTCTTCAATTGCCCTC
Source organism: Oryza australiensis (assembly GCA_019925245.2). Classification (NCBI taxonomy): domain Eukaryota; kingdom Viridiplantae; phylum Streptophyta; class Magnoliopsida; order Poales; family Poaceae; genus Oryza; species Oryza australiensis. Next base: position 1,152,672 of record JAIFGZ020000229.1, on the reverse strand, counting down.
GCATCGGCCGCGTCGTTCCCCGGGATTGGCTTCATCGCCTTGGCCATGTCGGACAAATTTGACACGGCCGCCTTAATCTTCGCTCGCTGGTCCTCGATCTCCTTCGGCAGGCCGGCCATGCGTTGTTCCTTGGCCACGATATCGGATTCAATGTTGGCGAGTTTGGCTATCAGCTCCTCCCGATGCTTACGAAGCCGATCAAGTTCGGCAATCGACTCGGTCTTCAAAGTGTCGAACTTAGCTTTCTCGGTAGTAATTGCTTGTTGACTGGCTTTGATGGTGGCCTCCAACGCTTGGTTTTCGTGACGATCTGCTATTCTCTGTTTAGCTCATTCGAGTTTATGCCGATGTGCCTCCATAAATGTGGCCGGTGCAATAATATCAGCCAGCTGGTCCGGCAGCCGATCTTGGATGTCCTCAAATCGACTACGGATGGAACCGCAGTCGGTGGCCAGGAAATCGAGGGAGCACTCTAGTCGTTTGGCTATGTCTGACAAAGTTGCTCGTAGCTCCTCATCCGATACCACCATGGCCTTATCGGCGCCCTCATCAGGATCAAGGAATTCTGATAGATCAAAATCCAGAAGATCGGCTACAGTCTGCAAGTTAGAAGTTGGTTAGGGGACCGACAAAATTAATAAGCTAATTTATAAGACTGAACAGGACTTATTCGGATAGTTGGGACTGAGGTGGCCACGTCTTTGACGTCATCATTGCCTGCAGCTGTTGGAGTATGCTCGCTTGAGAGTTGGGGGCAGGTGTTGAAACTCGTGGGGGCTGAGAAAGAGTTAGTTTAAGAATCGGCTGATCAAACAAGTAAACTACAATAGCTAAATGCTTACCGAAGAAGGGGCCCTTCTCGGCCTAGTGACCACTTTCTTCCACATCTGATGCAACAAGGATAGTGAGAAAATGTGAATGAGCTTATTCAAAGATTGAGCAGAGAGAGTGGCTTACTGGCGTCGGACGAGCAGCCCGTCTTGGAGGGCTTGGAGTTTTTTGGGCCGATTGCTCACCAGCCGAGGATGTTTGAGCATATTTCTCCGACGAGCTGGTGTCGGCTGCGGCTTCGTGGATGGCCTTCTCCATCTCTTCGGATCTTACTTCATCTTCCAGGAAAGCCCTCCAAATCTGGATCAATTGGGAAGAGGTCATCGGTTGGAGCTCGTTTGGGTTTCTTTGAGACCTTCTTCTTTCGTTCAGCAGCAGGGGTGGTAGCAACCGATGGTCTTGCTCTGTTCGACCGTTGAAGTGGTTCACGAGTCTGGCCGTGAAGGAGCGTGCCTACTTTGGGTGCATTGCAGCTGATGTCAGACGGTGCCAACCCGCAGCCGTTGGGGAGGACGCCACGAGTGTAGAGGATGGTTGTTCCTGTGTTGCTCGTATGCGGAGGGGAGTCGTCAATTGTCTGCAAAAGGATGAAGTGCGGTCAGTCGAGAACACAATTGATAGCCGATGGAGAAAAGTTTTAAAAGGCTAAGTACTTACTAAGGGGACCAAGTTAGGGTCGATGATTGTCAAGTACATCGAAGCCGATTGATGGAACAGGTGTTGTTTCCATTCATTCCACCATCGGCTGAAGATAGCTGTCCTGGTCACTGCCAAATCGATGTTGTTGATACTGCCCAAGGAGGGACAGGGGATGCATAACAGTCGATGCATCATGATATTGCCTTCAATTCTTCCTCGGGTCTGGATCTCGGGTCTGGATCTTGTCGGCATAGTAAAGACTAATCGGCAATTGGCCCAGTCCGAGCTGCCTTGCGGCTACCATTGGGTGATAAAACTCATAAGTCTTGATAACATTACGCCCTTGATGGATGCCGACAGGGAGGATACAGGGAGTAATGGTTGTTACATAGACTTCCCTTGGCTTCGAATATTTCTCAGAATTGAGCTTGTCTAGCCGAAGATCGTCTGGTTGTTCAAATCTATCAAAGTTTTCGTAGGCAAACCAGATCTTCAAGGTGTTCGAAAAGCCATTATATAGATGTTCAAACCAATTCTTGAATTGCTCGGCTGTTAATTTGGATCCGGGGTAAGTGGTAGCTGCCTCCCCTATGACATACACCGCCGAGTCGTTCTTTCTTCATCGTCTTCGACTCGTGGCTCAGGCAGAGGGAAATCGGCTTCAAGTGGAGACGGCCTTTCGGCAACCTGATAGAGATGAAGGTTGAGCCAGAGCTATAGTAGCCACTAGGGCCCTCCTGTGCTGACGGCTTGTTTTGAAGCTAGTTTAGCCGATGTGCTGCTCAACATTTGGTATACATAGCCGAGCAAACACTTTCCCAGAGGGATCTTCTTTTTGCTTACTAGGGCTTCGGCTATATGTTGCCAATTGCTGGTTGGTCCACAACTCGATCCACAGAAGACAAATTTTTCCAACCACATTAAGAGAAAACCTGCGTGTTCCCGTTCGGAGATTGGCCCATCCTTCATGTTCATTGCCATGAAGCCACTCCAGGCCCCTATGCTTTTGGTTTTGAAGTTGTGCTGGCATTTTACTTGAAGGCTATTGGGGTCGGCTGTGGATGTTATGTCTAGTCCAGTGATCATTGCCACATCCAGCAGTGTTGGGGTCATTGGTCCTTGCCTGAACAGGAAGGCATTGAGAGTATCAGACCAGAAATAGCTTGCAACCGATAGGAGGGATTCATCCTTAGGCATATCGACTATTGTTAATTCCAGGCATTGGTTTATGCCGAGCTCCATCCAGTGGGATTGCATCCTAGTTGACATCCTAAGGTACCATGCTGGCCAAGACTTATTCGTTGAAGGCCAAGATTTGAAGGCACTGGTCCAGTTTGCCAGATCTGGGGTTGAGAACCCGTAGGGGATCCGATTGGTTTCAGCATTTATAAATTCACTTGGGTCTGGGTTGTCAACTGGTCCTAATAGATACTGATCGGGATGAATAAGGTCTGGGATGCCGATTTGATGTGAAAGGTGCTACAAGATCGCAGGAAAGAACGGAGGAGTCACAACAAGCCAAAAAGTTTGCATGGCGAAAAAAAGAGAACTATGGCCGACGAGACTTACCTCGGGGTACACCTGTTGAGGCGCGTCCGAAGGGGTGCTCGAGGATGCCATTGGTGGAGGAGATTGCTGTTGTAGGGAGATTGTAGGAAGGGTTCTGCTTCGGTTCGCCAGAATCGCCGAGGAGACGAAGAGTTTTTTGGTTAGGGCTTGAGAGATGAAAGTAACAGTGTGGCTTGTTTCGGCGCAAGGCAGGTGCTATTTAAAGAGATTTCTTGATAGCCGAGACAGAGTCGGGCGAGAAGTGCGCGGGAATTTGAAAAAATTGGCAAATCCACGATATTATCTTATCATGGACTTGGGGGGCATGTGTTAACGACCAAATTTGGTAACCAAATCCCTAAGTCCAAGCCGAGATTATAGTGGAATCGGATTGGAAAATGATATGCGGAGGAAACAGAGGTTGCATCGGCCACGATCAAATCGGCTGAAAGACCAGTCGGCTGAGGTTGAATCGGACATGGATAGCCGATAGCCGATTCCGATTTAGAGACGATGGAACCGTTTCCGATCAAGAGGCTTGAAGATAAAAGGAAGATTCGGTTCCTAAATGTGCGTTAAGATATTGTCATCTATGGATAAAGACCTGTAACGACAATTGTGTCTGTAAAATAGGGTTTTGTTTAGATATTTCCTTTTGTAATGCGACATGGGACTGTATCCCGGGCTATTGTCATATTTTAAAAAGTAGATAGATAGAAATCGTGTTCTACACAGACTTTGTTGTACTTGGGTGTAAATAGGACCCGAGACCTCTTGTAAACATATCAATCACACATCAATACAACTTCGACGCATCGCCTCCTATTTTCTTTTAGGCGAGTTCTTGATCCGGCTTCGAGCTGCATCGATTCGAACCCTGAGTAAGGTAAATTCTCGTCATTAGTGGTTTATTTCGTCGAATCTAGTGCTTACATCGTCATGACACTCTAGGTTTAATGTTATAAACTGCGCAAGTTATCATATACGGCATGTAATCTAGAACAATGTCTAGATCTATCTCGTCGTCGGCTCGTTTCTCTCGGGAGACAGCAGCCGACAGAGCTAGACCTAGATGTTGGACTAAGTTATATGTTGTATCTACCGTCTTCAAGGATTTACATCGGTTTATATAGATATAATATTATCTTTTTTACTTAATGATGCATCATCTATGATCTATTAAGTCGCTTTTAGAAGTATTTAGAACTATTCGATTAGATGCCTACTTGTAGAGACAGTCTTTGGGTTTCACCATTTACTGTTTTAATAATCTTTTAGCATTATTTACTATTAGATATATTAAAGCCGCCTCTTATATTAAGATCTCAATCGGTTAAATGCCTTAAGCCGATCGTCCGTTGGCATCACGATAGCCGATTGATCTAGGTTTAACGCATTTAGGTTAAATTGATATCTTTTCATAAGATACATCGTAGTAATAGCGGATATACGTTAGACCTGCAGCATCGGCTAGGTTATAAACACATATATTTATTATCCTGATGTATATTTAGATTAAGTAATTCATACTGTCTCGGCACAGCCGATCTATCCCAGTCACTTAAGTTAAATATGCTTTGGGAAGGTAATTATATGCAAGTTGGTTTCCTGAGCTGATCCCATAGGATCTAACTTTAACCTTAACGCATGTATATTTTTATTATTTCTTATTGGTTAGCAGATCAAACCAATTGGCACGCCTAGATCATCACAGGTAGCCAAGGACGGACCTACACTGAAGCTAAGCAGATCTCCCAGGCTAACGCGTGAGAGAATTTTCTCATCAAGAGATTCTCCTCTGTCAAAAGAGCATATAAGGATCATAATCAGATGCAAAACTGATTTGCTCTTTGCCTCTCAAGATAGAACTCATAGCATAAGCTAAAATTTATTATGGAAGTCTCCGTGATTTACGGTGGCGATTGGAATGCCCATGCTAGGGAACCCTTCTCCGGCCGCCTGAGATCTAGTCCACCTCGCCGGTGACTTGGTCTGCTACGCCACCTGTCCACTTCGGCGACGGTGTCCTCGCCCCGGTGCTGTCCGTTGGACGGTTCCGGCCACCCATATCATCGGTTAGCCAGGTCCTGGCGCTAACGAACACAGATTTCCTCTAGGGATTATTGCCGCTTAGGAACCCTAGGCTGGAGTTTGCTAGTGTGGTCTGCACCATTTTCGGAAGTAGTTTATCCACCGGTCTTGTGCCTTCTACGGCGTACGGAATGTCGACGGCTGGAAGCGGCATGAAGGGTGGGGGGTCGGATACCCGTAACCCTAATGTGATGGATCTGCTTAAGCGATTGAACATTACTGAGGAGTAAGGGGCGATTGCCGATTTCGGCGATGATGAGGAGGAGGCAGATCTCGTACAGGTGGAGTGGGCACTGGTGGGGAAAGTTCTTTCGCCGGTGATGGTAACGGTGAACACGATCCGCTCGGTCATGAAGCATGCTTGGGGAAATCCGGTGGGTTTGAAGTTTCGGGCGATCGGGGAGAAAGCCTCTAATATGTTTGTTGCTGAGTTCGGGAGTGATGTGGATCGGCGGAGAGTCCTTGAGCGCTCTCCCTGGATGGTTGGACGCCACGCGGTAGTCCTGAAGGAGTACGACGAGAAGCTTAGTGCATGTGATATTGTTTTTGACAAGGTGGAGTTATGGGTGAGAATTCCAAATCTCCCATTGGGGTGGATGAACCAACAAAGGGGGACTCGGGCGTTGAGTTTGCTGGGAAGAGTAGTGAAAGTGGATGTGGACATGGATGGGAAGGCTAGTGGTGCCTTCCTGCGGGGGCGGGTGGCGGTGGAGCTAGACAAACCTCTGAAGCGGGGTGTTATGCTTCGGATGAGCAAGGTTGAGGACCCACGGTGGTTCAGTGTGCAATACGAACGGCTCACATTCTTCTGTTTTGCCTATGGTAGGATTGGCCACTCATTTTTTGTGGCAGCAGAGGAATCCTTTGGGAGTGGGTTGAATTCAGATTTCAATAGCCATAAAAGCCGATCTTCCGATACTTGGGTTCAGCAGGAGGTGGAGGGCTCACATTTATCTTCCAGTGAGGGTGGAAACCGGGAAGATCAGGAGGTACAATCCCCCCTCAAGGTTGTGACGGGGGAGAGAGGCCGGGAGGATGTGAACAAGGGGGTGAATAGGAGTCTCAACCTTCAATTGGGGGAGATAGATGTGTTAGCTCAACGGAAAAGGAAGTCTAAAGTTAGTATGGTGGGAGCTAGGACACCTGACGCCATTGTTCCGGTTGGAAAGACTCATGCGATGGGGAGTCAGCTGGATATGTCAGGAGAAGGAGGGGGGACGAAGGTCCGCGGAAAAGATCAAGAAAGAAACAAAAGTGTGGCACAAACACCAATGCGAAATCGGCGGCGGCTGCTGTGGGCAGTCCCCGCCGAGCGCCATGAATATCTTAAGTGTGAACTGCCGGGGATGCGGACGACCCGAGGCAGTTGAGGAAATTCGGTTGCTCGTGGAAGAGAGGAAAGTTTTGGTACTGTTTCTTTCTGAAACAAAGCTGAGAGAGGAGCGAGGTAAGGAGTTACAACGGAGACTAGGATTTTCGCATTCTATTCTGGTGGGGGCGGAAGGGATGAGTGGAGGCTTGATGATGCTTTGGAGGCATGACGTGTTGGTCGCGGAGTTGAGTCGGTCGAATTCGCATATTGATGTTCTCTGTTGTCCAGTGACCGTCTAACAACGTCCCAATGGCGCCTGACGGGTTTTTATAGTCAACCAAGACGTGAGCGGAGAAAGGAGAGTTGGCATCTACTCCGTTTCCTTCGAGCGCAGTCCAGCGAACCCTGGTTGTGTCTTGGCGACTTCAATGAGACTTTGTCGGATTGTGAATAGTACGGGGGCAGTGGACGTGAGCCTTGGCAAATTGCTGCTTTCCAGGATGTGTTAAATGATTGTCGTTTCTCTGATTTGGGCTATCATGGGAACCCGTACACGTGGGATAATTGGCAAGCGGGAGACAAGAACATAAAAGTCAGACTGGATCGGGCAGTTGGAGATGAAAAATTCATGGCACGGTTGGCAGAGTCCGAAGTCTTCCATGTGCCACTTGCTACATCGGATCATTGCGGCCTTCTTGTTGAGGTCCGAGAGGAAATGCCGAGGAGCCGAGGGGCACAACGAAGGCGGCTGAAACCTTTTCGCTATGAAAATATGTGGAAACAACATGAAGAGTATTTGGATTTTGTGAATCATTCTTGGGACCCCGGGGCAGGGCAGGCTTCGTTGTGCTCTGCTTCCCGCGCGTTGGCATCTCTACAGGCTGATCTAATTCGGTGGGACAGGGGTAAGGAAACAAATCCGGCTGTTGCGAGCTGAGTTAGAAGCCGAAAGAAACTCTGGCCTCTACAGGGGACCCTCGGTGAAGGAGCAACAGCTGGTTGGGAAACTCTCGGCGGTTTTAGCTCGCGAGGAAACAATGGAGAGACAACGATCCAGAATCGCTTGGCTCCGGGAGAGGGATAGCAATACAGCTTTTTTCCAAGCAAAAGCCCATGCGAGAGGACAAACAAATAGGATTAAAATGCTGCGAGATGAGACAGGTGCCCTGTTTACTGAACAAAAGGAGTTACAGCGGATTGCTTGCAAGTTCTATTAGAAATTATTCACGGCCCAAGATAATCTCCAACCCGAAGCGATCTGCTGTCACGTCCCGAACAAGCTCACAGCCGATATGAGGGAGGTTCTGTTACAACCTTTTACTGATAAGGAGGTGGAAGAAGCACTGTTTCAGATGGCTCCTAACAAGGCCCCGGGAGTGGATGGCTTTAATGCCGGTTTCTTTCAAACGCACTGGCAGATGCTTAAACAGTGTGTGCTTAGGGCGGTGCTGGGTTTTCTAAATGGTGGAGAAATGCCGGAGGAAGTGAACCGGACCTTGCTTGTGCTTATCCCTAAAGTTAGCAATCCGCAGGATCTATCTCAATTTCAGTCCATTTCTCTGTGCAATGTGTTATATAAGATATGTTCAAAGTCCATGGCAAACAGACTTCGGAAAATCTTGGATGGGATCATTTCGGAGGAGCAAAGTGCTTTTGTCCCGGGAAGGCTTATCTCTGACAACGTCTTGGTTGCGTGCCAATGCATCCATTATTTGAGAAACAACAAAGGAAGATCGGGAGGATGTGCCATCAAGCTGGATATGGCCAAGGCTTATGACAGAGTTGAGTGGAATTATTTGATTGCAATGATGAAAGCTTTGGGTTTTCCAGAAGAGTGGTGCTCGCTGGTTTGGAGGTGTATCTCTACGGTTTCTTTCTCTGTCAGGGTAAATGGGACCTTCTCAGAAACTTTTGCTCCATCCCGGGGGATGCGTCAAGGTGATCCTATTTCACCCTATCTTTTTTTTATCTGCTCGGAGGGTTTATCATGCATGATCCGGAGTGTCGGACCCCTCTATGTTTCGCACGGCGTCCAGGTTAGCAGACATGCACCTTGGATCTCGCATCTGCTTTTTGCCGACGATTACTTGGTGTTTACTTCGGCATCTCAGCAGGGTGCAGCCAGGGTGGCGAGGATATTGGACGATTAAAATCGTGGATCGGGACAGTTGGTTAATACACATAAATTGGCAATCTTTTTCAGTCCAAACTGCCAACAAACTTGTAAAGATGTGGTGCATGAGTGCTTACAAATTCACACTGAATTAGCTCTTGGCGAGAAATACCTCGGCCTCCCGACAAGGGCCGGCAGGGGCACGGTGATAGTTTTTGACTCGGTACCGGCGAGAGTGAAGAGTTTCGTCGGAGGATGGGCAGAGAAGACGCTAAGCTTTGCGGCCAGAGAGGTGCTGCTGAAGTCCATAGCCCAAGCTGTGCCGACTTATGCTATGTCTTGCTTCAAGCTGCCGCTTGTCGTGTGTAGAAAGCTCACAACTGCAGTCACAAATTACTGCTGGGAGAATTCTCATGACAACAAGAGAACTCATTGGATCCGCTAGGAGAAGCTCACGAGATCAAAGTGTTCGGGGGGCATGGGGTTCAGAGATTTTGGTCTATTCAATCAAGCTATGCTCGGCAAACAGGGTTGGAGATTAATGATGAGACCTGACTTGTTGTGTGCGCAGGTCCTTAAAGCGAAGTACTACCACAACAATGATTTCCCTAACGCTACGAAGAGGAAACGGAGCTGTGAAACTTGGAAGTCGATCCTCCATGGGAGAGAGGTTCTTAAGAAGGGCTTAATCAAAAGAATTGGCCCAGGTGACACTAACATTTGGGAAGAAAATTGGATACCCGGTAACCGAAAGTTCCGGCCGATGGTGAAAATGCCGACAGTAGCGGTTACGCGGGTACGTGATCTTTATGTTGAAGGAACTCGGACGTGGAATGAGCCTTTGATTCGGGAGTCTTTTATTGGGTTAGACGTGGCTGAAATCCTGAAGATTAGAGTTGGTGAATCTGTCTCAAGACATGGTGGCTTGGGCTCCTGAACGGAATGAATTTTTTTTGGTCCGATCGGCCTACAGGCTCCTAAAAGAGGAACAGTGGGCGATCTCTATGCCAAGGTCTGGTGAAGCTATGGCGTCGGAAGCGGACTTTGCGTGGCGAGGTGTGTGGAAACTAGGAGTTCCCCCGAAGGTGCAAGTGTTCTGGTGGCGCATTCTACACAATGCCCTTCCAACTAAATCCGAGCTACGACGAAGACATGTTGAGAAGGACAGTGCTTGTGCAAGCTATGGGGACCAAGAGGAATCAATCTTTCACATTGTCTTCAAATGCCCGATTGCGCAAAAGCTCACGGGAATGGCGATTCCTAAGCTGCATCCAAGCACCTGGGCAAGTGACATTTTCAGATCGCAGCTGTGCTCGAAGGCGCAGGCCTTGCTACTTGTTTGTGGGGCATGGGCGCTGTGGACGGGACAGAATGGGCGCCGCCATAGCCGGATAATCTGAGAACCGGGTGATTCGGCTCGGTTCGTTGAAAATGCCAGTGAACCGCAGCCATACTAAACGCGTAACAAGGTGGCAGAGGCTGGAGGAGGGTTGGCTCAAACTCAATACGGATACGGCTTTCTATCCGGAGACCGGGGCCGGAAGTGCCGGATGAAATGGGCAGTGTTCGGGCAGGGGCGGCTCGCTGGCTCGAGCATGTTTCTGATGCCTTGACGGCCGAGTCATTAGCGGCAAAAGAAGGATTGGAGCTGGCTGAGGAAATTGCGTGCCGGCGAGTGATTCTGGAGACGGATTGTTCGACGCTGCGGCTGCTTCTAACGAGTGAAGAAGGGGAAAGATCATTGATAGGTGGACTCTGGAGGTGATATCAAGGAACTTACCAGGCGGTTTGATGCCTGTATTTTTGTGTGGGTGAGTCGTGAAGCCAATTCGGTAGCACATTGTTGCGCTACAAAGGTGTCAAGGATGGAGCGGTCATTCTTTTGGTTTGATCCTGAGTGGCTTGTAGCGATAGCTACTGAACACTGTAATCCTACTGAGTGAGTTTTAATAAAGCTCATTGGCTCTCAAAAAAAAAAAGACAGAACTCATAACCATATGTATAAAAATCGTTTTAGAACAAAACCGAATTATTTGAGTAACAACTTAACAAGCCGGGAGACTTGACGCTTGCCTTTTCCAAATAAACCAAAAAAGACTTGACGCTTGCAGCCAGCGGATGGGCTAAATCGCAAGCGGCTGCGTTGGCCCATTAGGCCTAAACATTCACGACTTGGCCCATTCGCTGAAGCTTTTGATTTAACATTTTTCCCCAAAAGGTATTGATGTTTTTCTTTTCTCACACAAAAAATTGTTAATGTTTTCATGGAGAATGTTGTTGCCTTCCCTTTCTGACAGAGTATTATTGTGTCTATCTGTTCTTTTGTGCAAATTCATCCGATTATTTGCTCCATGTCTCAAAAATGCGTTCTCTTAAAAAAACTTCTGCTATATTATATTATTTAGGCTACTTATTTTAATCTATTTATTAAGTTTAGTTTTAAAAATATTTAATTATCTCTAACATCAAGTAGATAATTTGCTTTAATAATATAGTAAATAATCTGTATCAAACTGAGCCACCTAACTTTCGACATTGTCACACTCGTGCATCCATACTATTTTTTAGATAATGAAATAAATGGTGGCCTTTGCTTCAAAAAGCTATAACCACTTATTACATCGTATTCTCAAATAGAGCAACCATTCATGTAACTTTCAAAAGACTGATATAAAACCAACACATACGAAAAAAATAATTATTAAAGTCTATTTGTAAATCTCCATCCGAAGTTAGCGAAATCTGCATGATCGTAACTTCTAAGCTTCAGCAAGCAACTGTGCCTAAAACCGAAGTCAGTGTATTACCTTGAAAAATACCTGCATATAAGATTTATTTTGAGATTTATCAAAAACTACATTATTTCTACTTTAACATTAGACAGATGCTTCTACCGAGTTTCTTAGTTTTTAATCAATATTACCAAGCCAATTCTCAACCACCTTACAAATGCTAGTAAAAAGGAAATATAAACCACTCAAAATTTTTTAAAAAATGACAGTCAAAAAAACATGTTGAATAATCTCATTTCGCATACAGAAACAACATCTTCTATTTTCATTCCAATTCCTTGTTAAATTATCCTTGTTACAATTACTCCCCCAACAAAAACCATATAAAAATCTTAATCATTCTATTTAAACTCAATATGGCCATTATTAATCAAAGATAAATACATTAGTCTGATATAAATGGACCATTTTGATAATGATTTCATTTAAAAGATTCATTATTTTCATTCAAATTAGTATACAAACCAATGCAACTAAATTATACCAATTAATTAAATTCTGACCGACCAACACTTTTCTGTAAAAAACATTAAGTGAAACAGTCGTAACAGTTGTATAACATTGCACTCACTTTTTCTCAATTGATCTTTATATCGTGCTTCAATTAATTATTGTAGATATAAATTAATCAGGAGTGGGTCCATAAAACGGCACGGCGGCTTGATATTAACTTCAATTAATTAATTTGATACCATAGTTTGTCACGTCTAAATACGGAGTAGCATCCAAACAGAAGATCCAAACCGATCAATCGACTTGAATGACGTGCATTACATCGACCGATGCTTTGATAGAAGAAAATCTCAAATATCAACCAAGTTTGCTCTAGAAAAAAAAGAAAAAAGTAGCTATATTCACTACGGGAAAGCACATGTTTGCCGAGTGTAAAATTATTTGTCGAAAGCTTTATATCGGGCACTCGACGAACAATATATTTGTCGAACAGGCTCTCGCAAAAAAAAACTCTCGGCAAAAAGGACACTTTGACAAATGTTTGCACTCGACGAACAAAAACACTCGGCAAAAAACCCTTTTGCCGAGGGCCTCCATAGGGCCCTCGACGAAAGTATAATTTTGCCGAGTGCCAATGAGGGACACTCGGTTAAACAGTAACCACCGTCAACGAATACCGTTTGGTACCATCTTTGTCGAGTGCCACGGCTAGACACTCGGCAAAATGGTAAGTTACCTACACTATATCATAATTATACTGTAAATTTTAAAATTATGACACCATAATTTTTTTAAAAAAATACACTATAAATTACCTACACTATATTATAATTATACTGTAAGTTTTAAAATTATAATTACATTAACTTTCAATATAGATTGTAATTTTTATAATACAAAATGTATATAAGAATTAGAATTAAAAAGTAATATATTATTTACTCAAAAAGTTGGTAGGAGAGATAGAAATTAACATACTTATTTATAGGAGATAGAACACCCATATAGAAAAAGGTGACTGAAATTAAGTAAAAGAAATGTGACGTCATAATTTTAACAACCAAAAAAATCAACCAAGTTCATGACCATGTCTTGATGAGGTTTCACAACATTAATTAAAGGGTATGCATTCTGGCGGCTGATTGGGTTAGGCAAGGTACGCACCAGCCGTATTTATCCGATAGCACACACCAAATGCAAATTTAAGTGCTTAGTGGTTAGTGCTAGCCATTGTCAAAATGTGTTCTCCTAGGTAGATATTTGCAGATACATACCCTAAAAAGAATCTTATCTTCTTTATTTAGTTGAAGACAATCTGCATTTTGTAACTAATGACGGCCGGCCGACATGTGCATGGACAAAGATGTTAGTGATAGGGTTTAATTAGGGTTCAGGTTTCAGAAATATCGGCAAATGCATGCTGATGTGATGAATGCCACTATGTAAACCAGCAAAGTGCTGTTATGGTAAGCCAAATCCGCTGTTCGATAATACTAATCACATTTAATTTTGTTTTTCATCTTTTAGACTTCGACTAGTAGTATATTTGAAATACTTCAGGTCACGTCGTTTCGCCTTCCTTCCTTCTTTGGTTTCGAGTGAATACCGTCGTGTTGTTTCGTATGCTTAAAATTATTATGTTTTTAAAGTATATCTTTCGACTTCTCATATACACTTAGGAAGTCCAGTAGATTGCCACAAATATTCTTACTGAGGTACATCACGTCGATTGTGTGGCACCCATCCAAGATTTTCCAATAAAATAACTCTTAAAAAATAGACTTCTTCTTCCACATCGCCGTGTGATCATCTTCACTTGCTATAGGTTGTCTGTCAGGTCCCTTTCCAAATACTACTTTCAGATCTTTCACCACAACAAACATGACTTTTTCGTTATGATGTTTTGGCTTAATACGGTGGTCTGTACAGAAATGTTTGTCTTTCTTCCGGACAAGGTGGCTTGCAATAAAAAAATCGACGATGGCCCATGTACACAAACTTCTTATAATGTTTCATCCATTTTTAGTTTCATCCATACAGTGGGTGCAAGCCTTGTATCCCTTGTTTGACTGTTCGGATAGGTTGCTAAGTACAGGCCAATCGTTTATGGTTACGAACAGCAACGCTCGTAGGTTAAATTGCTCCTATTTGTCCTCATCCCACACGGGGATACATGCTTTCTTCCACAACAGTTTCAGATCTTCGACCAATGGTATTAAATACACATCAATGTCGTTACCAGGTTGCTTTAGGCCTTGAATAATTGCGGAGATTATGGCAATCGGATACCCACATGGCAAGCTTATCCAACTGATAATAGGGATAGGTTACGCCTGCTAATTATGTAAACCGGCTATGACTTGGGTGTTATGTTACCGATCAGATAAGGCAACGGCTCATAGTCATAACTTGGTAAGATTGAGGAAACCGATTTAGAGTAAGATAGGGTTTCCGACTTGTAAGCCCGCCCCCCAAGACTATATAAGGGGGGTAAGGGGCATCCCTTGAGGGATATCGGATTTTATATGCAACACAAGAGCAACAGATCTTGAGATCAATAAACACTCGCGGATCGAATCCCTGAAACAGGAGTAGGGTATTACCTCACGAAAGGGCCTGAACATGTCTAAACCTTGTTTTCCATCTAACCCATCGTGCTTGGCGATCTTGACTGCACCCCAAAATTTCTATTGCCGAAACCAAGTTTCGACAGTTGGCGCGCCAGGTAGGGGACCGCGTGTCAAGTTTTCTTCTTCAATCTCGCCGACGAGCGCGATGGGATCTTCTTCAGGCATCGACGACTTCGCCACCGAAGGATTCAACAAGCTCTCCTTCCCCGACTCGGATTCGGACCAGTCGGGAGAGGGAACCCGCTCGGCGCCGTTCGGGCTACCGAACAACGCTGAGATCTACGACAAGGTTCTGACTTCCGAGTTGGGTTCCCCCCACTTGGAAAGAGGAGTCCTCGGCGCCATTCGGGTTTCCAAACAACGCCGAGATCTTCGACGCAGTTCTGACTTCCAAGATAGAGTCCATCCACCCGGAAGGAGGAATCCACTCGGCGCCGTTCGGACTACCGAACGCCGCTGAGATCTACAGCCATCTTCTGACCTCCCCGTCGGAATCGACCCACTTGGGAGGAGAAATTCTCTCGGCACCGTTTGGATTACCGAACGCCGCTGAGTTCTACTGCAAAATCCTCTCCCCCGAGTCGAGATCGACCCACTCGGAGGAACCCCCGTCATCAAGCTATGACTCGGACTGGAATGATCCAGATTCGAGCAACCCGGGCTCAAGGGAAGTCATAGTCATTCTTCAACCGTTTGGGTCATGCTCATCCACGGAACTCGATGAGTACCTCAGCTCTTCAGGCTTCGACAATCTCTACGGCATACCCTCGGACGAGGCCAACGACTCCGACTGCGACAAGGACTACGAGCCGAAGTGCTTCGACGTTCTCATGGCCGAGGTGGCCGAGACCGACTCACCCATGGCCCGTAGGGTCGCAGAGGAAGAACAAGCCGTGCTTGAGCAGAGCGCAAGCGCGTAAAACGAGAATAGGCGCAAGGAGGAAGCCGACAGAGAAAGCGAGACCCGAGGGCGACCGAACGATCCGCTCGGGAGGCCATACTTCAGACGCGAGTCGACAACACCAACATCTTCCAGACGCCTCAACAGAACGCCGTGGCCGTCCTCACCCTCCTCGACACTGTCATCGAAGCGGCACCCGCCACGGTGACACCGATCCTGGACAAGATCAAAACCATCGTCGCGGCTACAGCCAACTGCTCTCCCTCCACCTCAGCACGAAGGCTGACTGAGTCCATCGCGGAAACGCCCGACAGAAGCCGACTTCCGCCGCTGCGGTCAAAGGATTACAGGAGGCTCGAACAAGATCGGACGGCCACTAGGTCAAGAAACCCCCGCCACGAGGCCACGCGGAAGCATCAAGAGCAATCGGCCGACTCCCACGAGAAGCGGCATGGATGACCACCCGTCCACGACCGGGTCCGCCGCAGCAACAACTCCGACTACCGAAGCAGCCTGCCAAGGACCCCACCGAGTGATCTACGGGAAGTCCTTGACCAGCGCTATCAAGAACGAGATCAGCGCTCCCGCGAAGATCAGAGGGGATCGCCTGATAGCAACGATGATGGAGTACCTGCGTTCACTCGGGACCTGCGCCAAGTGCATTGGCCGAATGGTTTTAAGCCGACAGGAATCGAGAAGTACGACGGAAAGACCGACCCCGAGTCGTGGCTGACCGTGTACACCCTCGCCATCCGCGCAGCAGGAGGAGACAACAAGGCCATGGCCAATTACCTACCTATTGTCCTCGCCAACTCAGCCAGGAACTGGCTCACGAGCTTGCCAAGAGGCTCAATTAGCTCATGGAGCGAACTCCGGGACTACTTCATCGCCAATTTCCAGGGCACCTTTGAAAGGCCCGGGACCCACTTCGATCTCTACAATGTCATCCAGAAGCCAGACGAGCCGCTGAAGGACTACATCTGGCGCTTCTCGAAAAAGCGCAACAAGATCCCCAACATCACCGACGACATCATCATCGCCGCCTTCCAGAAGGGAGTCCATGACGAGTTGCTGATCGGAAAATTTGGGCGTAAGCCACCGAAGACGGTGAAGCAAATGTTCGAAACAGCGAACTCCTATGCCAAATCCAACGACGCAATCAAGGCGGCGCGGCAAGATTGGCCTGACAGAAGGGACGACAAGCAGTCGGGAGGTAGCCGGCATCCTAAGAAGGATAACGGCAACAACAACCAAGGCCAAAAAGACCGCAAGTGCCGGCCCGAAGACCTGGTTGCCACGACCTCCAACTCTCAACGCCGTCCCCGGGTCGCGGCCTACGATACGATCATGAACACTCAGTGCATGCATCACCCAAATCACAAGCATGCGGCCAAGGAATGCTTAATTTACAAGCAATTCACCGAGCAATATGCGGCACAGCTTAAGCAAGAAGCCGACTGACGAAGTCGGCCCATCGGGAACCAAGAAGAACAACCCGACTGAAAATTCAGAACCTTTCCAAGACCACGTGGGCGAGCTGAATCACATCTTCGGGGGGCCGCAAGCTTATGAGTCCAAGAGGAAGCAAAAGCTGACCAATCGTGAGGTCAACACGACACAACCCGAAGTCCCACAATACCTACAGTGGTCGGAGGTGGCCATCACGTTTAACCGCTCGGATCATCCCGATCGAGTGGTTCACCCAGGGCGGTACCCCTTGGTACTAGACCCAGTGGTTCGGAACATCAAGCTGAAGTGCGTCCTCATTGATGGGGGCAACGCCCTCAATATTCTGTTCGCCAAAACCCTAGACGAGATGCAGATTCCAAGATCCGAGCTGAAGGCATGCTCAGGCTACTGAAGAAAACCGATGACTTCCAATGGACCATGGAAGCCCACAAAACCTTCGAAGATTTCAAAGAGTTTCTCACGACGCCGCCCGTCCTAGCCTCACCTCAGCCTCAGGAACCCCTGTTACTGTATGTCTCAGCAACTCACCAGGTGGTCAGCACGGTTCTCGTCATCGAGCGCGAGGAAGAAGGACGAGTTCAGAAGATTCAGAGGCCAATCTACTTTGTCAGCGAAGTGCTAGCATGAGCCAAAATTCGCTACCCTCAGGTACAAAAATTGTTATATGGTGTTCTGATAACCGCAAGAAAATTGGCGCACTACTTTCAGGGTCACTCGGTCACCGTTGTCACTTCTTTTCCACTCGGCGATGTCATCCATAACCGGGAGGCAACTGGACGCATCGCAAAGTGGGCCCTGGAACTGATGCCGCTGGACTTAACTTTCAAGGCGAGGACGTCTGTAAAGTCACAAGCCCTGGCGGATTTCCTAGCCGAGTGGACCGAACAACAAGAAGATGTACCTCGAGAAGACCTACAATACTGGACCATGCACTTTGACGGATCCAAGAGGATCACTGGTTTGGGAGCAGGAGTTGTGTTGATCTCCCCGAATGGGGAAAGGCTAAGATATGTTCTTCACCTCCACTTCTCCACCTCACACAACGTCGCCGAGTACGAAGCCCTGCTGCATGGACTGTGACTTGCTGTTTCACTCGGGATACGACGGTTGGTCGTGAAAGGAGATTCCCAGCTGGTTGTCAACCAAGTGATGAAAGACTGGTCCTGTTTAAACGACACCATGGAGGCCTACCGGCAAGAAGTTCGCAAACTTGAGGACAGGTTTGACGGACTGGAGCTATCCCATGTCTTGAGACATAACAACGAGGCAGCGGACGAGTTGGCGTAGTTCGGGTCCAAGCGAGAAGCTGCTCCAACAGACGTTTTCGTAGAGCATCTCTATGAGCCGACTGTTGCAGCAAAACCAACTCCCAACGAGCAAGCTGCAGACCAAGTCACCATGATCGACGCCGACTGGAGGACACCGCTCATCAAATTTTTAACTAAGCAAGAGCTGCCGGAAGACCGGGATGAGGCGGAACGCGTCCGACGTCGTTGCCAAGCTTATGTCATGGTGGGTTCTAATTTATACAAGAAGAGCCCTTCTGGAGTCTTAATGAGATGCATCACGCCTGAGGAAGGATGACAACTACTCCAAGATATCCACTCGGGTATATGCGGAAGTCACGCGGCAGCACACACCTTGGTGGGAAAAGCTTATAGACAAGGCTTTTTCTGGCTTATAGCGGTTTCCGACGCTGACAAAGTCATCCGAACATGTGAAGGTTGCCAGTTCTTCGCTTGGCAGAGCCATGTTCCAGCCCAAGAGCTACAAACTATTCCATTATCCTGGCCGTTTACGGTATGGGGCTTGGACATGGTCGGTCCTTTCAAGAAGGCCCCAGGAGGATTCACGCATTTGTTCGTCGCAATCGTCAAGTTTTCCAAGTGGATCAACGCCAAGCCGGTTGCTACGATCACCGCTGACAAGGCACGAGACTTCATCCTCAACATCGTACATCGGTTTGGCGTCCCAAACAGAATTATAACCGATAACGGGACCCAATTCACTAGAGGCATTTTTAAGGAATTCTGTGAAGACTTCGGCATCAAAATCTGCTATGCATCGGTCGCACATCCCAAAAGCAATGGACAAGTTGAGCATGCCAACGGCATGGTTCTTCAAGGCATCAAGGCCCGAGTGTTTGACCGGCTAAACCCTTATGCCGGCAAATGGGTCCAAGAGCTCCCCTCGGTTCTATGGTCTCTACGGACTACGCCCAGTCGGGCTACCGGCCAAACTCCTTTCTTTTTGGTTTATGGCGCAGAAGCCATGTTGCCGAACGAAATGGAGTACGAATCTCTCCGAGTCCGCAGCTTTAACAACGAACGCTACGATCAAGACCGAGTGGATGACCTCACCCGACTGGAAGAGGCCCGTGAGGCAGCCCTGATCCAGTCGGCAAGATATCTTCAAGGACTCAGACGATACCATAGTCGCAATGTTCGACCACGAGCTTTTATTGTCGGCGATTTGGTTCTACGCAAGATTCAAACCACCAAGGACCATCACAAATTATCTCCACTATGGAAAGGACCATACATAATCGCTGAGGTGACTCGGCCAGGAGCATATCGACTAAAGCGAGAAGGCGGATCCATGGTAGAGAACTTTTGGAACATTGAACATCTTCGACGATACTATGCTTAAATTGCCTTAAGTTTCATGTTATTCTTGACTGCCAACCTCAAGCAAGATGACTTCTTGAGTTAGCAGTCGGGGGCTGCTCATATGTCAATGAAGCATGGTTTTCTTCGACAACTTGTTTATATTTAGTTTGTCATTGTTTAGTGTTCTGATTCGAGTTCAATAGATAAGGACTGAGATTTTTTTATGACCTAATCAAGCTTAGGCTTGGTGACAGTCGGACGAAAATTACTTAAGAAATCTTCTATGAAGACTCGAGTCAAGGCATTAACATAAATAAGCTAGATATCTACAAGTTCACATCAGAGGTTACAAGCAACATCGAAGGCATAAAGAGACCAAGATGATTAAACTTACTCCCGACTGAACCTCGGACGTCAAGGGAATCTTGGAGGTTGGATGCGGACGATGGCTTGTGATGGAATGAGAGTTCCTAGATGGATGAATTTGGGCGCGCGCGAGTTTAGGGTTCTCCGTGGAGAGCTTGTGAACAGTGACGCGAAAGAGGAAATTTTTCTGGGAATATGAAGTGGCGGGGATGACCTCGAGGCTTTGTAGAAGATTTGAGGATTTTGATAAGTCATCTCGCGATTGGGCCGAGCCCATGAGAGACTTACAGCCCAACTAAAGTGTGGCTTGACATGTATCCTTAGGGACTTAAGTGGATGGACTTAAGCAGATTTGCCTTGGCAATATGCACGTGTCACATAGCCCAATGCCTTTAAAAATCCTTTCATACCGTGGTTTTTGCAACTTCATGAGAAGTTGGCACGATGCAATTTGAAAGGTGACAAACAGTTAAGTTTTTCATGGCTGTCCTGATGACAGGGACTGTTTGGTTTTTAAGCATTTGATTAAATGATTATATCAATGCTATTTTCCACCTTGGTGAAGATCTTTTTAGATTAAGACTAATATAATGGCAGGAGCTATTTAATATTTTGGTCGTATTTTTTAGATGACTGAAAAATTTGTCCTGAGATGACTCAGGCAAACCAACTCGGATGAGCTTGAGCTTGCCGAGTGAATTGGTTTTTTACCCATAAGGGTTGATTAAATTATTTGTTCCGAGATGACTCGGGCAGATTAACTCGGATAAACATGAGCTTACCAATTGCTTTTTACCCACGAAGGTTGATTGAACTATTTGTTCTGAGATGACTCGGGCAAATTTACTCGGATAAGCATGAGCTTGCCAAGTGATGAGATTTTTCATGATTGCTTTGGCTTAAGCCAAGCATTTATATGAGAATGATTTTTTATAGTTCTTGACTATATGCTTAGTCTGTTTTTGACTAACCACATAGTCGGGGGCTACACCTAATTAGGTGCATCAGGAGATGCACCTAGATATTTACTTTTTGAGAATTTTTTGGGATGTTTTCCAGCCCTTCACAGTCTTTGGAGCTACTCGGGAGTTTCGGCAGGGGATGACGGAACCACTCGGCACCGAAGCACTCGGCCAAAGAGTTGTTTGGCTGTGAGTTATCTTGGTTTGAGGCATAGTTATCTCGTCGACTGCGAAGGACTCGGGGGCTACTGTGGAGATTATGGCAATCGGATACCCACATGACAAGCTTATCCGACTGGTAATAGGGATAGGTTACGCCTGCTAATTATGTAAACCGGCTATGACTTGGGTGTTACGTTACCGATCAGATAAGGCAACGGCTCATAGTCATAACTTGGTAAGATTGAGGAAACCGACTTAGAGTAAGATAGGGTTCCGACTTGTAAGCCCGCCCCCCAAGACTATATAAGGGGGGTAAGGGGCGTCCCTTGAGGGATATCAGATTTTATATGCAACACAAGAGCAACAAATCTTGAGATCAATAAACACTCGGCGGATCGAATCCCCGAAACAGGAGTAGGGTATTACCTCACGAGAGGGCCTGAACCTGTCTAAACCTTGTTTTCCACCTAACCCATCGTGCTTGGCGATCTTGACTGCACCCCCAAATTTCTATTGCCGAAACCAAGTTTCGACAATAATAATTGGCATCATGATGTACCTTCGCTTCATACATAACCAAGGGAAGAGGTTGTAGATACACATCGTTACAGGCCAAGTGTTATGGCCGTTGCTCATCTCTTCAAATGGATTCATGCCATCCATACTTAAACCGAACCTTATGTTTCATGCATCATCTCTGAAGTTTTTAATGTTCTATAGATGTTTCGCCACTACGACCCAACAACGGGGTGTCTCAGCATACCGTCTTGTTGACATTCTTCTGCGTAGCAGCACATCATTCTAGCATGCTCTTTTTTACTGAACAAACACTTGAGCCGTGGTATTATAGAAAAAATATCACATCACCTTAGCACAAACTCTCCTCTTCGAAGGTTGTCCATCAATTTCCCCTGCATCATCTCGTCTAATCTTGTATCGTAGTGCTTTACAAAGTGGATATGCTTCTATGTTCTTGTACTCCTCATCACGATAGAGGATACAATTGTTCTGACATGCATGTATCTTCTGTACTTGCAGCCCTAAAGGGCAAACTATCTTCTTAGCTTCGTATGTTGATTTGGGCAATTCATTTCACTGCAAAAGAATGTTCTTTACGAGTTTTAATAACTCGCCAAATGTCTCGTCACTCACACCATTTTTGGCCTTCCATTGCAAGAATTCTAGCGTAATACCCAACTTTTTGTACCCCTCTTTACAACCTGGGTACAAGGACGTTTTGTGGTCCGTTAACATACGCTCTAATTTTTGGATCTCCTTTTCACCTTCGTAGTCCTCGTTTACATCGCGCAACATTTGACCAAGATCATCTGCACCGTCGTTATTTTCAACGGCCCCATCCGACTCGCCTGTTGTATTTTCTTCAAATCCATCGCATTGACCCCAGTCCGGAATGTTGTCGTCTTCTTCTTCATCTTCTTCCATTGAAACCCCAACATCTCCGTGTGATGTCCAACAATTATAGTTAGGCATGAATCCCGACTCAAACAAGTGGACATAAATAGTTCTTGATGTAGAATACTCTTTCTGGTTTTGTACTTTTTGCATGAAGAACATATAAAGCTCTTATATTTGTTAGCATTGGCTACACTCAAAAATAATGCATGCCTTAAATAAACTCGTCGACCGTCGATCCGCGATGTACATTCATTGCCGATCCATCTACCGAAATACACAAAATCGTAAAAAGAAAATCTATGAAAGTCGAACTAATTAAATAATAATATAATAATTATATATAAATAATCATACAATAATTATATAATAATCACACATACTTAATATATTGCACTTAATAAAGGTTATAATTATTTTTAAAAGTTTTTTAAAGCTCTAAACACATATTTTAATATATTGTACTTATTGCTACTATTTTAACGTTTTTAAATTAACTTAGTTTTCTAATCTTTTATCTTAATTTTCTATATTTTTCTTTGTCATTTATTTTATAACATTTTTATCCACAAGTTTCGATTTAAAAAATAACATAATTTTCTTTAAACAAAATTTCTCTCTCATCTTTTCTATAACCCTTTTAGAGATAATATGCTATGAATACATTATTAGAGGATGGAGTTACTAACCTTTTATATCCCTCCGATTTATATATTATCACCAAAACAATTTTTTAAAAAATTTAACAGCATCTCCTTTCTTCCTCTAAACCTCTCTAGCAATGGCTCGAGGTGGAGAAAAAAAGTATAAAAAAGATCTTCACTTTAGTCCTGTTTGTTGTTACCAACAAATGATATTAACACCAACAAATCAGTTCAAAATGATCTTAGTCCTGGTTTGGTGTTACTAACCGAGAATAAAGATCCTCGGTGGCCTCACAAAGTCTGATAAGAAATGAACCAGGACTGAATAATCTTTACTCTCGATTGGTAATATAAAGTCCCATTGCACTTTTAACTGGCACTAAAAATATTTGTAGTTTTGGTTTCTATTGAAACCGAGATTATTATTGTAAATTTTGGGAGATGGATCAAATATCATTTATCCAATAGTGAATGAACGGTACACCCACCACGACCGAATTAATTCATCCATTTTAAAAATTTTAAAAGTTATGGCAGAAGTTAAGATTGAAATGAGAAACCACTACTACAAAAACATACATAGGTGTCGACCTAATAGGTATCGGTTCAACAAAAATCGGGACCTATTAAAACAATAGGTATCGGCTCTAAAGAAAAAACGACACCTATACTATAGGTGCCGGTTTTTTAAAAAAAACTGGTACCTATAATATATTATAGGTGTCGGGTCTAATAAAAAACCGACACCTATACTATTAGTACTGGTTTTTTAAAAAACCCGACACCTAAAATATACTATAGGTGCCGGTTTTCGTAAAAAACCGGCACCTAAGATTCAAACCGGGCCAGTTGAGCCGAGCCGACGAAAAGAGATAAGGAGATAAGATCAGGCGCTTCTCGAGCACTCCACCCTCTCTGTTCCTCTCTCTCGAGTTCTTTCCCCTTCCTTCCTCTTCTCTCGCGCGAGCTCTGGCGTCACCTCCTCTTCCTGCTCACGCTATTCCCCGCCGGCATCACCTCCCTTCCTCGTCCTCTCCCCTCCTCCTTCCCACCTCTCGGTCCCTACATCCTACTCGGCACTTGCGGATATCTTGGAACGACGAAGCATGAAGCACGAAGCCGAGGAGATGGGGCATGGGGAGGGCGTCGAGAAGATGGAGAGGCCCCACCCTTCCCATCCTCCGCCGCCGCGGCGCCGCCGCTCGCGGCTGCGGCCGCGCCTTCACCAGATCCGGCGGGCGTCGATGGCGATGCGGTTGCGGCTGCGGCCTCCACTAGATCTGCGGGCATCGATGGCGATAGGGACAGTGCCCTCCCCTCCGCCAGATCCGACGGGAGGGGAGGGCGGTGGCGGCCTTAGGTGACGGCGCAGTAGCAGCGGGAAGGAAGAACACCGACGCCGTGTATGTTCTTGTTCACTTGTGTTGTGTTGTGTTGTGTTGATGTTGTTGATGTTGATCATGGGTTGTTGTTATTCACTTGTGCCGTGACTATGAAGGATGGAATGGGGATTATTGTTCTTGCATGTTGTTGATCTATCCTGTTCTTGATTGTTGATGGATTAGGGGTTGCTTGAAGAGGGTCGCTCCGAAGCATCGGCTCACCGAGCCGATGCTTCGAGCTAGCTTATTTTTTTGAATCGAGAGAGAATAAAGGTGCCGGTTCTACAACCGGCACCAATATCTAGCCTCATAGGTGTCGAGTAATAGGTGTCGGCTGTCAAATCGGTACATATGCTAGGTTTTCAACTGACGCCTATAGGTGTTTATGTACCAGTGAACTATTTCTAACAAAAGTGCACTATCACATGGCAAATATTTAAAAGGCACTGCACAATTTAAACCTTGCTAGATAGCATCATGCATCCATGGACCATGCATGCGTGATTCCACCATCACATTAATGTTTCTCGGTATTGTTTTTTAGAACAGAGAGGAAGGCATCGTTGTGACAGGATATGTAGACATGTCAGTTCAACAAACTCTACTTTAAAATGGTCATACATATGGCCAGCTTATTTTTTCAAAGATATATATGATGGGTCCCGTGAACGCATTGTATGTCTCTGCCGAAAAGGGGTCTGATCTGTGTGGCAAAATGGCATGCATGTTCTCATTGAATCTTTTACTTGCTAAATAGATTTGCAGCAGCTAGCTAAGGCACCAGCTGATGAGTGGTTGGTTGCTCCAACTAATGTAATGCGTGCTGACCTCATCTCTAAGCTAACATGCGTCAAGTGCACTCGATCATCAGGTAAGAGATTGCCTTGTACTTGTTTTCTGAGTAAGATTCATATTTATCTTAATTTTGATTAACATTTTTTTAAACTATTAATGATATTTTTTATGTCAAAACTTTTTATTTAAAAGTTACTTTAAAATATCACATATATTAATTTATCAAGTTTGTAATAATTAAAACTTAATTAATGATGTGCTAATGGTTTTTCATTTTACATACGTCAACTTAATTTTAATTTTTATCTTTATCAGTTTCAAATACAACATTCTTTTGGACAGTTTAACTGCTTTAAGTTTGGCATTACTTCTCATACGCGCTGCTTCTCCCTTCAATGCCATCCCCTCCTTCCCAACCACACCTTTTGTCCTCCAAGTCATCTTACGGTTTTCCAGATATACCATATCTTTTAATTATAAAATTTAGTATCATAGTATATCAGCTATCAGTAGATATTAAGATTTACATTAAAAATTTTATTAACTCTTGGTACATGTCAAGAACAATAAAATTTCTATTAGCTTCCAGCCCACCTAATATGCCACATACAACAAATCGATCCCCATCCTCAATTACTCTGGTATCATACATCTTCTAGCTCTAGTGCCATCATGGCCACTACAGTTGAAGATCGCCTCTCTAGAGAAGACAACATGCCAATGTGTGTTCACCCATTATTGTCTCCTTTCCACTCATCATATTTTCTTGATTGTAGAGGTTGAAGATGATGCCCTGACCGTCGACAAATAAGTTGACACGATAGTTAGCAATACTGAGTACCTAATACTCCCATTAAGTAGGTGCTAATGTGTACTCTCTTAATTTGTATTCTGTGCAAGACTGAAGTAATTAACACGTTTCTCTTTTTTTTGCAAACCTGCGAACTTTAACAGGGGGAACAGATTTTTTTAAAAAAAAAACTGACTGATACAATCAGACCAATTTAAGTGCGTCCAATTGTCTTACACATCTTTATGAATTATATCGAAAGTGACTCCATGTTTACATATTTAATTTGAATTTTTTTAAAAAGAATTGTTTACTTTTTCTTTAAAACAAAATCTGCAAACTTGCGAACTTCAACAGGGGCTATAAAAAACTAAAAAAGAAGAACAATTCACACAATTACACCAATTTTAAGTGTGTACAGTTGTTTTCTCTTTGAAAAAAAAGAATTTACACATCTCTATGAATTATATCGAAAGTGACTACTCCATGTTTACATCTTTAGTTTGAATTGAAAGCGAAATGATCATCAATGCGTGTGTCATCGAAGCAGCTACCTCTGTCTCAAACTTGTGCCAAATTCTTGCCGTGTAGAATTAGCAACTCAAAGGCCCCAACAGTTACGCATATCGCTTTCTGTCTTCGTCGGTCATTGCCAATTCTTTGATTCTTCCCTTTAAAATTGAAAAAAAAGAATCCAATCGGCATGCACCAATTCCCAGTTAATTAATTAGCAAACAGTTCTAGATCATAACCAACCAAGCAGAAGAGCTAGAACAAAAGACAAAACTCAATTTTTTTAAAAAAGATTATATATTTCTTGCAAGGCATCCCCTCGTGTGATGTATCATATCTCAGTTTCTTTTCACATGATGAACTAGTTTTTCAATGGCATGGTTTTCATATCTCTGTTTTTATATGACAAAGTTTTGAGTGATTGCTGTTGAATTTGAGTCTGAAGTCTGAACACCAACAGAACTTTGAAGAGCAGCCCAACAGAAAGATGATGTGTGTGTCAAAGGAAGAGACAGAAGCTACCAAACCATTCAAGGGAAGATAGCAACGCTCCTAGCTAGTGAAAATATAATTTTTCCTAGCTACAAAGTGTGGTATGCATGGCTAAGAAAACGTATTTTTGAGGTCATGCATGCATCACATTTGGGCTAACACCCTAGCTAGCTTCAAAATGTGATGAACATGAACACAAGAGAGAGGTGGCTAGTGAAAATATAATTTTGACAACAGTTTGGCATCGCTTTAAACTGAGGCTAAATCTGGTCGATTCTGAATTCGTCACAAAAGATAATCTATCTAAATATAATTGGGTATCAAACCAAATATGTCTCGTAATTTGGAGTCAGATTCGGGTGGAGAAAGACAGAGACTATGGTATTATTGGGATGAGCTAGCCCATCCTTCTTGAAGTTTCCATGAATAGGCCATTAAGAAAAATATAGTTTCTAGTTGGATTCTCAAGTTGATCGATTGGTCCCATACTCCCATGCGTCCGCAGAAGTCGCCGTATTGATTGGAAAGATGGTTGGATAGAGATATCACATCAAAATTTTTGAACATCGATGATTAAATATAATTAATTATAAAAGTAATGCAGACTCGAAAATAAGAATCATTAAACCTAATTAATCTATAATTAATAAATGTTTATTTTACATAAGCTTATTAGATTGGTTTCGTGAATTATTCATCAATTATAAATAAATTTTATAAATAATCTATATTTAATATTTTTAAATAATAAATATTAGATATGACAGAAAAATCATGTAACCAAAGTGGCACTTTGACTCCCTCCCGTATGTCTGGTTAATTAGTTAGCTACCTGACCTGCAACGTCACTGCAAGCTGGCATTTTGATCGTACATGCATATTTATGATACTAGTCTCGTGCTTTGCGCCGATACTATATAATTAGAAATTGATTAGATAGGGTGACTAAGAATAAAACATAGGCTGATCCCATGAATGGATTGAGCAGATGATGACTGCGCTATTAAAGTAATAGAGATCGATATTTTTATCTTATTTCTGAACTTATAAATAATGCTTATCTAACTTAATTATACTACATAGATATGATTTGATATAGATATGATTTAATAAAACATGCATATATAGATATGCATGTGATGAAATTAAATAATGAGGTTAATTAACTTAATATATATTATCTGGATGAGGTTTTATTAAATTAAAAAATAGTACAATTTACTCCCCAAACTATTTAATTGGATCATTTAACCTTCTAAACTATTTTTGGTTTATTTTACCCTCTAAAATATTAACTAAATCAAATTATATTTCTCTTTTTTTATATAAGTAGTATTTTAAGTTTAAATTTTGCAGAACTCATATATGACACTATTATGAAGTTCTAAAGTAGTTCTAAAAATTTTCATGACTATTTGATTGAAATTTAAATCCTCCATATTTAAATCAGTCTAAATACTTTAAACCAATGTAAACAGTAGTTAAAAAATCAAAAACATGTCGAGAGATAAGTTACGACATAAGTTATAATGCATATATTAATCTCACCAAATTTCATTGTAAAATATGATAGAGAAAAAACACAAATAATCACTAAGGAGTAGTAATGTAAATTATTTTAATAGTTTGAGGTGTAAAATGAGTTTAAAAAATTGTTTAGGGGTTACGTGATTCGGGCAAAAAAGTTTGAGAAATTAAAATGGACTTTTTTTCTTAAATCTAAGGCAATCATTTTTCACGAGAAAAGGATAGGTTTAGTCAGACCATTCAATTAAGCTTCGCAAAGTGCCAAAGTGGGTAGGTGTAAGGATTAATGGAACTGTCCATGCACACACAGTGCACACCTTGTCTGCAATGGTCAAAGGTTGCAAAGAGAGCAACCCTAACTAATAAAATGTTAGGTACAAAGCACAAAGATGACGAACCAAACAGAGAAACAGCCAAGGGAAAAGGACTGTTTTTACACGATGAAGACATGCCTATAGAATATATTTTTTTAGTTGTTGGATACTGTCTCAGTTAACCCAACAATTGGATTGTTTCTTTTTTTTCTTTTACAGTGGACATGCATCCATGGCTTGATCAAAGATAAGAAGGCTTGTACACGAACAATTAATTAAGGCACTGCCATGTCTATAAAATATTTGACTGATTTTTCTCTTCCCATCTGTCAGATTATGTTTGACATTCGATTTGATCCAATGATCATATGATACTACTCTTCACTTATATATTCATTTCAGCCTAAACCCTAAATCTAACCCTCCTCACATGTCGTCTCTCACCTTATCGATGTCTTTAACCAACGCCAGCAAACTCCGCCGCCATTTCCATCCCCATCACCTCTTTCCTTCGTGTGCTCTACTTCGCTCTCCATATTGGTGCCGGTGAGAGAGGCCTATAGTATATCACAATGCTCATGCCTCTGTCATTGTTTCGCTTGTCCAGTGATGTTCCCACTTGCTACACCATTTTGTAGCCTCATCACTAAAGCCTCCATCATCGACCGGTGCCTCCTAATGGCTCGCACCTTGATGCCCCTGCCACTTGCTCCACTCGCCGTCCTCCATTGTCCCTATGAGTCTAGTGATGCCACTGACGCCTTGTCACCCTTCCGTTGTCACCACCTTGGCTTCCCTCTAAGCCAAGAACTCCCCATGTGTTCCCTTCCCTCATCCTCTCCTACACCTCCTTCTACCTCAAATCTGTTGTTTGCACCACCCACCGTCTTCCTTATACTATGGGTCTAGCGATACCACCGATGCCTTGTCACCCTTCCATTGCCGCCACCCTGGCTTACCTCTAAGCCAGAAACTCCTCATGTACGTTCTCCTCCCACACCCTCTCCTATACCTTTTTCTATCCTAAATCCTAAGTCGACTAGTCATCACTACATCCTGATCGTCAAGTTGTTGCGAGTTGCTGTGGAGCTGGAGAAAAGAAGCCTTAACGTACAAATATTCAAGCCAATCAGATGGCCCAAGATATCTAAAAAAATTGTTTCCCAATTTTCTGTCAAACGACAGTTGGCAAATTTGATTTATCAATAGCTTTGGTTGTCGCTTTATGTGTTAGTGAGAAGTGAAGAGTACCCTTCTACTAAATTTCTGCAAACAAGTAGCAAGGTCATTAGGTAAAGACAAGCTTAAATTAAGCAGCCATCAAGGAGTGAAATTGAGGTATTTGAAGAGGAACAAATATGCACATGATCCCATGTGAGTTTGAACCATGCAGCTAGCATATATACGATGGAACAACTTCATAATGAACCCTCACATATCAACATATGGCTTAAAATTAACCACATATATAATCTCTGTGAACCTTCCCCCAAAAGAAATCATAATCTCTGAGATATGTGCAAGTGTGTGTTCACTGTTCAGTCCGGATTGGAATCTCCATCTCAACTTGGGGATATGTGTGACCAGCATACTGTTGTCATGTTGGAATCTTTTCAATGCCAGAGAATCAAAAACACTTAATTTTTGTCTCACTTGCATAATTAGGTTAGTTACTCCCTTCGATTTATAATCAGGACGAAGAAACATGAACCGGCGGCTGACTCCGAAATCTGAATTGATTAATTAGGTTAGTTACTCCCTTCGATTCCAAATATAAATCATTTTAGTTTATATATAAGACTGTGTAGGTTCTCAACTTTTTATCTCTTATTTTCCACGGACACGTTTTCTAAAAAGTTAAATGACGTGTTTTTTAAAAAAATTATATAAAAAGTTACTTTAAAAATCATGGTAGTTAGTATATACTTTCTTTATTTTTTAATATATCATTTCACTGATTTTTGTTGTAATGTTTGATTATTTATCTTATTTAAAAGATAACAAAATATTATTTTTTTTAAACATAGTACATACATATTCGCTTATATAAATTCACGTGCACTCATCTTTATAAATACATACACAGACATCCTATCCCTATAATCACCTTCAAAGACTGGACATAAATATCTTAATATTCACAAAGTCACCATATATGTCTCTCTTTATATATCACTGAAAGAATAAATAGCTATAAATATCAGATATTTATTTTGTTGTTGTGACTTGTTTTATTATCAAGAAAATTTTAATATTAACTTATATTTTTATATATTTAATCAAAATATTTAAATAAGATGAATTGTCAAACGTTATAAAAATTTTAACGGTATTATATATTAAAAAAACGTAGGCAGTATAAGTTAGTGTGAAGACACATATGGTAGGTAGATAAAATTGATGATATATCTTCCTCGTAGCAGTATAATGAACAGTGGCAGCAATTTGATCACATGACTGTGTCTCAAACTCAAAGCCAGGAGTTCAAGTCAAGGTAAACAAACTTAATTATTGTACTATCCCATGTGTACCCTACAAATCGCTTGCTTATATAAATAAGGTCATGTTGTGTTTTCAAAGCTTCTTTGTGTGATATATATCTTGGAAGAAAGGTCATATATGCTAATTAAGACGTGCAGGACAGTAAGGACACCAATCGTTTGGCTGTTCTATGCCCAACTACTTCAAACAGTCGTACATTGTTTCATGGAGAATAGGACAATAATGGTCTACATATCCGGAGTTGTTAAGCTGATCCTATATAGATAGATCAATGGACTCTTCTTGCTTCTCCTCTTCCTCTTCCAAGTCCATGTCCAGTCGTCCTCCAGTGTCCTGATGAAAATAATATGCTTTGACTCATGTGCATTGCCAGCTATACCGTCCACCGGTCTTGCTATACATTTGTCAATAACTTTTTTAAAAGATACAGATGTAAATATAGTGTAATTATAATATAATTACATCGTAAATTATATGTAACTATCATATAATTTGTATGTAACTTTCAAAATCTTACGATAACATGCTATTTTCACGAAGCAGACCAAATTCCCTCGTTTGTATGTGTGTTAAGATCTTTTTCTTCGATTGCAGCAAATCTAACGATTTTAAAATTATATAAAAGTTATGTACCAGTTATATTATATAGCTAAATGTAAGTTACAATGTAATTATACTATTATTATACTATATTTACATCTGACAAATTTTTCGAACGCGCTAAAGACTTGCACGTCAATATATTAAAGGAGAAAACGTTCCAACGAGTACACAGCGACAACACCACGGCTACCAAAAAAACCACAACAGAAACAGAAAAACACTACTAGAGAAACGATTTTTGCGTGCGGGCTGAAAGACATCTTTCCATGCGGAAGGCCGGCCCGCCTGCACGAAAAGGTCTGGGAAAATCAAATTTTCACGTGCGGGTGGCCCAACCGCACGGGAAGATCTATTATTCCATACAGACGGCTTTAGCAGCCCACATGGAATGATCTATTATCCCGTGCGGGCCACTTAAGCCGCCCACACGGGATAATAGATCTTCCCGTGCGGACGAATTAAGTGGCCCGCACGGAAAGATGCATCCCCATCCTATTGCATATTGAATTATTGAATTGTTGTATTATTGAATTAAATCGACAACTAATATCACATCACAAATTACACAAAAATAATTTCACATCATCATAATTTTATTACTTCACATGTTTTACAACAAATTTTACAATGACGATGGCGATGCGACAGTGACGGCGGTAGAGGCGGCGGTTAGTGTTGCTGGCGGCGATGGAGCCGCAGTGGAGGAGGCGGCAGCGGCCATGGTCGGTGGTGGCGGCGCGGTGGAGGAGGAGGGCGGGCGGGGCGTGGTCGGTGGCGGTGGAGAAGGAGGCGGCAGTGGAGGAGGAGGAGGAGGAGGTGGTGGCGGCCGTGGTCGGTGGCGGTGGAGAAGGAGACGACCGCGGTGGAGGAGGAGGAGGAGGTGGTGGAAGCCGTGGTCGGTGGCGGTGGAGAAGGAGGCGACCGCGGTGGAGGAGGAGCGGCGGCGGCCGTGGTCGGTGGCGGTGGAGAAGAGGGCGACCGCGATGGAGGAGGAAGAGGCGGCGCGGCCGTGGTCGGTGGCGGTGGAGAAGGAGGCGGCCGCGGTGGAGGAGGAGGCGGCGGCGACGGCCGTGGTCGGTGGCGGTGGAGAAGGAGACGGCCACGGTCGATGGAGGCGGCGGTGGACGAGGCCGGCCGAGGTTAATGGAGGCGACGGCGACGGCGGCGGCGGTGGGGGTGGTGGTGGTGGAGGATGAGGAGGAGGAGGAGGAGGAGGAGGCGGCGGTGGTGGAAGAGGCCCTCGGCGGTGGAGGAAGCCGTCGCGCTAGAAAATTTCGTTGAGAGTTAGAAAATTTCGGAGCCCGTGCGCACCTATATAGGCGATGGTGATCATCGCGTGCGAGCGGCTTAAGAACCCGCACGGAAAGATTTATCTTTCTTTGCGGGCGGCTTAAGCAGCCCGCACGGAAAAACTATTATCTTTCTGTACGGGCGGCTTAAGCGGCCCGCATGGAAAGATTATCTTTCCGTGCGGGCGGCTTAAGCGGTCCGCACGGAAAAACTATCTTTCCGTGCGGGCTCTTAAGCCGCCCGCATGCAAGAATCTTTACATCTTTAAATTAGAATAAAAATATAATAATACCTAAATTTGGTTAGAAAATTATGTAAATTGACAAGACAACTTAATTTTGATCCATAACACTGTCATAAAAAAATTAATTAGTTTTGATCAAGTGAGACTATATGTTGTTCATAAATGGTTACACCTGTGTTATAGTTTATGAACTTTTAAGTTTTAAAGTTTACAAACCTTATAAAAAGGTATGAACTTGTATGCATCTCAAATTTGTACATAATCTTAACATTAACTCATTATCACAACATATGAAGTTATATTGTCACTTGTGTTGTGAAAAAAATATTTTTTCTATTTTTTAAAGTAATAACCCTTTTTTGGAAAAAAATTCACTTTTTATTTTTTTATATATTTTTTATGGACTTAGGAGCACACGAGAGGTAACCACAGAAAATTTGAGCATAAACAAGCAAAAGACGTGGCCTGTGAAAAATTCAAAAGACACGCTCAAAATCGGAAAAAAGCTTCTGGGCTCGAAAAGATAATCTTCTGAGCCTTTTTTGGGAAAAATAAAATCGCCGAACGCGGCAAAGCGATGGACGCACACATCCAAAAAAAATTTCTCATCGATTTTCATATATGAAATGTCTCGATCGGAGTCCGTATGCGAAAGTTATGGCCATTTTAAGAACCGACTCCAAGGTAGAGCACGAAACGGGCACGATGCGTACAAAAACTTGTTACACGCGCACAAACTGCATTATATGTGTAGTGGGAGCCACTCTATTATAGCTTCATCTAAATAAACTCTAAGTTTCAAATTTATATACCTTATAAAAAGCTATGAACTTATATGCATATTAAATTTGTGCATAACCTTAACATTAACTTAATCACAAGATATGAAGTTATATTGTTTTTTATGTTGTGAAATTTTTTTATATTTGCTATGAAGTTAGATGGAGAATTCAATAGGTTTATAGATAATTAAAACATTACATCTCTAAATTGGTTTAAAAATATATGTGCATCATCTCGTGCGGTCCACTTAAGCGACCGCACGGGAAAATGGATTATTCCATGCGGCCCACTTAATCG
The DNA here is from genome assembly GCA_019925245.2 of Oryza australiensis. Classification (NCBI taxonomy): domain Eukaryota; kingdom Viridiplantae; phylum Streptophyta; class Magnoliopsida; order Poales; family Poaceae; genus Oryza; species Oryza australiensis. The sequence continues at coordinate 1,118,204 of JAIFGZ020000229.1, read as the reverse complement.
GCCGCCGTACGGAATAATGCATCTTCGGTTTTCCCAGAAAAATCGTCCAGAAAAATCGTTTAGTAAAAAAAACAGAAGAAAAAATTACAGGGCAGACAGCATCCACGGGGGAAGAAGGAAAACGCAGTTTTCAGCGCCCACAGATAGTCACTATGGCCAAAACCTCCGGAAATTAAAATCATGACAAGGTACGTAGGGAGTAGCTAAAGATAAAAACACAATTATCTTAGATAACATATCTAACCTAAAAGTGACATCCAACGTGGTTAATCCTTATATGTACTCCTTGCATGGCTCCATGATATTGGTTTACAATCTTGATTGCGCAGTTAATTTTGAACCCAGTGAAAAAAACACTGATTATTCGTTAATTTCAAATGAATTTTGAATAAACCCATCCTAGATGCACATTTCGAGGTGGCTCGAGATTCTCGAAATTCATTCAAATTCAAGATTGTGAACCCTGCATATGTATAAAACATATAAATGCATACGGATATGCATTTTCATCATTAGGCAGCGTCATGTTGAGTTCTCAACCATTTGATTTAATTAGTTGGAAAGTTAATAAAAAATCAAGATTCTAGTCATGTGCCACACCAGCTTTGTATGAAAATTTTTATGCGTGTCTTTTTCCATCATATTATTGCTTAACCAAACTGAAAATTGTTATCAAATAACAAATTCACTTTCTAAATTCGTCTTTCTATTGGATTCATTCATTGATCATGTGACTGATCGACCTTTCACCGAAAATCTCTTGAGCGACTATATATAATGCATATCCTTGTGAAAAATGAGAAAGGGGTGACGGAGTTCCTTCTAGAAATCTAATGATGCATATTATGTAACTGAATATGACAAGAGAGTAAGTTGGCACATCAACTTCAACTTCACAGGTAGCAAAACCTCGTTCTGTTCATGGTTGCCAAGTTGGAAGAGGACTTAGCTCATGGTGGTCAAATACGGATAATATATATGTCATTTGATATATCAAAAATAATAAAAATTATAGGTAAAATTTTTATACATGTGTTTTTAGCTATTTAAATGTCAATGTTAAAAATAAATTTTGATGATAAAATTTTAAGTTTAAAAATTTAAGCTATTTAAATGTCAATGTTAAAAATAAATTTTGATGACAAAATTTTAAGCTTAAAAATTTAAATTTTGACAATGATTGATATCGTGTACGAAGGAAACGGTCAGGCTTTACTTAGCACTAGCATGAAACATCTAGCAAGTGTACACTTGTACTACTACTAGCTAGCTAATCTGCAGTAGCTAGCCAGCACTAGCACATTTTCTGAAATGTAAAGCGGTGACAAATGTCTTTGGCTAGCTTCCTGTATGTGCAGCGACACATGCAACTATAGACGAAGCAATCTTATCATGTATCACCAGATCACACACTATAACAACAACTACCACTAGTGGGTAGTCCTCGCGGTGGTTCGTGAAGTTAAATGTGCATCATTTGTATGTATACGTGGCAAGCAACATCTCTCTCTCTCACACACACACACATATATATATATATATATATATATCACAACTGGACCAAAAGATGGAGACATATTTTATCGGTTTTGTATCACTACGGGAAATCCCCTGTTTGCTGAGTGTCTGGGACACTCGGCGAAGGCTGTAAAACAATCGACAAATACTTCGTCGAGTGTTACGCTTGGCATATCTCACATGGTAAACTTTGGGTCGGCAAAGAGCACTTTGCCGAGTGTTTTTATCGGACACTCGGTGAAATCTTTGTCGAGTGTCCCTTCGACACTCGGCAAAAAAGTACATGTTAGGTTGGGTGGACGGTGGCGATAAATTTCGCCGAGAGCCTAAAAAACACTCGGCGAACTTTTCACTTTTGCCAAGTGCCGGCATAAAACCACTCGGCGAAATTATAAATTTCGTCGAGTGTTTTCGCAAATGCTCTTGGCGAAATTATAAACTTCGCCGAGTGTTTTTGCAAATGCTCTCGGCGAAAAGGGAGATTTCACCGAGTGCTTTTGTCAAAGCGCTCGGCGAAGTTTGGGCACTCGGCAAAGAGGGTTCCCGAAACCCCAGCTTGCCCTCTTTGCCGAGTGTTTTAGCCATTGCACTCGGCAAAAGCCCTCTTTGCCGAGTGTTGCACTCGGCAAAGTGACAATTTTAACCCTATTTCATTTGTTCAGTGGCATATTTCACAAATTTTCAATATATACATCACATTCACAACCTCAATCATTGCACAACCCCATAAGCATCATTCCACATCCCCAATCATAACCCCAATCAGCACAACAACATCGACAACCACAATCACAACAATCTTAGCCATAATTCACAATCCACAAGACATAAATATAATCCACAATCGTAGTCACAGTCACAATCCACAAAACATAAACATAGTAGTTCACAGTACGTAATCCATAATTCGCAACCGAAATTCGAAGAAAACATAGTAGTTCACAGTAGGTAGTCCACAATTACAATTATTCAAAGAAAATTACCTAGGTGGCCACGGCGCCCAACCTACGTGGTCATTACTGGGGTTATTTGATGCCGCCGACTGAGGCTGCACAAAAGGAAAAGAGAATAGTATAGGTTGTCAAGATAGTAACACTCATAAATAAGAAAATTAAATGCGAGGTTAAGTGACTCACCGGAGTGCCTACAACACGATATGGAGGAGTGAATACCACAGGTTGTGGTGGCGGTACGACAGGAATACCTATGTTCTGACTGATTGTTTGCACGTAGCTGTATATCTCAGTCATCCTCATCTCAATCTCCTACCGTTTCCTTCTCTCCTCTTCCAACTCGTCCTACAATATTCCATTCCAATGTTACAAAGTGAAGCAAACAATCAGTAAATATTAATAAATTGAGAAAAAAGAATTTTTTAACCTGTCGTTTGCCCATGATCTCTTTTGTTTGTCGCTTCATGTTACCACATTTGCTACAGGGACACCATGTGGTACGCGCTCCTTTTGAAGGGTTACGCGGAAGCTACGCTAGCCGAAAATAAAAATTTTCTACCGCGCAAACCAGGAACATTTGCAAGTAAGGGCCGATAGATCGTTACCGATTGGAGTGTGCAGCGGAAACAGCCAATCAGGGCTATCTGATCTGGAACTGTGTAGCCGATTCCCACGAGCCGACAGACGATTCCTTGTGCTGCAGCCGATCCGAGTCGCCAACTGCGTTCTTGTTGCCGATCTGCCGCAGTCGCCTCGCTCCAATTGCAGCCGATTCGTAGCCGATCAACAGCGCCGCAACGTAGCAGCGCCTCTACCAGTATCCACACGTCCGGGAATAGAACGCCGAACACCCGTGTGCTAGCACGCGATGCAAGGCTAGGGTTTGGCTCGAAAGTGGGGAGGTTTTCCGTGGAGATTGATCTATTCTATCCCCTTAAGCGTGCGACCCTGTAGGTTCAGGTATACTTGGTTTCGGCTATAGTCTAACTTAGCCAATCGTCGGCTCGAGTCCAACTCAGCCGACCCGTCAACAGCGGCGCCTAGCAGCACATATTGACACCATAGTATACAAGAATAATATCGGCTCTGAACCTGTAATGTGTACACAAATCCCTTTGCCTCACGATACCAGTTAAGCTATAGGCAAGATGTGTGCCATCCCTTCAATAGCTTAACCTTTCACTCGAACCGTATTGGATTATCTGTCTGTTGATTGAATCCTCAATCAACTTAGCATGGCCATGCATTTCCATAATCCAGTACCTCGAGGGGCCCTGAGATATCTTTCCAAAGGAGGGGCAAATTCTATCTTGATCACTCACATCCCACTCCATGTTTCATAGCAAACCCAAAAACTACCTTTATAACTACCTAGTTACGGAATAGCGTTTGGTAGTCCCAAAGTAGGCTACTACACATGTTGGAATCCATGGTGATCTCAGGTCTAAGGACTTTGTACCAACACTACCTGAGACCAACTAATGGCACATTAATTCCTGTAGTGTCTCATGGTGGGTCTATCCAACAATGTGTTCTTCAACACATGTGTCCATGTTTATTGATTTGGTATCTCCATACCCATGATCTATGAGACATGATCATCAATCAATAAACATGCCGATCTTAGAATCATATTTGTTCCAACAATATGACATATGATCAGGGATCGTTTAGAAATAGATTCATGCATAAAGAGTCTCATAAATAAGTCACGTACTTATTGATCAATACAAGATGTCTATTTCATGGAACTGAATAACACTTTATTCATTTATACATAAACATTGACATGATATCCAACATCTCCATGTTGCCTCTAGGGCATATCACTAACACCTTTAACCTTGGCAAATGCAAGTTCCAAGAAAGCATCGGTCTTCTCGATCTATTCATCAGTCAACGAACCGTGACTTGAGCGGCCCGTATACATCCACTCACGGTCATCCATCCTCTATCATATCAAACAATCATATAAATATTATTTCCATTTACCGAGTACCTATATTGTCTAATAGGTAAAGATATGTCCTAATCCCACCCGAGGATGTGTAGATGAGTTTACTTCCCATGCTCTAGTACTCCGCTCCAAGACAGAATTTCGGCAGCACCTCCCCACTGTTCTCCAAATACACATCCCGATAGGGAGATTGTGTATCCGGAGAACAACTGGGAGATACTACCGAAATTATGAGTCAGACCAGAATACTAGATCATGGAAACTAAACTCATTTACACATCCTCGGGCTGTCAAAAAAATGTGGACAATTCGAAAAAGATACGGTTAAAGATACGCAAGAAGACACATATTTTCATCTGTATCTCTTTTGAACGGGAGACGCCTAAGGTTACGTTATACACGGACAAACGACGGTAAAGACAACGGCACCTGAAAAATAGGGAAGCACGGCTCGATGGCCGGCACACAAGCAACGGCATGGCTGCGCGATGCGACTCCATTCATAATCTTAAAAAAAAGCTTCGAACATACGTGCATACAATAAACTTCAAAATATATACGCGCATATAGCATATATTTTCTACGCAAATCAAAGGAGTATAGATATGTATCTAATAAATACCATTGTTTTTACCATACCATTTTTTCTAATAAATACCTAAATATCACTCGTTTTAATAAAAACCTAAATACATGATATTATTTCGATATGTCAATAATAACCTAAATATTGCCATAGTTTAAACTAAATATTTATACAATAACAAATCTAATTTCATTTGGACTAAATGTTGCAATAACAAAATGATACCAAAGAAAAGATGTTTTTACCGGAAAGATATGAAGGGGGTGGTGGCGTCGGCCGGAGGAGGGGGGCGGCGTCGGCCGATGGGGCGTCAACCGACGAGGAGAAGGGCGGCGTCGGCTCCGGGTGGGGAGAGGAGGGGCGCGTCGGCTGGGAGGGAGGCGTCGGCCCGGAGAGGGCGTCGTCGGCCGGCCGGGGGTGCGGTCGGTCGGATAGGCGCCGGGGGGCGGGCGCCGGGGAAGGAGGCGGGCGGCGAGAGTGCGGGAGGAGGGAGTCGGCCGGGGCAGCGTCGCCGGTAGGGAGACGGGCGGCTCGTTGCGCTGAGCCGGCGACGCGCGGTGGTTTGGGGAAAAAACGTCTAAGTGTGAAAAGCTTACACGGGGCGCGTATATAGCAACATTCGCCGAGTGTCCCGATCTGGGCACTCGGCAAACACATGCTTTGTCGAGTGCCCCGTACTCGGCACTCGGCAAACACATGCTTTGCCGAGTGCCGATCGGGGCACTCGGCAAAACCAAACTTTGCCGAGTGCCCGGCAGCACTTGGCAAAATATTCCACTCGGTTTTTTAAAAAAATTTCATGTGTGTTTTTCCTTTGCCAAGTGCTACTCTCGCAAAAAACATTACATTTTACGCTTCTAATTATTTAAAAATTATCAAACTGATTCAAAAAATTACCAAATTTTTCCATAAACTAATATAAGCTAATTATTGCCTATGGAATAATTTTTGAAATCAAACGACAATTCGCCCGTCACTTCCTCTCCAAATCTAACTTATCCTTCTCAACACTTATAATCTTCTTGGATAATCCTCGGTTTTGTGAAGTCGTACCTGATAAAATATTTGAAACCATCTCAATTTTTTACCAGAGCCTCGACATATAATATCATGACATTCAGATAATTTTCATGATTTTCCGACTTCGTTTGCTATTTTTATATTTTTAAAATCATTCGGTGAATAGGTTCCTAGTCATGTTCCGTGAAGAAAATTTTTGAATTTAATCTCATTTTGAGGATAATGACTCAAACGGATCTAAATAACATCAAATATAATTTTTCCACTTATTTTATTACATTCTTTTATCACTTGCAGTTCATTCAAATTTAAGACTTGACAAAAATTTATGAAAATAAAATAAATCAAATATATATAGAAAAATAAATTAAAAAATATCAAAATTTTTATAATTATGATTGACATGTTGTATTTACATATTAGAGAAAGTTTGGAGGGTGGGGGAGAAAAAGTGTTAAAATTTTTGCCGAGTGCAAGTGGAAAGCACTCGGCAAAATTGACTTTTGGCCATGAGCTTTGGGAAGACACTCGGCAAAGGTAAAATTTTGTCGAGTGTCCAGCCCTTGCACTCGGCAAAGATCTTAAGGAAACGCCGTTTTGGTCTTTGGGTGACGGCCGTTATATTTTTGCCGAGTGTCCCAAATTGGCACTCGGCAAAATTAACATTTTGCCGAGTGCCTGAGGACGGCTCTCAGCAAAATGTAATAGATGTCGAGTGTTTTTTCCGCTGAGTGTAAACACTCGGCAAACATCGTATTTTGCTGAGTGTTTTTGTTTGCCAAGAGCACTCTCGGTAAACTTATATTTCGTCGAGTGCCCGAAGGAAAGCTCTCGGCAAATAGTAAAACACTCGGCAAACAAGGGCTTTCCGTAGTGTATATTCATCATTTTCCATATGTTTAATTTTATCTAAAATTCTGCACATATAATACTAGCTCCATTTTTTACATGATGTATATTTTAGACACCGACACAATCTTCAATTTGCAAAAGCTTGTTTAATCATTCAATTTTCTAATAATCTATCCAAAGAAATATGAGAAATATAACTACTTTCATTATGTTTCTATTAATATCAATTAGGCAAACTAACCTCTTAATATCTTTTTATATTTTAATGGCTTAAAAATTAAAATTTTAAGATTTGAATACATCGTCATCGATCATTAGGAAGCTAAAAAAACTCATTCTGATGTGCTTCCTCCCATTTCCCATTATAGTGTAATCACTTTCAGGTTATTTAGTAAAAGACTAGTATAGTGACCGTGCTAACGTCACGGTTTTATTTAAGGGATACACTTAAAAACAACAAGTCGACAAAATTCTTTTTATAGTTATTGTCTCACGCAATTGTATATAACCATAAATATAATCCGGAATACATTCATATGTAACAAGACATAATAAAAGTAATGTCTCACATACTAAGATGAGGCATCTCTTCACCACTTTCTTAGCCGGGTTGGCCGAAGATGAGGCCAACCGAATTTTATTAAGATAGGAAAAAATCACCTATTTTCCAACCACAAAAATATCAAATATGCACATCACCCATCCTTTTGTTTTATTAATACTCAGGGGCATTACACTAATCAAACCATTGAGACCACCTAATTATCAAATATTCAAGTCTGACTCATACAATGGTCATACTATGGACCAAAAAGACAAATAAAAAGATGAATGTTAATAGTAAATGTTTCAGCACGCTCAGTGATATATATATATATATATATATATAAACTTGTCAGACTAATAAGAAGAATAGGCAGGTCGATTATACAAATGGAAGTAACAGTTTGATTATGCCCTTGATCCATTATTCCAAATAGAAAAGGACAAAGAGGAAAGATTGGCCAGTGTTTTCCACCATCAAAAGGAACACTTTTACATCACACCGACATCGAGACTTAGAAAAATAACATATGACTCAAGATCGCTATCACCAAAGATGGTGAAAATTTAATCCGATTAAACTATCGTTTCGACACAATTTTATTGAACTCTAACAAGCAAGTGCAATGCTTCCGGTTACATACAGCTTCAATAAGCATCTGCGCTTCAGATTCTCGCATGATGGGAACCAAATTTTGCGGTTCCACTATTTAACTATTCATAAGAGACTATACCATCATTATTTGTATCCATCACCTTGAACATATCCTTTATGTCCTCAACCTATTCAGCTGATAAGTGATAAGCAATAACCTGGTCAAGAATCAATTATGTTCAGTAAAATATATATTTTTATTATACTTAGAAAAAGATTATCAATTAGAGAAGGACTCAAACCCTTAGAGCTCTTCTTTTGAAATCTGTTCATCCTTGAAAACTGTTTCGCCTTGACTTTACAATATCTCCAAGTGGAACATTTGGAGTCATGGAACATTTGGAGCTTTATTAGCATTTTGAAGCCAATATGATCTGTGACAACAGAAGTGAAACGGTTATCTTGAGTACCAAACCTGTATATCACTGTCTGAGTCTGATCAAAGAAAAAAGGAAATATGTGGTAAAACATGATTGCTTAATTGTCTACAGTACTTAGCAAGAATGAAAGCTACATATTGAACCAAAGTTGAGAACTCACATGAAGGTGTTGTACAGGTGGCTGCAGATACAGACATGATGAGGACCATCCCCAAAATCACACGGCCAAACCTCTGCATAATTTCCATTATTCTTGGCCCCTCAAGAGATTCAATCTTCACTTGCTCTAGTTTCTAGTGGCAAAATTTGGATATAGTGGCATAATTTGGATACAGTGAAGGATTCTAGTGGAAAAATTTGGATATAGTGGCTTGGATGTCACAAATTTTGGATAATACTGGCCTATGGAATTGATTTTTACACAGCAAACTACACAACAATCTGATTTTTCTAGTAAATGTTAAAAAATGTTGGCATTGAAGAATTGAAGTCAAATTTAGCGCTGAGATGATAAATATCGATTAATAAATTATATGTACATATGAATTTGATTTACTTTTGTGAGCAAATGCATGCAGCCATTACAATTAATCAACACAGCATTATGTAAGTGATAGATCCTAGTGACTGTTAAGGTAGGATTTGCTGATCATGGAAGTTACTACTGGACATAATAGTAAAGAGAAATATAGAAGTGCAGAAAAAATAGAAGAAAATGGTGGAGGGCGTGGACGCCGAGTAACTCATAATTTTTTTCAAATTTTGCAGATAAATTTCTTGCGTGTAGTGTAGCTAATCAATTAGCTCCTTACCAAAACCACTTCATACAGTTCCAGTGTAGATAAATTTACCATGCATTCCATGTTTGGAGAGAGAGAGAGGAGTGGCAGCAGCATACCTCAGGAGCAACATAATTTGGTGTTCCACAAGTTGTGTGAAGAAGGCCTACTACCTGAAACCCCTCAAAAAAATTTCCAATTAGAACAATTCTAGGATATAAATATAGCATACAACATCATTACAAACAACCACTGAACTTACTTTCTGGGCCAGAGTGCTAAGTCCAAAATCAGAAACTTTAAGTTTCCATGCAAATCAAGAAGCAGGTTTTCAGGCTACAGAACATGACCAAAAAAGATAAGCGTAAAAAATTGTACCTAGTGAATAGAATAAATGATAGCCAAGTGTCTCTATCAATAACGCATCTTCAAATCTCTATGATAGACTCTCTATGGCAATAATTGATGGCATCAATAAGTTGTTGGAAGTACTTCCTTGCTTCATTTTCATGAAGCTTCCCTTGGCAAGCCTACAGATATTTGATGGCATAGGTTCAGATTTGAAGAAACGCACAATAATCAATCCAAAAATGTTTCTTTCTTTATATTGCCTATTAGGATTATATAATTTTTTGAAAGGAAATGGGATTATATAATGGGCTTAGCATTTACTGAATAGAGTTTCTGGTACATAGGGGTTTTAAAAAAATAATTTATATTTGTAGTTCAAGTAGAACAATAGTTTACCATTATTTTGGAACACTATATATAATAGGCTTCTTATTATTTTATTGAACGGTTCGCCTCCAGTGATAAGCTCCAAGATTATATATATCTTTGTCTTTCCAGGTAGCACCTACAAGTCACAAATGGTAACAGTGTGGTGACATAGGAGGTTAAGATATCTAACATGAGGGAGAAAGTTCAGTTAGCATTGAACAATAGAGGAAAAACATAAAGCAGGTAATCAAAAGAGTATAGCTGCAAATGCAAGGATGCATGAATGTTCAAAACATGCAGGAACGTTACCATAAAAAAACATACGATTGGATTTGCTCCCTGGTGTTGCTAAGCCTGTAAAAGGCGTCTGATGCCTTCTCAGCAAGAGCACGGTATTGCACTGATGCCACAACATTGACAAAAACATTGTCCTGCAGATACCCACAAAATGGTATACATCATCAGAGAGCTCGAAGCAGAAAAGGTGGGTTTATTCCTTGATGTATCATGCATTAGTGTAAGTGGGACGAACGACAGCAACCCTGCTCGCTCGTGCGCGTGATGGATGGGGATTGGTGCAGGCGGAGGTGGCGGAGAATGTGCTCACCAGGATGCGCTGAAGCAGCAGGACGAATCTACGGCGCCCTACTCGCTTGCGGGATGGATGGGGAGCGGCGTCAGTGTCGGCGTCGGCGGGCAAACTGACGAGGAGGGGTCAGGAACTCAGGATAACTCACGCACGGCGGTGGATGGGGGCGCGGGGCGACAGATGAAGGGGGGTGCGACGGCGAGAGAGATCGCGCGGCAGCAGATGGACGGGATCGGCGCGGGGACGCGACGGTGGATGAGGGCGCGCGACGACGGATGGAGGGGAGCGGCGGCGAGAGAGATAGCGGCGGATGGGGAGGCGGCGCGGCGCGGATGGAGGCGGCGGCGGCAACGCGGGCGGCGGATGGGGAGGCGCGAGCACACGCGGATGGAGGCGGCGGAGCGGCGATGCGTGCGATGGATGGGGGAGGCACGGGCGCGCGCCATGGATGGAGGCGAGAGTGGCGGCGCGGGCGGCGGATGGGGGAGGCCCGTGAGCGCGCATGGAGGGGGCGTGAGCGGCGGAGTGGGCGGCGGATGGGGGAGGCGTCGACAGGTGGGGAAACCGATGGCACGTGCGATGAAAACCAGAGAGATGGTGCGCTGGTTAATATGGACCGTTAGGTGATGAGTGAGTAAGAGAAAGTGGATATATCTCAGCGTTAATAAGGTGCATTATATAATGGGGTATAGATTAAGGCTGAGGAAAAACTTTCCTTTTCAATCACTCATTGATTAAAATTTTAAATTAGTTAGATTTCCTTCCAAATATTCTGATTCGTTGAAAATGCTTGGATTTTTTTGCACTAAAAATATATAAATGGTTATATTGTGGTAAGATTTTTGAATCTTAATTAAATATTTTTATATTTTGAAAAAAAGTACATAGGTGAAATAAATTTATGTAATTGATAAGCTTTAATTCTTCCTTCTCATGGGGGAAAAGATCTATATTATGTATACATGCAAGCTTGCATCATGGATATCACAAGCTGACGTCCCTTTAAGTTGTCCGGCATCCATCGATCGATCCATCAATCGACATTAATATAATGTTTCATTTGCATGCATATCGGTTGCAGAAAAGATTATATATAATAACTAATCTAGCGTATCATGTGCTACAAAAATGACCGGTGATCGACCAGGTTGTGGGGCCATAATTTACAAAACCAACGTCAAAAGATCAAGTATAATATTCTGATTTTTTTTCTCTCACCTTTTTCGTTTACATAGGAAACGCGTTGAGAGGACGCACTACCACGCCTACGTAATGAAAAGCACATAACGTACGTATCCCATTAGTACACTCTACTATCGCCAATCTCAATGTAAATTAGTTTCATAAACATAATAAAAAAATAATAAGAGTTTTATAAGAATAAGGATTTATAAAAGTAGAGACAGTTCTATGAGGATAAAACTTTTCTTTACTGTTTCTAAAATATGGATGTATTGAAAACAAGACATATGGCCTAATACATATTAACAATAGCAAAGAATCGACCACTGCTTTGATTTATTTTGTTTTAAAAAACAAAAATTGCATATAACTTATATTCTAATAATACAAACCAGTGGTAGAAACAATAGCTAATAACTAAGACAAGTATTATGTATAATTTATAATCCATTGGTAAAACAATGGTATGCATACTTTGGTCGTCATCTTTAAAATGGTTTTATTAATAGTTTCTTTTACTTGAGCTGCAATTTTGTAATTCACATCTTTTTATCCCGTAAGTTTCAAAATAATTGGCTCTAGCTTTCCTTAGGAAAGGCCAGAATAAATTTTATTATTAATAAAAACATACTGGCTGTAACTAAATCTAATGACTGTACTCTAAGAAATTGTATTGTGTCAAGATTTAAAACTTGATTAGTTAAATAGTAAAACCATTGTTTCACCCCTACATGGAAGGTGCTTTTACTCCCTTGATCCAAAATATAAGCATATTTAAAGTTTGAAATTTGTCCGTCACCTTCACAAACTCAAAAATAAAACACAGATATATACTTATATTTTTGAACAAAGTGACACAATTTATTATAGACGCTTTACTTATTTCTATAACCTTTGTGTCACTATCATCAGGATTTAACACATTGTGGGTGGATTATACGTTCATGATTCCACCATCACAGATGCTTTGTCCTAGATGCATTTAAATGTATTATAAATTGCACTATATATATGGTCAAATTTGAGTGAAAATTACTGAAAATTTTGATGGATCGGGCAAGTTTCTTTCAGAGAGTGACAATTATGGGCCTGTTCGGCTGCAACACAAACGGTGCTGCTACAACTGCTGACACAATGCACTGTTCAGACTGGCTGCACTGCAGCCGAATGAGTACAGCCAAACAGGTCCTAACAGCGAGAGAGGAATCATGCCGATTTCGAGAAAAAGTTACGACCAATCCAATGGTTGATGAAGATAATGGCAAGTAAGGCAAAAAAAATTATAAACATAAGAACATGGGCAAAACAATAATTGACCTAAAGAAAACTCAAGGCCTAGCACATGTTCCTCGGGTTAATAATATATAATACCAGTGATTTTAAGATATGTTTAACTATTTTATGTTTTTTAAAATAATATGTAATTATTATTTATTTTATTATAACTTATCTATCATTAAAGGTTCTTTATGTATGACTTATAATTTATATAAAAATTTTTAAATAAAACGAATAGACAACGTACCGTAATAAAATATTGTAATTTTCTTCATAAAAGTGGGTTAAACCGATGTAGGTAGAGAGCTTTCGAGGAAGAAACATAACCCTTCATTTTAAAATATAATATTTTTTAGCTATGAATCTACATAAATATATAAATATATGTTTAGATACATTAGAAAATTATTGTATTTTAAAACGAATCATTTTATTAAATTAGTGCAAAACGTTAATAGGGGCGGAGGTAGGGTATATCGGGTGGGCCTCGGCATACCCTGCTCCACACGTCGGACATGTATATATATATTAAAAAATAAAAAATATACGGCAACATATCTTGTTTCGCGCGAATCTTGTTTCGTTCATCGTGTCACGTGAAGACTCGGGACGACAGTACGGCTCGTCGCCATGGAACTCGGAAGTCAAAACTCGGGGAGAGTGAAAGACATAAATCGTCGCCGAATGCCCGAACCAAGTGTTGTCGAACCTGTGCTCCGGCCACCGTCCTCACGTTGCCCGTGTGCCAACCACCACCCGTACATCGGCCGCCGCTCGCTCGTGCGCCATGCCGCTAAATAAATTAAGATATTCATGTCCCTTCGAAACTGACGAATAAATTAGTTAGAAAAATAACATTGTAAGTCTCGGATACTCTTTTATGTATATATATTTAATTATCAGTATGATGTTTAAACTATTTATATTATATTTAATGGATCGTTTCTATTTAATTTAAGAATTAAACCTTTATCGTGTTACTTATGTTACTTAGCACATATATACCTAATCATGTTATTAATTTTATAATTATTATCGAAATTTTATGTTGAATTTTTTTAGACATACCCTAAAATCCTATATTCGCCACTAAACGTTAAAAGAAAGCCAAAGAGGTTGTGTTCTTTGGCTTAGCTTACACGTAAGCTTCCAATTTTTAAAATATATAAAAATATTATTTAAAAATATATTAATTAATTATGTGTTAATTTATCATTTTGTTTTATGCGTAGAGGGAAAGGGTTCTCAACCGCTTTAAAAAACACAGCCCTCCTCCGCTGCTGCTGCGACTGCGAGATGATGGACAGCGGTCGGCGGATCGACGCGGATTTGTGTCGTCGGCGGATCGACGATCTTTGCCGCGTGTAAACTTGAATAACCTCACGACCAAGCCAACAGAAGAGCACGTACGTGTGCCTGCCAACTGGAGTACTGGACTCCATCTCTGACAACGCGCATCCAATTAATTACTACACTTATTACCGAGCCAACGTGAAAATAATAACCGACGAAAACGAAAATATAAATAATAAAAGAATAGAAAAGAACAATTTTATTGTTATCCCAACCGTTTCCATATTTTTATCATATTCTTTGTTAATATTGATGTTTTCTATAGTATAGTAATTACCATATTTCCTAATTCTATGTGATGTTTGTATAGCACAGTAATTATCATATTTCCTAATTCTATGTCTCTATTTAACCTATAATTTAGACATGTTAACTTCTCAATTAAATTTCTAACTTGAGTATGGATTATAGTTTATACCTAATGTGAGTTTTTTATTTGATCATATTATTATTATATATAGTGTAACATCTTGGCCCAATTAGATTAGACTTATATAACCCATGAAAACTGTGAACATATTTTTTTCAAGGTGGAACTAATTTATAAGACATTATTCCTCTAACCATATCACTCTTGGGTTAATTCTTTTATATGAAGCGTGGACGAAAATGTAAGTGAGGTGATATGTGTAAGTGAGCCCATCCATCTGATGGACTAGGCTGTGCGGTTCTGAAGGACATGTTATTACATATATTTATGTTAGGTTAAATATGTAATTTCATGGTTCAATGATTTTTATATTTATTATCGATTTACGATCGATATGTTTTTATCTATATAGTTTCATTTATGATTTTTTAATCGTTCTTATTTTCATGTTTGTCGTTTTCGATTGTTTGTTTAGAAAAAATATGGTTACCGAAATGGTTTTGGTTATTTTTCGACCGTTTTCATGTCTAATTTAATCGGCAACACCTATGCACTAGCACTGCTTCATTCTTAAGTTTTGTAAGAGTTAAACTGATTTTTATGGAAGATTATATATATGTAAAAGGATATTTGAGTTGGAGAGGCCCTCGTCTGTTCTTAGATAAACTGGAAGAGATAAGGGGAAAAAATAAAGTAGACACATTCGAGAAATTTGGAGTTTTGATTTTATTTTGGATCGAACTTCTTTTAATGAGCGTGTTTCGGACAGGTAGCATCTTCTTCTTTAGGAAAGGATATAACTCACGTACGTGCTTTTCACATGGAATAGAATATGTGTTCTCCAGCCTGCGAGGGGTCACGTTTTCGATCTTCTTTAGTATTGTTCCTGTGCCTAAGATGTTCGTTTTAATAATGGAAACATCTTGATCTCTCTTTTTTTTATCTGACTGCGTTTTAAGCATCATCATTGCTTTTTATACATCCCGGTGGGACCTGTTTTAATACACGCGCACAGTCAGCTTATGCTCGAACCTGTCCACCTGGATTTTTTTCAATGGTAACCGGCAACAACGAGACAGTATAACTCCGTTATATATATGGATTACTCTCTTAAAACTACTTATAAGGATAAAATATTATGTGTATGTGTACGTTTACCACCATGAGTGTGCGTGCGTGTATGTGTACGTTTACCATGAGTGTGAGTGCGTATATGTGGGAGTTCATGTTTATACTGTTCCAAAAAAAATAAAGCAAATGTCTTGAAAAAATATTAAAGCTTAAATAATAGCGACCTAGTATTGAATCAACCATATCTAATATTATAAATGTGGATAGACGCATATCTAGCACTACACTGGTACGAAACCAGTCATCCGTTAACAGGTTAAATCTCTCATCATTGTTGGAAAAGTGCGTGGTCATTGATGTGAAAAACTCATTTGTGTCGAGCGAATAGCCATCACCGATGATAAATATTTTTGTTGGGTCCCAACCCTCACCCTTTACCGATAGGTTTTTCAGCCCATCACAAACGTATCATTGGTGACAAGCTCCAACTACAACGCGACAAAGATGACGTTGTCGTCTTTGATGGGATGTTTTAGCGTCTGTCACAGATGATCATTAGTGACGGCTTGGTAATTACACCGACAAAGATGCGTATCAATGGCGACGACTTTTTTTCGACCCAACACCGATGAGGTTTTTCAAAAAAAATATAAACCCGTTTTATTGGCCAACCTCAAGCAATGCTAGCCACGCCCGCTGCAAAATAATTCCAGTATTCCCAGCAACCCAGAATAATCACATACAATCCCAGTAGGCTCATATATTTGACATTCACAATTCACATACAATCACACAACATAAATTCCCAGACTCAAATATTTGCAAGTCTCAATAGTTGAATTCCTCAAAATTTTCAATACTCGTAATCACCAATACCTTTGATTATTTACCAAATCACCGAAGCATCTTCAAATGAGAAGCATCAATCACAACCTGTGAATGCAATTACAATTTAAAAGCAGTGATGAATATATTAATTAGTAATACAAATGTTAGCAACGAACGTATATATAAACAGAAACAAAGATGTAAGATCGAATGCCCAACTAAAAGCCAACGAGAGAGAGTGAATGATTGAGTACCCTAAAAACAAAATTTTAGCAGAAATAAAACTTTACTTCTGTTTTCTGACGCCGGTCTGACCGAGGGTGTCGCACCGGTCTGACCGTGCTGTTTAGCCGGTCTGACCGCCTGATGACCTTCGGTCTGACCGTCCGTAGCCGATCGCCTCAGCCGATTTGCCTGTAGCAGCCGATGCCGATGAAGAGCCGACGACATTCGGTCTGACTGCCAACGTGCTTGCGGTCTAACCAGGAAGAAGGCGCGGTCTGACCGCCGTATCGTCTGCGATCTAACCGGTTAGCAAATCCAAATTATGCCGCCGCACCGAGGAAGAAGTAGACACAAAGAACTATCAAGAAAATTGATCTTTATTGAAACTCTCTGTGTTTACAAAGTGCATGCAAAGCACTCCTCACAAATCTCAAGCTAAACTCTAACTTGAAACCCTAAAAACTTGAACTCCAAGCAATAGAAGCGATATAAGCGATACCGAGAGATACCGAGAGGCCACGCCTCCCCTCACTATTTATACACAAAATCCGCAGCCAAGAGCCACGAATCCTACTCATACAAGAAGCCCTAATCCACTAGGAAACCTTTCGTACAAGAAACAAACTATACATAAACCAACCATAACAATCTCGATTTTCCTAAAACTGAAATTTCGCTTTCCATACGCAACAATATCTCCATTGTATGCCATATGGAAACTTTCCAATCATGTGCACTAATCTCTACCCTTCAGCATCTCGCATGATCCCATCTCAAACGTCACCTTATCTCCAAGTTGACTCCGACTCGATCACCGGCAACACTTTCCCGAGGCGTAAAGAATAACTGCACACAATTAAATAAAGAATACCATATCCGAGCACAAGCTATTCAAACTTGACTCATTGTTAGCATAAACAACCAGACACGTGCATAGGAACACGAAACTTCCATGTATGTATAAGGAAACAAACCGAAACCAAAACCGAAACAAAATCGGCAACCCCGGATCGGAGGCTTGGCCGGTCGATCGCAGCAACCGCCCGGTCGACCGCCGAAACACCTCCGGTCGACCGGCGAACACGCCGGCCGACCGGCCGGCAACGACCGAACACTGTTCATCGTCCGAAAATTTAACTCTTTCAAAAACAAAACACTCAAACCAATAAATCCCAAATACCAATTGTTCATCATTAAATAACGAATCAAACACACTTTGATTTTACAATCTCCCCCTTGATGAACACATTGGCAAACAAAATAAAAGAGTTGTTTTGGTGTTTGAAAAGTTAAAAACAAAAATGGTAAAAAGCATTTGAGAGCTCAAAGCTCAAAAATCAAAGAAAATTTCTCCCCCTTTTGAAAAGAAAGAAAATCCTTTGACCCCAAAAAACTTTGCACTCTTTGTGCACTTTTTATGCAAATGTTCTCCCAAACAACATTATTTTTCTCCCTCTTTTGACAATGAATTCATCAAGCATAGGAATTATGTTTATTTAATTGTCAAGAGCTTAGCACCATACATAAAGCAAGTCAAGTCATGTGGTGCAATGAAAAAGAGATAAATTTATCAATGAGATAGCAAATATGCATTAAAGTATAATCATGAATCTAATATTTTATAATTAAGAGCAATAATACAATAAAAATTCATGGATTGCAATGATTTATAATGCAACATCTTTACAAGCACATAGGTTGAAAGATAAACCCAAATATATATACCTATTGCAATCTTTATTCTTTCTCAAATATACCTTTTTGCACATATAATTCAAGAGAAAAAAACTTTTTCATATTGATTTGAGCCATATTTGTTGCTCATATTTTTTCTCTCAATTATTCCGAGTACGTCCTTGTCGTCAAGACTGTTTCCAAGGATTCGGTACTCATTATTTTTGCTCACATCGAATACGTCCTTGTCGTCAAGACTGTTTCCAAGGATTCGGTATTCATTTTTTTCTCTCATAGATAATATTTTATTCTGTTTTCACAATGAGCAATTTTAAGTAATTTGAGGAATATTAAAGCAACATAATATATATAAGCATTTAAAATCCAACACAAGTACGAGTATCAACATTGCATATTTCTTTAATTCAAGTATTGCTTTAAAGTGGCATGCATTGTTTCTCTTAAATATAAAATCTAGATCACATAAAAATACTAGAATACATATAAGCTATGCTAGTGACAAATAAATCTTCATAATATTGCTAGCATGCACATGATCAACAATATGTATGGATAAAGCTCTCCTTTTTAATTTATTTCAATCATGTAGCTTGATAACTCAAAGAGCACAAAAACTCTCCCTCAAAACATGCCAAAAGGATGAATGTTTTCCAATTCCCCTCGAAGAAAAGCAAAGAGAGAAGAATCCAATGGTTTTGTAAAAATATCAGCAAGTTGCAATTTTGTATCGAAAAATTTCAACTCAACATCTTTCTTCTCAACATGATCTTGCAAAAAATGAAAACGAATATCAATGTGTTTGGTGTGTGAATGTTGAACAGGATTCTTAGCAATGTTAATGGCACTTGTATTATCACAATAAAGAGGCACATTTTCAAAAACAAGTCCATAATCTTTTAAAGTAGAAATCAGTCAAAGAATCTGTGAACAACAACTAGCAGCAGCAACATATTCAGATTCAGCAGTGGATTGAGCTACACTAGACTGTTTTCTAGAAGACCATGCAATCAATGAAGTTCCAAGAAAATGACATGTTCCACTAGTACTTTTCTATCAATTCTACAACCCGCAAAATCAGCATCCGAATAACCACTTAAGCAAAGAGAAGATGAAGTTGAATACCAAATACCAAACTCAAGTGTATGACTCAAATACCTCATGATGCGCTTGACTCGCTTGACAATGAGAAGCACGTGGAGAAGCTTGAAAGCGCGCACACAAACACACAAAGAAATTGTATGTCCGGGTCTAGAAGCAAGTGAGATACAACAAAGATCCTATCATGCTTCTATACTCCTTTTGATCCACACTTCACCATCTTCATCGGGATCAAGAACAGGTAGATCCAATGGGTGTAGAGATTGGCTTGCAACTCTCCATCTTGAACTCGCGCAAAAGATCTTTGGTGTACTTTGTTTGATGAATGAACGTACCTTGAGGTGTTTGCTTGATTTGTAAACCCAAGAAGTACGACACTCACCCATCATACTCATCTCAAACTCCCTACGCATAGTCGCAAATTCTACAACCAAAGAGTGAGTCGAACAACCAAAGATGATATCATCAACATGTATCCGAACGAAAAGTTGATTTTCACCATGCTTAAGAACAAAAAGCGTTTTATCAATTTTTCCCATTTGAAAACCTTTTTCAAGCAAAAAGTTCTTAAGTCTGTCATACCATGCTCTAGGTGCTTGTTTCAAACCATATAAAGCTTTTGAAAGTTTAAAAACATGGTTGGGAAAATCAGGATTTTCAAAACCCGGTGGTTGTTTAACATAAACTTCTTTCTGTATAAAACCATTTAGAAAAGCACTTTTAACATCCATTTGAAACAATTTAAAACCTTTGGAAGCAACAAAAGCTAGCAAAAGCCTAATTGCCTCAATCCTAGCAACAGGAGCAAAAGTTTCATCAAAATCCAAACCCTCCACCTGAGTATAACCCTGAGCAACTAGTCTAGCCTTATTGTGAACAATCAAACCATCCTCATTTTGTTTATTTTTGAAAACCCACTTGGTTCCAATAACATTATGTCCAGAAGGAGGTTCAACTATAGACCAAACTTTATTTCTTTCAAAATTTTCAAGTTCTTCATGCATGGCGTTAATCCACGATTCATCAGTTAATGCATGAGTAACATCTTTGGGTTCAAAAGAAGCAACAAAAGCAGAATTCGCAGAGTCATGCACAGTTACCTTAGATCTCGTTGTCCGCTCATTTAAATTACCTATTATTTGTACCGGCGGATGTCGTCGCTGAATGTGCAAGGGTGTAGTGATCTCAGAAGTTGATTCACGTTCTGGTTCAACACTGGTCATGGTCCCCGAAGAATCTTCTTGATTGGAATCGACGGAGTCCAAAGAGGTTGGCCCCCGCCGGCCTCGACTCAGGTCTCCTGGTGGCCCGACGGCAGCCTCCTCCGTCCTGACCGACGGCACTCGGCCGGTCCCGACTGGAAGGTCGACCTCATCGTCATCGTCGTCGCTTTCGTCTTCAAAGATTTGACCAAACTCCCCCTGATCCTGTGGCTGTGTACCTGAAAAATCTGGTCTAGTACCGGGACTAGCCTCATCAAAAGTGACTTCGCAAGTCTCAACAATTTTGTTAGTCTCCAAAAGAAGTACACGATAGCCACGAGTGTGTGCGGGATAACCAAGAAATAAACCATCAATTGAACGTGATTCAAATTTATCCAAATTTCTAGATTTTAACACAAAGCACTTGCAACCAAAAACACGCAAATGTGAAACTTTAGGCTGACGACCAAAACGAAGCTCATAAGTAGTTTTGCCAAGTTTAGAATGCAAGAAAATGCAATTAGAAACATAGCAAGCAGTGTTAATAGCTTCGGCCCAAAATTTTCTAGGTGTGTGATATTCATCTAGCATTGTCCTAGCCATTTCAACCAAAGAACGATATTTTCTTTCGACAACACCATTTTGTTGAGGAACACGTGGAGAAGAAAATTGATGTTCAATTCCTTTTTCAACACAAAAATGTTCAAAATATGCATTTTTAAATTCACCACCATTATCACTTCTAATTGTTTTTAAAGAGTTGGGAATTTCACAATTCAAGCGAAGAAAAAGACTTCGAAAGTGTCCAAAGGCCTCGTCCTTAGTTGCCATGAAGAAAACCCAAGAATATCGAGAAAAATCGTCAACAATAACTAACACATACCATTTTCCTCCAACAGATTGCACTCTAGCTGGACCAACAGTGTCCATGTGTAAAAAACTGTCCCGGTGCATCCGTTATCATAGAAAGAATTGGTGTGTGAGAAGAAGCAACCATTTTACCATGACGACATGGTGCACAAACCAAATCAAGATCCTTTTTGAGCTTTGGCAAACCACGAACAAGATCCAAACCACTAAACGAGTCAAATGATCAAATCCAACATGACCAAGTCTACGATGCCAGAACATCAGATCTTTGTTGAATTTTGCAACTAAACAAGTAACAATAGGAGAAATAGGGTTTTCAAAATCAGCTTTAAAAACTCTCCCATAACGAGAAATGTTCAAAACAGAATCACCACAAGAATCAAATATTTTACTTCCAGTTTTCTTGAAATGAACTTCAAAGTTTTCATCAACAATTTGTGAAAATGAAAGTAAATTGTATTTTAAATCTTCTACCAAAGCTACCTCTTTTAATTCAAACTTGTCACTTACCTTGACGGATCCGGTAGCGATAACGGCACTTGTTCAAGCATCCCCAAAGATTATTGATTTCGTCTTGGATGCCAACTTGAGGGAGGAGAACCACTTCTTATCACCGGTCATGTGCCGCGAACAACCGGAGTCCATGATCCACA
This sequence comes from Oryza australiensis, assembly GCA_019925245.2. Taxonomy (NCBI): domain Eukaryota; kingdom Viridiplantae; phylum Streptophyta; class Magnoliopsida; order Poales; family Poaceae; genus Oryza; species Oryza australiensis. The sequence continues at coordinate 1,095,827 of JAIFGZ020000229.1, read as the reverse complement.
CGTTCTCCTTCCTCGTCACGAAAGCCTACAAAACAAACGATGTCGAGGCCTCAGTACTAGGGTTAGTTAAAAGAAACTTAGGAATCCAAGATCGAGACACACGACCGAAGATCCAATAGGCACAAAACCACGAGAAAAAACAGTTTTGGAATTTTCGAAAAATTCCTTCGGGGCTGGTCGACCGCTGCGGTACTACCGGTCGACCAGGCGCATCGCCGGTCCGACCGAGGCAGGCCGTCGGTCTGACCGGTGCTGTGGTCGGTCCGACCGGTGGACCAATCTGCGGTCGACCGGTCTTCCCGAGGGAAACCAGATTTTTGCCACTTTGATTTTGCAAAATTATTTTCTCTTTTCTTTTCTGTTTTCGTGCTAATCTGAAACAAAAATCAACAAGATGACCATCTTTACCACAAAAAGAGCAAGAAAACTTTTCTTTAGTAACGATGGTTTTGAAGAATTAGATTTAGTTTCTTTTAGATAAACGAAAAGAGATGGCAAATTTCCAAGCAGACTTGAAAACAGTTTTCATGGTGTTAGGTTTTGTCAAGATTTCACCGTTTTCGTTATTCCTAAATCATTTGGAGGATTTTTGGTGAAATAATCATGAGCATCAAAACCTATTCCCTTATTGTCGCTACACACTTTTGATTTGTCCAAAATCATGTTAAGTTGTTTCTTACCATCAAAAAATTTTTGCAACGAACTTTTCAAGTAAAAAACTTCTTTTCCAAGATTAACACAGTTTTCACAATCAATTAAAACATCTTTTGCCTTTGCGACAACTAGAGCAAGAAGCTACCTCATCTTGTTTAACTATTTCTTCCATGTGCTTAACACGAGCTAAAGCATCTTTTAGTTTCAATTCATTAGCATCACAAGTTAAACAAGATTTAGAAGCCAAAACTTGAGAATTATTGACATCTCTAATCTTTGGAATTTCCTGCATTAAAACCTCACAATTTTTGCAATTATCATCATTGGGAATAAGAGATTTCAATCTAGCAATTTCAGTATTCAAAGATTCAATTACAAATTCTTGTTTTTTAAACATTTTCTCACATTTTTTATTCTTAGCACTTAAAACAAGAATTGCATCCTCAAGTGAGCTTACCTCATTTTCTTCATCTGAAGAATCTTCATCTCCATGCGTCATGAGACAAACGTCGGAGATGTTCTTGCCCTTCTCCTCCTCACTGTCAGAGTCTATGTCGCTGAGTGGCTCAAAAGCTGCATAGACTTGACTGAGCACTTTCTTGATCATCTCCTTGGAGCGCCTACCCTTGGGCTTGTCATCCTTTGACTTCTCGGCGCTCTTGTCCTCCTTCTTGCTCCTCCCAAGCTTGGGGCAGTTGGAGTGGATGTGATCCAAGGCGCCGCATTCAAAGCAACGCGTTGATCCTCCTTTCTTCCTGAACTTAACTCTGTTCATAGCTCTGGAAAGTTTGTCAGTAGCAAGAGCCAAGTCCTCCTCCTCGAATTGCTCGAGTTGTTCATCGGACATGGCGTTAATCAAATCAAGAGCATTTGGAGATGACGAAGAAGCAACATCCGAAGAAGTCAAAGGAGAAATCAAGGCACTTGACTTAGAATCAGTTTTTCGAGAAAGAATATTCATCTCATGAGTTTTGAGTTTTGTATAAAGTGAATCCAAAGTCAAATTTGCCATGTTAACAAATTCTTGAATAGAGGTTACTTTCATCTCCCAAACAGACATATCAAGACCATTTAAAAAGTGGCGAGAAATCTCAGACTGTGGATAATTAGTGTCATAAGAAGAATCAACAGATCTAAGATTGCTCAAGATTTTATTAAACCTACCAAGATAGTCATCCAAAGCTTCAGCAGGTTTCATCTCAAATTTTATATATTCCTTTTTAAAAAGATCTCAACGAAGTTCTTTTATGTTTGTAGTTCCTTGATGAAAGTTTTTCAAAGCGTTCCAAACTTCATTAGCGGTTTGAAGATGAGAAATACGATCAAAATCAGAACGCGAAATTCCATTCAACAAAATGTTTCGAGCTTTGCAATTGTTGTTAAACTCAGTTTTCAAAGCATCAGTATTTATGGCATCGGGTATGGTGTAGGGTAGCGTAACCTTTTGCCACACATCATAGTCTTGAGCCATGATGTAAGATTTTATCTTACTACACCAATACGCAAAATCGGTGCCATCAAAACATGCGGTTTTGTTGAAAATTTATCCGACATGATGGAAAAACTTTAGATCAAAGAAAATCCAAAGCAAAAAAATGTGGCTCTGATACCACTTGTAGGATCGAATGCCCAACTAAAAGCCAACCAGAGGGGGGTGAATGGTTGAGTACCCCAAAAACAAAGTTTTAGCGGAAATAAAACTTTACCTCTGTTTTCTGACGCCGGTCTGACCAAGGGTGTCGCACCGGTCTGACCGTGCTGTTCAGCCGGTCTGACCGTCTGATGACCTTCGGTCTGACCGCCCGTAGCCGATCGCCTCAGCCAATTTGCCTGTAGCAGCCGATGCCGATGAAGAGCCGACGACGTCCGGTCTGACCGCCAACGTGCTTGCGGTCTAACCGGGAAGAAGGCACGGTCTGACCGCCGTATCGTCTGCGGTCTAACCGGTTAGCAGATCCAAATTATGCCGCCGCACCGAGGAAGAAGTAGACACAAAGAACTATCAAAAAAATTGATCTTTATTGAAACTCTCTGTGTTTACAAAGTGCATGCAAAGCACTCCTCACAAATCTTAAGCTAAACTCTAACTTGAAACCCTAAAAACTTGAACTCCAAGCAATAGAAGCGATATAAGCGATACCGAGAGATACCGAGAGGCCACGCCTCCCCTCACTATTTATACACAAAATCCGCAGCCAAGAACCACGAATCCTACTCATACAAGAAGCCCTAATCCACTAGGAAACCTTCCCGTACAAGAAACAAACTATACATAAACCAACCATAACAATCTCGATTTTCCTAAAACCGAAATTTCGCTTCCCATACGCAACAATATCTCCATTGTATGCCATATGGAAACTTTCCAATCATGTGCACTAATCTCTACCCTTCAGCATCCCGCATGATCCCATCTCGAACGTCACTTTATCTCCAAGTTGACTCCGACTCGATCACCGGCAACACTTTCCCGAGGCGTAAAGAATACATGCACACAATTAAATAAAGAATACCATATCCGAGCACAAGCTATTCAAACTTGACTCATTGTTAGCATAAACAACCAGACACGTGCATAGGAATACGAAACTTCCATGTATGTATAAGGAAACAAACCGAAACCAAAACCGAAATAAAATCGGAAACCGCTTGGATCGGCTCGCCAGGCTCGACCGCAGCAACCGCCCCGGCCCGACCGCCGAAACACCTCCGGTCGACCGGCAACACGCCCGGCCGACCGGCCGTGGCGTGCCCGATCAACACCGTTCATCGTCCAAAAATTTTACTCTTTCAAAAACAAAACACTCAAACCAATAAATCCCAAATACCAATTGTTCATCATTAAATAACGAATCAAACACACTTTGATTTTACAAAAGAAACATTGTTTTCCAATAGAAAATGTCACTTAATCATATATTTGACAAATATATGGATAATTGTCCTATGATAATTCAGCCACTACTTCGTACGGATGCTTCCCTTTGAAGATACAATTTCTTCTAGGATGAAGGCAACCAATTCATCTCTAATGTGCGAAGTTGTGCTCTGGAATGTTCGTAACAACTTCGAGAGAAAGAGGTGTGAAGTTAGTACAAATCATAAGTAAACCAATTCATCTCTAATATTTTTTCCAAATCAATATACCCACAAACCTCAGGATCTAACGAGGTCACCTGTCTAGTGAGAACCATGTGAAAATCACATGTTTTGCTGGATTGTTGCTTGCATTTGAAGTTATTGTGGTCATAGAGGTCAGCTTTTCCTTCTTGATGCCTACCCACCTTTTGCACATATTGGTCCCACGCTGCATTCAATGCCTCTTTGAGAGCGGTAAAGTCGTATTTTCGCTTACACAAGAGTTGAGAAAGTAAACCCTACTCTGTTTTGGCACTATGGTCAATCGAAATAAATGGAACTTGCAACATTAATACAGTTGAAGCTAAAAACCACACTTTTAGATGTACTTATTAATTATGTAGCATACTCACTATTGATTGTGTGCTAATAAGATGAAGTCTTTTGTTCGAAGTTGTTTTCAAAGCCACAAACTTGTCCCATACTTCTGGAGTGATCAAGGGTATTTTGTGGAATGGTGTTGGGCGGTAGGGGTTGCATACATACTCATTAACAAGTTTCGTCCTAAGATTCTTCAAGGCCGTACCCTTTTTTTTGCACACTTGACACTTCAGACCTTCTTTATCTTCTTGTGGATAGTCGAAGAAATCCTTGAACTTGTTCCAAGCGTTCGTCTTCTCTACAACCGTCACTTGGTCAGCGTGCTTGTGCAAGATGCTAAAGTATGTCCTTCCTAGAACTACACATGAACTAGCGTACCTTTTGACGACTGAGCGAGGTGCTACCAGTGTTCCCGTCTCACCGATCTCTGTGATGGTTAAATTTGTTTTTGGGAGTCTATTTGATGTTCTAGGGTTGTGGCCAGAGGTGGTTGTTGAGGTTGTGGCTGACGGGGATGGGGGTTGATCGGACATTTTCGATGCTAACGTTTGTCTATTGAAATAATAAATATAAACAAACCTACAATTAAATAAAATAACAATGCTTTGAAATATATTTCTAAATCACATACATTCCTAAAATCACATACATATATTCCTAAATCACATATTTCCTAAATCTCATATATTCCTAAATGACATACATTCATAAATCACATACATTCCTAAATCAAATACACATATTCCTAACATCACATACATTCCTAAAATTACATACATATATTCCTAAAATCACATATATTCCTAAATATTATATGTTCCTAAATCACATATATTGCTAAAAACATATATTCCTATATCACATATATTCACAAAAATCAAATATAAATCCTACATTTCAAGAAATAAAAAGGGAAAAATGCAAACCCATGGTTGGTGGCGAGTGCTTGGGGCGCCGGTAGTGGCGGAGGGTCGGCCGGCCGTGGGGTTGTCCTCATCGGTGGCAGGAGGTGAACAAGGGTCGGTCGGGTGGAGGGTCGTCCTTGTCGATGGCAGTAGGAGGACGAGGGCCGGCCAGGCATGGATTTGTCATCGATTGCGGCAGGAGGAGGACGAAGGTCGACCAAGCGCGGGGTCGTCCTCATCAGCGGCAAGAGGTGGACAAGAGCCGGCCGAGCGTGGGGTCGTCCTCGTCGGTGGTGGGAGAAGGACGTGTCCTGGCTAGGTGCGGGATCATTGTCTATTGCAGCGGTAAGAGGACAAGGGTCAGCCGGGCGTGAGGTCGTCGTCAAGGCCTCGGGGCATTGGCGGGGGGACGAGGGCTCGTGGTCGATGGGCAATGGTTGGTGTCCGCGGCGATGGTGAGAGGAAGTGAAGCCCTAGATATGGTCAAAAGGGGGTCAAACTCATTGGTGACGAGCCCACATGAAAAGCCCGTTATTGATATTCCTATCGGTGATGAGCCTCAAATGAGGTCCAACAAAGGTTACTCATCGGTGACAGGCATATTGTTAGGTTCCGTCAAAGGTGAGTCATCGGTGATGGACATACTGTTAGGGTTTGGCAAAGGTGAGTCATCGGTGTCGGTCGTATTGTTAGGGCCTGTCACTGATGACTTGGGTATCTTTTATTTTGGTTTGGTATTTGTCCTAGTCAAACTGTCTTATGTTTGACCAAGTTTTATAGAAAAATATAGCATAAATACAACATTTATCTAAAAAATAAATACAAGCATAAATATAGCCACATATTTCAATAACAAAAGGAACACAAATACAAGCATTATTTAAATTTCGCTACAAATTTGGGATTAACTAGCAATATTTTGAGCGATTCATAATCATACATGGAATATATTACATAAATAACCCTTCCTCATGATTGGATCGTACATACGCCATGTCTTCATAGGTAAGGTCCTCTTGTTCAATGTGTTGCTCACATGGAGGCGTTGGTTGTAATCGTCCTCATCAACGACGTCGTCGACCCCAACTATTTTTCTCTTGCCCTTCCTAACGATGTATAGCATTTTTGTGGGGTCCTTAATGTAGAATACTTACACAACTTGTTTCGCAAGAACAAATGGTTCGTTCATATAGCCCACCTTGGCTAGAGCAACAAATGCGAAACCTTGCTTATCGACCTTAACTCTCCACATAGATTGACCTAGCGACAACGAAATAACGACACTTTGAACTTCACATAGTTGAGCTCCCAGATCTGCTCTATGTTGTCGTAGTATGAGCTGGACCCAAGTTGATCCTCAAATGCCTCTATATGGACCTTGCTGTTTTGTATTGTGCTCTTGTCGTCTTGACAGATGGTGTAAAATGTGTATCCGTTGATGTCATATCCCTGCCACGAGTCAGTATCCCATGATGGTCCCATCACCAAATATGAGAGTGTTTCGCTTGTCCTATTACTGGACGATCTGATATGATTCTTGAACCATTCGTTGAAACAAGAATTATGGTCTTCGCTGATCCATACATCAGATCACCCAATGTTTTCTGTTCGAAGATTTGCTAGATGCTCTTCAAAGTAGGGAGCAGGTTTGGCCATATGTTGCAGAACAATGAATGGGCTTGCGCATATGCGAGTTAGTCTGAGACACATCTTATTCTTCCTATGGTGTCTACACCGGAGAGCCTTCCTACATGACGAGACCTTGAAACTCCGATTGGATCGTTCTCAGACATGTAATCTGTGCAGAACTCAATAGCATCCTCAATCATGTAACCTTTTAGGGATGAAAACGGTTGGGAACGGTCGGGAAAAGACCTTAACATTCCCGTTCCCATATTTTTTTGGCGGGATCAGAAATGGGAACGGGAAAGGCGGACGGGAATATGAATTTGGTAATACGGGACAACGGGAAACAATTGGGAATGGTTGGGAGCATGTCAATTATGATCGGGTATCGGTAAAAAAAGGGAACGTCAACACACATATAACCACTTCAAAGAATTAGATGCAACAATTGCAACCATGCTTCATATTAGTCAAAACATCTAGGTGCTTAACAAACAGAGGCAGAGCATGGATCATACATCTTGCGGCCCAAAATATTTACAAGAGAGTCAAAACCAAAAAGCTCAAGCTTTGAATCCCCTTGTGAAAGGGTGGGATCTTCTTGCATGCTTGGATCCACCGTTAGATTCCTATGAATGTATAAAAATGAGAGAAGCAAAAACAAAAAACCGTAAGTCCAACGACTAAAATAATAGTTCCAGCTACTGCATAGCCAACATATGCTGGAAATGTTCCCAACACAGTGCTTCCCATAGGTTCCTAACACCAAAACTACCATCTGGTTGATTGGTGAAACACTACAACCATTTTATTTATTTTTGCTTAATAACGCAAGAGCAAGACAATGCATGAACAGATTTGTGCAAGCAATGGTATTTCAAGCAGTACAAGTGTTTTAGTTTATTCCCCCAAGAAGAGAAGATTGCTAAAAATCAATCTCCAAAAATTGAAGCGAAGCTTCCATATACCTTGGTGGCTGGGGCGTGATGCCACTGACGGCTGCCGCAGAGGTAGAGGACGAGGAGCTGGGCTCCATGGAGGTCATGTGGATGACGGCATGATCGCTGGAGCTGACGGGCCTCCTGCCGTTGGGCCGCGCGGCCACCGGCATCCCGTCGTCCGCCGCCCCCTCGATCTCTCCGTTCTCCATGCCCTCTCTAGCAATTGCACCACACAGTGAGATGTAGTGTTTAGCGCCACCTCCTACAAGCGAGAACCCCCTCAACGGCCAGCCTGATCCAGATCCACGCCGCCGTGACGCACACCAGCAACGGTTGTGGGGGTGACTTCCCATGATGGTTGCTTACCAGGTAGGAGTAGGGAGGACAGTGCAGGGTGACGGCGGCGAAGGCTGTGGCAGCGGAGGCGGGGGTTGAGCCGCCAACGCGCGTGGCGGCGAAGACAGAGGAGACGGGGTGTGAAGAAGTGCAGCGGCCGCTGGGGAAGGTGTGCGTTGTGTGCACCGTGCGTCGTGAGGGGTAGACCGAGCAACAGCCGTGTGCGCCATGCGCCGTCCCTAGCACCCTGCACCGCCGCCGTGCCCTGTGCCGCTGCGAGCCTACGCCCTGCCCTGCCTGTGTCGTGGACTTGTGGTGGCTGAGACAGGATGGATGGGGTCTGGCCGGTTGCTAGTCTCTCTCACTTAGGGTTTGTCATTGTTTGGGCCAAAACATAAGTGGGCCGGAGGGAGTGGCGTGTATGCTTTGTGGGCCGAAATTGGTCTAGATGTTCCGATAAACGGGAATTCCCGCGGGAATTTTCCTGTATAAATACAGGATCCACGAATACGGTCGGGAAAACACCCCAACCATTTCCGTTCCTGTTTCCCGTTTCCCGTTTCCCATATTTTTTTCCCGTTCCCATTTTTCTCGCGGATACGGTATTTGTTCGAGATTTTCGGTATTCGGTGTCGGTCGGTACGGGATTTTCCTGTACCCGCTTACATCCCTATAACCTTTGATAATGCTCCCTTCCAGTTTCACTCTATTCCGGACATATGCCTTCAGAATTCCAATGTATCATTCTAACAAGTACATCACCCTAAGGAAAGCAGGCCCACATACTTTTGTTTGCTTTACAAGATGGACATGGAGATGAGACATAATACCAAAGAAGGATGAAGCAAAATACATCTCCAGATGACAAATAATTTTGACAATATCTGCTTGTAGGGCATCAAGTCCTTTTAGATCAATGACCTTCTGACCAATGGCATCAAATAAGGCGCATAGACTCATAATCGTGTGATAGACCTTAATTGGTAAAATATTTCTAATGGCAACTGGTAGGAGTTGTGTGATTAGGGCATGTCAATCGTGAGATTTTATTCCTACCAGTTCCAGGTCGTCCATTGAAACAAACTTACTAATCCTAGATAAATAACTAGAGGGAACTTTAATGTCCTTCAAGCAAGAAAACATTTGGATATTCTCATCCTTTGATAAAGTGTGGCAAGCTGGAGGAAGGTATACTCTGCCTTGTCCGAACAAGTCATCGGTGTGAGTTCACTCCAAATATTCATGTCCTGTAAATCTTGACATGAATTCGAGCCATCCTTTGTCTTAACCAGAATATTCAGGAGTAACCGAGTCAAACTCTCATGGACATTCTTCTCTACATGCATCAAATCAATGCAATGATGGACCTCAAGGTCCTTCTAGTATGGTAGTTACCAGAATATAGATGTGTTCTTCCACATACTCTTGTCCTTTTGTCCTGCTTGCTTTATTTCTCTTTTTTCCAAACTCATTAGGTATGTATCTGTCATGCCTAAAAATTCCTGCCCGAAATTTCCCAAGCTGAATGTGTATAACATCCCTGTCCAGGATCAACCAGGGTACACAAACGACAATTTGATATACATAATCCACGTCCCAAAAACATCATAAAAGTCTTACATAAATGCAGTGGAAAAATAAACGAGCTAATCTACATCTTGGTGCTTGTAGCGTGGCGACTCCACTCCATGGGCATCCTCGACGGTAGGTGACAAGCCTACTCTTCCGTGAATCCATCATCTCACTCAAACTCCAACTCCGAGGTGAGGGAAAAGGAAGCAAGACTAAGTACTACCCACTGTACTCAGCAAGTCATACCAAGAGTATGATGCAGGTAATTCTAAAAGAATTCTAGGGGTTATTTACATAAAGCAAGCATTTTAAAGACAATAGTTGAAAGCAGTAAAACTATTAACTTTAATTAAACAGAATTAACCATCACTGTCCAACGCTACACCATGTTGGGACAGGCCCAACCCATCCATCTAGTTTATGCTAGTTCCATTAAGTCAAATTATTAAACATAGGGCTAATCATGGTGAATCTGGTTGATCGCCCATAACCGCAGACACGGCTATTCGAATAGTTCTACTCTGATCAGAGGTGCACATCTCTACCCATAAGACACAGCCTCACGACACGTTTCCATGTGTCGACATGCCGTCACGACATACCGGAAATGAAACTGTGATAGGACCCTTCGCATAACCCTCCCTGACCAAGCATTACCACACTGTAGGTTTCACCCCTACCCCTAAATCCAGGGTAGGCAGCCCCCTTGTGCCTAGGTGAATCCATAAGCCACAGAGACCTTGCCCGGTCCATCCAAACTCCATCACGCTCACCCTTGCATGCGTATGTCAGACAGGGAAAAGCTACACTACATGCGCAGCCGTTGCCCACACTAGCTTGTGGTACGCACGATAATTCTTCCATGGTTTCTCGTGAACCGGTCCTTAACTTACATGGGTGCATCTATCAAAACCATGAACCCATGGCCCACCATTAATCATATTTTAGTTGCATTTGAACCTTAGAGGCACATGTCCAAAATCACCTTTACTAACTTCATCATAGAATAGTGGTGACATTTTCCATAGTGAACTAGTTGATCTAAGCATGACTACATATTTCCTAGTCCAACATCTAGTCATATTAAATCTCAATTTATCAATGACATAGGGTAATCAAGCTAGACTGCACATTATAGGTCCCATCCAGCTGACATTATAAAATAATGCAATTTAATAGAAAAGGGAGGTATTTTACAGATAGGAACAATATGATCAATGTGGAATATATGTCTTGCCTTACTCTTGCTCTTGAGGGACTTCTGCAACTACTTCAAAATAAACGGGAGCATCAGAAGTGTCGGAATCTAATCGACAAACAAAACACCACGAAACAGACTATAAGTCAAGTGATATAGGCATCAAAACTATTTTTAATGGATTCTAGGCATGTTTATGAGTCATCTACAATTTGAATGGACTCCAATAGAGTTCGGATGAATTTTCTATGAATTTTAGAAGTTTCACTGTAATTACTATAAAAGAAAAAAGTTAATGATTTATTGTGCAACCTTCCCCTAGGGCTGACGTCACCGAGCAAGGGTCGGTGCCAATAGGCGGGATCCACTCGGCGATGGCGCACGGGAGAGGTAGCGTACGGTGGACCAAGTCCACTGGTCGGGGTGCGCGCGCACCACATGATGCACACGTGGCGCTGACGCGACAACCACGTGGCGGACATGTGGACGGGTGGCGCTGACGCGGCACCGAGGTGGCGCCGACATGGGATGGCATTGGGGAGATGCATGGACGACCCAGGTTCACCCGAGGGTGGATCCTAGGGCACGGGAGAGGGGATACGGGCTTCGTCGGCTGGCAGGGTGCGACGACGATGCATGGGACCAAAAGGTCACTGGCAACGTGTAGGAGCGGCACGGGAGGTGCGGCGCGCACGGGCAAAGTGACAACCGGGAGGGAAAGAGGAATAAGGAAGGGGCGGCTCACCACGGTGGCAAACAGTCGGCACTGGGGAAGAGGGCAGCGGGGTCGGCAGAAACGGTGACGACGCGGCGAAGAGGAGGGCAGCCGAAGTCCTGCGTGGTTTGGTGAAAGTAAGAGAGGGAAAAGGAGAGAAGGAGAGGGCACCCGGTGGCGAAAAATGCCGGCCGGAAAGAGAGAAAGGGGCGGGCTCACCGGCGCACGAGGGAGGAGGGGTTTCGGTGGCACGAGAGGAAATCCGAGCGGTGGCCAAGGCTCCCCACGACCTTGTGAAGCCGACGGGGACTACGGGGAGGCTTTCGATGGTCGGAGCGACGAAATTGGGCACCCGAAGTGCGAAGATGCTACGGCGCTAGGGTTTTGAGGCACGGGCATGATTGGGTGCACGGGAGCTAATGATGAGTTGGGAAAAAGATGGAGCAGAGCACGGGGGCACTTTTTATAGGCATCCGGATCTCGATCGTGGCTCGAGAGCAGCGGGAATGGCGGCGGCATGGGGAGGACGAGAGACGGGTGGTGCGGGATTTTGAATCCCGGCCGTCCCATGGCTCTATGCACATGTGGGGGAGAAAGGGAGTGGGTGTGTGGCTCGCGAGCACTGTGGCGTGGCGCGGGAGGCGCACGGGGAAGGCGACGGCGTGGATCGACGCGCCGCCTTCATCGGCTAGAGATAGGGGAATAGGTGGGGCCTACCTATCGACGTCCTGGGCGCGAGAGAGAGGGGCAGCAGACTTCTCGCGGTTGGCTGGGCCGCGGCCTTGGGCCAGCCAGCGGGAAAGGGAGGCACGCGCATGGATAGGGACGGCCCATGGCCTCAAAAGGAAAAAAGAAAAGAGAAAAGGATTTTCCAAATTTAAATTAATTCCGATAATCCTATTTTAATTTTTAAAATTATCTCTGCTTTGAAAATTTCACCAAAAATCGTGTTAGTGTATTTTGACATGGGGAATTTAAGAAAAATTCCACCAAGCCCATTCCTTTTATTAAATGGATTTATTTATTGGACTTTTTCTCTGGGTTAATTCCCGACCATTTTTTTGCACAATTTCTTAGATAATTTTTAAAGATAGAGGGGAACTTTGCGGTGTGACAGTTCCTCACCATCTCATACACCTTATCTTTGGTCAAAGCCACTGAAGCACACTTAGTCTCTCTCTTACGTTGAAACTATGCTTCATACTTTTATACTTGTGATGTAAAGGAGGCATCTCCTATGACCCATGTAAACCATCTTTCATGAGTTCTCTAGCCACTTACTATGTATATTGGCCTTACAGTCTGAGCAAGCCTTGTTTCCCTTTACAGTTTATCTCGATAGGTTACCAAGTGTCGGGTAGTTATTAATGGTGTAGAATAATAGGGCATGTAGATTGAAGTACTCCTGTCCATATGCATCCACGTTTCCACTCCGTCTCCACAATATTTCTAGATCATAGATAAACTGACTCTAAGAATACATCAATATCATTTACCAGGCTCTCTTGGCCCTTGGATTTAGCAAACACAACATAATATACTTCATTTCGAAGCACAAATATGGTGGTAGGTCATAGTTTACGATAAGAACTGGCCATGTACTATGACGACTACTCATAACTCTGAATGGATTCATGACATCGTACACAAACAAAGCCTCATGTTCCTTGGGTCAGCTACAAATTCATGGTTTATCCTATCGATATTTCTCCATTGTATCGAATCTACAGGATGCCTTAGCATACCATCGTCCTTTCGATATGTTGCATACCAACAAATTAACTCTGCTTTCTTTGGATTGGAAAATTTTCGCTTGAAAGAATTGGCAATAGGGAGATACCATAAAACCTTCACAGGACCACCCCTCTTTGACTTTTTCCCTTTTTCAGAACTGATATTTCGCTTGTATCGAGAAGCATTACATACAGGCCATGCATCTAGGTTATCATATTCCTTGTAGAATAGTATGTAGTCATTTGGACATGCGTGAATCCTTCGGACCTCCAATTACAAAAGGCACAACACTTGTTTAGCGTCATATGTCATCTTGGGAAACGTGTTCTCCTCCAAAAGCAACTCCTTTAACAATCCAAGCAGTTGTGTGAAACTCTTGTCTGTTCATTCATTACTTGCCTTAAGCTTCATCATATCCAAGGTCACAGATAACTTTGTGTGCTTTGCTACACATTCGACGTACAGAGATGTCTTAGAATCACTCACCAGTCTGGTAAACCTCTATTAACGACCAAATTTGGTAACCAAATCCCTAAGTTCGAGGTTGAGATTGAAGAGAAATTAGCTTGGGAAAGTGATCTGCAGAGAAACAGAGGCTGCATCGGCCATGATTAAATCGACTGGGAGACCAGTCGGCTGAGTGAATCGGATAAGGACAACAGATAGCCGATTCCGATTCAGAGAAGAAGATGGAACCGTTTCCAATAAAGAAGCTTGAAGATAAAAGGAGGATTCGGTTCCCAAATGTTCGTTAAGATATTGTCATCTATGGATAGAGTTCTGTAACGGCAATTATATCTGTAAAATAGGGATTTGTATAGTTTTTCCTTTTGTAATGCGGCATGGGATTATTTCCCAGAATATTGTCGTACCGTGTATAGTAGATAGATAGAAACCGTGCTCTACACGGACTTTGTTGTACTTGGGTATAAATAGGACCCGAGACCTCTTGTAAAATATATACACACATCAATACAAACTCGGCGCATCACTAAACCTCTTTTCTTTTAGACGAGTTCTTGATCCCGCTTCGGGCTGCATCGATCTCGACCCCCGAATAAGGTAAACACTTGTCATTAGTAGTTTGTATCGTCAAATCTAGTTCTTACATCGTCATGATACTCTAGATTTAATGTTATAGACTGCACAATTTATCATATACAGCATATAATCTAGGGTAATATCTAGATCTATCTTGCCGTTGGCTCGTTTCTATCAGGAGACAATAGCCGATAAAGCTAGATCTAGATGTTGAACTAGTTTATATGTTGTATCCACCGTCTCGAGAGGTTTACATCAGTTCATATAGATCTAATACTTCTTTTTGTACTTAATGTTGCATCATCATGACCTATTAAGTCGCTCTTAGAATTATTAAGATCTATTCGGTTGGATGTTTGTCATTAGAGACAGTGCCGGGGTTTCACCCGACCTGATATGTTTTAATTGTCTTTTAGCATTATTTACTATTAGATATATTAAAGCTGCCTCTTATATTAGGATATCAATCTGGTTAAATGCCTTAAGCTAGTATCAATCTGTTGGCATCAGCCGATAGCCGATTGATCTAGGTTTAACACATTTAGGTTATATTAATATCTTTTCATAAGATGTATCGGAGTAATAGCCGATCCACGTTAGATTTGCAGCATCGGCTAGGTTATAAATACATATATTTGTTATCTTAATGTATATTTAGATTAAGTGGTTTATACTGTCTCGGCATAGCCGATCTATCCCAATCACTTAGTTTAAATGTGCTTTGGGATAGCAAATATATGTAAATTGATTCCCTGAGCCGATCAGGTAGGATCTAACCTTAACCTTAACACATGTATCTGTTCATTTCTTGTTGGTTAACAAATCAAACCAACTGGCACGCCTAACTCATCAAAGGTAGCCAAGGACGGACTTGCTCTGGAGTTAAGCAGATCTCCCAGGCCAGCGCGTGGGAAAGATTTCTCATCAACAACCTCTCATAGTCTCTCTCGTTGTAAGCTTGGTCCTCAATATTACGCAACATTGCATTAAGAGTATCATTATCGACATCCACTTGATCATCACCCAACGGAGAAGGGACAAACATATCATCTTCATGACGTTCCTCGTTCTCACCGCCACTCGCTTCATCTCAAATATTCAATGGCTCTTGCTCTTCATGCTTGGTCCAACATATGTAACCCTTCATGTATCCTTACCAGATCAGATGCGTGTGTATTCATGCACTATTGGCAAACATCTTCTCGTTGTAACAATCATAGCATGGACAAGTCATGTATTGATTGTTCCTTATGTTCTTCTCTTGCTTTGCAACATTTACGAAATCGACAACACCCCTTCTAAACTCTGGGCTCACTCGATCACTTTCATGCATCCAACTTTTATCCATCTACAAATTATGAAAAAAAATAGATGTAATATCTGTAGCTATATATTATACGGAAATTGTAGTTGTGATTTATTTATTATTACCTAGGGAGCCTTTTTTATTTTTTCTTCAAATAATGAGCAAAATTTTGCCTCTTTAGCCCTTCCTCCCGAAGTGTGAATAGTACACTTGGTTGAGATAACCATTCCATGAAGGTCTGGGGTATTCATAGCGTCAGCTATCAGTAATGGACCATAAATAGAGCCCGTCAAGATGAACCCTCATCAGTGATGGGCTTCACAGTCATCCTTGTCAGGCCATTATATCGGGCCCGTCACCGATGACCCTCATCGGTAACGAGTTTGTTGTGGCCCATTACATATCCCCTTTGATGGCCACAACCACATTCTGTCACCAATAAGGACTCAAATGAGTGCCTTTGTGATGAGGCTTTTCTCGGGCCGACAAAGATGAGTAGCTTTGTGATGGGCTGATTTGGATGCAAGGTTCTATAGTATAAATTCATAGTATTAGGATGTGTCTAATCTAATACTATATTGTTATATTGAGATAGAGTGGAAAACTTTTAGTTAAGATCTTAATAATGACTGGTAGTATATGCATGTGAATAAATAAAGACCTACGTTTTAGTTGTACATATGTTTAGAGAAACACGTGTAATAAAACTACATATGTTTAGAGAAACACGTGTAATAAAAAAGCATAAATAACAAACGATGCACATTAAGGGCTCTTTCAGAACAATGATTTTTTAAAGAAAATTTAGAGAAATTTAATCCTATAAAAAGTGTTCTTATTTGGTTCTTTGCAAGATAGGAATATATGTGTAAAATATAAAATTTCTTTAGATTGGCTTAAAAAATTTTAATATAAGGTCCAACCTATTGAAAAAAAACTTTTGCGGTTCTCTCTTGATTCCCATGTTTTTTCTAAGCCCAATCCAAACGCTTATGCATTGCATTTTCTGTGCTTTTTCAGTTCATGAGAACTGATGTGCTACGACATTCTAAATTCTGTTTTTTTTTAAAATTTGTATGGTTTCTCTTTCCATTTAAAAATATAGTATTTGACATATTTTGAAACATGGGAGTGAATTCAGAGGGAGCCCATAAAAGAGTTGGCATTCTGTGCTTGTGAACCTGTTTTACCCGAATCGCATCCTCAGCCCTCATTGTTTCAAAATTAAATTTTAAAATTTAATTTTAAAGTTTTTAGTATTGACTTTTGAATTACTCAAGAGGTGTATATGAAATTTTTACCCCTAGATTACTATTGTTATTGTTTTTATAATACGTCATATGATCGGGTTTGCAATTTCGTTTCGAAATTCCCAAAATTTTGGTTTTTTCGGTGAGGTTCGGTAGTAGTGGATGCCGGGTAAAAATTTCAGTGTAAAAAGTTTGAAAAAATTTACCTATCCTATCACATTCCCCACCACACTCTGCCGGCCTGCACCCTAGGCGCCACAAGTTCGCATCGCAACACACAAGCGCGCGCTAACCCTAGGCGGCGGCGGCGACCCTCAAGGCGGCGCGGGCCGCTGCGGCTGCGGCGAAGGCAACTGCGGCGGCACTGAAGGCGGCGGCGGCGGCACTGAAGGCGACGGCGGCACGGCACCTAAAGGTGTGCCGGCTTCTCCCTCTCCCCTCACCTCACTGCTCCATTGTGATTTGCAATGTCACAACTCAAAAGTGTTGTGTTTCCTAATACACTCAAGCAGGACCAGATGACTAGAACAAATTCTGCTTCAACAAGTAACTAGAACAAAAATGCACTAGACCAGATGACTAGGTGTCCTATTCATATGTTCGTTAAAGAAGCATCTGAAATATTCCATATCAGTAGGTGCTAATACAATTTGGTTGTTCATTTAGTGTTATGAATTCTGGCCGAGTTGGTGTGAAAAATACAATTTGGTTATGCATATGAAATGTGGTTTTCCTTGAAAGATGAAATGACAGACATACAAGTGCATATGCATTGATTTTCTATAAAGCTGGGAAGTTCTTTTGAGCGACATGTGGTAAAAAATAGTGTGTATGCATATCCTGATAAACAGTGGGAATGGAGGAAGAATCTTCCTTTGTCGGCGGAGTGGAAGGAAGGCAAGCAACAACGGCTATTGAAGCTAATGGTGGAGGATCCGTCGGCGGGGAGGGGAAGGGGAGCAACGGCGGCTATTGAAGGCGATGGTGGAGGCTCGTCGGCGGGGAGGGGAAGGGGAGCAACAACAATTGAGCGATGGACACAATCCCACCGATGCACAAGGGAGTAGACCTCCACCGGGTGGTAAATATTTTTTCCTTGGATAGATCAAACTCATTTCAGTTTTCATAGTATTGTGATTTGATATTGGTCTAGCAAGTTAATTTCTTTTTTTTGAAATAATAGCAAATGCTACTCGTGCTGAAATTGAATATATATGGAATCATGGAAAGAGCACCCAGAAAAATGGTTCTATATGTTGGTACTGTGGGTTTCAATCACAAGGTGGAGGTGCTACCCGCTTTAGAAAGCATTTAGCGGTCTTTCCGGGATGTAAGAGCTTGCTTGAGTGTGCCACCACATGTTCGGGATGCCATGAGGGCATATGTGAATCGTGCATTAGAAATAAATGCCTACAATTCAAATCACAAGCGAAGGGTTCTACAAAATATTGCTGAACCAATATACATTGGTAGTGATGATGAAAATGATGGGGCTGAGATGGATGTGCCAGGTCGCCGTAGTGCTATTATACTAGTAATCCATGTCGTCGTAGTGCTGCTAGCGGCAGTGGTAGTGGTGGTGCTAGCTGCTCTGGTGGTCGGAATGGAAAAACAAGGTTGTCTAGTAGTGCAAGGACAATGGACTTTGATATAGATTTGTCACGGAGCCGATCACCCATGCAGCAACAGGTGGATACCATGTTAAACAAGGATGCTGTTGCATCACTTGGGAGGGCTTGGGCGAAGTTCTGTCATGCCAACGACATTTCCGGTAGGAAGGTTGATTGCCCTTACTTCAAAGCTGCCATTAAGTTGACTCAACAACTTGGTAAGGGAGTGCGTCTACCTACTGGTCGACAAATAGATGGTACTTACCTTCAATCAAATTATGAGGAGATAGAGCAAATAATGAGGGAATTCAAGTCCAGTTCGAAGGATTATGGGATCACTATTATGTGTGACTCATGGACAGGCCCTACCATGGATAGTTATTTTGGCAATGGGACTTATGAGGAGAAGCTTCTATTGACTAAGATCGATAAGAGGATCTCATATTTGTACAAACATGGCTTCATGCTTGCAGGTTTGAAATCTCACAATTTATAGCTTGCCTTTAGGGTATCATGATGGTTTCTTTTAAAGTGTTGTGTTAGATTTAAACTTGCTTTTTTTTGTAGCTGACGCACTTGATCCTGAAGCCCATTACAAATATGGTGCTATAGCTACACATCCTGAATATGGGAAGGCAGTCACACTAGCACTTAGAAAGGTTGCAGCAAATACTGCGGAGGCAACAACAGCGACTCACCAATTTATACATTACCGAAATAAGAGAGGAATGTTTGACTCCGAAGAAGCTCGGATGGCGTCACGTACTTTTGCAGCAGATATGTTAATATGTAGTGTTAGTGTGTTACTGTGCTAGAGTAATTATGTGCTTACCCAAAATCATGTTATGTAGGAGATTGGTGGGAAGCTTTTGGGATAGACGCCCGAATTGCAAAGGCTTGCGAAGCGAATTGTATCGCAGTGCGTGTCCTCTAGTGGTTGTGAGCGTAAGCTGGAGCACATTTGCTTTGGTTCACACAAAAGTGCGAAACCGGCTTGGGTATGAAAAGCTTCACAAGCTAGTGTTTGTCCATTACAATCAAGTTGCGACTTCAAAATTTTGAGGCTGAAATGGGTCATAGAGAGGATGAGAGCGATCCGTTGGTGTGTTGATGGATGTCGCCCTCTATGATGAAGGAAATCCAATCATGGAATTGCTATCAAATTCTAGAAGTCAAGCTGCACCAGAACTGATCCTTTACAGATTGCTGAAGAGATTGATAGATCTGAGGAGGAGCAACTTTCACCCACCAATGTGGTACTTGATGATGTCCGCATTGACATGTCAGGCGAGAGACTACTTGATGAGCCCATCAATACTTGGGTATCAAAGGCAAAGAATATTACGGGAGGGTCGTGTCTCGGGCGAAAGAGGAAGGGTCGGGAGAAGGGGAAAAGGAAAGAATTAGAATTGGAAGAGGAAGAGTTTGTAAGTAATGATGACACAAATTCAGGGGGCAACGATTTTCCTAGTGATGACGATCGTGATGATGTGACTCCTGAACAAACAAGAAAACCTACAGGTGCATCTTTAGTTGTAAAATATTTGTTGATTTATATATATGTGCATGATAATATGTTTATTTGCTTGCAGGTCCTGATGACGGGCAAACTCGGCGTCCAGTGAAAAGAGTCAAAAATGTCAATGCATTGGTTTATAACCGTAAGTATTCATATCACGCTCCTTGGTTTATAATGCTTGAAGTTGTATCATATATGAAATGTTGATGTGTGCTATATTGCTAGATCCGAAAAAGCAGAAGTAAAGATGATTGCTGGAAGATGAATGCTGCTGATGATGTCTTTTTTTGAAAATATGAAAGTATTGTGTGATGGACTGTGTTAGACTGGTTGTGTTAGATTGGACTATTTGGACTATGTGTTGGACTTTTTAAACTATTTGGACTGTGATGAACTATTTGGACTATGATGTATGAAGGACTATTTGGACTGTGATGTGTGATGGATTATTTGGACTGTGATGTGTGATGGATTATTTTGGACTGTGATGTGATGCACTGTTATATGTGAGTTATCTGGACTTCCCAAACTATTTGGACTGTGATGGACTGTTATATGTGTTAGACTTTTATATGAGAATTGTCTAGATTGATAATATGTGGGAATTGTTCTTTTTGGCATGATTTAGACTTAATTTTGATGATGATAGATTGATAATAAGTGGGAAAATTTTTAGGTTGACATCATCCTGTCATATTATGCTATTTTTATACTGCTAAAATTGCTGAAAATATCTAAACTTGTGATGAAGCTGTTTTCGCATGGAATCTCGGAAATCTCGAAAATTCCGGAAATTTCG
Source organism: Oryza australiensis (assembly GCA_019925245.2). Classification (NCBI taxonomy): domain Eukaryota; kingdom Viridiplantae; phylum Streptophyta; class Magnoliopsida; order Poales; family Poaceae; genus Oryza; species Oryza australiensis. Next base: position 1,075,162 of record JAIFGZ020000229.1, on the reverse strand, counting down.
GTCGAAATTTCGGAAATTTCTCACGAAATTTTCCAATTTAAATTTAAAATTTTTCGTTCGAAATTTTCGAAATTTCTGAAATTCAGAAATTTCGGTACCTCCGGTAGAAATCTTCAAACCGAAAGTGTAAACCCTGCATATGATGGGATACTCATCACCGGCACCTGACCCTGGTTAATTTATCTTTGGATTACTTACCGTTAATCATGCGTAGTACGCGCCGCTGTCCAGACCTTATATAAACACCCCTATCCATCCATCGTACCCGCCTCATTCAATTCACTCCAGCTGGTCTTCTCTCTCACCCACACCACACCACCCACCCCCAGCCTCCGCTGCAGCCAAGCTCCCCCTCACTCCCCATGGCGGCGGCGGTGGCGCCGGACAAGGTGGCGGTGGAGCGACTCTCCCAGAAGCTAGTGCTACCATCTGAGCCGACGCCGTCGGCCCCGCTCCGCCTCTCCTGGCTCGACCGCTACCCGACCCAGATGGCGCTCATCGAGTCGCTCCACGTCTTCAAGCCCGACCCGGCGAGGGACGGCCTCAGCCCGCCGCGCGCCATCGAGAGGGCTCTCGCGAGGGCCCTCGTCGAGTACTACCCGCTCGCCGGGAGGCTCGCTGTCTCTGAGGATTCCGGCCAGCTGCAGGTGGATTGCGGCGGCGGCGGTGGGGTGTGGTTCATTGAGGCGGCTGTTCGGTGCCGGCTCGAGGACGTGGATTACCTCGAGTACCCGCTCGCCATCTCCAAGGACGAGCTGCTCCCCCACCCGCGCCCCCGCCCGAGCCGCGACGAGGAGGACAAGCTCATCCTGCTCGTCCAGGTACGCCGCCGCCGCCGCATTTGTGATCGATTGGTTGGTTAATCGGCGGCGTGGTATTGTGTTGTACCTTGCCTTAGCTTGAGCTCACCGGCGGCGACTGGTGGTGATAATGCAGGTGACAACGTTCGCGTGCGGTGGCTTCGTGGTGGGGTTCAGGTTCAGCCACGCGGTGGCGGACGGGCCGGGGGCGGCGCAGTTCATGGGCGCGGTCGGGGAGCTCGCCCGCGGCGGGGACCGCATCACGGTGTCTCCGGCGTGGGGACGCGACGCGGTGCCCGACCCGGCCGGTGCGATGGTCGGCGCCCTACCGGAGCCCGCCGGCGCGGCGCGACTCGAGTACCTCGCCATCGACATCTCCGCCGACTACATCAACCACTTCAAGTCCCAGTTCGCGGCGGCGACGGGCGGCGCGCGCTGCTCCGCCTTCGAGGTGCTCATCGCCAAGGCGTGGCAGAGCCGCACCCGCGCCGTGGGTTTCGACCCGTCCACACCAATCAACCTCTCCTTCGCCATGAACGCCCGCCCGCTCCTCCACTCCCGCCTCCCGCGCGGCGGCGTCGGGTTCTACGGCAACTGCTACTACATCATGCGGGTCACCTCCACCGCCGGGAAGGTCGCGACAGGCACCGTCACCGACGTGGTGAAGATGATCAAGGAAGGGAAGAAGCGGCTCCCATCGGAGTTCGCGCGGTGGGCCGCCGGAGAGATGGCCGGAGTTGACCCGTACCAGATCACCTCCGACTACCGGACGCTGCTGGTCTCCGACTGGACGCGGCTGGGCTTCGCCGAGGTGGACTACGGGTGGGGCCCACCGGCCCACGTCGTGCCACTGACAAACCTGGACTACATCGCTACGTGTATCCTCGTCAAGCCCTGGGCCCACAAGCCAGGGGCACGTCTCATCACGCAGTGCGTCACCCCCGACCGCGTCACCGCCTTCCACGACGCCATGGTGGACATCAACTAATTATTTTTTCCCTTTCTTTTTTACCCTTTTTTTACCACGCCTCCTTTTTACTTTGTTTTTTTACTATTTCGGTATAATTAATTAATTAGATATTAATAATTAATAATGATGAATTAAGGGTAAAAAAGAGAGGATAAAAAAGTGAAAGTAATATAGATATTGGGGTAGACAGATAGATGGTACTAGTAGTTCTTGGCATAATTAGTGGGATTGGTATTGGATTCCTTTGATGTTCTTTGGTGTTGTTTGGTCAAGTGTATACTGGAGAACAGCTACTACATGCTGGTTTTTTTTTTGGGGATCAAAGCTGGAATTGGTGGGAAGCCACCAACTAACCAGTCTGTCCCCTTGATAAGTGTACCATATATTGTATTCAATTTTTATCTTATTTTCATAATGATATATATAAGCTGGCAAGGTTTACAGCCTCTTTAACTGTACTTGGATCACTTCTAAGTTGTGGTGGTGTTCATCCTTTTGTAAAACAAATACTGACCTTTACATACTAGCTCAATGAGTATTTAATTTTATTTTTAAATTTTTTCCACTTCTGTTTTACAGTTTTAGCAATAAATTGTTTTTAAATATTTGCCATTGTAATTATTAATTTGAACTTTGACCACTTTATTTTTGCAACAAATATATACATACTTAAAAAATATGTCATATTAGGGAAGTATGATACATCATAAATGTAACTATATGTTCTTTATTATTTTTAATCATTTAAAAGTTATTGATGGTTAAAATTGAAGCAACAATGGTAAACCCTGACGACCATAGGAGAACGGAAGGACTAATAGTTGACACTGCAAGATTCTGAGGAGGGCAGCAGTTTAGGTGAATTATAATGCACATCCCTATCTCACAGGTAAATATAAATTACAGTTGTCTGTATCTTGCGGTAATTAATATAGTGGAATGTTCCATTCTAACGATGTCGACTCATTTCCAGTTTTTCCCTTTTTTTATTGTGATTGGAAATATTGTAGTTGCCTAAATTATTCCTAGACCAGAGTTTGGCAACTATGTACTGAAGATACTAGTATGGTATCATCATATTTTAGGTTGACTAGTCCATGTCTGATTTATCATGCAGTGAAAAGGAAGTACTTGAAAGTTTATTACTGTTTTATGATAGCTGTTTATGATAATACTACAAGACTAGAGTTGACAACTAATTCCATGTTAGTTTGGTTTGTTTAACTTTATTGCATGTCCTATCAAATCAGGTTCATGATGTGTCAGTTAGTTTGATCCTGTAACTAACAAGATAAACAAATAAAAAGAAGGTTAGATCAAGATGGCCAATCGATCATAGGGCCGATATAGTATCATGTGCCCAGCTAATGCTGATGGATTTTTGATCATCGGTTATAACCGATGAAATTTAAATATGATGAGTCTACAAAAACATCGGCCGAAAGTTAGATATGATATAATTATAAGTTGTCTAAATTTATTACAATAAAAAATTTTGATAGATCGGACCAAACCGAGACAACATAAGATTAAAAAATTCGAACAATTATATAATCATTTGAATATAGACAAATGCGTCAAATTAATTAAAACATATCATTAACCTATACAAAAGAAATAAACTAACATTAGATTAACAAATTAAAATATAATCACTAGCAATCTAAAATTATTAAACACAATCTTAATATTAATAGATCGAACCTAACCGAGATACCGAGACAGTGTAATATTAAAGCTAATAAGATACAACAACCATCCAATTGTGCTAAATCTTGTGGATTAACCAATACACCATATTATATTATGATAAATAGACACAATGATTAAAACCTATTGACTAGAACAAATCTAGCTAGCAAAATAATCTAATTATAATATAGAAGATTGGACTTAACCAAGACAGTGACCTTGATAGATTTAAATTAGCCGATTAGTATTGTTCGGAGTGATTTGATATATGGAATCTAACTAAGACAGCAAAACGATCTAGGAAAAAACCGATATGTTGGATAGGCAATGTAAGTAAAAGCTTAACTAGTATATCGGATTTAACTGAGAAAATACTAATTTTGCCGATACAAGTGAAGTCAGCCCAAACTCGAAAAATAAGAACTCGTTGAAACTAAAACTAGGGTTGACGATAAAATTAAAGTGGTATATTGAGTTGTTGTTATTATGAGTGACTCTGTACATAATTTATACCCTTAGGCTGGTACAAATTCGACTCAGACACGACTTCTGTCTGTTAACATATAGAAAAGAAACTTACCGAGTGTGATTCTTATACGATCCGATCGGCTTAAGACTTTATCTATAGAAGAAAAAACAGACCTCCCTAATTACGGAAGTTTAACAAACCTACCCTAAACTGGATATATACACTTTTTAACCGAATCAGCTATAATCACCACGTCAATCCTCCTTTAGATTCTGTCTTCACTGACGATGACTGTCAATTTTTACCGTTAAGCCAAAATATCAGTAATTATCAAATTTATTGTGTAACATATGTGTATTGTTGGTAAGTTTTTACAAGCTAAATAGTACCAAATACTCGCTTACAATTTTAGTATTTTCGTAAGGTAAAGTTTGGCTTCAAACAAAATCTACCTGTTTTTTAATATATATTACATATGTAAGACAACAATCGTCCAAATTCACATATTCTACCACGCCACAAAGTATCTCAAAACATTTTGATAAAGAAAATAAAGAAAAATATTTATTTTACTACTCCAAATTATTTCAGCGAATCACTTAACCCTTAAATTATTTTTGGCTTATTTTATCCTTAAACTATTAAAAATGATTCACTTTAGCTCAATAACATTTCTCTTTTTTTATTTTCTCCTTATACATGTTTTTAAGTTAGAACTTTTTAGAGCCATAGAGAGTACCATTATTAAAGTTCAAAAATATTTTTAATTTTTTAGACTGTTTGCTTGAACTTTTAAATCGATATTAAATTAGTTTTACGTGTTTCTAACCTATATAAACAGTGGAAAAATTCAAAATAAAGAAGTATGCAGATGTTGGTTGTAATGCATCTATCATCGTACCAAAACTTCACTCTAAAATATAGCTTATATAAAGAGAAAATAAAAAAGAGAAATAGTGCTTGGGAGTAAAATGAAACCGTTTTTATTCGGATGTAAAATAAGTCAAATTATGATTACGGGGTTAAGTGCTCCAACGAGATAGCTCGGGAGAGTAAATTAAATGGATTTTTTTTCAAAAGTAAAATATACTGAGACTGGAGCTTAAAGAGAAGATTGTTTTTTCACTCCTTAAACACATACACACTCTCTGCTTTGGTTAGACTGAATTGCTTAATTAAGATTTACTTTTGGGTACAAATGAGCATCCATCGTGCAATTATTCCCTCTTATTATCAAGCATGATAGCAGCCACACTAGATACCGTTGCCACTGTCCTACCTAATTAAACTTGCCGGAGCAAATTGGAATCGATCATTTCATCTCGTCATTGTCATCAAGCTGGCACGTATGGACTACAGCGCCGAGGTTGTCATTGCCCACGTCAATTTTTCTCTTTGGAAAATTACGTAACAATAATATACTCTTTTCGTGCTATATTATAACAGTCCTAAAATCGAATTAAGCATAATACAGTACACGAATCTGAACAAACCATCTTATAACAATTTAGCATCAGATTAGACACAATAAAATATAATAAATCTAGACCTCTAGCTTTGTTGTACTAATTTTGTGTCTAATCCGATACTAAATTGCTGTATCACGAGACGGAGAACCAAATTGGACGAACTCATTGATCTATTGATCGTTTACTCCGTGACGTCACCGTCCACTCGCTAGCTAGATAGCTGACCTAAGTGTTTGGTTTCATGTGGTTTTTCGATTTTAGTTAGTTCCTTGTCAGTGACATGTAGCAAGCAGGGAGAAGTGAGATAGCTCTGGTAAAGGGCCAGTTAGGCAGGTGGCCGAAAAAAAAATCCAGTGTTCCAAATGAGCCACGACGAATTTGGAAGAAATTTAGGTGGTCCATGTTCTAGTTTGGCGCCGTGACATGAGAGATAGCTATAGAATGGAGTAGCCAAGCTGAAGTGTGTTGTCGGTTTATATAACGACGGAGACTAGGGCTTAGGGCTATCGAAAAGAACGGGGCCTAAGATGGAGCTGTTCATGGTTGGCATTATTACGAAGAATTTCTTGTGTTCTAAATGAAGCATGACGAGGTTATATTTATACTTTTTTATGAAAGAAGAGTAGTGATGGTGTCGTCATTCTGCTATCAACTCCTAAATATTTTAACTATTTTAAGTGAAAAAATGGCATTTTGTGCTAAAGGATTTGCATGTCAATTACTCTCATCCACTACGGTGATACCAGCTATCTCTAACGGACATTAATCCTCATCTCTATCGGGTTGACCCCCCGTCACTGTGAAAAGGTTACTGATGTGAGAAAATATCTCTAACGGGCACAAGACCGTCACGGATACACATTATCTCAATCGGGCCATAAAAATACCTGTCACAGATGAGTTTGAAAGTCAAAACAGTGGTGTTGAACGCCCATCACGGATGACACATCTCAATCGGGCCTAGTTCTAAGCCCGTCACAGATGACAACTCATCTCTAATGGGCCGTAGTTCCTAGGCCGTCACCGATAGGGTTGACCAAACACGAAGTCAAATAATGTTCCGGTATGTTGCCCATCACGGATGACATATCTCTAACGGGCTTAAATAGCCCGTCACGGATGTCCTACCTATCTCTATCGGGCTATTAGGTTGAGACCGTTACGGATGTCCTATCTCTATCGGGCTTTTCCACAATGCCCGTCAGGGATGAGTTTATTATCCAAAAAAATAAAATTTGTTTTTTGGCTAGCCTCAGGCCTTTGCTAGCCATGTCCGCTGCAAAAAATGGACAGATATCATCACAGTGACCATTCATCACAGCCACAATAACAAGTTGATCCATTCACATATATATTCATCACAGCCACAGCAGCAAGTTGATCCATTCACATATATATTCATCACAGCCACAGCCATATCCATTCACATATATATTCATCACATATATATTCTACAGCCACAGCCACAACAAAATAACAAGTGTACTAACCCCAAAAATAAAAAAAAGACAAGTATAGATGGCTATTTATTTTTTGCAAAAAAGAACATATGTAAGAAAAAAAAGAACAAGTGTACTGCTCAAAAAAAGAAAGTGTAGATGGTTGTTTTGTTCAAAAAGGAACAAGTTGAGTTAAAAAAAAGAACCAGTGTAGTTCCAAAATGGTCTTTATTTTTTCTCAGAACAACTAGACTATATATGTAATAGTATGAGGCGTTGTGGTAGGTTAGGTGGCTACCAAAAAATCTCCGCTGTGCCCTGTGACACAAGGTTTGATGCGGAGATTTTTGGTAGCCACCCAGCCTACAACACACCTAAATAATTCAAACCGTGTTTTGGATGTTGCAATTTGCAACATGTCTGAACGGCTCCAGTTCATCATCGAGCGAAATAATTTAGTTACAGATATATTCATCACATATATATTCCATAGCCACAGCCACAGCAAAATAACAAGTGTACTAACCCTCAAAACAGAAAAAAAACAAGTATATATGGCTTTTTTTTGCAAAATAGAACATATATAGAACCAAAAAAATTAATGGTATCTTTTGTTCCAAAAAGGAACAAGTGTAGTTCCAAAAAAAAGAACAAGTGTAGTTCCAAAATGGTCTTTACTTTTTGCTCTCAGAACAACTAGACTATATATGTAATAGTATGAGGTGTTGTCGTAGGTTGGGTGGCTACCAGAAGATGTCCGCTGTGCCCTGTGACACAAGGTTTGATGCGGACATCTTCGGTAGCCACCCAGCCTACAACACACCTAAATAATTTGAACCGTGTTTTGGATGTTCCAATTTGCAACATATCTGAACGGCTCTAGTTCATCATCGAGCGAAATAATTTAGTTACAGATGCATCGAAACCTGTAAAAATGTATTACAAAGAAAAGCAAGTATATACAGAAACAACTTGCAGAATTGTATTACAAAGAATATTTAAAATCAAATGTTTGTCGCACTGTCATTGCAAATGTTTTACCATTCAGAGTCGATCGAGCTACCTAGGACCTTACTCTAAACATTCCTTTCGGAGACAATATATCATCTAGTATGAATTGTGCTATCTCCTCTCTAATGATATTGAAGTTGTTATCCGGAATGTTTGATAGTTTAACCTGCATGTGAGGTGCCAAGTTAGTCCACATACTTGGAAAGTTGTCGTCCTATGTATATAAACAATTATAAAAACACCTCAAGGTCGGGCAATGTCACCTTGTCTCCTAATATTTGCATGTTATGGCAGACGTGAAACCCACACTGGTCACCCACTTGTTGTTTAATTGGGAAGTCTTTTTTGTGACCGAGTTTGGGATGCCCATCCTTATGCCTCCCGCCTTTTGCCACGTATAGGTCCCATGCCTCGTTCAAGACAGCTTCGATGCCGGACCAGTTGTATATTTTTGGCTTGATATTGGAGTTAAGGTAGTGTACCAAACTCCACTTCGGCGTTATTACTAGAAGAATCCAATGACCCCTGCGACATTATTAAATTGCAAGGTAAATACTAGAGCTATATGAGTCACGCATTTGAATCTAAGTAGGGTACACGCTTACTGTTGATTGTAGGCACACATAAGGAAGTCCTTGTCTTGACGGGCATACAAGCAGTCCTTGATATATTCCGCCATGCCAGCTCGATCGTTTTGCATATTTGTCTCGTTGACGATAGATGGATCGAGAAAGGCAACAAAGGGTGATTTTTTTGGACCTGCTTCCAGGTAAACCTACAAGCAAGACGAGAGTCCGGGTTAGCGTCAGATATGGACAGTTATTATCATATCTCGTACCCACAAATACTTACAAAGAGTAGCACTTAAGGAGGTTGGTGTTGACCGCTCGCACCCTGTAGAGGTCCCATAGATCTTGGAAGCCTACGACGATGAAGCTAGCAGGGCCGAGGAACGGCTGACTATTGTGGTAGCCCAACATGGAGGTCTCTCTATGCTTCCTCTTTGTGTTGGTCCTCTCCATGTAGTACCCGTGCAACTCCTTGCATGCAGGCCCCATCCTTGATAAGGTGTCGTCTCCGACCAATGGCATGCCTAATGTGAAAGTATTCGGAGCTGATGACGCCTTGCCAAGATCAAGCTTTTTCTTGGCCCCTTGCACCTTGCCTACTCCTCTCCCCTTTCGCCGATGTCGGGTGGAGAAGATCTCGCCTTCTTCAACTTTTTGGCGGAGGGGGTTGGTGCGGCTCTGTCCAACCTCCATATTGTCGTCCCCAAAATCGTATCATATTGTAATTGGAGATCTTCTTCAACGGCATGAGGGGCAACTACAAGTTCTTTGGCTTGAGAGGCAACTACAAGTTCAAGTTCTCTCGCTCGAGGGCAACTACAATATCGTATGTGCACGCGACGGTGCGGACGAGAACTTGGTGCTGGCCTAGGAGTTACATTGATTTGAATGTTACGCTTGGGCCATTGGATAAAGGTCCCACGTGCGGCTCAAGGGTCGAACCTCATTGTTCGGTGGGTCTTGGAGAGTGAAGCCCACCCAATCGGGCTTCACTAAGTCCACTTGGACTTTTGCATATCCGGCTAGCAGTGCGCCCCATGAACCCGGGTTTCGGGGTAGGCTTGAATGCAAGACCCTCTGCGTGGAATTGCAAATGATTGGGTCACCCTAACGACTAGGGTGCGGGATGTGGGTTCCTGCAATAGAATCGTACGTGTGATTACTACTAGGGTGTACTTTGGTGCTAATACAAAATATACATTTGTTGAATTTTGTTACCGTTATGTGGTCCACCGCGGCGGGGATTGGTGCTTGTTCTGCTCCCGCCTCAGTTGATGCGCAGCTGCTACGCCTTTGTGTGGGGCTCACTTTTACTCTGGGAGTTGCAGCAGCTGGAGCTTCGGTAATCAACTTCTCATATGTCTCCACCCGAGCCTCTACTCGTGCCAGTTTCTCATTGAATTCTTCGGCGAGATCGACTCTATGCTCCTCCCGAAGTTGCTCCTTAAGGCGTGCTTGTTTCTCTGTCTTTGATAGCTTGTGCTTCTTGTACTGCCAAGCAAATTGGGGAAACCCATACTTCCATGGGACAGCAGAGCCAATGCCCCTTGTCCATCCACGGTGTTCTTCATTTCCTAAGGCTTTTGTGAGGATGTCATCCTCGCGCCTTTGTGAGCGAACCTCGGAGGAGGAATATCTCTCGGCCGATGGACTGCGTACGTTAGGATTAATTAAATGTAGAGGACGATACAACCTATTGAAAGATGTTTTATGTGTTAAACTTACAAGTTTATCGTACACCGCTTGATCTTCGAGGTTTGGGAACGTCAGTGTTCCATCACTATTCTTCTTCGCCCTTGCCCTTGCCCAGTTCCTTGCTCGGGTAGTCGGGATATCACCAAGAATTGGCGGGGTGTTAGATTCTGCGGCATCTTGATCCTCCCTCTGCCATTCCTGCTGCTTCCCGACGTATCCTCCCGTGCCAAGCCGGTGCGGGTGAAGGTTTTTTGCCTGCAACGCCCTATAGGCCTCGCTTTTTGCCCGAGACTCAGGGGTTGATTTGGCGGCATGGAACTCGTCCCACACGGCCTGGGTGATGAATGGGTACTTCCTAAATGGTTCTGGCTGGGATGGATTGAGGATGTGGTCGGTGACGAGCATGGTCTTGAAATTTTTCCACAAGTTGCCCATCTTGCGCATAGCCCACCGCTTCAGTCTTTCCTCGGCTTCTTCTCAGTACTCAAAGCTCTCCTTGAACTCTCTCCAGGCCTCATCTTTTTCTTCTTGTGGGACCCAATCGATGTGGTCCGCCAGAATTGTGAAGTTTCGCCTCCCTGGGATTCCGCAGATTATTGCGAATTTTTTGACAGCTTTCTCTAGGGCCGTAGGAAATCTCTGTTCGTCCACCTCCGTTATTCTATACACTTCCTTAGGGATCTTATTCTGGGACCTTGGAGCCCGGCTCGTTGTGGTCCCACTTGTAGTCGCCGATATTTTCTATCGAAGAAAAATAACATTACTAAACTTTTACATATTACTAAACTATTGGAAGGTGAAAGTATTAGATGTGGCCTCAGTTTTGCTCAGAAATTGTGCATCAATTACAATCATTTGTAAGTGTAGATCCAAAAAAAGAACAAGTGTAGATCCAAAAAAAGAACAAGTGTAGATAATCTGTTCTTATCAAAAAAAGAACAAGTGTATTGCCCCCCAAAAAAGAACAAGTGTAGATAAAAAACAAGTGTAGATGGTCTGTTCTTATTAAAAAAAGAAGTGTAGTTCATGTCTGTTTTTTCCAAAAAAAGAACAAGTGTGGATCAACTTGGTTGTGGCTGTGGCTTTTGCTATGAATGGATCAACTTTGCAAAAAAGAGCATGCGTAGAAACCAAAAAAACAAATTAACAAGTGAAGATGGTCTGTTCTTATCAAAAAATATCAAGTGTAGTTCCCAAAAACAAAACAACAAGTGTAGCTGGTCTGTTCTTATCATTAATGTTGAGCATTCATCACTGGCCAGGAAGAGGAGGGGAGAGAAGAAAGGCGAGGAAAAAATGTTGAGCATTCATCACTAGGCAGAAATTGTAGTGCCCAAAAAACAGAACAAGTGTCGATGATCCGTTCTTATGGTCTGTTCTTGAGCATTCATCATTGGCTAGGAAGAGGAGAGAACAAATCCAGGGGAGTAGAGAGAAGAAAGGTGAGGGAAGGAACAACAAGTTAGGGCCAAGAGTATCATTCAAGCATTATATCATAGTCATATCAGCACCAAAAAATTGTGCATCATAGCAGTATAGCAAGATAGCTATAGTTACAGTTGATAAGCCAAAAACTAAAGTTGAAATCAACTTAAAATTAGAGTTTAAATCAACAAAGTTGATTGTTTCAATCAAAAAAGAAAACAATTTAAAGTTGATGTGCCGGGCGGTAGAGGAGGAGTAGTAGTAGCCGTAGGATATTGTGGATCAACTGTCATAAAACCACACAAATGAAGAGGTGCAGGAACAAGTATTCCACTTACATATATAAAAAGATTGACATATATGCATATATGACAAGTGACAACACATACATCTAAATATAAGCCTAAATATAAGCCACAAATTAAACCCTAAATAAAGCTTCAAAGATAACAAAAAGATTAAACCCTAAATATAACCCTAAAGATCTCATCTCATCATAATATTAGCCACAGAATGACAACCAAACAGGGAAACCCTAGCGCACAACCAACCAAAATTTCCACTGAAACCATTCTTAAATCTAGTTCAAGCACACAAGAAAATCAACAATAGATGAACAGAAATTACAAGATACTAGCGGCAGATGAGCATCACAAAGTATCACATAGCATCACATAGCATCACATAGCATCAAGAATCCGCCGCCGGTGATGAGAGGAGAGAAGAGGGGTACTAACCGGTGAGGACGGGCTCGGGGTCGACGCGGCGACGGTGTGGCCAGGCTCGGGGTTGATGCGGCCGGTGTGGAGGGAGGCGGCGGCGGGCTCGTGGTCGACGTGGCCAGCGTGGAGAGAGGGCTTGGCGTCGATCTTGGCGGCAACGGGCGGTCGAGCTCTGGGTGGACGTGGCTGGCATCGAGGGAGGCAGCGATGGGCTCGTGGTCGACGCGGTCGGCGTGGAGGGAGGGCTCGGGGTCGAGGACGGCAACGGGCAGCCGGACTCGGAGAGGAGGCGATCAGCGTGGAGGAGAGGATGAGAGGAGGCGGAGGCGTGAAGGAGAGGATGAGAGGAGGCGGAGGCGTGAAGGAGAGGATGAGAGGAGGCGGAGGCGTGGAGGAGAGGAGGAGAGGAGGCGGTGGCGTGGAGGAGAGGAGGAGAGGAGGCGGCGGCGATGGCGCGCGTGGATCTGAGAGGCGGCGGCGTGGAGGCGAGGAGACGGCCGGGCTCGGGGTCGACGTGGAGGAGAGCACTAGCAGGCGGCGGCGTGGAGGAGAGGAGGCATGAATGGATCTGGATCTGAGAGAGGGATTGACTAAGTAACCCTAGTCAACTACATCTCTGTCGAGCGTACTACTAAAGCCCGATACGGATGAGTCATCTCTGATGGGCCCTTGTAGTAAGCCCGATACGGATGAGTGTCATCCGCATCGGGCATTAACACAAGGCCTGATACGGATGACTATCATCTGCATCGGGCAATGACATTAGGCCCAATACGGATAAGTGTTATCCACATCGAATACCTTATTAAATTAGTTTACAGTTGGGATTGTATTTTTAAAAAATATTATAATTAACAGATGAAGTAGAGTTTGTTCAAAATTTTATTCATACCACATCATAGAGCTTGTTCAAAATTTTATTCAATAGCAAAAAGTGCTTAAACTTGGCAAAGTTAATTATATCCTGTTTAAGGAACCAAGAGAAGTGAATAATCGAAAAACAAGAAAATATCACACTTAAGAGAGAGGACCAGTGCATAACAAAATAACAAGTATAGCTAATGCAACCCATACGAATACCTGTATTTATAGTGCATGGTAGAGAGACTACTCATTGTATGTTCTGCAACCATTAAGGCACCGGTACAAAATACTTCATCACATTCATCAATTTACAAATTATATTACTACAAAGACTCTATTTACAAGGATATGCCTTCGTCACATTCTTCATCGACGACATTGTTAACCCCAACAATTCTTCGTTTGCCATCCCTAACAACGTGCAGCTTCTTGTTTGCGGGGTCTTTTATATAGAAAATCTGCTCGACCTGCTTGGCTAGGACGAATGGTTCGTCCGTGTATCCAACCTTGGCCAAATCCACTAAAGTGAATCCTTCCTTGTCGACTAACTCCAGTTCGAATATTCACCCAGCTACAACGAAACAAAGGGACTTTGAAGCTCCTGTAGTTCATCTCCCAAATCTGCTCTATGCAACCATAATATGTGTTCGATCCAGCTTTATCCTGATATGCATCTATATGGACTCCACTATTCTGCACTGTGCTTTTGTTATCTTGTGTGACGGTGTAGAATGTGTATCCATTGATATCATACCCTTGCCATGTGTCAACATCCCAGCTTGGGCCCCTTGCCAACCTTCGTATTATCTCAGTTGGGTCATCGGTCGATCGTGCGATATGATTCTTGAACCATTCATTGAAGCGAGTAGTATGTTCTCTGTTGATCCACATGTCTGATCGACCCATGTTGTCCTGTCGGACTTTCGCTAGATGCTCCTCAAAATATGGAGTTACTTCAGCCATATGTTGTAGCATAGCGAAATGAGCCTGCGCATAGGTAGTTTGATCGGGAACAATTTTTTTCTGCCTATTGTGCCAAGGCCTGCTAACCTTCCTTCGTGGCGAGACGCAGAAACTCCGATAGGATCAGTCTCGGCCATAAAGTCGATGCAGAACTCAAGAACCTCCTCCGTCGTGTACCCTTCAATGATGCTCCCCTCTGGTTTTGCTCTATTTCGAACGTACGACTTAAGAACTCCCATATACCTCTCGAACGGGTACATCTCCCTTAGAAAAGCTGGGCCACATATTTTTGTTTGCTTCACTAGATGAACAGGGAGATGAACCATGATATCGAAGAAAGATAGTGGAAAATACATCTCCAAGTGACACAGGGTATTGACAATATCAGCCTGCATCTGATCTAGATCTTCAGGGTCTATAATATTCTGGCCGATTGCATTGAAAAAGACACAAAGACGTTGGATTGTGTGACGCACTTTGGGTGGTAGAATACATCTGATAGCAACTGGTAAGATCTATGTGATCGGCACGTGACAATCGTGAGACTTCATTCCAACCACTTTTAGATCCTCCAATTTAACGTATTTACTTATCCTTGCTGAATAGCCCGAAGGAACCTTAATATCAGACATGCATGACAGCATTGCGATCTTTTCATTCTTCGACAATGTGTGGCAAGCTGGTGGGAGGGACACTCTTCCTGTCTTTTCATCCGTAACAGGCTAAAGCTCACTGCGAATGTTCAATTCCTGCAGATCTAGGCGAACATTCAAGTCATCCTTTGTCTTTCCAGGCATATTAAGCAGCAGCCCGAGCAACCTGTCGCAAACGTTCTTCTCTACGTGCATTAGATCAATGTAATGCCGGACCTCAATGTCTTTCCAGTATGGTAGCCGCCAAAATATGGATTTCTTCTTCCACATAGCCTTATCATTTTCCTTGCCATGTTTTCTTTTCTTCCCAAACTCATTAGTTATGTCTTTGACCATGTCATGGACCTCTTCTCCAGACATATCCTTGGGAGCAGTTCCAAGTTCTCTCCCACCGTTGAAAATTTTCTTCTTTCTTTTAAAAGCATGGCGTAGCGGGAGCCATCTCCTATGACCCATGTAAACCATCTTTCTAGATTTCTTCAGCTGCCTGCTGCGTGTATGTTCCATACAGTCGGAGCAGGCCTTCTTTCCTTTCACGGTTTGTCTAGAAAGATTGCCCAGTGCGGGATAGTCATTAATGGTGCAGAACAGTAGAACTCGTAGCTTGAAGTTCTCCTGACCATATGCATCCCAAGTGTCTACGCCTTCTTTCCAAAGAATCTCAAGATCATCGATAACAGGCTCTAGGAATACATCGATATCATTGCCCGGTTGTTTTGGACCTTGGATTAACAAGAACAACATAATATATTTCCTTTTGAAGCACAACCATGGCGGGAGGTTATAGTTCGCAATAAGGACGGGCCAAGTGCTGTGAGAACTGCTCATATCTCCAAAAGGATTCATGCCATTCGTACACAAACATATCCTCATGTTTCTGGGGTCGGCAGCAAAGTCTTTGTACATTCGATCAATATTCCTCCATTGAATCAAATCCGCTGGGTGCCTTAGCAAACCGTTGTTTGTTCTCTCTTCGGCATGCCACCACACTAATTTTGCTTCCTTCGGGTTGGCAAATATTCTCTTGAAGCGATCAATGATGGGTAAATACCATACAACCTTCGCCGGACCACCCCGCTTTGACTTCTTTCCCTCCCCCGCACTTTTCTTTCGTTTGTATCAAGAAGCCTTACACACAGGACAAGCTTCTAGGTCCGCATATTGCTTGTGGTACAATATGCAATCGTTTGGACAAGCGTGAATTCTACGAACCTCTAACCTAGGGAACACGAACCTGCTTTGCTTCATATGTCGTTTCGGGCAATGTGTTCTCTTCAGAAGCATGGCCTTCAATATTCTCAAAAGTTACGTAAAACTTTTGTCTGTCCATCCACTACTTGCCTTCAGCTTCATTAGGTCCAAGGTAGCTGATAATTTGGTGTGCTTTGCCTTGCATCCGGCGTATAGAGGTGTCTCGGAGTCACTGACCAAACGGCTAAAATTCATCGAATCTCTCTTGTTGTGAGCTTGCTCCTCAACATCACATAACATCTCTTGCAACATATCAGGATCCATATCAACCATTTCACCACCCAATGGAGATGGAATAAACATGTTACGCTCATCTTCATCTTCATGATTATCGGCACCGATGTTGTCTGCAGCTGCACCATTATCCGATTCTGTCTCTTCATGCTTCACCCAACATGTGTAGTCCTTCATGAATCCCCATTGTATCAAGTGAGAGTGTACCTTCTCTCCGCTAAATAAAATCTCATTCTTGCAATCTCTACATGGACAACACATGTATTTGCTATTTCTTCTTCTTCTATCCTCCTCCGCGACGTTCATAAAACTTAAAACGCCATCTCTATACTCCTTGCAATGACGCTTTAAAGTTGTCGCATTCATCCAACTTTGATCCATCGCTACAAAATTTAACAAAACATTAGTTATCATACTACTAAATTGTAAAAAAATCAACCTTTATAATTACTTATAATATATTCCTTTTTTAAAAAATAACAAAAATTCGCCCTTCAACCTCCCACCAAAAAAGTGAACAGTGGGATAAATTCGACACGGTTGTGGTGCATTTATAGTGTGTCCGAACTATATCTAAATCGGGCCAGTTAAACGACATCTGTAACGGGGCATAGACATCTCTAACGGGCGTCAATGAAAGCCCGACACCAATATGAATCATCGGTGACGGGCTATAAAGTCATCTCAATCGGGCCTTATTTTTGAGCCCGTCATCGATGGCCCTCATCTCTGACGGGCTCGGTATTACGGCCCGATTGAGATATCATAGGTTATCTCAATCGGGCTTACATCTGAGCCCGTCATAGATTAGTTTCATCGCTGACGGGCTATTTGCAATTGGGGCTGTACGAGTACTTATACAATGGTGCAAATAACGACCTGATTGAGATGACTTCGTTCTGACGGTCCAAGTGCTCCAGACATATTTGGACCCGTTACGGATGGAAGGTTCGTACTAGTAATCAACTTTTTATTTTGTTTTAAAAAATAGCATAAAACTAAAAGATTTAAAGGTTTATATGTCATTAACGAATAATAACTAACAGATAATAATAATATATTAATAATATTTTTTAATTAAAATTTCGTTACAATGTACGGACTAGTCAAATAAAAGAAATAGAGAGAAATAAAAGGCACCTGTGCCAATCGTATGTTTGGGTTTTTAATAGCTTAGGCATCGATTCGAATTATCTTAGGCTCTCAACCACCCCACCTTACGGGAGAAGGCTTATAATTAACACATGATAAATAAAATAGTTATTAACTATTATAAATTTAAAAATAGACTTATTTAATTTTTTAAAAAATATGTATAGAAAGTTTTGATAATCTAATGTCTATAATCTAAAAAGAAAACGAGGTCTTAAATCTTGAACAATACAAAATGGGTTTGGCGGAGATGGAGGAGAGAGGAATGAAGTAGCAAAGCAGCAAAGGTTGCCAGATCTCTCTCTTGTTACAGTCAGACAAAAGACGACCGATCACTAGCTTCTAGGGAAGAATGTGTTTGTTGATGGTGCGAGGACAACAACCAAGTACCATGATGATGCTTCTTCGCTAATGTTACTCTTAATTAACAGTATAAAAGTATAAGTAAATTGTCCTTTATTTTTGTGCGAGCTTGATATTTTAGATTGAACTAATTGTTCCGTGGAACTTAATATGGTATTAAGAGAAGGATGTTCAGTCAAATCCTAGCTTATGATCTTATGGTCAGTACTACTTAAAATATTAAAATAGCAAGGTCTATTACTACAACATCCTTATCACTAACATCTCAATCTCATAATTGATATTATTACATACCCTTTCAAACTGTTAGCTCCTCCAAACTTCAAAATCATCTAAGAAAAAAATAAATAATTATTAATTAATTTAATAAGTTAAAATTTTAATTTATTTTTTAACGCATAGGCTATAGTATAGGATAGTTAATTAAAGTTCAACGATTGTATTCCACTTCTACCACGTCAAGACCTGAATGTTATTCCACGTTTGGTAACTGAAGAAATCTCATAAAGGGAAGTGTCGAAGTTTAAGTAAATTGTTTAATTAGCATTTCTCCCTGGTTGTCGAATCGACCAAGTACATACGACTTTTGGGCCGGAAATAATATCAGTGTTGTTGTATACCCTTAGTTGTTGATAAAGTTTAAAAACGCTTTCATTAATATTTTTGTTAAGAAAAACATGCATTCAACTCAATGGTGACAGTCTCTAGATTTAGTTAAGCGTGATTATTTGATGAAGCTCAGTTTAGAATTGCAGAAAGTTCATATATATTTTTTAGTAATTTAAATCTTGTTTCAAACGCAGGATTATATTATCACAGGAGTTTTTCATAATTTCACTGGAGACTTCTAAACTACCGCAGGGAACTTTTAGAAGCATTTCAAATGGAGCCTTAACATGAAACAACTTGTATTCTGACAAGCAGCCTAATTTTAAAGAAAAAGAGTTGTCCTGTCTAGTTTTGTTTTTTGACTTAATTTGTCATTCACATTCTCTGTTTGTTAGTACTTTCATGCAAGGAATCTACCCAAGTGTCGGCGAGATATCACATTAACCTGAATAGTAGTAAACCAGGGCCTATTCTGGGAGCACTGTGTACAATTGTGATTGCATAAAAACCTTTGACTGTCACTAGCTATAGCTAGCTTTATGTCTCGTTCTCGCCATCGCAATTAGAAATTTAGGTTACACGTACCAATCATCTAGACTTTAAAAACAAGTAATAATCAATTAGTAAACTATGATTAGTGTCTGATGGAACTTCCTTATTTCAATTTATGGCTGGCTACCAAGTCCTCAGAAAACATATGCTAATTCTTGATTGGCCAATTTCAGTTTGCACCTAAAATTAGTTGTTCCATGACAGCAACCTTTTGCTAACCAGACTATTACATGATCTAATGAACTTAAATTCCACATTTCCAAAAATGTTTGTATTAGTTTTTTAAAAATATTGCATGAAACTAGCCAAATACCCGTGCTTTGCTTCAAATTTAAAAAATAATAGTATGATTTTTAGGACAATTCTGTTCTATAAGTGTTATATTGTACAGATGAAATATGATAGAATTATATATGTAAAGACTATTAAAGTATATAAGATAGATGTAGAAAACATGATGGGTCGGTGGTAAATAAAAAAAATAAATTTCATAAACCCCCACACTTATTATGATCCAAATTTCATAAAACTACATGAATTTTAGGGCGTGACATAGAACCCCAGGTATTATGATATTATGGTTTTAAAGTTTCAAAACCATGTCGTCAATTAGTTTGACATACTCTCATGTCAAAATTTAAAAAGACTATACTGATATAAAATTTATATGATGGATATAGAACTTATAAATTTGACATGTAGAACTCAAAAGTATGATAGATTAAAGTAAAAATGATCACTGTGAAGGCTATAATATCTGGGATTATATGTCATGTGTCAAAATCACTATTATTTTGTACAACTTAGACCATAATACCTGTGGTTAGATGAAATTTACTCATAAAATAATATTATATTTAGTGAGATGGTGATAGATTCACTTTCAGCACCATTGAGTATAGATACGCCTACACTCACACTATAACGCATATGTCATATCTACCTTCTTAAAGAAAGTACATCTACACTTCTTAATGGATTTTGGTGATTAATGACAAAACGGTCAAGGGACTATATATTTTTGGATATAAGTGTAGGTAATTAGTCCTAAAGAGTTTAGGTGTGCAAAGTATATAAAAAAGACCCCAACAACAAATGCAAAGCGACGAGAAGACAAGCTTTATTTAAAATTTCTTTTATATTTTGCTCTTGAGTTTAGAACAGCCGTACTATCAAGAGGGATTTCAAATGGTTGCCTGAGACGATCTTAGTGATTAAAGTCAAATCCACAAAAGAAAAAAATAGCACAAAATTTGAAAAGGCTCACGGCAAGACAACAAGGGTTGGCCAGAAGTTCCTGGCACCTTGCCCGGAACTTCGTGGGACCTCCACCGATCAAAATTTTCCTAAGTGTTGGCCGAAAGTTTCTGGCACTCTGCTCGGAACTTCCTAGCACCTTTGTAGTTCAAAAATGTGAGTAACAGCTACATGATGTCAGCACAAACCTATATATTTTTCACACCCCTCACAGCTCACTTTTGGCCATTCTACTTTGGTTTTTCTATCTCCTAGCTTCTCCTATGGTGTTCTTACCTCTTCCACCTTGTTCTTAAGACTCTCATGTGAGATTGAGTGAGAATTGATGGTGGTTATGAGGATTGATGATGATGAGAGGGCTAGAATGACTTGAGCACTTGGTGATTCTCGTTGGGCTGCTGTTTGGTGCTTATTACTCTTGAAGGGTGACCTCCTAGATGGTTAGGCGTCGCCTACGAGCTTTCTTTGATTGTGGATTGAGTCGGACGAGTTGTGAAGGTTTTCCTCACCTCCACAAGAAAACGAAGTAATTTGAGTAAGAATCTGATCTGAGCCTTCGGAGGTTGCCTTGGTAGAGCAATCCTCATCTGTAGTATTAGCTAGGAGTTAAAGTTAGAGATCTTTGTGGTCACTTGAATCCTAGTGGAGGATCTAGGGATGTTGGATTTAAAACCGGAGACATCTTCATAGGGTTTTGTTCGGTAAGGCAAGGAGTTAATCGAGACCCAGCTCTTCAAAGTTCAATGGATAATAGGATTCTTGTAATCCGAAGTTTGGAAACAAATCTCTTGTCTCTCTTGTGTATGTTGTGAGCCCTCTCTTGCTCTTATCTATTTCCTGTTGATTTACTTCATCTTCATCACTTTGACAAGTCTAACGATTTATTAAGAAATGAGACTTAGCCATTAGAGTGCTAGAACCCCGGAAGTTCTTAACTAGAATACCGGAAGTTTCAGGGTTCTTGCCAAGAACTTCTGGCCCTGTTGAATTTAACTGCTGCAATTGAATAAAATTCCAGGAATGCCTATTCATCCCCTTTCTAGGCGACATCTACAGGCTTTCAATTGGTATCAGAGCCAAAGCTCTTGATAAGCTTCACCGCTTAGAGCCAATTCAAGATGTCGGATGTAAAAACTCTAGAAGAAGATGATGCAAATGGAAAAAAGTCTCCATGCAAGGATACACTACCACTAGGGGTGTTTCTATAACTTTTTATTAAAAACGATTAACATCCTCTCTCACAACTTCATCTCCATGCCTTTCGGGTGTGCACCCTATTTTGATGGGACTCACAATGCTGCTTGGAAACACAATATGAAGTTGCATCTAATATCTTTGCATATTAGTATTTGGAAGGTTGTTTGCATATGAATTGATGTACCTATGGATGACATGGACCTCACTCCAGAGCAAAAGCAAAGCATTCACCACAAATGCTCAAGCCGCCAATGCAATCCTCTCTGCATTGAGCCCAGAGGAGTTTAACAAGATTGATGGGCTTGAGGAGGCCAAGGAGATTTGGGACAGATAGCAAGTTGATCATGAATGTACACCCGGGGTGAGGGAGTCCAAGATCAAGCTTTTAGATGGAAAGCTCAGAAGATTCGTGCTGGAAGATTAAGAGACTCCCTAAGAGATGTATGATCACATAATGCTCTTGGTGAACAAGATTCGAGGGCTTGGGAGTGAAGACATGACGGACCACTTCGTCGTTAAAAGGCTTATTCGATCCTTCGGACCAAGGAATCCCACTTTGGTCACCCTCATTCATGAGAGGAAGGACTTCAAGAGGCTTATCCCAAGCGACATCCTTGAAAGAATTTTGACACATGATATGTTTAAAGAAGAAGTCAAGAAGGTCAAGCAAATGGCCAAGAATACTGCTATGATAAAAAAGGAGATCGCCTTGGAGGCTATCAAGGAACAAGCTTCAAGTGAAGAAGAAAACGATGATGATGAAGTTATGGTTCTTGTTGTGAGAAAGTTCAAGCAATATCTTCGTCGTGGTGGTTTTGGCAAAAATAAAAAGGATGATAACAACAGAAAGCCTTGGCAATCCAAGACATGCTTTCAATGTGGAAAATATGGTCACTTCATTGCCAATTGCCCCAAAAGTAATGATTCCAAAACCAAGGTTGTCAAGAGAAAGATCGAACATGCTCACATGGCGAAGGTTTGGTATTCCAGTGATGAAGCAACTCCAAAGGGAAAGGAAAAGGAAAATGAAGGAGATGGTGGAGTTGCAACCATTGCCATCAAGGAACATCTCTTCGACAACTTAAGCTGCGATGACTACGACTTCATTTACTATTGTTGCTTCATAGCCAAGGACACAAGGTAATCCCTCTATCAAAACCCTCACGAGATGATGATTATGCTAGTGATGAGAAAAATGAGGATGAGGTTGATGAGATACTTAGGAGCTTTAGCAAACCTGCCATGCAACAGTTGTCTAAACTAATGAAGGTCTTGGATAGCAAGGAAAAATCTCTTGAAAGACAAGAAACTATGCTCACTCCTAAAAATGAGAGAAACCTTGCCTTAGAAGATGATTTGGCTAAGAGCGTGAGAGGGGTTCCCTTGGTCAATGGCTAAATTCCTAGTCTAAAGGATGTGAATGACACACTGCAAGAGAAATTTGCGGTGTTGGACCAAAACCACAAAGCTATTGAAGTGCAATTTGATACTCTTTGGACTAGTTCTTCTCTATCCAATGAGAACCCTAAGTTATTCAATGTCTCCACAAGCAAAGGGTGTACTACGTGCTATAATTATGATTTGGATTCCTACGCTACTAACCTTGAAGCTATGGAGATTCTTAAAAAGAAGAATGAAAGGTTGGGCACCTTGGTGAACTATGGGTGCATGAAGACTTATCACTCGAAAGATGCTCTCTACAAGACCATCGCTACTCACACCAACAGAGACAGACATGAAGTTGGTTTCTCTGAAGAAAGTCAGGCGTCCAAACAGATAGTGGTGAACAAGAAGCAGCGCTTGATGTTTGTCAAGGAAGGTAGTGCCCCACAAACAAGCAAGATGACTAATCCCTCGGCTGGCCAGGGTCCCGGAAGTTCCGGACAACTAGCTAGGAAGTTCCGGGCAGGAGTTTTGGTGAGACAAAAAATCGCCAAGAAGTTTGGGGTGGGAGTTTCTGTGAGACAAAAAATCGCCAGGAAGTCTTGGCCTATTTGCTAGGAAGT
This sequence comes from Oryza australiensis, assembly GCA_019925245.2. Lineage (NCBI taxonomy): Eukaryota > Viridiplantae > Streptophyta > Magnoliopsida > Poales > Poaceae > Oryza > Oryza australiensis. The sequence continues at coordinate 1,051,800 of JAIFGZ020000229.1, read as the reverse complement.
TTCGGGCCATTGGTCAGTCAAGGGGCCTGGCAGGAAGTTTTGGGTCTCGCGCCAGGAAGTTCCAACCAGAAGGTATTTTCTATGACTTATATGTGATTGCCAAGAATCATAAAGTGGTTGCTTACTCTAATGTTGGTCACAATGATGAGTACCACACTTGTGTGTGGGTGTCTAAGGCACTCGTGGCTAACCTAAAACCCAAGCTTGATTCTTTTTTAGGCATACTCCTCCAATGGATCGAGTTGACTGGTGAACGGCGGATGTACCAACCATATGACAGGGAAGAAGAGTATGTTTACAAGTCTTGATGAGGAGGGAGAAAACCGTGAGAATATTGTTTTTGGAGATGATAGTAAAGGCAAGGTAATGGGCCTAGGTAAAATTGCCATATCCAATAATCAATCTCTTTCCAATGTTCTCCTTGTCAATTCATTAAGCTATAATCTTTTATCTATTTCTCAATTATGTAAGATGGGTTTCAATTGCTTTTTGCCGACAAGGATGTGACCTTTTTAGGAGAGGTGACTCATCCGTAGAATTTAAGGAAAAGTTGAAGGGTGATCTCTATCTTGTTGATTTTGACATAGATAGGGTGAATCCAGAAGCTTGCTTTATTGTTAAATCCTCCATGGGGTGGGTATGACACAGAAGGCTAGCCCATGTAGGGATATTGAACTTGTCAACTCTCTTAAATGGGGAACACATCCTCGGGCTTACTAATGGAACATTCGTGAAAGATCATGTGTGCAGTGTATGTCAAGCCGAGAAACAAGTAGAGAATTCAAATCCTATCAAAAACATCATGACCACTTTAAGGTTGCTCGAGCTTTTTCATATGGACCTATTTGGTCCCATGGCTTACATAAGTATTGGAGGTAATAAGTGTGGTTTCATCATTGTTGATGACTATTCCCGTTTTACTTGGCTGTATTTTCTCCATGATAAAAGTGAAGCTCAAGAGGTCTTCAAGCATTTCACAAGACAAGCACAAAACCTATATGATCTCACCATCAAGAGGGTGCGAAGTGACAATGAAGGTGAATTCAAGAACACTCAATTAGAGAAATTTCTTTATGAAGAAGGCATCAAGCATGAGTTCTCCGCACCATATGATCCTCCCCGAAATGACATCGTCAAAAGGAAGAACTGAACTCCATTGAAGTGGCAAGGACAATGCTCGATCAATACAAGACCTCGGACATCTTTTGGGCCGAGGTCGTGAGTACCGCATGCCATGCCATCAACCGTCTCTACCTCCACAAGTTCCTAAAGAAGACGTTGTATGAACTCTTGGTAAAAGCCTAATATCTCATACTTTCGTGTCTTTGTGAGCAAGTGCTTTATTTTGAGTAAGATACATCATTCATCTAAGTTTGCACCTAAAGTAGATGAGGGATTCTTACTCGGTTATGAATCAAATGCCCATGTCTATCGCGTTTTCAACAAAACCTTCAGTATTGTTGAAGTCACTAGGGATGTGACATTTGATGAATCTAATGGCTCCCAAGGAGAGCAAGTTATGGTTTACGTTATAGATGATTGTGGATCCTAGCAAGGCAATTGGAACCAAGGCTATTGGAGACATAAGACCAATCGAGATGCAGGATTATCAAAATAAAGAGAAGTATGAGATGTAAACAAGTCGATGACAACTTTTTGAGATGGTAGATACACTATATAATCTAGGTTGACGATGATGTCTAACTCTATCGGCTGTTATCTAATAACAGAGACTAGCCGATCAGGGTTAGATCATAATATCCATCTAGATTATATAACGTATATGATAACTCGACGGTTTATGTAAACAGGATTAGAGTGTCATAATGATGGAAGCACTAATCTCGAGAGCACAAGTCGTCATAACAAGTTTTACCTTTCGCTGGAGATCGATCTCGATGCAGCCCGACTCGAAGCAAGAACTCATCGAAATAATTAAAAGGAAAAAGGGTGGTGATGCATTGAAAGTTGTATTGAACTTATTGTTGTTAAATTACAAGGTCATGGGTCGTATTTATAACCAGATACAAGATATGTCCTTGTCAGACACGATTCCTATCTCTATTACAATTCAAATTACAGATAATTGCCTAGAACATACTCTTACCGACATTATCTATATGAAAACTATTAAAATAACCTAATTAATAGATACGATTGTCTTCTCTGGACTCTATCCATGTATGGCAATCTTCATGAAGCACTTTAAACCGAATCCGATGATAATTCCAACATCTTTTTACTGAGATCGGCTATATAAACTATCCTTATCGGAATTGGCTGCATCGACTATCCTTATCTGATTCGGTCTCAGCCGATGAACACCGCAGCCGATTCGTATCCTGACTTGGTGCGCACTCCGTTTCCAACGATCACGTTCTCTTCCAAATACGCTTCAGCTTTAGTTCCAAATATGATAATTGGCTTACCAAATATGATCGTTAACTCATGCCTCCCAAATCCTCTATATTGTTAATGTTGCGGATTTGCATGATCTTATCTTCGAGAAAATTTAGGATGTTTCTGTTTCAGCCGTTACGGCGTGTTAACGCCGAAATTTGGTAAGCCCCGAAACCCTCATCGGCTCAAGGTTGAAATCGGCTCAGAGCCAGTATCGGCTTAGAGTTTTGGTTAGCCGATGGGGATTTTCCTATATTAGTGTCTCCATGTTTTTAGGGCAGGATGATGTATCTACAATGGAACATATTAGCCAATTTTTAGTCCAATGTGGAGAGGCATCGGCTGAAGAAGTTCTGAAATTTAGACTTTTTCCATTGTCTTTGACTGGATCGGCCTTCACATGGTTTTTATCATTGCCACCAAACTCTATCAGAGGTTGGACCGATCTTGAGAAGCAATTTCACCTGTACTTCTTTGCTGAGGTTGATGAGTTGAAGCTTGCAGATTTGCTATCAGTTAAACAACAAGAAGGGGAATCGGCTAAGGAATATATTCAAAGGTTTCGTAATGTCCGCAGTCGATGTTATAATTTGAATCTAAGTGCTGAGCAGCTGGCAGAGCTCGCAGTCCAAGGATTGTTAGTGCCAATCAAAGTAAAATTTTTCTTCCATGAGTTTGATAGCCTGGCTCATCTAATACAGAAGGTATCGGCTTACGAGAGCCGAAGTCAAGAAGAAGAGAAGAATCAGTTTTGGAGCGATCAAGGCAAAGATAATTTTGAAGCATGACTTCTCATACTCCAAAACTGGGTGGCATGTGTTAACGCCAAAATTTGGTAAGCCCCGAAACCCTCATCGGCTCAAGGTTTAAATCGGCTCAGAGCCAATATCGGCTTAGAGTTTTGGTTAGTCGATGGGGAATTTCCCTTATCAATGTCTCCAGCAGTCGAATTCTTATCAGATTTGGTTTGGGAAGATCTTATCCAGAAGACATCGAGTTTGAGAAGGATACGGCTTGTATCTATTAATTAGGAAGAATTTGTTAGCTTTCTATTTTTTCTTTAGTAAAGTTTGTTAGTGTCCAATAAGGACTTGGTTTGTTTCCTTTTATCTTTAGGAAAGATTGAATTGTAATTTGTTAGGATCTCTGTTAGCCTGCGGGTATAAATATGTAATCCCGGGGTCCATGTAAATCAATCCTCACGAACAATACAACTCGGCGCATCGCCACCTTTTTACTTTTGGCTACTTTGTTTATCATCCGACGAGACTTGGCACCCGACGCGGGACTGCATCGGCTTCGATCTCCGGCGATGGGGTAAGTCCAAGGTCCCGCCGACCCAGGTATATCGTATCTATCTTTAGTTTCATTACCGTTCATAGATACATCGGCTTAGTTAGGACTTTCTCGGTTAGGTCCGATATTCTGACCAAGTCGATGTTTCTGTAAACGTAATGTCTCTTTAGGTAGATTTGTTATATCCATCACATTAGATAGATCTATCGGCTCATCGAGTATTAGATTATCATATACAATCTCATGCTGCATTGGTTAGGTCCGACCTACTAGATTGTTATCGATAATCTAAGTCTTGTTAAGCCGATATGTTCATGCTAATGTTTCACCAGAGGGTTAGTTGGTCTTATCATATGTCTATGTTAATCTAGTCCTAGTATCTCAATTTAGATTTATCGGCTGTCTCTCGCCTTAAGGTATCTGTCGATACCGGCTAAACTATTTACAAGATTAGATTAGATTAGTTTAGACATCTACCACCCTGAAAATTAGTTAAGGGCTTGATTGTCTAGATATTGCGTTTCTTTCCATATTTAGTGCTGCATCAATTCAGTTTGACCTACTAAGTCGTGATTAGAATCATAGTCTCTAGCCTGCCTAATGGCTACCAATAAGGGTTTCGTCGGGGTTTCAGCCGACGAATTATCTAGACATCGGCATCGACTGGGATCACACAATCGGCTGTCAACAGATTGGCTATTTTGATTATCGACCTATCTGTCGATATGATTTAAGCTCTGCTGTTTTGCATATCTTGACTGGCACGTCCGCGCTTCAATTATTTTAGGACCTACACTAGAGCTGAGCATATCTTTTAGGCCAGCGTGTGATTCGACGTCAACACATCTTCTGGCACACCAGCAGCGGTACGGATTTAGTGTCAACACATTTTTGGCATGCCCGGTGGGATCACAGATTGTTTTATACGACTCATGGAACCTACAATTGCAATAAGATATCTGATAAAGAAGTCTAGGCCGAGGAAGAACAATCTCTCAAGCCGATGGATGAAGATAGGGAACAATCTACCGAGCTGATGGACGACAAGACACTTCAAGAGATGGTTGATAAAACCGTTCATCGTGCTGTGTTCGATCAATTTGGAGTTTTGACAAATACATTACGTGGTTTGATCGAGGAAATATTTCCCAAGGTAATTGATAAGCGATTTCAACATCATCGGCAATAACAATATTGGCTCGGGGGCAAGATGATCAGTATCAGTATAGAGGGTCACAACAAAAGTATCGGCCACAAGAAATTCAAAGGTATCAGTCTGAAGAAGATTGGGCCGATATAATTGTGAAAGTAATGGAGGAACAATTTGGAATTAAGCCAAAAAATCGAACTTCTATGTATCGACTGCCATATCCTGAGTGGTTTGATAGGGTTCCGCTTCCAAGCCGATACAAGGTTTCAGACTTCTCCATGTTGTCAGTGGCAGGATCAAACTGACTGGCACGTCCGCGCTTCAATGATTTTAGGATCTGCATTGGAGCTAAGAAGATCTTCCAGACCAGCGTGTGGTTCGACGTCAACACATCTTCTGGCACACCAGCAGCGGTACGAATTTGGCATCAACACCGCGCCTCTTTAAATAATAACCACCGCCTGAGAGTTCTTCACGCGTCACTTTTGCTTTCACCGCCTTAGCCACAACCGTCCCCAAATTTGCCAGCGACCTCTTCGAAACTCTTGGCGATCCTGCAGATGATCTCCCCTGCGACGGCAACCTCAACTCCGGCGATGTCCACCTCAACTGTCCCCTCCACGGCGCCATCGGCCGAATAACCTGAAGTAAGTTCCGTCGGTGTTAACGTCAAAATTTGGTAAGCTCTAAAGCCCTCATAGGCTAGAGGTTCAAGTTGGCTCAGAGCCAGTATCGGCTTAGAGTTTTGGTCAGCCGATGGGGATTTTACCTTATCAGTATCTTCAGCAGTCGGATTCTTATCAGATTCGGTATGGGAAGATTTTATCCAGAAGACACCGAGTTCAAGAAGGATACTGCTTATATCTATTAATTAGGAAAAATTTGTTAGCTTTCTTTTTTATCTATAGGAAAGTGTGTTAGTATCCGGTAAGGATTCAGTTTGTTTCCTTTTATCTTTAGGTAAGTTTGAATTGTAATCTGTTAGGATCTCTGTTAGCCTGCGGGTATAAATATGTAAGCCCGGGGTCCATGTAAATCAATCCTCGTGATCAATACAACTTGGCGCATCGCCACCTTTTTACTTTTGGCTATTTTGTTCATCATCCAGCGAGACTTGGCACCCGACGCGGGGCTGCATCGGCTTTGATCTCCGATGAAGGGGTAAGTCCAAGGTCTCGCCGACCCAGGTATATCGTATCTATATTTAGTTTCATTACCGTTCATAGATACATCGGCTTAGTTAGGACTTTCTCGGTTAGGTCTGATATTCTGATCAAGTCGATGTTTCTGTAAACGTAATGTTGCTTTAGGTAGATTTGTTATATCCATCACATTAGACAGATCTATCAACTCCTCGAGTATTAGATTATCATATACAATCTCGTGCTGCATCGGTTAGGTCCGACCTACTAGATTATTATCGATAATCTAAGTCTTGTTAAGCCGGTAGGTTCATACTAATGTTTTACCATAGCGTTAGCCGGTCTTATCATATGTTTCTCTTGAATCTAGTCCTAGTATCTCGATTTAGCTCTATCGGTTGTCTCTCGTTTTAGGGTTTCTGCCGATATCGGCTAAATCGTTATATTAGATTAGATTAGCTTAGGCATCTACCACCCTAAAAATTAGTCACAGGCTTGATTGTCTATATATTGCGTTTCTTTTTATACTTAGTACTACATCAATTCAGTTTGACCTACTAAGTCGTGATTAGAACCGTAGTCTCTAGCCTGCCTGATGGCTACCAATAAGGGTTTCGTCGGGGTTTCAGCCGATGAGTTATCTAGACATCGGCATATGCTGGAATCACACAATCGGCTGTCAACAGATCGGCTATTTTGATTATCGGCCTATCAGCCGATATGATTTATGCTCTGCTGTTTTGCATATCTTGTCAGTGGCTGGATCAAACTGACTGGCACGCCTACGATTCATCAATTTTAGGACCTGCACTGGAGCTAAGCAGATCTCCCAGGTCAGCATGTGATTCGACGTCAACACATCTTGCGGCAGTACGAATTTGGCGTCAACACCTAGCCAGAAACTTCCAGGCAACATCCATTGCCTGAATGTTCCTTTTTGGCTCAGAAGTTCCGGTCTCGGCCTCTAGGAACTTTGGGGCATCAGGGGTATAAAACCCTAGGGGAGCCTAAGTCCTCTTTTCTCTCCTCTCTTCAAACTCTAACTGTTATTACCCCCATTGTGGCGATCAGTTGATTCAATCGTCGATTTTCATTTGGTCTCCACGTTTCTCCTCACATTGGTGGCGAGGAACTCTATCCCATGATTGATTTGTGATTTCGTGACCTTAAGGTACTTCGTTTGATCTCTTCTCATAGTTCATTATCATTTTGGCTCGATCTCTAAATTCGTGAACCTAGGGAGCAAACCTTTTGGATATAAATTTTCTTGCTACCTTGTAGAACACCGATCTATAGGATTTGATCAGATGCACTGGCTTTTCCATGGGGTCCCATTCTTCATATTTGCCAACCGGAAGTTTCGGTGTTCATCGCCAGGAACTTTTGACTGATTCCAGCACAACCAGCTAGTTCCTTGATTCCTCCAATTTTTAATCCATGCACTCCATTTTTTTGTTGATTCTTGTTACAGTGGGTATCATGCCTTGTCAGAAGTGACAGAAAGCCAGCCGACATGTTTTCGGAGATGATAGCCCCCCCGTTCATTTTCCTCGGGGGAGTTTGGGAAGGGAAAAGTGATTGAAGGGGGCAGTGGTAGCTGGTTTGTGACTAAGGATCAACCCAGGTGTTGATGAGAAAAATCTCTCACGCGCTGGCCTGGGCGATCTGCTTAGCTCCAGTGCAGGTCCGTCCTTGGCTACCTGTGATGATCTAGGCGTGCCAATTGGTTTGATTTGCTAACCAATAAGAAATAATAAACAGATACATGCATTAAGGTTAAAGTTAGATCCTACCAGATCAGCTCAGGAAACTAACCTACATATTATTGCTTTCTCGAAGCATATTTAAACTAAGTGACTGGGATAGATTGGCTGTGCCGAGACAGTATGAATCACATAACCTAAATATACATCAAGATAATAAATATATGCGTTCATAACCTAGCCGATGCTGCAGGTCTAACGTGAATCGGCTAATACTCCAATATATCTTATAAAAAGATATCAATCTGACCTAAATGCGTTAAACCTAGATCAATCGGTCAGTCGGTTGATGCCAACGAACGATACGCTTAAGGCATTTAACTAGATTGAGATCTTAATATAAGAGGCAGCTCTAATAATCTAATAATAAATAATACTAAAAGAAACATTAAAACAGATAAGGCCGGCTGAAACCCTGGCACTGTCTCTATAAATTTACATCTAGCCGAATAGATCATAATACTTCTAAAAGCGACTTAATAGATCATGGATGATGCAGCACTAAGTACAAAAAGATAGCATTGGATCTATATGGACCGATGTAAACCCTTCAAGACGGTGGATACATCATATAATCCAGGCCAACATCTAGATCTAGCTCTATCGGCTGCTACTTCCTGAGAAGAACGAGCCGATGGCAAGATAGATCTAGAGATTGTTCTAGATTATATGCCGTATATGATAACTAGCGCAATCTAAAACATCAAACCTAGAGTATCATGATGATGGAAGCACTAGATTCGACGAAATAAACCGCTAAACGACAAGTATTTACCTTAATCGGGGGTTGAAACGATGCAGCACGAAGACGAATGAAGAACTCGTCTAAAAGAAAATGAGAGGCGATGCGTCGAGATTGTATTGATTGTGATTGTTTATTTACAAGGGTCTCGGGTCCTATTTATACCTAAGAATAACATTATCCGTATGAACCATGGTTTCTATCTAATCTACTATTCAAAATACGACAATATCCCAGGACGTGGTCCCATGCTGATTACAATAGGAATATCTAAACAAATCCCTAATTTACAGATACAATTGCCGTAGATGGCAATATCTTCACCGCGCAATATGAAATCGAATCTACTATTATCTTCAAGCTTTCCATCGGAAACAGTCCCATCTTCCTTTCTGAATCTGAATCTGAATTGGCTGTTCTCAGCTGATTTGGCCTTAGCCGACTGGTTTCCCAGCCGATTGAATCGTAGCTGACATGGTCCCAGTTTCTCCATAGATCACTTCCCTGATCAGATCCCGCTCCAATCTTGGCTTGGGCTTAAGGATTTGGTTACCAAATTTGGTTGTTAACACATGTCCCCCAAGTCCGTGATAAGATAATATCACGGATTTGTCGCTTTTTTTCAAATTCCCACGCACTTTTCGTTCAAGTCCGTTTCGGTTTGCCAGCGAAAACTCTTTATATATTGCCCGCCCGGCGCCAAACAAGCCACGCTGTCACTTTGCGCACCCAAGCTTTAGCCAACAAAAACCCTTCTTCTTCCCCGGCGACTCCTCGGCGATTCCAGCGACCCGGAGTACAAATCCTCTCGACGAACCCCGCAAGGCGGCAATCCCCCTCACCAATGGCATCTTCAAGCATTCCCGCCGACGCGCCGCAACAACTTTTCCCGAGGTAAATCCTAATCGACTCGCTCCTTTTCTTCTCACGGTTTAATTATCGCGCCTCCTCGTAATTTCTTCATTTTTTCTGCAACTTGTAGCACTTATCTCATCAAATCGCAATCCCAGACCTCAACCACCCAAACCAGTATTTCTTAGGGCCGATCGGCAACTTGGATCCTAGCGAACTTATCAATGCCGAAACCAATCAGATCCCCTACAGATTCTCAGCCCCAGATCTATCATACTGGACCAGTGCTTTCAAATCTTGGCTGTCAACTAACAAATCTTGGCTGGCTTGGTACCTTAGGATGTCGGCTAGGAAACAAGCTCATTGGACTGAACTTGGGATAGATCAATGTTTAGGACTAACAATAGCCGATATCGCTAAGCATGAATCCCTTCTATCGGCCACAAGCTACTTTTGGTCTGATACCCTCAACGCCTTTCTATTCAGGCAAGGGCTGATGACGCCAACCCTTTTTGATGCGGCCAGATCACTGGTTTGGATATCACTTCGACTGTCAGTCCCAATGACCTCCAAATAAAATGCCAGCATACCTTCAAAACAAAGAGCATCGGCGGCTGGAATGGCTTCATAAATCTGAACATGAGTGATGGGCCGATCTCTGACAGGGAACACACAGCCTTCCTTCTAATGTGGTTAGAGAAATTCGTGTTTTGCGGATCGAGCTGCGGTCCAACCAGCAACTGGCAGCATATAGCGGAAGCCTTGGTAGCAGAAAAGAAGATTCCCTTAGGCAAATACCTGCTTGGCTATCTATTCCAAGTGTTAGGCACGACATCGGCTCAGCTGGCCACTAAGCAAGCTATCGGCACAGGAGGGCCATGGTGGCTATTACAACTCTGGCTCAACCTCCATCTATACAAGGTTGCTGAGCTGCCTCCTCCTCTTGAAGCCAATTTTCCTCTACTGGAGCCGAGAATCGTAGATGATGAAGAGCAAACAACTCGGCGATGTATGTCATATGGGGAAGCCGCCACTACTTACCCTGGGTCTAAGCTGACAGCCGACGACTTCAAGGAGTGGTTTGATCGCCTATACAGTGGTTTCCCAAATATCTCCAAGATCTGGTTTGCCAACACAGATTTTGATAAGTTTGAACAACCGGAAAACCTTCGGCTAGATGAGCTTGACTCCGAAGAATACACTGAGCCAAGGGAAATATTCGTCACAACCATCACTCCATGCATCCTCCCCGTCGGCATCCACCAAGGACGCAACATTGTCAAGACTTATAAATTCTATCACCCAATGGTGACAGCACGGCAACTTGGAATGGGACAGCTACCAATCGACTTGTACTTTGCCGATAAGATCCAACCAAAGGGAAAAACTGACAGCAACATTATGATGCATCGGCTGCTCAGCATTCCCGGTCCTCCCTTGGGCAGCATCGGTAGAATTGATCCGGCGGTGTCCAGATCGGCTATGTTCAGCCGATGGTGGAACGAATGGAAACAACACCTGTTCCACCAATCAGCTTCGATGTACCTGACAGTCATCGATCCTGACTTGGTTCCATCGGTAAGCACTTCTACCTTTCAATACTTTCCTTTCATCGGCTAATACTTGTGCCCTCGAGTAACAAACCATCTCTTGTTGCAGACGATTGATGACTCCCCTCCTCACTTCAGCAACGCAGGAGTGGCAATCAACTATGCGCTCGGGATCCTGCGAGGCGGTTGTGGACTAGCTCCCTCCATCATCGGCTTCAACGCGTCGAAGGTGGTCACACTTCTCCACGGCCAAACTCGTGAGTTGCTTCGCCGATTGAAGAGGGCACAACCATCGGCTGCCGCTACTCCTGCTGCCGAGAAGAAAAAACGGGCGGCGAAGAAAGCCAAACCAGCCCCCGCCGACGACCTCCCTCCAATCGATCCAGACGTCGAAGTAGTGCTTAACGAGGAAGTGGAGGACGAAGAGATGACAGAAGCAGTCAAAGCAGCTGTAGCCGAATCGAGCTTGGAAAGATATGCACATACCTCATCAGCCGACGAGGCATCCATCCAAAAAACACCAAGTCCCCCAAGGCTTCTTGTTCGTCCGATGACGGTACGTAACCTCAACACTTGTTCTTTCAACACTTCTCATTCGCCATTCCCTCACCGCATCTTTACATTAGCAAAGGAAAAAGCTGGCCACAAAGAAGAAATCGGCTCCCCTTCCATCGGTAAGCATTTTTAACTTGCATCCCTCGTTCATTAGCCGATCTTAAAACACACTCTTTTTTAGCCTCCGCGTGCGCCGACGCTTGCCCCCCAGGAGTCAAGTGAACGTACTCCGTCGGCTGCTGGCGACGACCATGCTGAACATACACCGTGGGCTGCAGGTGACGGCCAAGCCGATGAGGAAATTACTTCGGCCCCGGCAGTCCCAGTGAGTTTTATTCACTCTTTATAATTGTCTTGACAACCCTCGCCCTTCTTTTAACTGTCTTTTTCCTTGCAGAACGTAGCCGATCTTCTAGGCTTTGACTTGTCGGAGTTCGTAGACCCGGACGAAGGAGGCGACAAAGCTCTGGTGCCGCTGGACGAAGACCTCCGAGCTGCATTAGCCGATATCGGCAATCGGCTAGAAGTGTCTTTGGACACGCTGGTAGCAGATTTCGGCCCCATCCGCTCCAGATTCAAAGACATTCAAGCACGGCTTCCAGAGCCGACGCGATCGTGCCAGCTACGTTCCTAGAGGCGCATCAGCTGAAGTACGAGCGAGATCAACAGCGCATTGCCGATCACTGATCAAACCAATCGCTGATGGCAACCATCAAGTCAAATCAAGAGGAAATCAAGGCGAAAAAGGCCAAATTTGATATCTTGAAGACGGAGCCGGTTGCCAAACTTGAGCAGCTTCACACGCGTAGGGATCAGCTGGTAGCCGATCTTATCCAAGTCACCAATGAGATTGACATCCAAGAGGAGTACATGGTCGGCTTGCCCAAGAAAATTGAAGACAAGCGATTGAGCATCAAGGCGGTCGTGTCCTACCTCACAGACTTGACGAAAGCAGTGAAGCCGGTGGCGGGGACGACGCAGCCGATGCCAAGGCCATCGAGGAGGTCAATGAAATTAGGCGCAAGGCACTATCGGCTATAGCAGACTTCCTCAAACAATGAGCCGATTGTAATAGCCTGCTAGATCAAAAAATTGTATCTTTTGTAATCGGCTAACGTTGCCCACCTTTTGTAATCGGCTGAAACCATCCTTACTCAACAATCGATCGCTAATGTCTGATCGCCGATCATATTAGCTTCAAAAACTTGAAAAAAATTCTTGATATCTGTTTTTTCAATCAATTCCCGTGTATATATGCCCCCCTAATTTTGTAGATGTTCGTAATGTCAACAAAATTATGAAATCCGCAACTTCTGCCGCTGTCGTCGTTGTCAGCCAAACTTAGCCGATCTGCAGAAAACTAGGGAAAAAACTTAGCGTGAAAATGACCTAAAGGCGATGCTTGCACGAGTCAAGACATCAACTAGTACGAATCGGCAAGAACACAGCCGAATCATGCATTGATCCAAACGCTTGGGTAGTATTTCTTCAAATATTTTCCGTTTAGAGCCCTTCCAAATACTTCTCCATCCAACCCTTCTAACATGTAGGCCCCTTTAGAGACGCATTTGTGTATCTTGAAAGGCCCTTCCCAATTAGGTGACCACTTGCCGAATTTATTATCTCTTGATCCAATCGGCAATATCAATTTCCAAACGAGTTCGTCCTCTTCAAAAGACTTAGGCACGACTTTCTTGTTATAATGACGGGCTACTCGTTCCTTATCCCTCGTTACTTTTTCCAAGGCTCTCATTCTTGATAGAACTAGGTCTTTTGATTCATCTACCATCAAGTTGTAATAGTCATTGGCTGTGAGTTGGTCTTGTAATTGAATCCGTCTTGAGGCGATGATATTTTTCCATGGCAGGACTGCTTCGTGCCCATAGACCAATTTGTATGGAGGGACTTGGATAGATCCATGGCATGCCATTCGATAGGCCCACAGTGATTCGGCTAATTGGTTGTGCCATTGCTTGGGGTACTCAGAAATCTTCCTCTTTATCAGCTTGATCAAACTCTTATTTGAAGCTTCTGCTTGCCCGTTGGCCTGTGCATAGTACGGAGAAGAATTAAGTAACTTGATCCTCATGTCGTCGGCAAACTGAACAAAGTCGTCCGATATGAAGATAGATCACTGGTCTGTTGTTATTGTTTGTGGGACGCCAAATCGGAAGATGATATGCTCTTTAACAAACTCAATCGTGTCCCTAGAATCAACTTTCTTCAAAAGAATTGTCTCCACCCATTTTGTAAAATAGTTTGTTGCCACCAGAATGAATTTATGTCCTTTGCTTGAGGGTGGATTAATCTGGCCGATCATGTCGATGCCCCATCCTCTGAACGGCCAAGGCTTTATGATTGGGTTCATAGCCGATGCTGGTGCTCTTTGTATGGCTCCGAATTTCTGACAATCCTGGCAACCGTTGTAATATTTGAAACAGTCCTCCAGCATCGTCGGCCAAAAGTACCCTGCTCTCCGAAGCAACCACTTCATCTTGTGAGACGATTGATGGGTGCCGCATTTCCCTTCATGCACTTCCCCGATAGCCACCTTGGCTTGATCGGCACTAAGACACTTGAGCAGCACACCATCAATTGTTCGACAGTAGAGATCTTCATCGAGCAAAACATATCTTAAAGCATTGTATCACAATTTTCTTGAAGCCGATTGAGAAGAGTTCTATAAATAGCTGTAGACCTCAAACCTCCAATCATCGGCTGTCATGGCAGCGACTTCTATCTCAACTTCTTTTATCATCGGCCTATAGCCTGATGCCTCTTGAGCTAAACATTGGCTTCTGTATTCTGCTCTCTAGGGATGTGTTTCAGTGTAACTAGCTGAAAGCTATCCATCAATTCTCAGCATTGTTGATAGTAGACCATCAGCGCATCGTTCCTACATTCATACTCCCCTGACAACTGGCTGATGACCAACAGTGAATCTCTCATTATCTCGATGGCGTCGGCTTCGACTTCTTTGAGAAGATGCAATCCCTTGAGCACTGCTCCATATTCGGCTTGATTGTTTGTAGCGTGGGGATTGATTGAGAAGGCGAATTCAAAACTTGCCCCCCTTGGTGAGATAATTACTAAGCCGTACTGCATCCGCTTGTGCATACCGAACTATCAAACGTTAATGTCCAAGGCATGATCTCAACTGAGCCGATTGAGTCATTTCTGTGTTCCATGATAAAATCGGCTATAGCTTGTCCTTTAACTGCCCTGGGTGCCTGATACCTCAAATCGAACTCTGTCAAAGCAAAAATCCACTTTCCAATACGTCCCTTTAACACTGGAGCCGACAGCATGTATTTGACTACGTCGGCTTTGCATACTATTGTGCACTCGTTAGATAGTAGATAATGCCTTAACCTTGTACATGAAAAATATAGGCACAAACACAACTTTTCCACGGATGAATACCTTGTTTCTGTGTCCAATAGCCGTCGGCTGAGATAAAAGATAGCCTTTTCCTTGCCTTCAACCTCTTGGATTAGGATTGAGCCGATTGATTTATCATCGGCTGATAGGTACAGCTTGAACGGTATCCATTTCTGTGGAGACATTAGAATTGGGGGTGAGCTTAAGTAATCCTTGATGTTGTCCAATGCCTTCTGTTGCTCTGCCCCCATGTGAATGCTTGGTCGGCCTTCAGCCAAAGCAATGGTGTGAACGGCTCCATCTTTTCTGAGAGATTGGCTATAAACCGTCTGATGAAGTTGATTTTGCCGATCAATGATTATAGTTGATTCTTGTCCTTCGGAGGCTGTATTGTCTTGATAGCATTGATACTTCTTGGTGTAACCTCGATGCCTCTTTCATGGACAAGAAACCCCAAAAATTGCCCGGCCAACACGCCTAACACACACTTCAACGGATTCATCCTGAGGCCATATTTTCTAGTCCGCTCCAAAACCTGTCTAAGATCGGCTATGTGATTCTCCATCTCCCTGGATTTGACAACAACATCATCAATATACATCTCTACCATGGAGCCGATCATGTCATGGAAAATATAATTCATAGCCCGTTGATACGTTGCTCCAGCGTTTTTCAACCCAAATGTCATGACAACCCAGCCGATTGCCCCTGGGCATCCGAAAGCAGTCTTGTGAATGTCTTCTTCGGCCATAAAGATTTGGTTGTAACCTGCATTACCATCCATGGAACTTATTATCTTGTGGCCGGAAGCAGCATCCACTAGTAAATCTGCTATGGGCATTGGGTACTCATCCTTAGGGGTGGCTTTGTTTAAGTCCCTGAAATCAATACACACCCTAAGTTTGCCATTCTTTTTCATCACTGGAACAATGTTCAAGACCCACTCGGCATATCGGCAAGGCCGAATGAATCCAGCGTCATATAGTCGAGTGATTTCGGCTTTGATTGCATCATACATGTCGGCCTTAAATCTCCTAGGAGATTGTTTGAACTGCCAATAACCCGGCTTGATAGGCAGCCGATGCACAACAATAGATGGGCTAAGACCAGGCATCTCGAAGTACTCCCAAGCAAAACAATCTTTATATTCCTTTAATAAGTCAATAAGCTGGGATCTACAATGAGAAGACAAATTTTTACTAATATATGTCGGCCTAGGCCTATCTCCAGAGCCGATATCTACTTCTTCTAGCTCGTCGGCTGACATAAATCCTTGCCCAAGCTTGCCATCGTCGTCGTCCATAGTGTCCTTGCCGTAGACGCTAGAGCCCTCCACGATGCCTTCAAAGCAGCAGTTGCGGCTCCTCATGTCCGATTGGCTGTATGGCAGAATCAGACACTTTAAGAAAATCGGCTTGCCAAATTTTCCCGGACAAACAATCGATGCCATCAATTTCCCATAATGGTAAATCGGCATTAGCAACGCTTACTGACCTGTCGGCTGGCACAATTTCGATCTTGTCGCCATCCCATTAAATCAGAATTGGTGCATGGTGGAAGGGACGTAGCAATTTGCGTGGATCCAGTCCCTCCCAAGCAGCAAGCTGTAAGACCTCTTCCGATCGATGACAAAGAAGGTTGTGGGCACGGTTTTGCTGTCGATGGTCAGCTCCATGTTGAGTACTCCCTTGGACTCTGATGGGTTGCCACCGAAGTCTTTAAGTACCATATTTGTTTTGATCAAGTCTTCGGCTCCCTTGCCCAATTTTCTGAAAGTTGCATAGGGCATCAAATTTACCGCAGCCCCTCCATCGACCAGCATCTTGGACATTGGCTTGCCGTTGACAAATCCCTCTACATAGAGCAGTTTGAGATGCCAATTTTCAGTTCCCTCTGGTTTGTCAAAGATGGCTTGATCTGGGGATAAGGCTAGGCCAAGGAATCCTCAACGCTATCTGCATTGGCCTCAGTAACACCGAACTCGGCTGGCAATATGATAATCATATTGACCGATGCAGTAGCTTTTTCTTTACCTTTGGCTACCCTCCTGGCTTGATCGGCTAGACTTTCTTCGACTTGGCTTTCGTCGGCTGATGCGGTTTCCTTCTTGGGCCTCCACTGTTTCTTGCCCAGCCGACGACGCTGATCCCGAATCATCTGCCGAACTTCTTCCTCCTGTCCCTGGCATTTCAACCTCTGGATTCTGCTCTTCTGAGTTTTAGTGAACAGGTCAGAAGGGCACCATTGGGGGTTAGCCGATTGATCTTTATCGGCTGCTTCTTTATCGTAGTATTCGTCATTCTCGTCTTCCTCGAAGAAGTCTTGGTGGATCGGCCCGAGCCGATCGTGGACAAACTGTCATGTCTGGTTCAGCTGCACGGCTCTAGGGACGAATTGAGTTAGGCTTTGAATCGGTGGGTCTCTATACTCGGCCTCGCGGTGTTCACTGTAGGCCGGGCAATTTTCAATCGTCGGCAGCCTCATCCCCGATTCCCAACAGAATCGGAAAAACTCGCATTGCCAGTACGGATCGCAGTCGCTGTGATGCCTAATGAAGCGGGACCTGCGGCCTCGGGCTCCCTCACATAAGGCCCGTTGTGCCGAGCTTCTTCTTCCCGCCAAAACCGCCGTTGAAAGCGGCATCGGTGTCCATGCGGATCGGCCGTTGATCTCGCCGACGCCAGCGGGGACGCACCATGTTGATTGCGCGCGGCTTGGTCTCCAGTCGGCCTCTTCTCTGCCTTAACCCCTTTGAGAGCTTCGGCTAAGCTGTTCGTCATTCTGTTCTGCCTATCATCTCGCCTGGGGCTAGCTTGAACAATGTTGACCGGGAAAGGGTTTCCATCTACCTTCATCGGCCGAGGTGAATCGGCAAACTTGAGCTTCCCGGTCTCGATTGCCGACTGAATTTGCTGCCTGAAAACTTTACAATCATTAGTGGCATGGGAGGTGGAGTTATGTCACTTACAGTATTTCTTCTTCTTGAGTTCATCAGCCGATGGGATGACATGATTTTTGGGAAGCTGGATCTGCTTCTCCTTCAGCAATAAATCGAAGATCCTATCGGCCTTGGTGATGTCAAAGTCGTATTTCTCTTCCTTGGCCGTTTTCAGCAGCCATTGACAGACGATGGCCTTTTTATTCTTGGCCCATTCGGTTGTCGCGACCTCTGCGTCATCGTCGCTTGTTTCTGAATCAGATTCGACGATGACGTGGGCAACCTTCTTGACGGCCTTCCTTGATTCTTGGAATCGCTGCTCGTGGGCCGTCACCTTCTGCGCCAAGTGGGCTAGGCTGTCAAAATCTTGAGCCGAAAACCTTTCATGAATTAGCGGCAGCAGTCCGTGGAAAGCCAAATCGGCTAACTGGGAATCGAACAACACCAGACTGTAGCATCGGTTCCTCATCTCCCTAAACCTCTGGATGTAGTCCTGAACCGATTCTTCGTGCTTCTGCCTGATGCTTGTGAGGTTTGACAATTTCATCTCGTGATTGCCGGTGTAGAAATAGCTGTGAAATTCCTTCTCGAGATCGGCCCAGCTTTGAATAGAGTTATAGGGCAACGAAGAAAACCAAGTGAAAGCCGATCCCGACAGCGAGAGTGGGAAAAGACGAACTCTCAGGGCATCTGTAGCCGATGCCTCCCCACACTAGGCTAAGAATCGGCTGACGTGTTCGTATGTTGAAGTGTTGTCCTGCCCCGAGAATTTGGAGAAGTCTGGGACCTTGTACCGGTTGGGTAATGGCACCTTCTCAAAGTGCTCTGGGTATGGATACCGATACATGTTCCTAGAATCTTTCGGCTTAAGGCCGAATTGATCGCGCATAACGTCGGCAATCAAATCGGCCTAGGTTTTGTTGTCTTGAACCTGCTGTATCGGCTCATATTGTTCATGTTGCATGGGTGTTTGCCGATACTGAGGTGGCGTTTGAGGCCGATAATGCCAATCTTGGTGGCCTCCCTGGTACTGATACTGAAGTGGGTTGCCAGCGAGAAGCGGCCGATTCGTCGAGGGTGTCTGTGGTTCTCGAAAGAGCTATCGGCCACCGGCATTGTATTGAGCTCCTGGAATGGGATTGGCAACCGGCTCTTGCTACCGATTGAAATTGAACATACCGGCTAGCTGCTCCTTGGGAAGATGTTGTTGCCGGTTCAGAATAACGGGCGATTGCCTTGAAGCCGATGCAGATGCAGTCAGCTGATTGAGGACTTCTCCTGGCGGCCCTGGCTGTATCGGAGGCGGGATCGGCCGGTTCTCGGTTGCCAAGACCCTGTAATTGGAGAGCTGGCCGTCTGTGAAGTAGGTTGGCCCCACTGTAGCTGATCGGCAATTTTGGAGTCGACCACAGTGGCAATCATGTTATTCAGAGTGTTGATTAAGATGCCACTTTGATTGACGAGCGCGTGATGTACAGCCGAATCGATCCGGTCCTGCAAGGTGTGTAGCTCCGAATCATCTTGCTCCTGTTTCGGCTCCTCCATCTTGTGTTTGCCTTTCGTATCGCTTGAGGAGGATGCCTTGAAATCGTCCATGCTGAATTTGTATTTCTGGAGTACAGACCCAGATCAGGTCTAGGCGAATGATCACAGGTAGTTGGCCTGCAGTTCTTCTACCATTTTCTTGTAGTTGGCCTGTTGTTCAGCCGACAGTTCTTCCATCGTGATTGGAGTCACGTTCTCTTCAGTGATCTCTGAGTTCTTGATGTTAACCATCACGTCCGATGCTTGGTGATCTCTTGATGGTCCCACCAGGCGTGCAAAGAAGCGTGTTGATGAGAAAAATCTCTCACGCGCTGGCCTGGGAGATCTGCTTAGCTCCAGTGCAAGTCTGTCCTTGGCTACCTATGATGATCTAGGCGTGCCAATTGGTTTGATCTGCTAACCAATAAGAAATAATAAATAGATACATGTGTTAAGGTTAAAGTTAGATCCTACCAGATCGGCTCAGGAAACCAACCTGCATATAATTGCTTTCTCGAAGCATATTTAAACTAAGTGACTGGGATAGATCGGCTGTGCCGAGACAGTATGAATCACTTAACCTAAATATACATCAAGATAATAAATATATGTGTTCATAACCTAGCCGATGCTGCAGGTCTAACGTGAATCGGCTAATACTCCAATATATCTTATAAAAAGATATCAATCTGACCTAAATGTGTTAAACCTAGATCAATCGGCTATTAGTTGATGCCAACGGACTGATACTGGCTTAAGGCATTTAACTAGATTGAGATCTTAATATAAGAGGCAACTCTAATAAATCTAATAATAAATAATACTAAAAGAAACATTAAAACAGATAACGCCGGCTGAAACCCCGGCACTATCTCTATAAATTTATATCTAGCCGAATAGATCATAATACTTCTAAAAGCGACTTAATAGATCATGGATGATGCAGCACTAAGTACAAAAAGATAGCATTGGATCTATATGGACCGATGTAAACCCTTCAAGACGGTGGATACATCATATAATCCAGGCCAACATCTGGATCTAGCTCTATCGGCTGCTGCTTCCTGAGAAGAACGAGCCGATGGCAAGATAGATCTAGAGATTGTTCTAGATTATATGCCGTATATGATAACTAGCGCAATCTAAAACATCAAACCTAGAGTATCATGATGATGGAAGCACTAGATTCGACGAAATAAACCGCTAAACGACAAGTATTTACCTTAATCGGGGGTTGAAACGATGTAGCACGAAGACGAATCAAGAACTCATCTTGAAGAAAACGAGAGGCGATGCGTCGAGATTGTATTGATTGTGATTGTTTATTTACAAGGGTCTCGGGTCCTATTTATACCTAAGAATAACATTATCCGTATGAACCATGGTTTCTATCTAATCTACTATTCAAAATACGACAATATCCCAGGACGTGGTCCCATGCTGATTACAATAGGAATATCTAAACAAATCCCTAATTTACAGATACAATTGCCGTAGATGGCAATATCTTCACCGCGCAATATGAAATCGAATCTACTATTATCTTCAAGCTTTCCATCGGAAACAGGTCCCATCTTCCTTTCGAATCGAATCCGAATTGGCGTTCTCGGATTTGGCCTTAGCCGACCGGTTTCCCACCGATTGAATCGTAGCCGACGCGGTCTCGGTTTCTCCACAAATCACTTCCCCGATTAGATCCCGCTCCAATCTTGGCTTGGGCTTAAGGATTTGGTTACCAAATTTGGTTGTTAACACCAGGCAGCCAAGAGTCTCCAGGAGTTGAGCTCTTGTCATTCTTGATCAAAGAAGTGAGAAACAGGGGTGCCACCCATGATGAGGTACGTGGTTCTTGTGCTCAGTCTTCAAGGCCTCAGCCAGGTGAGCCAGGATCTATGAGAACCCTATTCGTTTGTACAAGACTAGAGGATATGATGTTGACCCCCATCATCACACCAGAAATCAAAAGATCAACTATCTGAAGAACATTGCTAGGTATGGTCGTGATCGCTTGGTGGGTCCCGATATTGTGGAAGTTGAGTCTTTGGATCCTCGCTTTTGCACCTTCCTTCAGCTACACTGGTACAACTTTGTGTTCATGACAAGGAATAATCCACTAGTAGAGATGAAATGGCTTGATTGCGATTATATGAAGCGCAACAAGTCCGCCTATTTCAATGATCTCATGAAGGTTTGCCTCCACAAGGATCTTGGTCACATTCTGAGCTTAGAGCATGATTGAAGTACTGAAGTGATTAGACAGTTCTATGCCACTGTCTTCTTTGGTTCCACAAAGAAAGGTACTCCATATATAAAGTGGAGGAACGAAGGAAAACCCTTCAAAGTCTCTATGTCTCAGTTTGCCACCATTTTGGGCTTGGATCCTGAGGACTTGAACCGGCCAAATATTCACGCTGAGGAGCCTCTCCCAATGATTCGCAAGTTCATGTATGTTCCTGATGCTCCTAAGGATTGCTTGGGAACCACCAAGGGTCTGCTTTCTCAATACAAGCTCTTATTACTATATCTTCAGATGGACTCTTCTTTTTAAGGTTGGTGATGCCACTGCTCTCCCTGCTAGACATACTCACCTCCACAGTCGCATGCGCTACAATCAGCCTCCCTTCAGTGTGATGAAGCTTATATGGTTTGAGATTTTCAACACTGCTTGTGATCCCAAGAGAGGTTGTGTCTGTGCCCCCTACATCATGCAGATGATTATGGGAATTACTGGTCACTACTACCTCTTGGATGGCTCCTTTCGTCCTTTTCATCCTCATGTGCCTACAGCTCCCTCAGCGTCCAAGTCAACTCCTCCTACTTCTGCTGCAGGTACATCTTCTGCTCCTTGTCACTCTTCTAGCTCCAGTTCTCCCATTAAGAAAGCTCTTCAGTCCATGTTCTGCATGTGTGCTAAAACTGCTAAGAGTGTGAAGAAAATAGAGAAGAGACAGAAATAACTTATGAGAGATGCTGGAAAGTGGTGTTAGATGATTCTGAGGATGAGACCTATGTGCATCTAGCCTCCTTAGTGAGTTTTGGTGATTAATGACAAAATAGTTAAGGTACTGATGTGTTTTTTGAAATAAGTGCATGTAATTAGTCCAAAAGGGCTTAGGTATGCAAATTGTGTACAAAAAAGACCCCCAACAACAAATGCAAAGCAACGAGAGGACTCAAAGCTTTATTTAAAATTTCTTTTATATTTTGCTCTTAAGTTTAGGAAAGCCGTAGTATCAAGAGAGTTTCAAATGGTTGCCTGAGATGATCTAAGTGTTTGAAGTAAAATCCACAGAAGAGAGATTTTTTAGCACAAAATTTGAAAAGGCTCGGGGCAAGACAGCAAGGGTTGGCCGGAAGTTCCTGGCACCTTGCCCGAAACTTCCGGCGCCCCACCGATCAAAATTTTTCTAAGTGTTGGCCGAAAGTTCCCGGCACTCTACCAAGAACTTCCTGGCACCTTTGCAGTTCAAAATGTGAGTAATGCTACATGATGTCAGCACGAACCTATATATTTCTCACACACCCCATAGCTCACTTTTGGTCATTCCACTTTCATTTTTCTATCTCCTAGCTTCTCCTATAATGTTCTTGCCTCTTCCACCTTGTTCTTGAGACTCGCATGTGAGATCGAGAAAGAATTGATGGTGGTTATGAGGATTGATGATGATGAGAGGGCTAGGATGACTTGAGCACTTGGTGATTCTCATTGGACTACTCTTTCGTGCTTATTACTCTTGAAGGGTGACCTCCTAGACGGTTAGGCGTTGCCTACGAGCTTCCTTCGATTTGTGACTTGACCCAGGAAAGTTTGTGAAAGTTTTTCTCACCTTCGCAAGAAAGCGGGGTAATTTGAGTAAGAATCCGATTTTAGCCTTCGGAGGTTGCCTTGGTAGAGCAATCCTCATCTGTGGTGTTCGCTAGGAGTTCAACTTAGGGATCTTTGTGGTCACTTGAATCCTAGCGGAGGACCTAGTGATGTTGGATTGAAAATCGGAGACTTCTTCCTAGGGTTTTGTTAGGTGAGGCAAGGGGTTAATCGAGACCCAGCTCTTTGGAGTTCCTCAACGGAGAATAGGATTCTTGTAATCCGAACTTCAGGAAAAAATCTATTGTCGATCTTGTGTATGTTTTGAGCTCTCTCTTGCTATTTTCTATTTCCTGTTGATTTACTTCATCTCCAATACTTCGATTGATTCATCGAGAATTGAGACTTAGGCCTCAGAGTGCTAGAACCTCAAAAAATCTTAACTAGAACGTCGAAAGTTTCGGACAGCTTTCACTGCCAGGAAGTTTCGAGGTTCTTGCCAGAAACTTCCAGGTCCTATTGAATTTAACCGCTGAGATTGAATAAATTTTAGGAACGCCTATTCACTTTCTCTCTAGAGGACACCTACGGGCTTTCACTTAAAACATGGATGGGATGGAGGATAGAGATAAATCCGTGAGAACCACATCCTATGCATGCAGATTTTTAGTACTTATTAACTATAATTGATAAAGTTATACAAACAACTAAAACTCTACTATCATACTAATGGTGTTTTCCTAAATTGCAGACTTAACAGTTAGGTTCATTTGGCTGTGTACATCAAGTTACATGTAGAGGCCGGGTCTAGGATCTGTTCATTTTGGCAACTTGCGTGAGATTTTTCACTGCAAGAAAAAGAGAAAGGTGATTAATTAACTATTAACTATTATAAACTTAAAAATATATTTATTTTATTTTATTAAGAAAGTTTTATATACAAACTATTTTTATCATGAAACGTATTGTTTAATAGTTTAGAAAGCGTGCCAATAGAGAACTAAGAACTAGGATGATGCTCCGGGAAGTTGCTAAATCAAACTGACCCTTAATCTAAATCCATTATTAGAAAAACGGTAGGTTCAGTTAGAGTGAAAGAAGAACATCTGGAATATATATCCAAAGTATACTTGCACTGCCTCATGTGAAATTTCTTTGCAAATAGTTGTACCACTGCTAGGGAAATCCTATATAGTCTTGGTTTGCAACTCCTTTAGTTTCGAAATGCAAACCGGGAGGTATTTTTTCTAATTTTTCGCCTGCTGCTTGTTGCTTGTTTATATATTATGCATATATATGGTTAAATACATATATATGCATAACATAAATATGTAATATGTATATATATGTAATATATATATTTATACATATATATGCAGTATTCATATATATATATATGTATAAATACATATTTTACACACATATATATATGCACTTAAGTAAATATATGCATATTTTACCAAAATATGTACACACAAATATAGATATATACATATATTACAATATTCCTACTTAATTTGTAGTGTTCTATATGTGGGGTTGATCGTCAATAGGACGTCCATCATAGCTTGTGTCGTCAGCTATGGCCGAAATGATATCTCTTGCTATCAGGTCGGCTTCCATTTGCTCCCATCTCGGCATTGCCCTCTTATAGCCGCCTAACCCTAGCCTATGATGGTACTATTTTTTAGCGGCATTGGATTTATTTTTCTCAATTAGCGCTTGTGCTTGCTCTCCTGTCTTGTATTGGACAAAAGCATCTCACTGATCTCTCAACTTTGGGAATTTGTCAAAATCCGGTGTCTGGATCTTCAGGATATACTTCTTGTGTAATTCCTTCTTAAAGTTCCTGAATAGTTCGGCCATTTTTTTAACTGTCCATTCCTACTTTGGCATGTTCTGTCTCAGGGATTGTGAAGGTCTCGAGCATTTGGACCATAACATCTCTTTCTGTGTCTGCGAGATAGCTTTGCTCATCCCCACCTATCCTTGTTCAGCGCTAGTTCACCGTGCTGATGGGCACGTGATCCCTCACTACTCATCCGCTGTGTGCGACAAACTTTCTTGCGGCGTCAGCTAGGGCACATGGTCGACCATCCCGTGTCACTTTGGTTATAATATGTCGACCCTCAATTTTCTTGGTGACACTGCGTTGTCCACGTGCCCTCTTCTCTCCAATGGCTGAGGTGCCCTCATTCCCCTCAGCGTTGCCCTCCTCGTTCCCCTCCTCGATGAGGTACTAGTTGGGATCCTCGTTCCCTCCTCAGCTACCCAGTACTAGTTGCCCTCCCTACAATCTCATTG
Source organism: Oryza australiensis (assembly GCA_019925245.2). Taxonomy (NCBI): domain Eukaryota; kingdom Viridiplantae; phylum Streptophyta; class Magnoliopsida; order Poales; family Poaceae; genus Oryza; species Oryza australiensis. The sequence continues at coordinate 1,026,398 of JAIFGZ020000229.1, read as the reverse complement.
AAGATGATCTGTTTGTCCGAGCGATCTGCCATTTATTAGTTTTGCCATTTATTGAGTCAGTAACTGGATCAAGTAATTTTGACAAGGAAGAAATTATTTAGTTAATACATGTAATCAAAGACGTAGTGCACCAAATGCCTCTAGAATGATCCGAAGTAATTCGAGCTGTAATTGTATGTACATGTAAAGAGTTGAATGCGAAGACGGTATAATAATACGCTATGACGACAATGCAATGGTTATCATTGATCAAAAAGGAAATCCAAAGGGAACTCGCATTTTTGGCACGATCGCCGAGGAATTGAGAGAATTGAATTTTACTAAAATAGTTTCATTAGCTCCTGAAGTATTATAAATCAAATAAAAATTAGTAGATTGTGTTTCACGTATATGCTTTAGAATACAAAAATGAAAAGAAAAAAGAGAACATGTTGATTATAGAAAAATTAGGAGGAACCTAGAATTAGAGTCTTATGGGCAAGGAACCTAAAATTTATGCCAACTATCAAGGAATTCCTAAGGTTTTGGGCACAATGGGAATTGCTATTCTTTCTACTTCTCGAGGTATAATGACAGATCGAGAAGCTCGACTAAACAGAATTGGGGAAAAACCCCAGGAGGAGCAAAAATTACTTTTGAGGGTTTAGTTATTGAAGTAAGTCGTTATGATTCAAGCAAGGGGCGTATAATTTATAGACTTCCCCATAAGGATTCGAACTGTACCGAAGACTCGAAGTTTACCAAAGATTTGAAGGATACCAAAGATTCAAAGGGTTATGTTTTTCTTTCCTTTTCTAGGGTAATAAATTCAAAGTTCTAAAATTCAAGCGAAGAGATTTATTTTTTCCAAGAGTAAATTCATAGTTTAACAAAGGAATACAGAAATATGAAAATAAGAGCTTCTATTCGTAAAATTTGTACAAAATGTTGACTGATTCATAGGCATAAATGAACTAGAGTCATTTTTTGTTTTTTTCTAACTCATATTTTTGAGATAATAAAATTTGGGTTTTGTCTCTATTTTTTTCACATAGAGCAAAACATGCATATATTCACATTCAATAGCCAAAATATCAAATACATAACAGTCCCAATCCCAATTCACATGCATATATTCACAGACATCATAGTCCCAATATTCCAATTTCTCCCCAACAATTCACACTCAATAACCAAAATATCAAATACATACACATACGTATACATCCCAAAGGCCATTACAGTCAATTATACTCGGAATTTCACAGGCCACACAGTCAATTTTGTTTCACAAGCAAAATTAACAAAACATCCACACATTCAAATTAACAGAACAAAATTAGGTTTCATGCATATATATATACACACATATACATATACATATATATATATATATCACATGCATATATATATAACACAGTTAATTTGTATCGATCGAGGACGGTGGCGACGAGTGCTGGCAATGGCGGCGGCTGCAGCGGCGTGCGGCGGCATGCGGCGGCGATGGGTGCGGCGTGCGGCGACGATGGGTGCGGCGTGCGGCGGCGATGACAAGGACCGCGACAGCGAGAAGACGGAACACGTAGGAGACCGACAAAGATGAATCGGTTACCTCAGGGAATGTGACGAGATGACGGCGCGCGACGATAGCGACGGCGGCGCGAGACGACGACGACGACGAAGGAGGTTTAGGGCAACACTCCGCTCAGCGCAAGAAGGTTGAAGAAATGGCTAAGTGTTTGGATCTCGGTGGAGAAGACGATGCGTGCTAGGATATATATATATACCCTAAATCTTTAGTCCTGGTTGGTGCTACCAACTGGGACTAATGAAAACTTTAGTCTCAGTTGAAGCCACCAACCGAGAATGAAGATATCAACGTCCCGGTTGATGGCATCAACCGGGACTAAAGATATATTCTTTAGTCCCGTTTGGAGCCACCAACCGAGACTAAAGATACCATCGTACCTTGGTAGGTGGAAATCACTAGTCCCGGTTGTACCCATCAACCGGGACTGAAGATAATTTTCCGCTGTTTCCAATCTATCTTCAGTCCCGGATCTAGACAACAACTAAGACTAAAGATTATTTCCCGCTATTCCTAGTTCTTTTTTTATCCCGGCTAAGGTTAACAACCGGGACTAAACATTTAAAAATCCATTATACCAGGCCAAATTAATTTCATTATGTATAGGTTTAAAACAATATTATGTATGCGTTAAACTTAAATAAAATCACAAATTTAATGAGAAAACATTTAAAATACTTTAATGTTGTTATTAAATTTTAATAATTATAAATAATTAACATATGCCCGATTTAAAATTGTTTTAAATTGTAGTAGTCCTATATAATTAACATACGACCCATTTTAAATTGTTTAAAATTATAATAATCATAAATAATTAACATATGTCCGATTTAAAATTGTTTTAAATTGTAATAGTCCTACATAATTAACATACAATTGATTTAAAATTGTGTAAAATTGTAATAATCATGTCTAATTAACAGATGAATCTTCAATAAATTCAAAATAATTTACATCGTCCATACAACAACGTAGCTAGGTCAGTATATTTAACATAATTTAGTGCGTGATGGTTGCCCTCACGTACTTTCTCCACACTAATGTTCCTTTGCGATGATCGTTGCTTGGGTAACGGGTGTCCTTTATTTGATAGGAGGATGCTTGGGTCAACCATCACCGCGAACGGAGGTTGCCTGTAAAACTGATCGTAATCTTCGTCAGTATTATCCTCGACTCCAACGATTTTCCTTTTGCCTGGGAGAACCACATGACTCTTTGACTCGTCGGACCATTTCTCCTTCTTTGCTTTACTAGCCATGTCCTTCACGTAGAAAACTTGCCTTACATCATTGGCAAGGACGAAGGGTTCATCGGAGTATCCAACCTTGTTAAGGTCAACCGTTGTCATCCCACTTTCATCAATCATTACGCCTCCACTGGTCAGCCTAACCCACTGGCACCGAAACAGAGGGATCCACAGAGGTCCATAGTCAAGTTCTCATCTGTCATCGATGCCACCGTAATACGTGCTAGTAGTACCATCGTGTCTCATGGCATTGATGCAAACAACACTGTTCTGGTTTGTGCTCTTTCTGTCTTGGGTTTTTGTGTAAAATGTATACTCATTGATTTCATATACTTGAAATGTCATGATCGAGCAAGATAGTCCCCTCGCCAAGAACGCTATTTGTTGGTCAATCGTCCTATTGCCCATGAGATGTTGTCACAGCTAAGCAGGGAAAGTATCAATGTGATGGCGTGTAATCCAGGCATCGGTCTTACCGATGTTTTTGGAGCGAACAATCGCCAAGTGCTCCTCGATGTAACGAGCCACCAATGAAGATTGTTGCAAAACCGTGAAATGTGTTTTACAAAATAATTCATTGTCTACGGTCATTATTGCTTTTCTTTCAAGAGTCCCCTTCCCTGTAGTCTCCCTTCATGGCTTGATTTGGGCACTCCGATTGGACGAAGGTCCTCAATAAAGTCTACGCAGAACTCAATGACCTCCTCTATTCCATACCCCTTGGCGATGCTGGCCTTCGGACGAGAACGGTTATAGACGTACTTCTTTAGAACGTCCATGTATCTGTCGAAAGGGAACATGTTGTGTAGGTATATAGGACCGAGGATACGGATCTCTTTGACAAGGTAACATAGAAGATGCGTCATGATATTGAAGAAGGAAGGTGGAAAGATCATCTCAAAGCTGATAAGACATTGCACCACATCATTTTGAAAGGCTTCTAATCTGTCTGGATCGATGATCTTCTGCAAAATTGTATTCAAGAAAGCACATAGCTTTGTTATTGTTGCCCGGACATTATCAGGAAGGATACCCTGAATTATAACAGGAAGGAGTTGTGTCATCAGCACGTGGCAGTCATGGGACTTTAGGTTTGTGAACTTCTTCTCCTTCGTGATTATTATTCCCTTTATATTCGAGGAGTATTTAGACGGTACCTTGATGCTCTCTAGGCATTCAAACATATTTTCCTTCTCTACGTTGCTCAGAGTGTGGCTGGCTGGACACAAGTAATGTCTTTCTTTCTACTTTGGTTTCGGGTGAATGCCATCGCGTTGTTCCATATGCTTGAGATCATTACGTGCTTCAAGTGTATCTTTCGACTTTCCATATACACATAGGAAGCCCAGCAAGTTAACGCAAAATTTCTTAGTGAGGTGCATCACGTCGATTGCGTGACGGACGTCCAAGACTTTTCAATAGGGTAACACCCAAAAAATAGACTTCTTCTTCCACATCGTCAAGTGACCATCTTCACTTGCTATAGGTTGGCTGCCAGGTCCCTTTCCAAATACTACTTTTAGGTTTTTCACCATGGCAAACATGGCTTTTCCGTTACGATGTTTTGGCTTAGTACGGTGATCTGCCTTCTGTTCAAAATATTTGACTTTCTTCCAGAAAGGGTGGCTTGCAACAAGAAAACGATGATGACCCATGTACACAACCTTCTTACAATGTTTCAGATACATACTTTTAATTTCATCCATACAATGGGTGCAAGCCTTGTACCCCTTGTTTGACTGTCCGGATAGGTTACTAAGTGCAGGCCAATCATTGATGGTTACGAACAGCAACGCTCATAGGTTAAATTGCTCCTGTTTGTCCTCATCCCACATGGGGACACCTTCTTTCTTCCACAACAGTTTTAGATCTTCCACAAATGGTCTTAGGTACACATCAATGTCATTACCAGGTTGCTTTGGGCCTTGAATAATAATCGATATCATAATGTACTTCCGCTTCATGCATAGCCAAGAGGTGAGGTTGTAGATACACATCGTCAAAAATGTGTTGACGAGAAAAATCAACACGCCAGCCTGGGAGATCTGCTTAGCTCCAGTGCAGGTCCTAGAATCGATGAAGCGTGGGCGTGCCAGTCAGTTTGATACTGCCACTGACAAGTTATGCAAAACAGCAGAACATAAATCATATCGGCCGATAGACCGATACCCAAAAACTAACTGATCGGCTGATAAGCCGATAGTGCAATTCCAGCCGATGCCGATGCCAGCCGATGGTGTTAGGGTTTGAATCCATCGACTGTGTGTTGAACAAATATTTATATAAAGGTGACGGCTGACAATAACATGATATATATAACATTGCATGAACCAATCACATGATGAAATAGATATTGATTTAAAGATTAAAGCATACATCGGCTGGGAGTCCAATGTCATAAAATCCAAATGATCAAATGTTCAATGAAACCTCTGCTACAACCGGCTAGATCCAACTTGTATACAATCCTTGTAAGCCGATGCAATACCCGGATAACTCACCAGCTAAAACCCCGATGAAACCCTTAGTGGCAGTCAACAGGTAGGCTAGAGAATACGGTTCTAATCATGACTTAGTAGATCAAACTGATGCAGCACTAAGTATGAAAAAAAATAATATCTAGACAATCAAGCCCTTGGCTGATTTTCAGGGTGGTAGATGCCTAAGCTAATTTAATCTAATATAACGATTTAGCCGGTATTGGCAGAAACACTAAAACGAGAGATAGCCGATAGAGCCAAATCAAGATACTAAAATTAGATTCAATAGAGACATATGATAAATAATCAGGCAAAGATATCAACCTAATCGAAGCAATCCAAGAGGTCGAATGTACTGATGCAGCCTTGGACGACGCCAACGTAGCCAATACGACTGCCTGAGCCGACGGGACCTTGGACTTACCCCTTCGCCGGAGATCGAAGCCGATGCAGCCCCGTGTCAGGTGCCAAGTTCCGCCGGATGACAAAGTAGAACAGATAAAAGAAAGGTGGCAATGCGCCGAGTTGTATTGATCGAGAGAGATGTTACATGAACCCTGGGCTTACATATTTATACCCGTAGGGTGATAAAGATCCTAACAGATTACAATCCAAACTTTCCTAAAGATAAAAAGAAATAGATAAAGTCCTTATCGGATACTAAACAGACTTTCCTAAAGATAAAATAGGAAACTAACAATCTCTTCCTAATTAATAGATACAAGCCGTATCCTCCTTCGACTCGGTTTCTTCTGGATAAGATCTTCTCAAACCGAATCTAACAAGAATCCGACTGCTGGAGATATGGATAACAGAAAACCCCCATCGCCTGATGCAGAACTCCAAGCCGATACTGACTCTGAGCCGATCCTAACCCTTAGCCGATAAGGACTTCGGGGTTTACCAAATTTTGGTGTTAACACATGCCCCCCAGTTTTGGAGTATGAGAAGTCATGCTTCAAAATTTTCCTTGTCTTGATCGCCCTAAAACTGATTCTTTTCTTCTTCTTGACACCGGCTCTCATAAGCCGATACCTTCTATAATAGCTGAACCAAGCTGTCGAACTCATGGATGAAAAACTGCCTTGGTTAGCTGCCGACAACCCTTGGAATGCAAGATCTGCTATCTGCTCATCACTTAGGCTCAAACCATAACATCGGTTGTGGACATTACGAAACCTTTGAATGTATTTCTTAGCCGATTCCCCTTCTTGATGTTTAACTGATGTCAAATCTGCAAGCCTCAACTCGCTAACCCCAGCAAAGAAGTACATATGAAACTGCTTCTTACGAACGGCCCAACTTCTGATAGAGTTTGGTGGCAATGATGAAAACCATGTGAAAGCCAATCCAGTCAAAGACAATGAAAAAGTCTAACTTTCAGAGCTTCTTCAGCCGATTCTTCCCCATATTGAGCTAAGAATCGACTGATATGTTCCACAATGAATATACCATCTTGCCCTGAAAACATGGAGAAATCTGGAACCTTGTATCGGCTTGGAAGCGGAACCCTATCAAACCACTCAGGATATGGCAGCCGATACACAGAAATTTGATTTTTGCGTTTAATTCCAAACTGCTCGTCCATTACATTTGCAATTATATCGGCCCAATCCTGTTTGGACGAATATCTTTGAATTTCCTCTGGCCGATATTGCTGATGTGGCTCTGCATACTGATATCGATCAACTTGCCCCCCGAGCCAATTTTGTTGTTGCTGATGATGCTGGGATTGGTCACCAATTTGCCCCCTATGCTGATTTCTTAAAGCAATCACCCTGGGAACTGTTTCCTCGAACAAACCATGCAATGTACTCATCAAAACTCTAGATTGATCGAACACAACACGATGAATGATGTTATCGACCATCTCTTGAAGTGTCTCGCCATCCATCTCTTGAAGTGTCTCGCGATCCATCGGCTCAGTAGATTGTTCCCTGTCTTGATTCATCAGCTTGAGAGATTGTTCTTCCTCGGCCTTGACTTCTTTACCAAACATTGTGGCAATTATGGGTCCACCGAACCGTGTAAAAAGATGTGTTATCCAAAACAAGGTCCCATCAGGCGTGCCAAAAATGTGTTGACGAGAAAAATCAACACGCCGGCTGGAAGATGCGCTTAGCTCTAGTGCGGCTCCTAGAATCGATGAAGTGTGGGCGTGCCGATCGGTTTGATCACGCCACGACAAGTTATGCAAAACAATAGAACATAAATCATATCATCGATCGGTTAGTTTTGGGTATCGGTCTATCGCCCGATATGATTTATGTTCTGCTGTTTTTTTATAACTTGTCAGTGGCAGGATCAAACTGACTGGCACGCCCGCGCTTCATCGATTCTAGGACCTACACTAGAGCTAAGCAGATCCCCAGGCCGGCGTGTTGATTTTTCTCGTCAACACCCATCTAGCATGCTCTTTGTTCCTGAACAAAACGCTAGAGTCGTGGTATTATAGGAAAATATCACATCACCTTAGCAGGAACTCTCTTCTTCGAAGGTTGTCCGTCAACTTCGCCTGGATCATCTCGTCTAATCTTGTATCGTAGTGCTTTACAAACCAGACATACTTCTTGGTTCTCATACTCCTCATCGCGATAGAGGATACAATCGTTCGGACATGCGTGTATCTTCTATACTTTCAGTCCTAGAGGGCAAACTAACTTCTTAGCTTCGTACGTTGATTCTGGCAATTCGTTTCCCTTCGGAAGAATGTTCTTCACGAATTTTAATAACTCGCCAAATGCCTTGTCACTAACACCATTTTTGGCATTCCATTACAAGAATTCCAGCGTGGAACCCAACTTTTTTTGCCCCTATTTGCAACCTAGGTACAAGGACATTTTGTGGTCCGCTAACATACGCTCTAATTTCTGCATCTCCTTTTTCACCTTCGCAGTCCTCCTTTATGTCACGCAACATCTGACCAAGATCATCGGCACCGTTGTTATCTTCAACATCCCCGTCCGCCTCGCCTGCTGTATTTTCTTCAAATCCATCGTATTGACCACAGTCCAGAATGTTATTGTCTTCTTCTTCATCTTCTTCCATTGCAACTCCTATCTCTCCGTGCAATGTCCAACAATTGTAGTTAGGCATGAATCTCGACTGAAACAAGTGTGCATGAATACTTTTTGATGTAGAATACTTCTTCTGGTTTTTGCATGTTTTGCATAGACAACGTATAAAGCCCTTGTACTTGTTAGCATTGGTCATACTAAAAAATAATGCATGCCTTAAATAAACTCTGTCGACTGTCGATCCATGGTGTATATCCATTGACGATCAATCTACATGAAATGCATAAAAATCATAAAAAATCCACGAAAGGCAAACTATTTGAATAATAATATAATAATTATACATCAATAATCAAACAATAATTATATAATAATCCCATATACTTAATGTATTGTACTTAATAAAATTTAGAATTATTTTTAAAAGTATTTTAAGTTCTAAACATATTTTTCATGTGGTGTACTTATTTCTAACTATTTTAACAATTTTTAAATTACCTTAGTTTTATAATCTTTTATCAAACTTTCTATATTTTTTCTTTGTCATCTATTTTATAACATTTTTATCCACAAGCTTCTAATTTTAAAAAGTAACATAATTTTCCCTAAATAAATTTTCTCTCTCATCATTTTCCATAAACGTTTTTAGAGATAAAAATGTATAGAAATATACCTACAAATGTAATATGCTTAGCATACATCATTAGAGCATTGAGTTGCTAATTTTAAAACTAACAGACCCGCACTTCAGAGACTATAATTGAAGCATGCACAAATTTTCTCTCTCATCATTTTTCATGAACCTTTCCAGAGATAAAATATATAGAAATATACCTACAAATGTAATATGTTAAGCATACATCATTAGAGGATGAAGTTGCTAACCTTTTAGATCCCTCCAATTTGTATATTATCACCAAAACAATTTCACAAAAAAATTTGGTAGCACCTCCCTTCCTTCTGCAAACCTTTGTAGCAATGGCTTGAGCTGGAGGATGAATAAGGAGTATAAAAATCACCTTCACTTTAGTCCCGGTTGATGTTTACAGCAAGGAGTAAAGATCATTTAGATCTTTAGTGTCGGTTGGTAATATCAACCGGGACTAAAGTTAAGATCTTTAGTCCCAGTTGGTGTTACTAACCGGGACTAAAGATCCCCGACGGCCTGACATATTCTGATGAAAAATGAATCGGGACTAAAGATGATCTTTAGTCCTAAGAGCTGTTGCACTTTTTAACTGAAATTAAAAATATTTTTCAGTATTGGTTCCTATTAAAACCGAAACTATTATGAATTTTAGCATATGGATCAATTATAAATTTTAGCATATGGATCAAAGATGAGTTCTTTAGCAGTGTACATAGATGTGGTTAGATCAAGACATAATGGTCCCCTTGTGGATGAATATGATACTCCTTTCTTTTTAACCTTTGTTTTAAGGGAACAAAGACATGCACGAGCTTTGGAGTGCCGACAACATGGTATCTCAGATGAGTGTACTCCACGTCTAACATCCCCAAATTTCCTTTACTTGTTTTGTCTCTATCTTAAAATTTCATGGGACACAGAATTATGAGACTTAATTAACAAGGCCTTGCTGGGTAGAGCTAATTGTGGCTGTGGCTGTAGTTGCATCACACTAACCATTAGCAAAACTATGCTTACGGTTGCTGCTGTAGTGCTACGGCTATGCAGACACGGCTATAGGAACTGAGCATGTCCAAGTAATAAGATTAAGAAAGGATTTAATTTGAATAAATTAAACGTGACCAGATGTTTGGTTTTGTTTGAGGTTTGCTTTATCCTATAGTTTATATGGGCTTTCATATATTATTTTTCCTATTGGACTAGCTTTAATTTGGCTTATAAGCCACAACTAATTTCAGGACTCTTTGAAACGCATGAATGGAAAAAATAGAGAAATACAAAAACACTGGATTCTGATAGTAAGGAATGCAAGTATAAAACAAAAGATTATAAAACACATAAAAATAATATAGAAATGATAATTTGATTGGATCAAGAGAATAACACAAGAATTAGATGAGAGATAGATTTAAAGAAAAATTTTTCCAAGATGTTGGACCGGCCTCTTGCTGACTTTCCTCCAAATCTTTATAGGATTATCCGTTCCATATAAATTTTAAAGGACAGGATAGAATTCAACAAATGCCTTCATAGGATTTTTTTTCATAGGAGTGAAATCCTCCAAAATTCCTATATTTTTCTTAGAAATCAAAGTGGCCCTTAAATTTTAGACAATAAATTTAGGGGGGTTCACTTCTATCACTTAGAATACACATAATAGAAGTCTTACCATAAAAACTAATTTCCGTCGTTTCAGCATCATATATATTCAGTTGATAGGTCGCATCCTAAATAATCCCCTTTTTTTAAAAAAGAATTAATATCTCTCAAAAGAAATCCCTTTCAAACAACCCTCCACATCTTGCTACAAATATAGTATTAAGGTGTTGTTTGGAGCTTTAGTCATGATACCAAAGATTAGTTGCTGGATTAAAAATTTTAGTCTCATACTGTTTGGTACAGAGACAATGTTACCCCTATTCAATTATACAAGCTGAAAATAGAAATTAGCTTGTTATCACAAATTAAAATAAGAATACAAACTCTAAGTATTTAATATTATAATATTGGATTGTGCAATATCAAAAATTTCAACAGTGGTTGGATTCCGTTTGATGTCATCCTTGAAGAGGTGGGCATAGTACGAGATATCTTGTTCATCAAAAGCAAGTCCCATCTTCACATTTATTTCTTCCAAAGCTTCCCTTCCCCTTTCTATGACTGGAAGAATAAGGACGGGTCAGGAACTACATCTAAATGAAATGATGTGAGCTTGTTAGGATAAACACACTGTGTCATTTTATGATGAACCAAAGCAGCAAAGTCATTAAGCTGGCTTTCATCAAGTGCACCATAGCTGATCCAGACACAAAAGGTATCTCCTCGATCTCTCTAAGCGAGTTACTTCCATCAACGAGAGAGATTTACATATCGAGACAACATTGGTCGAGAACGCTGTTGAAAAAGTCATTCGGGGACCAACCTCAACAATGACACTATAAGGGCTCCTAGATGATTTCCTCCTCAAAAAAGCTTTGTGTTTGTAACTTATCAGGTTCATAGGTTTCTGCTAAGAGCCACTGAAGTGTTGCAAGCTTCTCCGGAGTTAATACATTATGCAATTGAATGTTGAAGCATTGCTCGGTCTTTATATCCACAATATTAGAAGAAACCTTTGCTTGCACTTGCCTGAGTAGCTCAATTGTTTCACTCTTTTGAAGATACGGTATACGACAGGGACAAGTTCAAAATATCTTACACGAAAATAACCTCACCTCCAAAGTATAGTCCATAAAACACATATAAAACCAGAGGTAGAGGCGATTAACTTTTAGATCAAACTTGAAGGCTAAAAGTCCTATTGGATTCGATTCTTCACAGCAGTGAGAGAGTTATAGAGAGAAATATAAAAGGATGAGATAAGAACAAGCAGCAATGCAAACAAGCTAAGCCCGTAAGGCGTGCTCACTGGTAGAGGGAATCAATCAATCCAGGTCCGTATCGACGCCAAATCCAGTACAAGTGAAGGGTGGAGAACGGCGATGGCGACAGCGTCGCGGCGGGAGGAGGACGGCGACGGCCGGAACTTGCTCGAAAAGGCGGTGGGAGGCCGGTAGCAGCGCACGGAGGAGGAGGAGGACGTCATCCTGGCACAGCTGGCATCGCGAAGGACGACGGCAGCGGCGGCACTCGGAGAGGAGGTGGCTGGGTGGGATGGCGGCGTGGGGCGTAGGTAGTAATTTTTGTCGTCGGGGACGCTGCATGTTTGGGACGGGAGAAGAGAGAAACTCGTGTTCAGGAGGGCAGTGACTGGAAAATAGCTCTATTATATAGGTAGCCAGATGGGCCAAGCCGAAGTGGGCCGGCACGGGCATGTGTGTACTGTAGACGGCACGTCACGGCACGACACGAAAGGGAAACGGGCCGTGCCGACACGGCACGACTGGCCGTGCCTTGCTTGGGCTGCCGGTCGAGCCCATGGGCCGGCACAAGACGACCACGTGTGTGCCAAGCACGGGCATGGCACGGCACGGCGGCCGGCCGGCACGGAAGGGAGTGGAGCGCGGGGCAACCGGGGACGGGCGGATGGCCGACGGCGTCACGGGCGGCGGCCGGCGATGAGGAGGACTGGAGGAAGCACGGGCGCGGGCGCGTGGCCACGACGGAGGAATCACGGGTGACGGCCGACGGCGTGGAGGGTTGGACGGCCGACGGCGTGGAGGACGACGAGTGCGCGTCGCAGCGCCGGCTCGTCTCGGTGTCGGCTTCGGCGTCCGGGTGTTGCGCCGGTCATGGCGCGTGCGGGTGGCGGTGGGCAGCGTCGGCGTATAGAAGAGAAGAAGCCAAAGGGATCAAGGGATGGACTTGTATGCGATTTTACCATTTTAACCTTAGTGTAAGTAGTACAGTTATAAAACTACTTGTATAAAATGGTAATTTCGTATTAGTTGGCTAGGGTTTCCTGGCCAAACGGGCCAACCTCAGCCCATGGGCCGTAACCAGGCTCATGTCAACACAGGCACGGCTCGGCCAGCCGTGAGCCGTGCTTGGGCCGAGGGTGAGGCACGTGGGCCGGCACGACACGACCCGTCACAGTAACCATGCCTAACAGGTCGTGCCTCACCCGTGCCCATGTCGGGCTGGGCCGTGCTGCCCGTTTGGCCACCTATACTCTATTCATCCTAATTAGTACCTCTATTAGGGACTAATGGACTAATCCTATTTTAGTCCTTTTAGTCCCTCCTGTTTGGGATTTTACAGATTAAAAGAGACTAAAAGGGACTAAACTAGAATAGTCCCTAAACCAAACAGCATCTAAAGATGTGGTTGTAGTGTTTCTCCTTTCACTACAATACAAGAGGAACACCCCTTCTAGCAATGGATATATCCACTACTTGTGATAGTGTTCTTAATTTTGAGGTGGACGTGACGGTGTAGAACTGTAGATGTAGGTCTTCAGATGCGCATGATGACCTGCCGTGATATACGGAGGTCCATATCGATTTCATCTTGTGTGAGCCATTGCTACTTCCCAGTTTCTAGAACACAAGTACCGTCCATATGCGCAAGGGAAGAGTGCAGAGGAGGGACAAATCCAGCAGGGACTGGGACAAATGAGGTGTGGTTTATGGTCTAATTTGATCTGCTACGCTATCAACGATATAGTCCCTTCTTTTCAAAATGATGTTGTTAACTTTTTACAATGTTCGTCCATTCATCTTATTTAAAATTTTAGTATAAATATTATTTAAAATTTTAGTATAAATATATAAAAGTACAAGTTAAGATTAAATTTTATTTGACGAACAAGTCATCACAAAATAAATGATATTTATATATTTTTTAATAAGACGAATGATCAAACGATATATAAAAAATCAATGGCGTCGTACATTTTAAAATGGAGAGAGTATATGACAGTAAGTTATATTTGAAACTAGAGGGAGAACATGGAAAGGATGGAGGGTAGAGTTGTAGAGATAAATAATCCATCTCTCACCTATCGCAGGGCTCCCGCTGCGCTCTCACGTGGTGGGCTCGGAGGTGAAACCCTAGCCGCCCGTGCTGCCACCTCCCACCCACCCTCCACACCTCACCGCCACTGGAGCTCGCCACCGGAAAGCTGAGCGACCAGCCGAGAAGGCGGGGGAAGGGCGAGAAGACCCGGCGAAGCCCGTCCTCGGTGTGGGAGGACGAAGCGGCGTATGGCGGTAGCAGGACACCGGCGGCCGGAGACAGCAAGGGCACGACGAATCCTACACCTCGCAAGGCGGAGACACATGCGACGGTGGAGGTTGGACGGTGGAGGTTGGCCGCTGGAGCGAAGGTGGTGGCAATGGTGCCGGATCTAGTGTTCCTAGATCTAGTTTTAGCAACGGTGATGGGAGAAAGCGGGCGGCACCGGCTAGGAGTGTGGCTCTCGGCGGAAGATTGTCCCGACAGGGAGACGCGTGGTCTGCAGCGGGAGGTCGGTGAGGCACGCAGAGGCTCATGGCTAGCGAGCGTGACGCGAAGGATGGAGTGGTGTGGCAGCGAGCCTGCCCTGGTGGGAGCACGGCAAAGATGGAGGCGATGCGATGACGAGGCTGCCGCGGTAGGAGGATGAAGGGACGGCGATGCGAACAGGCGGCCCGTTGCGGAGGACACGGGCAGCCTGGTCGAGGCGGCGACGACGTTAGCGCCATGAGGTGGGCGTTGAAGGCTGCAGCGAGCTCCTTTTTAGGCATCAATCCTCTTACGGCGATGGCTTGCCGTCACAAGATGGCCACGCTAGACGTGATAGTGTGGGGGAGAAGGGATCCATCCTTCTCTCTCACCCTCTCCCTCCCCAACCCACTCACATGGATGGTTCTGCAATGCGTCGGAGGTCGAGATCCTACTTTGATGGCTGGCCGACGATGAGGCATTGCCGCGGTGGCTGCGCGTTGAAGGGGATTAGCTGGTGGTGACCGATGAACCTGACATGTACTCAATGATGCAGGAGAGTAGGGAAACTATGGGTGAAGGCCTAGCCTTTGAGCCGGCAACGACGATGCCTGTGGGTGCCGCTTTCTCCTTGAGGCGTTGTTGCGCTTTTTCTCCTCTCCCAATGGTTTCTTTAGGTGAAAGCCACGTCCTGTTCTATAGGACGGGTGGCGGCGGCGCTCCTAGTGTCGTTTCATTTTTGAAGGTATTGTTTAGAAGATCCATTTTTTGGGGGTATTCAGCTGCAGATGCGCGGTGTGGTTGTTTTTTATTTTTTTACCCTCTTAAGACTATAGACTTGTATTTTTTATGTTGTATCAATAGATGTCGCACTGTTTTATGGGTTGTTTAAGAAAAGATAAATAATCCGTGAAACCTATAAAACCCCACACCATGCATGCATGCATAATTTTACTTATTGAAGTTGGTAATATAAAGTCGTACACTCAACTACAGTACAGCTCTGCTTATCATACTTAATGGTGTTTTCTAAATTGCGCGCTTAACAGGTAGGTTCAGTAATGAAAAGAGAACCTTCCCGAATATCCAAACTATAATTGTTCTGTTTCATGTTAAATTTCTATGCAAATACAGTGTTTCAAATAGCTCGTGCCACTATTGAAAAAACCATTATTGGTTGAAGTGGCAAAAAACACAGTACTCCCGGTTTGAGTTGCACCCAAGACTAGAGATGATCTCTAGTCCCGGTTAAAAAATTCAACGGCCCTCTAGGAACAGTAGTCCCGATTCGTGTCACGAACCAGGACTAAAGATCACCTCTAGTCCTGGTTCAAATGTTGTCAGCGTGTGTCAGAGCGCCGGGGACCTTTAGTCCCGGTTGGTAACACCAACCGGGACTAGATATGCTTACCTCTAGTCCCGGTTCGTGTTACCAACCGGGACTAAAGGTCCCCGACGCTCGACACGCGCCGACAACATTTGAACCGTCATCTCTAGTCCCGGTTCTTGAAATGAACCGGAACTAAAGGTCCTAGAGAGCCGTTGAAATTTTTTATACCATTGCCTCGAGACTAGAGATGGCATCTCTAGTCCCGGTTGGTGTTACCAACCGGGACTAGAGATTTTCTTTATATACTCCTTCCTCCTCCATCCCGAGCCAGCCACACTTACATCTTCAAAATTTTTCTCAGCTAGAGGTCCGGTGCTGCCGAGGTTAGCACCTTCTTTGGTGATAATATATTTGCACTATAAGGTTAGCAACTTCTTACTCTTATTTGCGGATGTTTTTTATACATTTTGCTATCTACTTGTATAACTTCTTACAATCTTAGCACTTCGTATTTTACGGTTATTTTATATACATTTTCATCTCTAGGTTTGTTTGCAAACATGAGAAGATGTTTTCCCGCCCGCTGAAATTCACCTCTAGTCCCGGATGGTTTCAAAAACCGAGACTAATTATTACCGTACCCAATTATATTGTGTTATATTCATATATAATTATAATTAACATATGTTCATATATTCATATATAATTAAGATATGTAATATACTTAACATAAAATATTATAAATTAAAATAATAACATATAATTAACATATATCATATTCCAAACTATTTAAAATTTAAATAATAATATATATTTAACATATGGCCTATTTGAAAAAAATTAAATTAAAATAAAACATATAATTAACATTTGTCGTATTTAAAACTATTTTAAACCATAAACCCTAAACCCTAAACCCTAAACCTTAAACCTAAACCATTTTACCATTAACCCTCAACCTAAACCCTAAACCCTAAACCCTAAACCCTCGTGCGGCCTGCGTGATTGACATGTAGAAGGACTACGACACGAGCTGGAACGTCAATGCCTTCTCCTCTGATCTAACATCGTCTCTCATGCTCTTGGAGGCTGCTCCATTCTCATCACTGTAATAGAGCAGTGGCAATCTCTTCTCACTTTATTCTACCTTGTTCTCCGATTGCTTCATCTCATCCCAATACTTCAGCACATCATCCTCAAAGATGACACCAAGCTCGTCTGCATGGCAAGAAACAAGTGTCTAAGCAACACAAATCCAGAAAACATCATTCCTTTTCGATTAGAGAAAAGAGAGCATCATTCTTGCGTTGATCTGAGTAGAAAGAAAAGAATCATACCTTGTAAAATGTTGCTTTGCATGACAGTAGAGCAGAATGGCTGGCGATGGAAGCTCGGGAAGGAGATACTGGAAAAGAGAGCTTCCTCCTCAAGCAGGTAACTATCAGTCCAAAGGCTAGTGCAATAAGGCCATCAGCTAGTTCATGAAAAAAGGTTAGATCAATAACAGATAAACAGATAAACAAAGACAGTCTTACAGCCAAAAGAAGCTACTGCTATAAAATTTTCTCAGCGATGAGCATGGTTAACCATATGCATGATGCAAGGCAAAACTGCATTTACCTATGTTTTTGGCTGGGCTCCATTATTTCGAGAGACATGAATCAAATCTCACACTCCAATGACTCGGGATCAATGAAATAGCTTATCTTAGTCGTCTCGTCCACATCCGTATCCAGTTGCTCCTGATGAATCGTGAAGAGGCCCCGACGTTTTTTTCCTGTCTTCTTCACCGATCTTGGTCTCTTTCAACATGTCATGATCCATCGTAGTAGCCTTCTTCACCGTCTTGGTCTGTTCAATATTTAATGATCCGGATCACGGTCTTTTTTCTTGCTTTTCTCCCTTTGCTTCATAATCTTTCTGTCTTGCTATTTCTTCGAGTACGATGTAGCAGTACTCGTGTATCTCCATCAAACTTTGAATAGCGAGAGATATGGCAATGATTGGATAGTGCGGCTATATATGGCAATGATGACTTGCCTCCCCTGTTCCCGTCTCAATGCCTCGGCAGCGCCATGGAAGCCGCCGGTGACGCGCACGACGACGGACTACCTCTATCCGCCTGCCGTGATCGATGAGTACTACCGCCGCCACCGTCCCAGTCTTGGCTGTAGCCGCCACCGCTGCCGCCGGTCTCCCTGATTTAGAGGTGTGCTTTCTCTGTGTTTCAGCGGCAATATTAAAGTTCTCGTTGCTAATGTCTTCTGCCTTATTCTCGTGAATTGCCACATAAGCATTAGCCGTTAGAGCATTATTGTCCTGACCACAAGTTAGGATCTTCTGTGAGTATGGAGCATGTCGACGACCGTCCTCCTCCTCCTCTTGTAATTCTCCCTAAGGACTTTTTCGTCAACCTCGGTCTCACCCTTTTACCGTTTTTATTCATAGCTCCCTGCAATTGTAATATGATCTAGGGGAATTGACTATGATTCAGTGGATGGTGTTGGTGCCTCCTCCAACGTGGTTCCCCTTGTTCACTGTCCGAGGGACTGTTCAGTGCCTCCTCCTCCAACGCTTGTAATTCTGGAATACAACGGTTGGTGGCTTAAACCGGTTGGTGGCTTAAACCGGTTGGTGGCTTGTAATTCTGGAACTACAAGAAACAGTTACAAAAGAAATATATCCTGAAGGGCCAAACACCAGACTTCGACAAGTTCCCAAAGCTCAGAGATCATTGGGATGCTTTTGTTGAGCACAAGACCAGTGAAGAAGCACAATCAATCATAGAAAAGAACAAGGCCAATGCAGCAAAAAAGAAATACCATCACAGGCTTGGGTCAGGCAGCTATAAAAAAGCAATGGAGAAATGGAAAAAAAATGAAAGCTGACCTAGAAGCACGGGATATCGTTCCGTGCACAGCAACCGGCCGAACGATCAAAGAACTGGTTCTATGCTCACGGCGGCTCACTAAATCCCGTCGATGGCACAGTGATCTTTGGTGATGAAATTCTAGAAGTCGGACGGAGGTTAGAGGAGGCGGTGCAGCGCCTCGGGCTCCTTCAGGCCCGATAGAGAGAAGGGACGAGCTAACGCTCGGCCTCCAAAACCCGTAGCACCCGGGCGTACGCGAAGAAAAGGCATCGTCCCATGGAAATACGGGTTCCAAGCTGACATCGCCACATACAGGAGCCGAATGAGGTCAAAGCGAGAGAATGATGCTAGATTCGCAGAGATGGAAATGAAGCTCTCGCAGATCGATCAGATTGTCGATGAAAGGGTGGCCGTAAGGTTGGCCGAGGAGCGGAGCCGTGGGTTAGCCAACAACGGATCCAAGAACAACCGCACAACTCCAACAACAATACAGCGGCTAGGCGTCATCCGGAAATGTAGGCGAGATGGCCCCACAAGCTCAACCGGGTCCGCCATGCCCCGTGGATGACATCACACAGCGGACCCCGTGTGATGTGCACATCCCGCTGAAAAACATAACAATAAAGGTATATTCATACTTTTATGTTGTACGTATATTTTCTTTAATAACTTGTCAATCAACGGTCATTATTAACTAATAAGCAATCTTCTCAACAGGTCACGTCGGGCATGGCTATTCCAGTAGCCTGAGACAGCACCTACCACTCCCGGTCCGTTCCACCTTCGTACTCGAAGGTTGAAATTGAACAGGTGGAACGCGGCTATGAAGATCTGGAGCTGGATATCCCCGGAGGAGACGAGGAGACGACGCTAGGAGAAACGGCTCATGGAATATTTCTCTGGAGGAACATCTACATAAAATTCCCCGGACGAACAGCGTCTCCTATCGTTCCACCGCCTTCGCCTCCACGTGGGCCGTCTCCTCCGCCTCCTTTGCCGCCTCCGCCTCCTACGTCGCCTCCACGAGCACCGACTCCTAGACGGCCGTCTCCAACTCCACCGCCTTCCAACCCTCCTCCGTCGCCACAACGAGCACCGACTCCTAAACAGTCATCATCCAAGAGCACGCCGTCAATATCAAGCAGTCGTCCAAGAAAGACTCAGAGAATTGAGAAGACGCCGCCACCCGCACCAAAGCGGTCGGCCTCAAGCAGGGGGAAGAAAGTGGGCAAAGATGTACCCCAGCTTGGCATGCAGCCACAGAAAGCCTATGGAGTTCAAGACGATCCCAAATATTAGACCTGATTTAAGACAATTCATTCAAGAAGCGGAATTAATATGGATCAATTACACGGCGTGCACCCCGGCGAAGGCTCCGCTTAAATACAAGTTCAACCTTGGAAAGCCTCTCGTCAAGCCGGATCTCGTGAAAAGGCTTCCAACTCTGATGTACCGCTTCCATCACTGGTACATGCAACAATCGAGCAAGGGTGAAGACATGATAACATGCAAATATTCAACTGACTACTTCTTCGATGGAGATGACTACATTTATATCCGATTCGAAGATATATTCGACCTGTACCAACGTGATGCCCTTGACGTCTCACTTCTAACCGCGCGGGTTTTGTAAGTATCTCCCGGTTATTTCGTTTCTTACCTACTTGAATTTAGCTGACTAAAATTCTTTTAACCGTTGTAGAATGGCGATCCAATACTGCAACAAGCACGAATGCACCAAGCATAGATTCATGGATCCACGGAAAATCAACGGCCCATTGGTTGATCAATTTTCTAATGACACAGTGGACAACATATACAACGCGCTTGTGAAGCAACCCTTCCGGTCCTTCATCCTTCTGCCCTATAATACTGCGTAAGTTTTTTCTTTCTTTTCGAACCAATTTCAATCCCGTGCATACATAAAGTTTCATATGTGTCATCTAAACCAATTTATAGATTCCACTGGATTCTATTAGTACTTGACATGGGTCACCAAAGATCCATGTCTTTGACTCAATGGATAAACCGAGTCCACGTACTCCCATATATTTGAACTGTTTAATGTGTAATGCCATCTTACTTTCTATTGCATATATGCGGTTCTCGGATAATTACGTGCTAACTTTCAACTGCACGTAGGGCATGGGAGCGATTCCGGGGTAATGTTCGTGGAAATTGGAAAGATAAGCTCTCTGTGCGGATGATGTTTCCAGTGAGTAACATGCCTCCTCCTAATTTGAGTTGAATCATTATTATGTTCGAAAATATGATATGCATGTTAAATATGTCGTCGT
The DNA here is from genome assembly GCA_019925245.2 of Oryza australiensis. Taxonomy (NCBI): domain Eukaryota; kingdom Viridiplantae; phylum Streptophyta; class Magnoliopsida; order Poales; family Poaceae; genus Oryza; species Oryza australiensis. Next base: position 1,005,573 of record JAIFGZ020000229.1, on the reverse strand, counting down.
TTCTCTTTTAGTGTGCAAAACAGTCGCAGGGCACCAACCTATGTGGATATTACGTCTGCGACTATATTCACCGCTTTGTGACCGAAGTTAAAACTGTCGATAATCTAGATGTACGTATAACACCAATTCATACATTACGTCTCGATTTCTTATTCACTTCATATATTTATTTCTCATTTATTGTAATTAATGACAGCTTATGCGAGTAAGAGACGACCTCCCCCACGAGACTTTCATACAAGCCGCTCAGAAGATTTGATGGGATTTATTAACGAGCAGTCGTTGATCCCGCAGGGGAGTTCTTCATTAGTTTTAGTAGCTAAACCACAAAGAAAGTAGATTAGAGACAATTTTTTATAAGCTAGCTAGGAAACATGTATGAATATTGTACATATTTTGGTAATATATGTATATTTCCTTTCTTAAGTTCGTTTAAATGTGTGTAAATTATATATTTATGTGTATTATAATTTATGTGTAATATATATATATATAGCATCTATCTGTAGAAATGACAAATTAAAAAATAATCTTTAGTCGGTTGAAGCCACCAACCGGACTAAAGATTGCGAGCCGCCACGTGGCTCCGCCACCTTTAGTCCCGGTTGGTGGCTTCAACCAGACTAAATGTGCATCTCTAGTCCCGGTTATTTAACCGAGACTAGAGATAGACCACCTCTAGTCCCGGATTCGTAGTCCCGGTTTGACAACCGGGACTATTGAAGGTTACGAACCGGGACTAATGTGGCTTTCTTCAGTAGTGTGCCGTCAACATTTGCAATAGCTGTACAATAGACGTGATTAGATCAAGACATAATGGTCCCATTGTGGATAAATATGATGCTCCTTTCTTTATTTTTAAAGGGAACAAAGACATGCACGACCTTGACCTCTACAAACCATAGAAGGATTGGAAGGCTTAACCTTTGGAGTGCAGATAATAAGGTATCTCACATGAGTGTACTTCATGTCTAACATCCCCAAATTTGCCTTACTTGATTTGTCTCTGTCTTAAAATTTCATGGTATATGAAACTTAATTAATAAGGCTTAGCTGCATTGAGCTTGTTGTAAAACTATGCTAGGGTTGCTGCTGCAGTGCTGTGGCTATGTAGACACGCAGCTATGGGAACTGAGCACGTTCTAGTAATATAAGATAAGATTCAGAAAGGAACTGAGCACATCCATATTCATGTTTATTTTATTTGAGGTTTTCTTTAATATCCCTACAGTTTATAGGGCTTTCCTATATTTCTTCCGTGTTCAACTAGCTTTGGCTTATAAGCCACAAGCAATTTTAAATTTTAGAAGAATCTAACCTGTAACAGGGTATTTGTACTTTTATTTTACTAAATTTGTATGGTTATTTTTTCTTATCATGCATTAGTGTGCTACTGTTACGGGTTTGTGGATATGGACTTGGCACGAGGCTTCGAGAAATCCTGGGTGGTCACTGCAACTAACGTACGTAAATTTTGTGATTATGCCGTGATGTGGCAGTGTTGCTCCCACATTAAACCATTTGATCATGTCGAGTTAACAATAATGATATGGTTTATTCTGGCGTCATTTTGGGCTTTACGGCCTTTTCGGGCAAACCGGGGCTGGCCTTTGGATATGTGTTCCTCTGAATGCATGGCCCATGTCATTGATGGAATCAAATAAAGCACAGCTATACTGCTGGTAGGGTATAGGAAAAAGTTCACTACAAGTCCCTTATCTATGTGTCAAGTTTCGATCACATCTGCATCTTTCATCTTCCAAACTAGTATAAGGTCGCCTTCTTTTTCATACCTTTTCTAACTTTTACTTTCTTATTTTTCACATACACACTTCGTAAACTACGTTTTTTCCAAAAATTTTCTATAGAAGAGTTGTTTTAAAAATCATATCAATCTATTTTTTAAGTTATATTAGCTAATACTTAATTAATTATGTATTAATCGATTGTTTGGTTTAGCATGCAAGGTGGAAAGGGTTCCCAACCCTTCTCACCGAACACAGCCTAGAGTATAGATATAGTCCTAAGACAATTCAGATGATGGTTTTAGCTGATGTGGCATCCATGTGGCGTGTTGACTTGGTCTTCATCTGATGTGACGTGTGGTACCACATGTTAGTCAAAAGCGAGAAATAAAAAACCATGGCCCACATGTCACTTGTTCTTTCCTTCTTTCTTCTTGCTCTCATCCTCTCATAAAGCCAGGCACCGGTGCAAATGGTCTTCTCCTCCAGCTTGAAGGCCACCGCCGCTAGCCTCCCCGCCTCCTCCCTCTTCGCCCTCCTTTCTAGCGACACAACGACAAACTAGCCTGTGGGGATGGAGTGAGGCTTCGCCAGTGCCCTCCTCTTTGACCTCCCACCCCTTCCCTCACCTCAATTGACCACAGCAGAGGCTGCTGAGAGGAAGGAGCGGTGGCAATCGAGAGGCGAGAAGATGGCAACCATCGGCTTGGGCCGCCGCCTCCTCCTCTCCACCATCGCCAGGGCCACCATCTCCATGGAGGGGGTGGTAACGTGAGTCTCCGAGTGACCTTAGCCCTACCGGTATTGCCACAATGGCCCTGCTTGAAGTACGCATCTTTCTTCTCTTCGTATTCTTGGCAGCAGAATGGATGCCATGCATGCCGACTATGAGGAAGGTCAAGGAGTTGATAAAGTCAGAGCCCTCCCCCTCCCTCCTCCTGTCACCATCACCATCAGAGGAGAATGCATATATGGCGTTCCCATCATCGTCTTCGGCGAAAACACTACTGAGACCACCCACGCTGAAGAACGCTCTCAAGCAGGACAACCCCTCCATGGATGTCGCTGATGTCGTCTTGATTTGTCGCCTTCGTGCAGGCCAACTCTCATCCGCTTCTTGTTTCCACCATCGTCAGCCTCCTCGCCACGTCGCCTACTCATCCCACCACTTGCTCCTATTGAGCCCAAGGCATCCATCTATGGATTTAGAAGATGGGAAAGAGAGAGGATAGATGAGGAAGAAAGGGATGCCAATGATATGTGGGTCTCGTTACTATTTTTTCTAATTGCAAGGCCACGTGGGTGCCACACCAACCATCATTTAAAATTACCGAGGGAGTTAATTTGTCCTTGTTTTATAAAGAAGTTGAGGGTGTTATATATCTAGTTTTGTAGTTAAGATATGTGATTGAAACTCGACTCTATTTAAGAGACCTAAAGTGAACTTTTTTGTATAGTATCTATACTACTTAAAATGTTAGTAGTGGTGATATTTATTTTCACACCAACCCTACCACTAACATCTAGGTCTCACAATCTATACTATTACACCGTCTTTTAACAAGTTGTCCCTCATCTACTTATTCAATAAGAAAAATCATAGTATTACTCAAACTAAACAAATAATTATTAATTGATTTAATAAACTAAAAATTTAAATTGTTTTTCATTGCAACACATGGACTAAGAAAGAAAAAGGATGGTCTATGCTTACAGATAGGCCTTTGAAAGCCCTAAATTCTTGGCTTCACAAATTGCAAGCCTATAACGAAACTTATTTATTCAGGAGTAACACATTCTTTTGGAACAAAGAAATTTCAAATTGATTTTGGAGGAATTGAACTAAATCTATACTCTCTTAAAATATGGCAATATGGCAGTTAATCTTGTAGGATCCAATACCCAATTCTAAGCCAACCAGAGAGGGGGTGAATGGTTGGTATCCCCAAAAACTTTCTCGCAACTCAACTCTCTCTAAAACGTATACCGGGAGGCCACAACCTCCCTCTCTATTTATACATGAAGTAGGCAGCCTAAAACCACGAATCCAACTCATACAAGAAGTCATAATCCACTATGAAACCTTCCTGTACAAGAAACGAACACTACATATTCCAATTGTAACAAAATTGGACTCCATCCAGAATATAAATCCGCATCCTATACGCACATAATATCTCCATTGTATGCCATATGAAATCTTCACCAATCACGTGCATCAATCTTTAGCCTAAGTATCCCGCATGATATCTGACCGTCCAGACGTCACCTTATCTCCAAGTTGACTCCCAATCCATCACTGGCAATACTCTCCCGAGACGTAAAGATTATCTATACTTGAATCAAACAAAGAAATCATATCTGAGCACAAGCTATCTCTAACTTGACTCATTGTTAGCACACAACAATATTACATATGCATAGTATCCATCTAGAAGCCATATACACAAAATAAACACGGATATCCAATGAAACAACCCGAAACCGAAACCGACACAGAGTCGGCCGATCAGACCGCAAGCTGACCGGTCTGACCGCACACAAACCTCCGGTCTGATCGGCAGCACAAGCCCGATCTGACCAGACCACTGTTCACCGTACGAAAATTCCAATCATCTCCAAAACCACTTCGCCAATAATCTCCAAGTATCAAAACCGAAAATCACAAATGTCAATTGTTTATCACCATAGAAGAATCAAACACAAATTGATTTTACAATCTCCTCCTTGATGAACACATTGGCAAACATATCAAAAATGTTTTGTTTTGGTGTGTGAAAATTAAAAACAAAAATGATAAAAAGCATCGGAGTGCTCAAAAATTCAAAGAAAATTTCTCCCCTTTTAAAAAGAAAAAATATAAAAAGAAAGAATATCCCTTGAACCTAAAAACTTGCACTTTTTAACTCTCATTTCTCCCCCTTTTGACAATGATTTTATCAAGCATAAGAATTATATCCATCAATATTCAAGAGCTTAGCATCAAACTTATAACAAGTCATGTTATGTGTTGCAATAATAAGAAGATAAAACCATCAAGTATATAGCAAATATGCATTAGAGTATAAGCATGAACCAAAGATTTTATAATTAAGATCAATAATGTAATCAAAATTGATGAATTCAAACAATTTATAATGCAACATCTTTACAAGCACATACGTTGAAAAATAAACTCATATATATATACACCTATTGCAACCATTACTCTTTCTCAAATTAACTTTTTGCACAAAACATTCAAGAGAATTTTTCTCATATTTATTTGAGCCAAGTTTTGCTCATATTTTTCTCTCAATTATTTCGGGTATGTCCTTGTCGTCAAGACTGTTTCCAAGGATTCGACACCCATTATTTTTTTCCACATCGAATATGTCTTTATCGTCAAGATCAGTTTCCAAGTATTCATTATTTTTCTCTCATAGATAATATTTTATTCTCTTGCACAATGAACAATTTTAAAGCAATTTGAGGAATAACAATTCAAGAGAACATATATATAAGCATTTACAATCCAAACTATGCACTAGTATCAACATTACATATTTCATTAATTTAAGTATGAAATTAAAGTGTCATGCATCATATCACTTAAATGTAAAAACTAAGTCTCATGAAAAGAGTAGAATATATACAAGCTATGCTAGTGATAAATAAACCTTCATAGTATTGCTAGCATGCACAAGGAACTACTATAAGTATCAACAAAGCTCTCTTTTTAAATTTACTTCATTCAAATATTGCTTGATAAAACCAAGAGCACAAAACTTCCCTCAAACCATGCCAAAAGGATGAATAATTCTCAATTCTCCACGAAGAAAAGCAAAGCGAGATGAATCCAATGGTTTAGTGAAAATATTTGCAAGTTGCAACTTAGTATCCAAAAATTTTAATTCAACATTGTCACAACCCGATTTCCGTTCGGGATTAAAAATTATTAAATAAATTATTTTCCAGGAAATTAAATAAAAAGGCAAAATCAATTACCAAGTGAAATAAAGAAGGAAATTAAAATTTCCTTTAAAAATCATGGCTAGAAATATTTTTTAAATATTCTCCACGCCCTAAAGTATTCTCTCAAATTTTTTGTGAAATTTTGGAGCTCCATAAATAATTTTAATAATACAAAGAGCATTTCAGTAATTATTTAATAAATCAATTAATCACTAAATTGTCTAGTTATATTTTTATTAAATACTTTGAGTGTCCTTATATTTTCAAGAATTTTCTTGGAATTATTTGAACATTGGAAGTATTTATAAAAATTCAAGAATCATTTATGCGATTAATTTAAAAGAAAAACAAATTAAAATCTTTCTCTTGCTCTCGGCCGCTTTCGGCCCAAAATCCTTGAAGTCCACTTTGCCTCCCTGCCCACGCGCGCCCCTCCCTTCTCTCTCTCCCGGCCGGCCCCTGGGCCAAGGCCCGTCTCCGTCGCGCGCGCCAGAAAAAGTCCATCCGGCCTCCTCCTTCTTCGAGCCGATGACAGGTGGGGCCCACTGTCATCTTCCTCCTCAGTCGACCGCCATTGCCGACCTCGCGCAACCTCGCCACCGCGAATCCCGCCGCCCCACTCATCTCGCGCCCGCCCTAAAGCCACGCAATCAAGCCACCGGCCTTCCCGCTTATTTTTCTCCCAAATCTTGCCGCCTTAAATCGTCGCCTTTAACCCCGCGCCTTAACGCCGCCGACCATCGCCTTGTTAACACCGGAATTTGGTAATGGGGTTCCTAAGTCCTAAGAAAGCAAAGTGGAATCGGATCGGTGAAGGCGAAGTCGTATCGGCTAAAAGAGTGATCGTGCGGGTGGTCGGGAGGATGGGTTGAATGGAACAGATCGACACCGATTCCGAGTTCAGAGGAGTTGAAACTGTGTCCAGCGAAGAAACTTGAAGATAAGTGGAGATTCGGTTGTTAATTGCACGTTTAAAGATATTGCCACTTATGGATAGAGTCTAGTAACGACGATTGTATCTGTAATTTAGGAGTTTGTTAAATTGTTAGTTGTAATACTTTATGGATCCCGCTAGGGATGATATGATGTTTTAAAAAAAGTAGTGTAGATAGAGTCTGAGGTTGTTACAAATATTTGTATCTTGGGTATAAATAGGACCTGAGACCTTCTGTATTAGACGATTCAATAAATCTAATCTTCGGCGCATCGCCATCCTTTTCCTTTTGGATGAACACCCTCTTTGGCTTTGGGCTGCATCGTCTCGATCCCCAAACTCAGGTAATGTTTGTCGTTAGTGGTGAGATTACTTGTTTCTAATGCTTCCATCGCAATGATACATTGGATTCAATAGTTTTACTGCGACATATACCATATAGTGCATATGAACCAATTCGGTGCTTAGATCTATCTTGTAGTTGATTCATCTTGTCGGGAGTATGTGGTCAACAAAGCTAGGTCTAAGGGCTGGTTGGTTCGTATGTAATATCTACCATCTTACGGAGTGTAAGTCAAAAGTAATAGATTGGATGTTTCTTTTGATACTTAATGCTGCATCAAGACTGAACTATTGAGTCGTCTTTAGAATCGTCGGTAATCTATTCTTTTGGACTTACATTATCTCGAGATAGTGTCGGGGTTTCAGCCGACTTTATTCACCGTAATGTATTTCTTTTTACATAATTGTTATTAGATCCGTAATAGGGTTGTCTTTTATACCTGGATTGTGCTTGCTTATATCTTTGATCTAGGAATATTACGTCTGCACGAGATTCATTGGAACACCAGCCGACTTGATGTTAGTTTCCCAGCATCGGTTGGTCCGTTGATCCGTATATTTATTATTCTTCGTTATATTTGGATCGGACGACTGATGATCGTCTCGGTATAGCCGATGCGCTTTGGTCGTTTGGCCCAAATATGGTCTGGAATAACATATATACGTTCATGGATTTCCTTGGCCGATCCCGCAGGGACTTGACCTAACGCTTAACGAACACTTCTTTGTCTTCTTTCTTGTTGATTGGCAGATCAAATCAACTGGCACGCTCTACATATTGTAGGCAGCTAAAAAGGACCTGCGCTGGAGTCAAGCAGATCTCCCAGGCCAGCGCGTGAGAGAGATTTCTCGTCAACACGCTTCTTGGCACGCCCAGTGGGACTGTCTTTGTCGGCTCGACTCGGACGAATAGACTCAGCCGGCAAGATGGTCGACCCCAAGATCCCTGGCATCACACAGGACAATGTCGTACCTATAAATATGGATCAACTATTGGCTGAACAGCAAGCCGAGTATAAGAAGATGGTGGAGGAACTCCAGAATAATTATCTTCAATCCTTCACCCAAACGAGGTCTGGAACTGTGCACCAAAAGTACAAGTTCAGCCTCAACGATACCATAGCATCCTCGTCAAGTGATGCAAAGGGCAAAGAGAAAGTAGAAGAGCCGACTCAAGTGCAGGATGATCAAGCCGTGTACTCTTTGCAAGATCGGATCGACTCGGCTGTCCATCACGCGCTGGTCAACCAGAGCAGCATCCTGGTCAACACCCTCAATAATATGATTTCTCACGTGGTTGATGCCAAGGTGGCCGAACAGCTGCAACGGGGCCCCACATATTTCACGGATGGCTAGTTTCCTGATTACAGGACACTAGTCACCCAAGATCGGCCGCTCCCACTAATAGCGCAGCCCAACCCACCAGGAGGAGTCGACCACTTGAGTCCAAGCGGGACAGCCGTGAGACCAGCAGTCACTATTTTAAACCGACAACAGCCGCTGCCTCAAGGTCAACTCGACATGTTCCATCATAATCGGCAGCCAGAGCCGATTGATCATGGTAGACGGCAGAGTGTCGGGGGCCGACAGCTGTTCCCAGACCCGCCAACACCACCACAGGAACCTCGGCTGCCGCCCGCTGATCATCGCTACCAGTACCAAGGGGGTCGTCAGGATCACCATTATCGGCCTCAGACACCGCCACAGATGTATCGGCAGGCACACATGCCGTATGACCCATGTGAGCCGATACAGCGAGATAATAGGGCCTGGGCCAAACTAATTGCAGACGTTATGCGGGATCAGTTCGGCCTCAAACCAAAAGACTCAGGAAATATGTATCGGTACCCCTATCCGGAACATTTCGAAAGGATCCCACTGCCCAACCGATACAAAATCCCGGACTTCTCCAAATTCTCAGGACAAGACAACGTCTCTACCTATGAGCATATCAGCCGATTCTTGGCACAATGTGGTGAAGCATCGGCTACTGACCCCTTGAGAGTTCGGCTATTTCCCCTCTCTCTTTCAGGATCGGCCTTCACTTGGTTCTCCTCGTTGCCTTACAACTCAATTCAGAGTTGGGCCGATCTTGAGAAACAGTTTCACAGCTATTTTTATTCCGGCAACCATGAAATGAAGTTGTCGGACCTCACCAGCGTCAGGCAAAAGCATAATGAATCGGTCCAGGACTACATTCAACGCTTCGAGAAATGAGAAACCGGTGCTGACTGGTGCTATCGACGCCCAGGGCCGATTTAGCCTTCCATGGTTTGATCGCGCCGATCGGAAAGATTCTCTGCGGGACTTCGATAGTCTAGCCCACTGGCGCGAAGGTAACGACCCATGAACAACGTTTCCAAGAAACCAGGAAGGCCGTCAAAACCGTAACGCAAGCCGTCGTCGATTCAGATTACGGGTCCGACGACGATGAAACGGAAGTGGCGGCAGCCGAATGGGCTAAGAACAAGAAAGCCATCGTCTGCCAATGGCTGCTGAAGACGGCTAAAGAAGAAAAATACAATTTTGACATCACTAAAGCCGACAAGATCTTTGATTTACTGCTCAAAGAGAAACAGATTCAGTTGCCCGAAAATCATGTGATCCCGTCGGCCGAAGAATTGAAAAAAGAAGAAGTACTGCAAGTAGCACAACTCCACGTCTCACGCCATGAACGATTGCAAAGTCTTCAGGCAGCAAATCCAGTCGGCCATCGAGGCCAGGAAGTTAAAGTTTGCCGACTCAAGTCGGCCCATGAAAGTAGACGGCAATCCGTTCCCGGTCAACACAGTCCATGCCTGCCTCGGGCGAGCGGATCGACAGGACAGAATGGTGTACGGCTTAGCCGATACAGTGATCGAGGCCGAAACAGGAGAGGACCAGATTGGAAACCACACCGCGCAGATTAACATGGTGCGCCCAGTCATCAGGTCGGCTGGCCGACAGCCGATCCGCGAACGAAGCCGATACCACCATCAATATCGGTCTCGGCGTGAATAAATTTACGACGAAGCACCTCGCCGGCACGAGCCAAGAGTCCAAAGCCGACGGAACATAGCGGCCCATGATGATCCACATTGGCATTGCGGCTTCTTCAGGCATTGTTGGGAATCCGGCATGAGACTACCAACACTGGAAGACTGCCCGGCATGTAACGATCATCATAACCACGACGAATGCGGGAGTTCGTCGTCTGTAAGCCCAGACCGGTTCATCCCCAGAGCCGTCCAACTAAACCAAAGACGGCGACCTGTCCACGATCGGCTCGGTCCGATCCATCAAGACTTCTTCGTCGATGAGAATCAGGATGGGGACAATCGCGGCGACGAGGAAGCCGATGATGAGGGGTCGGCCAACCCCCAATGGTGCCCATCCGATCTACTCACGAAGACCCAGAAGAGGAGAATTCAGCGGCTCAAGCGTGAAGGAAGAGAGGACGAGGTGAGACAAATGATATATGAACAACGCCGTCGGCTGGGCAAGATCAAGAGACGGTGGGTACCCAAGCAGGAGAACGCTACGGCCGACGAAGAACAAGGCGAAGAAAGCCCAGCCGACCGAGCCAGAAGGGCAGCCAAAGGGAAAAGTAAAGCTACCACATCGGTTAACATGGTCTTCGTATTGCCCGCCGAATTCAGTGCCCCCGAAGCCGACGCAGATACTATCGAAGATGACCCGACAAAACTAACGATCTCGCCAGACCAGGCCATCTTCGACAAACCGGATGGGACCAAAAATCGGCATCTGAAACCGTTATACGTTAAAGGGTTCGTCAACGGCAAGCCGATTTCCAAAATGCTGGTCGATGCGGGAGCGGCAGTCAACCTCATGCCTTACGCAACTTTCAGAAAGCTTGGAAAAGGGGCCGACGACCTGATAAAGACCAACATGGTACTCAAGGACTTCGGCGGCAACCCATCGAGAGACCAAAGGCGTTCTCAACGTCGAACCGACCATCGGCAACAAAGCGTGCCCACAACGTTTTTGTCATCGACGGAAGGGGTCTTACGACTCTTGCTCGGAAGGTACTGGATCCACGCTAACTGCTGCATCCCTTCTACAATGCACCGAGCCTCATCCGGTGGGACGGCGACAAGATCGAGATCGTGCCGCCGACGGGTCGTTAGCATCGTCGGTGCCGATTTGCCACTTTGGGAAATCGAAGGCATCGAATGTTTATCGGGAAAATCGGCAAGCCGATTTTCTAAACGTGTCCAATTCAACAATACAGCCCATCGGAAGCGACGAGCCGCAGTGCTGCTTTGAACAAGACATGGTGGAGGGCTCCGGCGTGCTCGGCGTAGCCACGCGGACGAAGACGATGGCAAGTTAGGACAAGGCTTCACGTCGGGCGACGAGTTAGAAGAGATCGACATCGGATCTGGCGACAAGCCAAGGCCGACGTACATTAGTAAAAATTTATCTCCTCTTTGTAGATCCCAACTTATTGAATTATTAAAATAATATAAAGATTGCTTCGCTTGGGAATACTTCGAAATGCCCGGTCTAAGCCGATCGATAGTGGTCCATCACCGCCAATCAAGGCGGGATATCGGCCATTCAAACAACCTCCCAGGAGGTTCAAAGCCGACATGTACGACGCAATTAAAGCCGAAATCACTCGGCTATACGACGCAGGATTCATTCGGCCTTGCCGATACGCCGAATGGGTCTCTAATATCGTCCCGGTATTGAAGAAGAACGGCAAACTTTGGGTATGCATCGACTTCAGAGACCTAAACAAGGCGACCCCAAAAGACGAGTACCCGATGCCAATAGCCGACCTGCTTGTCGACGCTGCCTCAGGCCACAAAATCATCAGCTTCATGGACGGCAATGCAGGGTACAACCAGATATTCATGGCCGAAGAGGATGTCCACAAGACAGCTTTTCGATGCCCGGGTGCGATTGGCCTCTACGAGTGGGTGGTGATGACGTTCGGTTTAAAGAACGCCGGGGCAACATATCAAAGGGCGATGAATTACATTTTTCACGACATGATCGGCGCACTAGTAGAGATATACATCGACGATGCCGTCGTCAAGTCGAGAAAGATAGAAAGCCACATTGCAGATCTGAGGCAGGTGCTTGAGCGGACGAGGAAATATGGATTGAAGATGAATCCGCTTAAATGTGCGTTCGGCGTGTCGGCCGGGCAATTCTTAGGATTCCTCATTCATGAAAGAGGAATTGAAGTAACACCAAGGAGCATTAATGCCATTAAGACAATTCAACCCCCTAAGGATAAAAGACAACTCCAGTCATTGATCGGAAAGATAAACTTCATTAGACGGTTCATAGCTAACCTCTCAGAAAAAATGGAGCCGTTCACACCATTGCTTCGGCTTAAGGCCGATCAGATATTCACATGGGGGGCAGAGCAACAGAAGGCGTTAGACGACATAAAAAATTATCTAAGCTCCCCTCCAGTTCTAATGCCCCCACAAAAAGGAATGCCATTCAAGCTGTACCTGTCCGCCGACGACAAGTCAATCGGCTCCGTCCTGATCCAAGAAGTCGATGGCAAGGAAAGGGCCATTTTCTATCTTAGCCGGCGGCTACTAGATGCAGAGACCAGATATTCACCCGTCGAAAAGTTATGTCTGTGCCTCTATTTCTCATGCACAAAGTTAAGGCACTATCTGCTGTCCAATGAATGCACTGTAACTTGCAAAGCCGACGTAGTCAAGTACATGCTATCGGCTCAAGTGCTCAAAGGAAGGATCAGAAAGTGGATATTCGCGCTGACCGAGTTCGATCTGAGGTATCAGGCTCCAAGAGCAGTAAAAGGACAGGCCCTAGCCGATCTCATTGTGAAACATACAAACGACTCAATCGGCTCCGTAGAAATCATGCCTTGGACCCTGACTTTCGGTGGCTCAGTATGCACCAACGGCTGTGGAATCGGCTTAGTTCTTATCTCACCCAAGGGGGCAAGCTTCGAGTTCGCTTTCGCCATCGACCCCCATGTTACGAATAACCAAATCGAGTATGAAGCCATTCTCAAAGGGCTAATTCTACTCAGGGAGATGGAGGCTGATGCGGTCGAGATAATGGGAGACTCGTTGCTCGTCATCAGTCAATTATCAGGAGAATATGAGTGCAAAAATGATGCACTGATGATCTATCATCAACGGTGCCGGGAGTTAATGGAAGGCTTTCAGCTAGTCACTTTGAAGCATATTCCCAGGGAACAGAACACGCAGGCCAATGATTTGGCTCAAAGGGCATCAGGCTACTGGCCGATGCTAAGAGACATTGACGTAGGCGTCGCCACCATCACAACCGACGATTGGAGATTCGACGTCTACAATTACCTCAAAAACCCTTCTCAATCGGCCACAAGGAAACTACGATACAAGGCACTGCGGTACATATTGCTCGACGAAGATTTATACTATCGGACAATCGATGGCATACTGCTCAAGTGTTTGGGCGCCGATCAAGCCATAGTGGCCATCGGGGAGGTACACGAAGGAATCTGCGGCACCCATCAATCGGCACACAAAATGAAGTGGCTACTTCGCCGAGCCGGGTATTTCTGGCCGACAATGCTAGAAGATTGTTTTAAATACTATAAAGGATGCCAAGACTGCCAAAAGTTTGGCACGGTACAACGAGCCCCGGCGTCGGCCATGAACCCAATCATTAAGCCATGGCCTTTCAGAGGATGGGGCATTGACATGATCGGCCAGATCAATCCACCTTCAAGCAAGGGGCACAAGTTTATATTGGTGGCCACAGATTATTTCACAAAATGGGTGGAAGCGATTTCCCTCCGAAAAGTGGATTCTAAAGACGAAATCGAGTTCGTCAAAGAACACATCATCTACTGATTCGGCATTCCGCAAACGATAACGACCGACCAAGGGTCCATCTTTGTTTCGGACGAATTCATTCAGTTTGCCGACGGCATGGGGATCAAGCTGCTTAACTCTTTGCCGTATTACGCGCAAGCCAACGGTCAGGCCGAAGCTTCAAACAAAAGCTTAATCAAACTGATCGAAAGAAAGATATCTGAGCATCCTAAGCAATGGCACACCCGATTGGCCAAAGCATTGTGGGCGTATCGGATGGCATGTCATGGGTCCATCCAAGTTCCTCCATACAAACTGGTCTATGGACACGAAGCAGTACTTCCATGGGAAAGTATAATCGGCTCAAGACGCATTCAGTTACAAGACCAACTCACAGCCGACGACTATTATAACCTCATGATGGACGAATCGGAGGATCTTGCCTTATCCAGAATGAGAGCTTTAGAAAAAGTAACAAAAGATAAGGAACGGGTAGCCAGACATTACAATAAAAAGGTCGTCCCTAAATCATTTGAGGAAGGCAAACTCGTTTGGAAGCTCATACTCCCAATCGGATCCAGAGATAACAAATTCGGCAAATGGTCACCGAATTGGGAGGGGCCTTTCAAGATCCACAAATGCGTCTCCAAAGGAGCCTACATGCTAAAAGGACTGGATGGGGAGGTATTCGGAAGGGCCCTCAACGGAAAATATCTAAAGAAATACTACCCGAGCATGTGGATCAATGCGTGAGTCGGCTATCGTCACAATAGGCCGACCCACGACAGCCGATGCCTTATAAGGCATCGCGTTTAGGCATTCGCTTCCCCCTCCCACGCCCCATGCTCGGCTCAGGACCCCCCGGCAGAGCTCTGATCACGTCGGACTCACAAATTTTGTTGACATCAAAGCTATCAACAAAACCTGGGGGCATACACATGCGCGAGACAGTCAGACAATACACATAGTCGAAAAGACAAACATTCAAAGTCAACTTTTGACTAATCAAGCCAGGGAGTTGAAGAAACCTCAAGTCAGATGGAACCCAGGAACATTAAACCGAGTTTTATTCAGAATCGGCGCGAAGCCGTCTTGGATTACATGTTTGCCAGGTACTCCCTAATGGCCGCCAGGGCTCGTTCGACGGGCTCCGCAGTCTCCATCTCTAGAGCATCCAAGATCAGATGCTCCAACCGAGTGACCCTTATGTCGGTGGTGGTGATCAGTAACTCGTTGGCAAGTTGGGCCTGCCTACCCTCCAGCCGGTCGAGGCGCGCGAGCGTCGGGTACGCCATGGGGGCAGCAGCCGGAATGCCACCGAGATGGAAAGGCGGCCTGGCCGCCGGGTGACGAGCCTCCAGCTCCCTGAAGCGCTTCAGGTGCGCCCTCACTCGTCGGTCCTTGCTGACCGATAGCTCGTACGACGTCTCCATGATTCCCAGGATCACCCGAAGCGGGTGAGGCGGCTGCAACGAATTCCGTCCCTGAGTTTTCAAAGACAGGAATCGGTGAGAGTAGAAGAGTTGAGAAACCACCTGGTTCACCGACGAACTCGAAGACGCCATGAGAAGTCTAGCCAAAGACTTAAAGGATTAGGTGTTCTACTATTGAAAGTTCGTCGCCTTCGGCCGTGAGTTATTCGGAAGAGCCGGGGGAGCCCATTTATAGAAAGAAATGATACGGTTCTTAGATGTGAAAGGTCGCTGCCAAACCGGGAGTCAAAGAGATCATCATTATGAGCGTCGGGAATCGTTGAAAAGCCAGCGACTACGCAAGTCTGGATACCTATCGCCCAGGACTCACGGGCTCCCGGAGTACAGATTCGAGGAGGTCAGCCTACGAAGACAGGTCGATGACGTAATCGGATATTGCCGGCCGATGGCTAGAGAGTCGAATGACCGAAAGATAGACATGGAAGGTTGGGGCGTCGCTTCTGAGCGATTTTGAACTAAACGAGTTGAGACGTCGCACACAACCAAGGGGCAGTCCTACGTACAAACGTAGCCGATTGTATCTACAAGCACGATTAATACAGGCTATCCGGTTACATCACAAAACACATGTTGCAGAAACGCAAGCTGATCTCGCAGGGTCGGACATTTTACAATCTTTATTTCTTTAGAAAATCGGCTATCGCCGATAGAGCTGTCAGTCTAACTTGGTCGACCTCGCCGATTGCCCTAAGGTCATCGGCCTCGGACCCCGCCACCGATCGAGCACTCTGCACCAAGCCCCGCAAATGCGCAACGGCGCCCTAATACTTTGACGCTTAGCTTCAACCCTGGCCGGCAGATCGGCCATATACTCCTCATGGACGTCGATTTCGTTTGTAATCTGAACAAGGTCGGCTACCAGTTGATCCCGGCGGGCACGGAGTTGTTCGAGCTTGGCTGCCGGCTTTGTTTTTAGGCGGTCGAAGGCGGCCTTCCGGGCTTCAATGGCGTCTTTAGTCGATTGGATGGCAGCCGACCGTGCCCGACTCTCACGCCGATCAATGACTCGCCGCCGGGCTCGTTCGTATTTTAACCGGTAGGCTTCCATGAAGGTCGCCGAACGATGGCTTCAGCTACAAGCATCCGGCAACTGGTCTTGGATATCTCTCAACCATGCACGTATCGAGCCGCAATCGACCACCAACGCATCTAATGAGGCTTCCAGCCGGTTGCCGATATCAGCCAGGGTGGCCCTCAGGTTCTCAGCCGACGCCGCAAGCTCTTCCTCGCCGGCATCACCGGGTTCCTCGAACTCCGACAAGTCGAAGTTGAGGAGATCGGCCACGCGCTGCAGAAGAAAGAAAGGATCAGGGGCATGGCAAAACCAATGGTTGGGACCAGTCAGCTTACCGTCGGCGCCGTCGTCGGGACTATTGGTTCGGCTGGATCATTCCCCACGGCCGTCTGGCTTTCTTTGCCAGCGTTATCTTCGCCACCCCCAACAGGCGCGGCACATTCGCCCGACGCCTGGGGAGCAGCCAATGGAGATCGCGGGAGCTGCAAAAAGGAAAAGGGATTAGCAGACGAACTAATTGATTATCACAGGCAAAGGGGTAAGAATCGATTATGGGCAGAGCAGGGCGAGGGACGTGACTGGCCAATTTCTTGAACTGCGAGGGGCAGACAAATCAGGTACGGGTAAACATCGCGAAACCAGGACCAACGAAGTAAAAACTTACGGGAGGACGTTTTGTCGGCGGACTTGGGGCTGGCGGAGCGTCAGTTGGGGCATTTACCGATTCGGGACTCGAAGCCCCGGTCTCGACCGTCGCCTGGACAGCTGCTGGTGCCTCTTCATCGACAGCAGCGTCGAGGAATTGCTCGACGGCCGGATCTAAGGGAGGAAGGCTGTCGGCCGAAGCGATCAGTTCTATCTTTTTCACCCTTTTGGGGGCAGGCGCAGCTGACGAACGCGGTGGTGGTGTCGTTTTCCTTTTTGGCGCGATCGGATGGCGCACTGCCCTCGCAATAAAGATGAAAGTTTGGGCGCCCCACCCGATGGCCGACGGAGCAAGGCCCCCACATCCAAAACGCTTGGTTTGTACTTGATGGGGCATCCAGAGTCGCTTACCGTCGGCCGCTCCATTTTTGTTTCCTGCAAAGTCGAAGCACGAATGTTAAATCGGCTGATGCGGCCGCTGAATGAATTATAGGGAAGGAATAATCGGCTGAGAGTAGAGATATACTGAGGGGATCTCATCTGGCAGAAGCAAGTCGATGTAGCAGGACGGCCGTTGGTGAAAAATGTGGCGTCTAAGTTCGGACCACCATCGGTCGTAAGCAGCGCTTCTCCTCGTCGACAGGGTGATTCCGTTGGCATCACCGAAGGTGGGACCGGCTATGTTCAGCAGCCAGTTCATCATCAGATCTTGGCCGACTGCTCCTCTGGTCTCGATCTTATCGGCATAAAAGAAGCCGATGGGAAGTTGCCCGAGACCGAACTGTCTCGCCGCCGATACCGGGTAGTAGAATTCATAACTCCGGCTGTTGATCGGCCTTGGTGAACCCCGGTCGGCGGAATGCGGGGAGATAAAGAGGCGAAGAACAACCTTCTACACCTTGGACTGTCGGCTGAGTTGAGGTCATCCCATTTGAAGTCGATCGGCAGCTCAAAAGATTCTTGGTCGGGGTAGAAATACCAGGTACGGTTGTCGCGGGATAGCCCGTCGTAAAAAGTTGTGAACCAATCGGCTAACAGCTCAGCCGATTGCCTTGAACCTGTATGGGCGGCGGCTGCTTCTCCATAGTTCGTGCATCGCCTGGTGGTGATTTGACCACCTTCTTCATCCTCGATTGGCTCTAGCCTTGGGAACCCGGCGTCTGCCAGGCAAGGCCGACCGGCTACGTTTTGGGTGGCTAACACCAGCCAGATTTGGAGAAACCACCAGGGGCCACCGGTGTTGACTGGGGCGTTGGCGGCTATTTTCGTGGCGGCTTGATGTAGCATTTGATATGTGTAGCCGAGGAGCTATTTTCCCAATGCGAACTCTGTTCCGTCGGCTAAGATTTCGGCCATGATTTGCCAATTAGCGGTCGGCCCACAGCTCGATCCGCAGAATACAAATTTTTCCAGCCACATCATCAGAAAGGCGGTGTATTCCCGGTGGCTGACTGTTCCATCTTTCATGTTTTGGGCAATGAAACCGCTCCATCCACCGATAGCTTTGGTTTTGAACTGGTGTTGGCCTTTTCGGTTCAAGACACATGGATTAGCCGATGATTCGATGTCCAGCCCAGTTGTCATATGTACATCGGCTAGTGTGATGGTCATCGGCCCTTGCCTGAAGAGGAAGGCATTGAAACTGTCGTTCCAAAAGTAGGTTGCAGCCGATAGGAGTGGTTCGTCTTTTTCCATGCTGGCGATGGATAGTTTCAAGCATTGGGAAAGTTTTCTTTCTTCCCATTGGGTGTACTTGGCCGATTGTATCCTCTTATACCATTCGGTCCAGGCTGCGTCAGTAGACGGCCAAGCCTTGAATGTCCCGTTCCAATGGGAAAGAGATGGTTTGGCAGTGTTGAAGGGCATGCGGTTGGTTTCGGCTACGATTACATCAGTTGGGTCTGTATCGCCGATAGGCCCAAGGAAGTACTTTCCCTCTTGTGTCGGATTGGGGATGAGCACTTGGTGAGAAAGGTGCTACAGTTTGAAGAAGGAGAGAAAACTACTAATCAGAGATGATGGTGTTTTATAGTTTGGAATGGGAAAAGTATTGATTAGTAAGAATACGGGATAAAATACTACTGAAAATTACCGAACGGATTATTGGTATAGGGGTGTTTGGAGGAGCGAGTTGAGAGTAAAATTATAGAGCAAAAGAGAATACCTGGGGAACTCGTTCGTAGTGGCGGTGGAGCAGTTCCGGTGACGGCGGCAGGTGGTGTTGCGGTCGCGGCTGGCGCGATGGTGGTGGCCGGCGAGTTGGAGGTGCTTGAAGTCGCAGCGAAGGCCATCGGGAAGTTCGGAGACGAAGATGGGGTTCGGAGAGTGTGGAGAAGGTGTCGAACGCCGATGGAGTCGCCGGAGGGGAGAGAGAAGGGCAAGAAGTTTGTTTGAGAAGGAAGCCGAGCGCACGATGAGGGCGTGGGTGGTTCGACCGAGGAAGGTGGATATTTAAAGAGCCCTTGGGGAGAAGCCGAGACGATTCGGGCCAAGAAGGGAGTGAGAGTTTGAATAGGTGAACAAATCCGCAACACTTTATGTTACGGACTTGGGGGGCATGTGTTAACACTGGAATTTGGTAATGGGGTTCCTAAGTCCTAAGAAAGCAAAGTGGAATCGGATCGGCTGAAGGCAGAAGTCATATCGGCTAAAAGAGTGATCGGCTGCAGGGTTGGTCGGCTGAGGATGGGTTGAATGGAACAGCCAACAACCGATTCCGAGTTCAGAAGAGATGAAACCGTGTCCAACGCAAAAACTTGAAGATAAGTGGAGATTCGGTTGTTAATTGCGCGTTTAAAGATATTGCCACTTATGGATAGAGTCTAGTAACGGCGATTGTATCTGTAATTTAGGAGTTTGTTAAATTGTTAGTTGTAATACATTATGGATCCCGCTAGGGATGATATGATGTTTTAAAAAAAGTAGTGTAGATAGAGTCTGAGGTTGTTACAAATATTTGTATCTTGGGTATAAATAGGACCCAAGACCTTCTGTATTAGACGATTCAATAAATCTAATCTTCAGCGCATCGCCATCCTTTTCCTTTTGGACGAACACCCTCTTTGGCTTTGGGCTGCATCGTCTCGATCCCCAAACTCAGGTAAATGTTTGTCATTAGTGGTGAGATTACTTGTTTCTGATGCTTCCATCGCAACGATACATTGGATTCAATAGTTTTACTGCGACATATACCATATAGTGCATATGAACCAATTCGGTGCTTAGATCTATCTTGTAGTTGATTCATCTTGTCGGGAGTATGTGGTCAACAAAGCTAGGTCTAAGGGCTGGTTGGTTCGTATGTAATATCTACCATCTTACGGAGTGTAAGTCGAAAGTAATAGATTGGATGTTTCTTTTGATACTTAATGTTGCATCAAGACTGAACTATTGAGTCGTGTTTAGAATCGTCGGTAATCTATTCTTTTGGACTTACATTATCTGGAGATAGCGTCGGGGTTTCAGCCGACCTTATTCACCCTAATGTATTTCTTTTTACATAATTGTTATTAGATCCGTAATAGGGTTGTCTTTTATACCTGGATTGTGTTTGCTTATATCTTTGATCTAGGAATATTACGTCTGCACGAGATTCATTGGAACACCAGCCGACTTGATGTTAGTTTCCCAGCATCGGTTGGTCCGTTGATCCGTATATTTATTATTCTTCGTTATATTTGGATCGGACGACTGATGATCGTCTCGGTATAGCCGATGCGCTTTGGTCGTTTGGCCCAAATATGGTCTGGAATAACATATATACGTTCATGGATTTCCTTGGCCGATCCCGCAGGGACTTGACCTAACGCTTAACGAACACTTCTTTGTCTTCTTTCTTGTTGATTGGCAGATCAAATCAACTGGCACGCTCTACACATTGTAGGCAGCTAAGAAGAACCTGCGCTGGAGTCAAGCAGATCTCCCAGGCCAGCGCGTGAGAGAGATTTCTCATCAACACGCCTCTACCGCGTTTCGCCACCAATGGCCCTCCTCACCCCTCCCCGGCTATAAATCTCCCGCCGCACCCCGGCCGCCGCTCCCCGCCCTCGAACCGCCATCGGAGCACCTTGCCCTCGTGCTCCCCGAGCCGCCGCCGACCCTTCCACCTCCGGCCGTCATTTCCCGCCACCTCGCCGCTCCCCGAGCCGCGCCGTTCCCTCCTTTAGCTCTGCCACACCCCTCCGAGCATCGGTCGCCCCTCCGCCGTCGCCAACCGCGGCCGGACTGCCATCCGTGGCGTTGTCCCGAGCGCCGGGCTCCGCCCCCGCTCGCCGCCGTTTGCCCGCACCGCCTTTCCCGCCGTGCTCGATGAGCCACCTCCTCTCCGCCTTTCCGCCTTCTCCACCACCTCCGCCGCTTGCCGCCGCGCCGATGACCGCCGCCGGCGACCACGGGCCACGGCGCCGCCGCCGCACCGCCGCCGCTCAGCTTCGCCCGACCGCCTCGTGGCAGATCGTGGCCGTCCATCCGGCCGCCCGCGTGGCTATCGCGTGGCCGCCGTGAGGTTGCCGCGTCAGCGCCACGTGGCGTGCCTGCCCGTGGACCGTCGTGGACTTGGTCCACGGTGGACCGGCCCATGGACTGCGCCGCCGCCGCCCGTTGACGTCGCCGACATCAGCCCTTGGCCGCTGACGCCAGCGTCGCCCTGTTGACATCAGCCCTTACCCTTTTTCCTTTGAAAAATAATTAAAAATTACGCAATAAATCTAATTAATTTTTAGAATTCATTTAAATGGTCCAAAACTTCTAAAATTCATATCTAATTCATACGAACTCCAAATTGGGCCATTCAAATTGCAAAATTCATCTAAAATTGAGCTCTACATGTTGGTTTACTTTTCATATACTGTTATTTGGTTTTTATTAGGGTTTTTCCTCATTTTGCGTGCCAGCGTGTAGTTTCCGTCGTTTCGGAGTTCACGCTCGTGAAGAGTTCGGAAGTTGGTTGGAAGAAGCAAGGCAAGTCACACTCCCCTTGAAAGAGATTGAATCTATTTTATGAATGTTTTAATCTATTTTACAAATGTTTTATGGTTTGTAAATAAAATTGCATGTTTTGCTAATTACATGAAATGATGGGATTACCTATCTGCTTGCTTGTGCCATGCCTATTGATATCCGTCCTTTGTTAATCTTGGGTGATAATTTGACTAGCTTTAGTCACTTACGTGACTTTTGCCAGAATTATATGCTTAGTCATGCTTAATTACCACTAGCTCACTGAAAGGGATAATCAACCTATCTAAACTTAGTTCAGATGAGCTGCAAGCTCGGAACACCTGGCCATATCTTTTTGGTCATAATTATCCCAACTAAAATATGACTAAATGGTGGGCTGTGGGTGCATGGTTTTGGCTTGTCGGGCCCATGGCAATTAAGGACCGGTTCATGGGAAACCCCTGGAAGACTTACACTGCTTACCACAAGCAAGAATGGGCAAGTGCTGGATCCGTCGTATAGCTTTTCTCTAGCCAACGATCACTGGAAAGGGTGAGCGTGATGGAGTTACAGTCGGCCCTGGTATAAGGGTTGCTGGGCTGCTGGATTCACCGAGGCTCTTGGGGGGCTGCCCACTGTCCAGGAACGGGAGTGGGGGCGAAACCTTGGTGTGGTTTGCATGGTTAAGGGGAAGTTATGCTATAGGTCTTGTCACGATTCCCCCCCTTTGCAGTATCGTGGTGATACTTCGGGGGCATGGGAACATGTGTGAAATCGTGTCTTATGAGTAAAGTAGTGCACCTCTGATCAGAGTAAAAACTATTCGAATAGTCGTGCCCACGGTTATGGGCGATCGACCAGCTTCATCATGATTAGTCCTACCGTAATAATTGGACTTAATAAATTGAATTAGATCAGGTGGGAATGGTTGGGTCTGTTCAACATGGGGATAATGTTGTTTAGTGGAGAATTAATATTGACCTAACTATTCAACAGTTTTCCCAGTTTCCGAAATAAAGTGTTTTGCAACCGCCTTTTCGCAAAGTAGCCCCAAGCCTCTCCTTGCTTTCCCTCGCATTTCTGCACTCCTTGGTGTGGCTTGTTGAGTACGTTGGTTGTACTCAACCTTGCAAATTCTTCCCCCTTCAGAAGTGTAGCGCTTCTGAGTTGAAGATGGTGTTTGAGGACTAAGGCTCAGACCCCAGTTGAGTTTGCCTGTGGAGTGGAGCTGAAGCCCCGCTAGGATCATCTTTTTTCGCTGTCGCTGTTTTCTTTCGAGTGCGAGGACTAAGTGTCTCTTTTCCTGTAAGTATTTATACATTTTATTTATATGTATGGATCTATGTATTGATTTGTCATTTTGTGAACTCTGGTTGACGCCTAGACAGGGATTAAATACACAAAATAGTTTGGAAATTCGAGTTTGAATTTCTGGGCATGACAAGCATCTCCTTTCTCAACATGATCCCTCAAAAAGTGAAAGCGAATATCAATGTGCTTTGTACGTGAGTGTTGTACAGGATTTTTAGCAATGTTAATAGCACTTGTATTGTCACAATAAAGAGGAACCTTCTCAAAAGCAAGTCCATAATCTTTCAAAGTTAAAATAAGCCAAAGAATCTAAGAACAACAACTAGCAGCAGCAACATATTCTGATTCAGCAGTTGATTGAGCTACACTAGATTGTTTTCTAGAAGACCATGCAATTAATGATGTACCAAGAAAATGGCATGTTCCACTAGTACTTTTTCTATCAATTCTACAACCCGCAAAATCAGCATCGGAATACCACTTATGCATATAGAATACGAAGTAGAATACCAAATTCCAAACTCAAGTGTATGATTCAAATACCTCATTATTCGCTTGCCCGCTTGACGATGTGAAGCACGAGGATAAGCTTGAAAGCGTGCACACAAACACGCAGCAAATTGTATGTCTGGCCTAGAAGCAGTGAGATACAACAATGATCCAATCATACTTTTATACTCCTTTTGATCCACAACTTCACCATATTCATCAGGATCCAACACAGCAGTAGAACCAATTGGCGTAGATATTGGTTTGCAATTCTCCATCTTGAAACGTCTCAAAAGATCCTTGGTATACTTCGTTTGGTGCACAAACGTACCTTGATGTGTTTGCTTAATTTGCAATCCCAAAAAGTACAACAACTCACCCATCATGCTCATCTCAAATTCCCTGCGCATAGTCTCAGCAAACTCTAAATTACCAATTATTTGTTCTGACAGATGTCGTCGTTGAATGTGCAAAGGAGCAACAACTTCTGAAGTTGATTCATATTATGTACCTTCACTGGTTGTAGCTTCTGAAGAGCCACCTTGATCAGCATTGACAGAACCCGAGGTGGACGGCCCCTGTCGGTCTGACCGTGCCTCCTGCCGGTCTGACCGGGCCTCCTGCACCGGTCGGACCGACGGCTGTCGGGCGGTCTGATCGGCCAGGTCGACCTCATCGTCGTCGTCGTCGCTTTCATCCTCAAAAATATGACCATCCTCCCCCTGAATATGTGACAATGTACCTGCAAGTTCTGGTCTAGTACCTGGACTAACCTCATCAAAAGTGACTTCACAAGTCTCAATAATTTTGTTAGTTTTCAAAACAAGTACACGATAGCCACGAGAATGTGTGGGGTAACCAAGAAATCATCCATCGGTAGAACGTGCCTCAAACTCCAGATTTCTAGATTTCAAGACAAACCACTTGCAACCAAAAACACGCAAATGTGAAACTTTGGGTTGATGACCAAATCGAAGCTCATAAGAAGTTTTTCCAAGTTTTGATCTCAAGAAAACACGGTTGGAAACATAACATGCACTGTTAATAGCTTTGGCCCAAAATTTCCTAGGAGTGTGATACTCATCAAGCATTGTTCTAGCCATTTCAACCAAAGAATGATTTTTTCTTTCAACAACACCGTTTTGTTGTGGAACATGGTGTTAACGACCAAATTTGGTAACCAAATCCCTAAGTTTAAGGTTGGATTTGAAGCGGAATCGAATTGGGAAAGTAATATGTGGGGGAAACAGAGACCGCATCGGCCATGATTAAATCGGCTGGGAGGCCAGTCGGCTGAGGCCGAATTGGATAGGGACAGCCGATAGTCGATTCTGATTCAGGGAAGAAGATAGAACCGTTTCCGATAAAGAAGCTTGAAGATAAAAGGAAGATTCGGTTCCTAAATGTTCGTTAAGATATTGCCATCTATGGATACAGTCCTGTAACGGCAATTGTATCTGTAAAATAGGGTTTTTGTTTAGATATTCCTTTTGATACGACATTGGGGTTGTATCCCGAGATATTCTCGTATTTTAAATAGTAGATTAGATAGAAACAGTGTCTTACATGGATAGCGTTGTTCTTGGGTATAAATAAGACCCGAGGGCTCTTTGTAAACAACAACACCCATCAATACAATCTTGGCGCATCGCCAAACCTTTTTCTTTTAGACGAGTTCTTGATCCCGCTTCGGGCTGCATCGATCTCGACCCCCAAATAAGGTAAACACTTGTCGTTAGTAGTCTGTATCGCTGAATCTAGGGCTTACATCGTCATGACACTCTAGATTTAATGATATATATTGTGCAATTTATCATATGCAGCATATAATCTGGAGTAATGTCTAGATCTGTCTTGCCATCGGCTCGTTTCTCTCAAGAGGCAGTAGCCGATAGAGCTAGATCTAGATGTTAAACTAGTTTATATGTTGTATCCACCGTCTCAAAGGGTTTACATCGGTTCCTATAGATCTAGTGTAGAATCAAATACTCAAAGTAAAGCCAACCGAGAGGGGGTGAATGGTTGATGTAACCCAAAAATAAGTTTTAGCGGAAATAAAACTTTACCTCTGATCTGGAGCAAGTCGGTCTGACCGAAAGTGCGCTGTCGGTCTGACCACCCTGTAGTTTCGGTCTGACCGCCCGATGTACGCCGGTCTAAACGCCCGTGTAGCCGATCCCGTGCCTTAGCTGATTCTCCCAAATGCAGCAGATCGCCGATGAAGCCCGGTCTGACTGCAGTTGTGCATGCGGTCTGAACGGTGTGTTGAGTCGGTCTAACCTCCGTTTAGACCGCCGCACCGAGGAAGAAGAAAACACAAAGAATTCTCCAAGAAGATTGATCTTTATTGAATCTCTCTGTGTTTACAAAGTGCAAACAAAGCAGTCCTCAAAAAATCTCAAACTAAAAACTCGAAAACTCTCTAAAACTTGAATACAAAGCGATACAAAGAGGCCACGCTTTCCCTCACTATTTATACACAAAACCCGCAGCCAAAAGCCACGAATCCAACTCATATAGAAAGTCCTAAACACCGAGGAAACCTTCCCATATAAATACAAACTTGATATAAACCAACCGTCACAATCTCGGTCTTTTCAAAACCGAAATTCCGCTTTCCATACGCACACAATATCTCCATCGTATGCCATATGGAAACTTCACGAATTATGTGCACTAATTTTTACCCTTCAGCATCCCACACGATCTCCATCTTGGACGTCACCTTATCACCAAGTTGACTCCAACTCGATCACCGGCAACACTTTCCCGAGGCGTAAAGATTACCTGCACATAATTAAACAAAGAATACCATATCGGAGCACAAGCTATCACCAACTTGACTCATTGTTAGCATAAATGAACATACACGTGCATAGGAACACGAAACTCCCATGTATATGCAAGGAAACAAACCGAAATCAAAACCGAATCGAAATCGGCAACCAGTCGGACTGACTCGACCGATCTGACCGCAGATGCCTGCCCGGTCTAACCGCACAAACACCTCCGGTCAGACCGGCGGTACAAGCCAGTCGGGCCGGCTATACGGCCGAACAACTGTTCATTGTCCAAAAATTCAACTATCTCAAAAACCACTTTATCAATAAATCTCCAAATAACAAAACATATAAAGCAATAATCCCAGATGCCAATTGTTCATCATCAAATGAAGAATCAAACACACTTTGATTTTACATCTAGTACTTTTTTTGTACTTAATGTTGCATCATCATGACCTATTAAGTCGCTTTTAGAATTATTAAGATCTATTCGGCTGGATGTTTATCATTAGAGACCATGCCGAAGTTTCAGCCGGCCTTACCTGTTTAATTGTCTTTTAGCATTATTTACTATTAGATATATTAAAGCTGCCTCTTATATTAAGATCTCAATCTGGTTAAATGCTTTAAGCCAGTATCAATCTGTTGGCATCAGCCGATAGTCGATTGATCTAGGTTTAATGCATTTAGGTTAGATTGATATCTTTTCATAAGATGCATCGGAGTAATAGCCGATCCACGTTAGATATGCAGCATCGGCTAGGTCATAAACACATATATTTATTACCCTGATGTATATTTAGATTAAGTAATTTATACTGTCTCGGCATAGCCGATCTATCCCAATCACTTAGTTTAAATGTGCTTTGGGATGGACAATATATGTAAATTGATTCCCTGAGCCGATTCGGTAGGATCTAACTTTAATCTTAACGCATGTATCTGTTTATTATTTCTTATTGGTTAGCAGATCAAACCAATTGGCACGCCTAGTTCATCACAGGTAGCCAAGGACGGACCTGCACTGGAGTTAAGCAGATCTCCCAAGCCAGCGCGTGGGAAAGATTTCTCGTCAACACGCTTCTTGGCACGCTCGGTGGGACACATCGACTCGGGTAACAAAGTCGATGTGATGGTTAACATCAAAAGCCCCGAGATCAGTGAGGAAAACATGGTTCCTATCAAGATGGAACAATTGTTGGCTGAGCAATTGGCCGACTACAAGAAGATGATGGAGGAACTACAGGCCAACTATCTGCAATCTTTTGCCCAGAACAGGTCTGGGGCCGTCCACCAGAAATACAAATTCAGCATGGACGACTTCAAGGCTTCCTCCTCGAATGATACAAAAGGAAAACGCAAGGTAGAGGAGCCGAAGCAAGAACAAGACGATTCGGGACTGCACACTTTGCAAGACCGAATCGACTCGGCTGTGCACCATGCTCTCGTTAATCAGAGTGGCATCTTGGTTAACACCCTCAACAACATGATTGCCACTGTGGTTGACTCGAAGATTGCCGATCAACTTCAGCAGGGCCCGACTTAATTCACTACGGCCGGTTCCCCAATTACGGGGTCTTGGCAACACAAAATCGGTCGATCCCGCCACCGGCGCAGCCGGGGCCACCGGGAGGGGTCCTCGGTCGGCCGAATGCATCGGCTTCAAGGCCACCGCCCGTCGTTACGAACCGGCGGCAACCGCCTTCCCGGGAACAACTAGCCGGCATGTTCAATTTCAATCGGTGGCAAGAACCGGTCGCCAATCTCATTCGGGGGAACAATACAATGTTGACGGTCGTCGGCTCTTCCTTGAAAAATCACCACCGTCGGTGAATCGGCTACCTCCCGTCGTCGACCCAGCTCAACATCTGTACCCGGGAGGCCAGCATGATCAACATTACTGGCCACAGACACCGCCACCTCGGTATCGGCAAGCACCCGTACAGTACGACCAATATGAGCCGATACAGCAAGCCCAAGATAACAGGACCTGGGCCGATTTGATTGCCGACGTCATGCGCGATCAATTCGGCCTCAAACCAAAAGATTCTTGCAACATGTATCGGTATCCATACCCAGAACATTTCGAGAGGGTGCCATTACCCAACCGATACAAAGTCTCGGATTTCTCCAAGTTCTCAGGGCAGGACAATACTTCTACATACGAACACGTTAGCCGATTCCTGGCACAATGCGGGGAGGCATCGGCTACAGACGCCCTGAGGGTTTGCTTGTTTCCGCTATCGCTATCGGGATCGGCCTTTATATGGTTTTCTTCACTGCCTTACAATTCCATCCAGAGCTGGGCCGATCTCGAGAAAAAATTCCACAACTACTTCTACACCAGCAACCATGAGATGAAGCTGTCGAACCTGACAAGCATTAGGCAGAAGCATGAGGAATCGGTTCAGGACTACATTCAAAGATTTAGAGAGATGAGGAACCGATGTTATAGCCTTGTGTTGTCTGATTTCCAGTTAGCCGATTTGGCTTTTCATGGATTGCTACCGCCGATCCGTGAAAGGTTTTCGGCTCAAGACTTCGACAGCTTAGCTCACCTGGCGTAGAGGGTGACGGCCCACGAGCAAAGATTTCAGGAATCAAGGAAGGCCATCAAGAAGGTTGCCCACGTCATCGTCGAATCTGATTCAGAAACAAGCGACGATGACGTAGAAGTTGCTGCAGCCGAGTGGACCAAAAATAAAAAGGTCATCGTCTGCCAATGGCTGCTAAAAACGGCTAAGGAAGAGAAGTACGACTTCGACATTACCAAGGCTGATAGGATCTTTGATTTATTGTTGAAGGAGAAGCAGATTCAGCTTCCTCCCAACCATACGATCCCATCGGCTGAAGAACTCAAAAAGAAGAAGTACTGCAAGTGGCACAACTCCACCTCCCATAGCACTAACGACTACAAAGTTTTTAGACAGCAAATCCAGTCGGCTATTTAGGCCGAAAAGTTGAAGTTCACCGATTCACCTCGGCCAATGAAAGTCGATGGCAATCCCTTCCCGGTCAATATGGTTCAGGCTAGCCCCAGGCGAGCTGATCGGCAGCACAGAGTGACGCACGACTTAGCCAAAACTCTCAAAGGGGTTAAGGCCAAAAAGAAATCGGCTGGAGACCAAGCTGCACCAGTCCATATGGTGCATTCCACCGGCCGATCGGCCAATCGGCAACCCAGGCG
The DNA here is from genome assembly GCA_019925245.2 of Oryza australiensis. NCBI lineage: Eukaryota > Viridiplantae > Streptophyta > Magnoliopsida > Poales > Poaceae > Oryza > Oryza australiensis. Next base: position 975,940 of record JAIFGZ020000229.1, on the reverse strand, counting down.
CATGGACCCCATGCCCCATTTTCAACAACGTTTTCATGAGGAAGACGAGGCCCAGCGCGGCAAGCCTTATACCAGGGAGCCGAGGTCGGGGACTCCAATTCGTCGAAACCACAGTGATTACGACCTGCACTGGCGTTGCGAGTTTTTTCAATTCTGTTGGAAATCGGGGATGAAGCTGCCGACGATAGACAATTGTTCGGCCTGCAGCGAGTATCGTGAAGACGAATACAGGGATCATCCAATGCAAAACCCTACCCAATTCGTCCCTAGAGCCGTGTAGCTTAACCAGAGGTGGCAATTGGTACATGATCGGCTTGGGCCGATCCACCAAGACTTCTTCGAAGACGAAGACAGAGACGAATGCTACGAAGAAGAAGCCAAAAATGAGCAATCGGCTAACCCCCAATGGTGCCCTTCGAACCTCTTCACTAAAACACAAAAGAGAAGCATCCAGCGGCTCAAGAGCGAGGGGCAAGAGTAAGAAGTACAACAGATGATCCGACAGCAACAACGGCGGCAAGGCACAAAATAATGGCACGTCAAGAGACAAACGCCGACTGCCGAGGAAAGCCCATCCGATGAGAGCCCAGCCGACCAAGCTAGGAGGACGGCAAAGGGAAAAGGAAAAGCTACTGCATCGGTTAACATGGTCTTTATACTACCAGCCGAATTCAGTGCCACAGAGGCCAATGCAGATAGCGTGGAAGACGCCTTTGCGAAACTAGCATTCTCTCCAGAACAAGCCGTTTTTGAAAAACCAGAGGGGATTGACAATCGGCACCTCAAACCACTATACGTGAAAGGATTCGTTAACGGGAAGGTGATGTCAAAGATGCTAGTCGATGGAGGGGCAACAGTCAACCTCATGCCCTATGCCACTTTTCGGAAGCTGGGCAATGGAGCCGAAGACCTAATCAAAATGAACATGGTGCTCAAAGACTTCAGCGGCAACCCATCGGAGGCCAAGGGCGTGCTAAACGTCGAGCTGACCGTCGGCAGCAAAACCGTGCCCACAACATTCTTTGTCATCGACGGGAAGGGATCTTACAGCCTGCTACTTGGGAGGGACTGGATCCATGCAAACTGTTGCGTCCCTTCCACAATGCATCAAAGTATGATCCAATGGCAAGGCGACAAGATTGAAATCGTGCCAGCCAACAAGTCAGTGAGCGTTGCTAACGCCGATTTGCCACTTTGGGAAATCGACGGTACTGATTGTCTGTCCGGCAAAATCTGGCAAGCTGATTTTCTAAAGGCGTTCGACTCTGCCATACAGCCTATTGGAGACGAAGAGCCTCAATTATTACTTTGAGGGCGTCGCGGAGGGCTCCAACATCTACGGCAAGGACATCACGGACGACGATGATGGCAAGCTTGGGCAAGGTTTTATGTCGGCCAATGAGCTAGAAGAAATCGATATAGGTCCTGCAGATAGGCCTAGGCCGACATACATTAGTAAAAATTTGTCTTCTTGTTGTAGATCCAAGCTTATTGAGTTATTAAAGGAATATAAAGATTGTTTTGCTTGGGAGTATTTTGAGATGCCTGGTCTTAGCCCGTCTATTGTTGTGCATCGGCTGCCTATCAAGCCAGGCTATCGGCCATACAAACAGCCTCCTAGGAGGTTTAAAGCTGATATGTATGATGCGATTAAGGCCGAAATCACTCGACTATACGATGTTTGGTTCATTCGGTCTTGCCGATATGCAGAGTGGGTTTCGAACATTGTTCCAATAATGAAAAAGAACGGCAAGCTTAGGGTGTGTATTGATTTCAGAGACCTCAACAAAGCTACCACTAAGGACGAAGACCCAATGCCCATAGCCGATTTGCTCGTAGATGCTGCTTCCGGCCATAAGATCATAAGTTTTATGGATGGTAATGCAGGTTATAATCAGATCTTTATGGCTGAAGAAGATATACACAAGACTGCTTTTAGATGTCCAGGAGCAATCGGCTTGTATGAGTGGGTCGTCATGACGTTCGGTTTGAAGAATGCCGGAGCAACTTATCAAAGGGCCATGAATTACATTTTCCATGATATGATCGGCTCTCTGGTTGAAATTTACATTGATGATGTTGTTGTCAAATCCAGGGAAATGGAATACCATATAGCCGATCTTAGACAGGTCTTGGAGTGGACAAGGAAATATGGCCTAAAGATGAATCCACTGAAATGCGCATTCGGCGTGTCGGCCGGGCAATTTTTAGTGTTTCTTGTTCACGAGAGAGGGATTGAGGTTACATCAAGGAGCATTAATGCCATCAAAACAATACAACCTCCAAAGGACAAGAAGCAATTACAATCTTTGATCGGCAAAATCAACTTCATCAGGCGATTCATAGCCAATCTTTCAGAAAAAATAGAGCTGTTCACACCATTGCTTCGGCTGAAGGCCGATCAAGCGTTCACTTGGGGGCAGAGCAGCAGAAGGCGTTTGACAATATCAAGGACTACTTAAGCTCGGCTCCAGTATTGATTTTTCCACAAAAAGGAGTGTCATTCAAGCTATATCTATCAGCCGACGACAAGTCCATCGGCTTGGTTCTCATTCAAGAGATTGAAGCAAAAGAGAAAGCCATCTTTTATCTCAGTTGACGGTTACTGGATGCAGAGACAAGGTATTCACCAGTGGAGAAATTATGTCTTTGCCTGTATTTTTCATGTACAAAGTTGAGGCATTATTTATTATCCAACAAGTGCATAGTGGTATGCAAAGCCGATGTAGTCAAATATATGCTATCGGCTCCAGTACTCAAAGGACGAGTTGGGAAGTGGATTTTTGCTTTAACGGAATTCGACTTAAGATATCAGGCACCCAGGTGTCGAAACTTGGTTTCGGCAATATATTTTTCTGGGGTCGCAGTCGAGATCGCCAAGCACAATGGGTTAGAAGAAGAAGAAGATTTAGACAGGTTCAGGCCCTCTCGTGAGGTAATACCCTACTCCTGTTTCGGTGGATTCGATCCGCCGAGTGTCTTTATTGATCTTGTGATCTAAAGCTCTCGCTTATGAAGTTGTATCTCAAATCTAGTGTTGGAATATCCCTCAAGGGACGCCCCTTACCCCCCTTATATAGTCTTGGGAGGAAGGGTTTACAAGTCGGAAACCCTATCTTATTCTAAGTTGGTTTCCTCAATCTTACCAAACCGTGACTATAGGCCGATTGCCTTATCTCTATCGGCAACCGTAACACCCAAGTCAAGTTCGGCTTACAGATATAGCAGGCGCAATCTATCCCTACCTCCAGTCGGATAAGCTTGCCATGTAGATACCCGATTGCCACAATCTCCACAGTAGCCCCCGAGTCCTTTTCAGTCGACGAGACAACTCAGCTTCAGTCCAAAACAACATTCAGCCAAAAAATCTCTTTGACCGAGTGCTTTTGGCGCCGAGTGATTCCATCATCCCTACCTGAATCTTCCCGAGTGGCTCCAAAGACTGTGAAGGGCTGGAAAATATATAAAAAATTCTCAAAAATAAATATCTAGGTGCATCTCCTGATGCACCTAATTATAGGTGTAGCCCCCGACTATGTGGTTAGTCAAAAATAGACTAAGCATATAGTCAAGAACTATAAAAAATTATTCTCATGTAGATGCTTAGCTCACGCTAAAACAATCACTGAAATCTTGCTACTCGGCAAGTTCATACTCGACCGAGTGAATTTGCCTGAGTTATCTCAGAACAAATAATCCAATCAACCCTCATGGGAAAAAGGCACTCGGCAAGCTCTTGCTTATCCGAGTGGATTTGCCCGAGTAATTTCGGAATAAATAACTCAATCAACCCTAGCGGGTAAAAAGCACTCGGTAAGCTCATGCTTATCCGAGTAGATCTACCCGAGTCATCCGGAACAAATATTTTAATCATCCCTCATGGGAAAACAAGTTTTTTCAATCATATGAAAAATATGACCAAGTTATTAAATAGCTTTTGCCGTAATACTGGTCTCAATCTTATAAAGATCTTTACCAAGGTGGAAAATAAACAGCATTGGCAAGATTACCCGACCAAATGCCGAAAAACCAAACAGCCCTTGTTCACCAAGGCGGCTATAAAAACTCTGTTGTTGGTCACCTTCCAAATTGCATCGTGCCAGCTTCTCATGAAGTCAAGCAAACCGCGGTATGGAAGGATCTTTTAAAGGTATAGGGCACTCGGACACGCGCATATTGCCAGGGCAAATCTGCTTAAGCACATCCGCTTAAGTCCCTAAGGACACGTATCAAACCACACCTTAGCTGGGCCGTAGATTTCCTTATGGGCTCGGCCCACTCACCAGAAAACCTAGCGCAACCCTCAAATCTTTCTTATAAAGACGCGAGGTCGTCCCCGCCCCTTTGCCTTCCAAACGATTCCCCTTCTCACGGTACTGTTCGACAGCTCACCGCGGAGAACCCTAGACTCGCGCGCTCCCAAATCCATCCATCTAAGAGCTCGATCTCTGCAACAACCAGCCTTGAGCCAACTCTCCCACATTCCATCACCAAAGATCCAACTTTCCTCGGCGGATCCACTTCCCATCAACCCATTCTCATGGCGGACGAGAAAAGGATCCCGTTCGACCAATGGGCCACCTCGGATGTGCGGGAATACACCCTCAAGGAGATGGTGAAGCACGGCGTGCTTCCGCCGAAGGAACTTGTGGGATGGCGCCCGGCGGCGGGGGAGGATTTCCCGACTCCAAACACCGGTGAGCTCGTTGTCTTTACCTCTTTTTTCTATTGCGGGTTCAGCCTTCCCACCTCCGAATTCTTTCGAGGGCTCTTGGACTACTATGGTCTTCACATCTACCATCTGAACCCCAACTCAATGCTTCACATAGCACTCTTCATTCATGTGTGTGAAGCTTTCCTTGGCATTCTTCCTCATTTCAATCTATTCCGTCGTATGTTCTACCTGAAACCCCATCCGAACAAGGACCAACCTTGTGTTGTTGGCGGGGCAGGCTTCCAACTTCGCGGATCTCTCCGCAAAGACTACTTTTCTCTCCCCTTGAAATCTTCCAACAAGGGCTGGCACGCGGGCTGGTTCTACATCAACAATCTTGAACCCAGCCTGCCGGCTTTTGTTGGTCTTCCTCCTGTCCCCAAGCCATCCCGGAGTACCGTCCGTAGCCCAAGATTGGGACGAAGCCAATGATCGCTCGCGAAGATCCCGGCGATGAAGAAGAGGAATCTTCACGGGAACAAATCACTCGGCACTTCATCGTGCCGCGGCGCCGATCAAGGAGCGGTCGAAGCCGGCCTTTGAGTATGAAGGCGGGACGGACCCCAATCGGGAAGACCCAGATCCACTCACATACGAAATCCTGAAGATCCGGATGTACAAGCTCTTCTCATCTGGGATCTCAGTTGAGCGGGCCCTCATACTGCCAGTCCTCCCATTCAGCATCCATCGACCTCCTCCTCCGTAAGCCGATTGGTTGCTTCATAGTATCTTTCAATCTTGACGTCTTGTCGCTTAATATTGCACCTTCTTTCTTACTGCAGGAAACGCCTCTATCACTTCCAAGCCATATAATATGGCTCATGATGACGCGCCGCGTCGCCCGCCAAGAAGCCGCGGCGGGATCAAAATCAAGCTGATCCGGTCGGGAAGCGGGCGGCGCCGTGAGGACTCGAACAAGCGCGCAAGCAAAGACGGCTGATCATCGAGGACTCGGATGACGACGTCCCGGCTCCTCCAGTCGAGACCCCGCCCCTAAGGCGATCGCCGCGGACGGCACCAAAGATCCGCCGGTCATCTAGGTAAGCTTTGAAACCGAAGTCCGAACTCTTTTCTGGAAACTTTTCTTTATCTTCGCGTATCCACTTTCGCGGGAGGCCCCAGGACATAGATCCTGCCGGAGGGGGGTGAAGGGCCGACTCCGGCCGCTGCTCCCGAAGTGCCAAGGCCATCAGAGCCAAAACCCCGGAGCCCGCAACCGAGTGCGAGCGTTCCGGAGAAACATCCTTCTCCTCAGAAGGAGAGCGCCCCTAGGGAGGAGCCCCGCCGGTCGGGATATCCGGAAACCGATCGGCCGCCGGGAACCTACGGCTACGACCCAAGCGCCCCGGCGGGGTCATTCGGCGCAAAGCCCGAATAAGAAGAAGAGCGCGGCTGCCCCACCTAGGCGGGCGCCATCGAAACCGGTGAGACTTGCTTGAAGCATTCCTTCGTTCTTTCAATTTTGAGTCTTTCACGTCTTCATTGGTCTTTCTTGTTTGCCACCACGGTAGAAGAGATCCCAGGTTACGGTCTTCGAGACACGGGTTCCTCCGATCGAATCGAGTGGCGGGACTCGGAAGGCGAGAGACGGGGCATCATCCTCGGCCGGCAAGCTGAAAAGGATGAAAGGGATGCCCTCGTCGAGAGCCTGAATGAGGCGACCCGACGCTCAACGTAAGCTTTCGTCTTTCTTTTTGGTTATATCTTCGTTATCCTTCGATCGATCACTCCACTTGCGTTCGTGTGCGAAAAGAATATTGCCGCTCAATGGCAAAATCCGAAGTCTTGGAGAAGCTAGTCCCCCACTTAAACTCCTTGGAGGACGTTCGGCGACAGTGAAGGCCACTCGGGAGGAGGCCGCATCAAGGGAGGCCGCTTTAAGGAGGGAGATCTCGGAGCTTCGGGAAGCGAACCTCGACCTCCGCGGATCAATCGGAAGTAAGCCTGCCTCTCCCAGCTTCATTATGATTCTTATATTGATCTTGGCTATTGTTAACCCTCTTTCGTTGTAGGAAATTCTTCGGAGGTCCACTCGCTTCAAGTCCAGCTGGAAGCGGTCAGCCTCGACAAGGCTGAAATGGAGGCCGAATTTGAAGGTAATCTTCTTTGGAGTTGAATTCAGTGTGCTGCCTTATATCCGAGTGCTTTGACTGATCTGGGATTTTTGCAGCTTATAAGATGAAGACCCGAGCCCAATATGACGTCTTACTTGGGCGGATTAAGTCCAGCGATGAGATACGGGAAGAGGTCGCCAATGCCGCCACGCCGATCTTGGCAGCCTTGTTTGATCAAGGGGTTGGGGCCAGCTTGCTGGAGCCAATCGAGATCTTCGACAAGCTTCGGCTGGCTCCCGAACAGTATCTGAAGAACATCACCGAAGCGACCAACATGGGGGCTGGTCTGGCTCTTGCACAGACCAAGTCCCTCTACCCCCGAGTGGATATCCATTCAATCGGGGAGGGCTTCGCTGAGGGAACAACAGATGAGCAGGCCTTAGATATGCTCAGCGAGGCGCAAGAGGCGGCGAAGAAGATCTCTTTGGATGTAGTGAACAATTTTAAGCTCTGAACTGTACTCTGACTTTACTTTGTAGATATTTTGTAATTGTAACACTCTGACGTGGAATCTTTGTGACTATTTTTAGTTTATTTATGTCAATGCCTTGATTCGAGCCTTCGCGTGAAATTTCTTAAGTAGTTTTCGTAATTTGTCATCAAGCCTAGGCTCGATTAGGTCATCGGAAAACTCTCGGTCCTTGGACACCGAGCTCGAGTCGAAGGACATTAAACAATGATAAACCAAATTGTGCACAAAAATTTGATGAGGAAAATTCGAGCTTTATTGATATGTGTACTGCCCATTGCTAGCTCAAGAAGTCATCTTGCTTGAGGTTGGCGATCAAGGAAAACATGAGGCCTTAGCCAAATTAGGCGTAAAACCGTCGAAGATGCTCGATGTTCCGGAGTTCTCCACCATGGACTGTCTTCGCGCTTTAGCCGGTAAGCACCGGCCGAGTCACTTCGGCGATTATATACGGTCCTTCCCATAAGGGAGATAACTTGTGTCGGTCTTTGGTGGTGCGGATCTTGCGTAGGACCAGTCGCCAACAATGAAAGCTCGTGCTCTCACGTTGCGGCCGTGGTATCTTCGAGTCCTTGAAGGTATTTGGCCGGCTGGATGAGGGCGCCGCGGGCCTCTTCCAATCGGGTGAGGTCATCCACTCGGTCGATGTCGTAGCGTTCATCGTTGAACTGCGGACCCGGAGGGACTCGTATTCCATCTCGTTTGGCAACATGGCTTCGCGCCATAGACCAAAAAGAAAGGAGTTTGGCCGGTGGCCCGGCCGGGTGTGGTTCGCGCGACCATAGGACCGAGGGGAGTTCTTGGACCCACTGCCGGCGTAAGGGCTTAGCCGGTCGAAAACGCGAGCCTTGATGCCTTGAAGGACCATGTCGTTTGCTCGCTCGACTTGCCCATTGCTTTTGGGGTGGGCTGCGATGCGTAGCGATTTTGATTCCAAAGTCTTCGCAGAATTCCTTGAAGATGCCTCCCGTGAACCGGGTCCCATTATCGGTTATGATTCTTTGGGGCGCCGAAGCGGTGCACGATGTTGAGGAAAAATCCCGTGCTTTGTCGGCGGTGATTGTGGCAACCGGCTTGGCTTCAATCCACTTGGAGAACTTGTCGATTGCGACGAAGAGGTGTGTGAAACCTCCTGGAGCTTTCTTGAAAGGGCCAACCATGTCCAACCCATACGCAAACGGCCGGGAAAGTGGGATTGTTTGAAGCTCTGGGCGGGACATGGCTTTGTCGGGCAAAACGGCATCCTTCGCGGGTTCTTACGACTTTATCCGCGTCGGAGACCGCGGTGAGCCAGAAGAATCCTTGTCTGTAAGCTTTGCCGACTAGAGTGCGTGCCGCCGCGTGGCTTCCGCATATGCCGAGTGGATATCTTGGAGTAATTGTTTCCCTTCTTCGGGTGTGATGCACCTCATTAGAATTCCAGAGGGGCTTCTCTTGTATAGATCGGAGTCGATCATGACGTACGCTTGGCAACGACGCCGGACGCGTTCTGCTTCATCCCGGTCATCCGGCAGCTCTTGCTGAGTTAAGAATTTGATGAGCGGCGTCCTCCAGTCGGTATCGATCATGGTGACTTCGTTCGTGGTTTGCTCGTTGGGAGCTGTCTTTGCCATGACGGTTGGTTCGTAAAGATGTTCGACAAAGACATCTGTTGGAGCAGCTTCGCGCTTGGATCCGAACTGTGCTAGCTCATCGGCAGCTTCGTTGTTATGTCTCAGGACATGTGAGTGTTCTAGCCCATCAAACTTGTCCTCAAGCTTGCGGACCTCTTGTCGGTAGGCCTCCATAGTGTCGTTTAAGCGGGACCGAGTCCTTCATCACTTGATTGACGACCAGTGGGAGTCGCCTTTCACAATAAGCCGACGAATCCCGAGTGAGACTGCGAGGCGCAGTCCATGTAGAAGAGCTTCGTATTCGGCGACGTTGTGTGAGGCGGAGAAGTGGAGGTGAAGGGCATATCTTAGCCTTTCCCCGGTCGGGAGATCGGCACAACTCCTGCTCCCGGGCCGGTGATCCTCTTGGATCCGTCGAAGTGCATGGTCCGGTGTTGGAGGTCTTCCCGAGGCACGTGTTCTTGCTTGCTCGATCCACTCGGCCGGGAAGTCCGCTAAGGCTTGTTACTTAATGGACGTCCTGGGCTTAAAAGTTAAGTCCGGCATCGGTTCTAGGGCCCACTTGGCGATACGCCCGGTTGCCTCGCGGTTGTGGAAGACGTCGCCGAGTGGGAAAGAGGTGATGACGGTGACCGAGTGACCACGAAAGTAGTGTGCCAATTTCCTCGTGGTTATTAGAACACCATAAAGCAATTTTTGTACACGGGGTATCGGGTTTTGGCTCCGCCAATACTTCGCGACAAAGTAAATTGGCCTTTGAATCTTGGGCCCGTCCTTCTTCTTCTCGTTCAACCACAAGGACCGTGCTAACCACTTAATGAGTGGCTGAAACGTACAGCAACGGGGTTCTGGGGTGAGGTGAAGCCGGGACGGGTGGCGTGGTAAGGAATTCTTTGAAATCTTCAAAGGCCTTGTCGGCTTCGTGGTCCACTTGGAAATCGTCTGTCTTCTTCACAACCTGAAGAAGGGCATGCCTCGTTGCGAGTCGGGATATGAAACGGCTTAGTGCCGCCATGCAGCCAGTGAGCTTTTGGACGTCTTTCGATTACTCGGGGCTTCATGTTTAGGATAGCGTTGATCTTCTCTGGATTTGCCTCAATGCCGCGATGTGACACCATGAAGCCGAGCGGTTTGCTCGATGGGACGCCGAAGGTGCACTTCTCGGGTTCAACTTCATTCGAAGGCCGGATGTTTGCGAAGGTTTCTTCTAAGTCGGCGATCAGGTCTTCTTTCTGCTTGGTCTTGATGACGACATCGTCGACGTAAGCTTCAACGTTTTTGCCGATCTGCGTCTGGAAGCATCTTTGGATCATGCGTTGGTATGTAGCTCCGGCGTTCTTCAGGCCGAAAGGCATGGTGATGTAGCATAGGCCCCGAACGGCGTGATGAAAGATGTCTTCAAGCGGTCGGATTCTTTCAAACGATCCGGTGATAGCCCGAGTAACAATCCGGAACCTTAAGAGTTCGCGGCGGCTATGGAGTCGACGACTTGGTCGATGCGAGGCGCCGAATGGATCCTTGGGGCGAGCTTTGTTGAGGTCGGTGTAGTCAACGCACATGCGCCATTGCCCCATTTTCTTGCGGACCGGGGCTGGGTTGGCTAACCGGTCGGGATGAAGGACTTCTTTAATGAAGCCGGCCCAAGAGCTTTGCGAGTTCTTCTTTGATCGCGTCTTTTCGATCTTGTGCGAACTGCGTAATCGTTGTTTTATTGGTTTGGCGTCATCTTTGACGTTCAAAGAGTGCTCGATCACCTCCCTAGGAATTCCGGGCATATCGGATGGTTTCCAAGCAAAAACATCTTTATTATTTTGGAGGAAGGTGACGAGCGCGCTTTCCTATTTAGGATCTAGGTCGGCGCCGATTACGGCGGTTTTGGAGGGATCGGACGAATCAAGGGAGATCTTGGTCTTGGCGTCGCCGGATCCGATTTGGCTATCTTCTTGCGGGGACTTCGCCCTCGCCGAAGTCGATGCAGCCAATCGGACTTCTTGTTGGCCACGTAATCTCTCGCGAGATTGGGCCATGTCACGCTCTCCTTGTCGCAGTGAAGGCTTGCTTCACGTCGCTGCGAAGAGTGATGACGCCGTTGGGACCCGGCATCTTCATGCAAAGATAAGTGTAGTGAGGGATCGTCATGAACTTGGCAAGCGCAGCCTTAGATGATGGCATGGTATCTTTGTTTCAAAGTCGGCCACCTCGAAGGTGACGTTCTCCGTTCGGAAGTTCTCTCGGGCTCCGAAGGTGACTGGGAGGAGATGTGCCCGAGTGGTGTTGAGGATAGCCCGGGATAACTCCGTGGAAGGGGCTGAGCTTGTTTTGAGTTTGGCCCTCGGGATCTGCATTTCATCCATGGTCTTGGCAAACAGGATGTTGAGGGCGCTGCCCCCATCAATGAGGACGCGCTTAAGCCTGATGTTGCGGACCACGGGGTCCGGGACGAGTGGATAGCGTCCGGGTGGACCACTTGGTCGGGATGATCCGAGCGGTCAAAAGTGATGGCCACTTCCGACCATCGCGAATCGAGGGACTTCGGGTTGAGCCGCGTTGACCTCCCGGTCGGTTAGCTTTTGTTTCCTCTTGGATTCATAAGCTAGCGGGCCTCCGAAGATGTGGTTGAGCTCCCCCACTGGGTCTTGAAAAGGTTCGGCATTTTCAGCCGCATTGTTCTTTTTGGCGCCGGACGGGCCAGCCTCGTCAGTCGGCTTCTTGTTGAGCTGCGCCGCGTCGTTTGGCTGCTTGTAGATAAAGCGATCCTTCGCCGCGTGCTTATGATTCGGATGGTGGGTGCCTTTGGGCGTTCATGATGGCGTCGTAGGCGGCGACTCGGGCGGCGTTGAGTATTGGAGGTCGCGCCACTAGGTCTTCGATCGGCGCTTGCGATCTTTCGGCCTTGGTTCTTGTTGTTGCCGCCATCCTTCTTAGGATTTCGGCTTCCTCTGCTTGCTTGTCCTCTCTTCGTCGGGCCGGTCTTGACGGGCGGCTTTAATGGCGTCGTTTGATTTGGCGTATGAGTTCGCCGTCTCAAACATACGCTACCGTCTTCGGTGGCTTGCGTCCGAACTTGCCGATAAGCGGCTCATCACGGACTCCCTTCGGAAGGCGGCGATGATGATGTCATCGGTGATGTTCGGGATCTTGTTGCGCTTCTCGGAGAAGCGACGAATGTAATCCTTCGAGGCTCGTCCGGCCGGATGACGTTGTAAAGGTCGAAGTGCGTGCGGGCCTCTCGAAGGTGCCTTGGAAGTTGACGATGAAGTGGTCCCTCGGCTCGCTCCACGAGCCGATTGAGCCTCTTGGCGGTGGTGAGCCAATTTACGGCTGAGTTTGCGAGGGCCACGGGCGGGTAGTTGGCCATGGCTTTGTTGTCGCCACTGCGCTCGGATGGCAAGAGTATATACGATTAACCAAGATTCGGGGTCGGTTTGCCATCGTACCTTTCTATCCCGTTGGCTTAAAACCACTCGGCCAATGCACTCGGCGGAGCTCCCGAGTGAAGGCCGGTACTCCATCGTCGCCGCTATCGGGTGATCCCCTCGATCTTCCGAGTGCGACGGTCGCGCTCTTGGTAGCGGCGGTCGAGGACTTCCCGCGAGATCACTCGGCGGGGTCTTGTTGGCTGGTTGGGTAGGCTGGAGCTGTTGCGGCGGACTCGGTGGTGGACGGGTGGACGTCCATGTAGTTTGTCGCGGGAGTCGGCCGTCTGCTCTTGGTGCCTTGGCGTGGACTCGCGAGGTGGGCCTCTTGGCTGGTTGTCGGCCGAGCGGCTCGGGCCTCCTGTAGTCTCCCGACTTTAGGGGTGGGAGCCGGCTCTTGTCGGCGTTTCGGCCACGGATTCGGTCGGCCTTCGCGCCGAAGTGGTGGGAGGGCCATTAGCCGTGGCAACAACGATGGTCTTGATCTTATCAAGTATAGGAGTCACGTTGGCGGAGCCGTCTCCATGACGGTGTCCAAGAGCGTGAGTGCGGCGACGGCTACTTGCGTGGCGTCGGAAGACGTTGGTGTTGCGAACCCTGTTTGGAGGATGGCCTCTGGGCGGATCGTCCGCGCACGCGAGATCCTGCTTCCCTTTGTCGGCCTCGTCTTTGCGTTGTTTGTCTTCTTCGGTGTCTTGCGTTCAAGCTCCACTCTAGCTCGCTCCTCTTCGGCAAGCCTTCGGCCATGGTGAGTCGGAGTTGTCGGCTTCGTCGGAAGGGATGCCGTAGAGATTGTCGAAACCGGCGGAGCTGAGGTATCCGTTGAGTTCTGAAGATGAGCAGGAGCCGAAGGACGGGAGGATGACGGCAACCTCCCTTGATCTGGGAAATTCGGATCGGATCGCTCCGGTCAGTCGGAGCTTGGGGGATTAGGCTCCTCCGAGTGGATCGCCGCCAACTCGGGAGAGCGGTTATTGTAGATCTTGGCGACGTTTGGTAACCCAAACGGCACGAGAGGTCTTGTGAGTGGATTGCTTCCGTCGGGGAGGCAAGAAGATTGGCGCAGATCTCGGCGAAATCCGGTAATCCGAATGGCGCCGAGTGAAGTCCGTCGTCGGGGAAGGTGGGTCGCATCTTGGTCTTCAAGATGTTGTCGAAGATCTCGGCGCTGTTGGAGAGCCCAAACGGCGCCGAGTGGGTCTTTCCCTTCGACTGGTTCGAATCCGAGTCGAAGGAGGAGGAGTCGAAGGAGTTGGCGGCGAAGTCGCCGAATCCTGAAGGAGATCCCATCACGCTTGTCGGCGAGATTGTTGAAGAAGTCTCGACGCGCGGGCCCCTACCTGGCGCGCCAACTGTCGAAACTTGGTTTCGGCAATATATTTTTCCGGGGTCGCAGTCGAGATCGCCAAGCACAATGGGTTAGAAGAAGAAGAAGATTTAGACGAGTTCGGCCCTCTCGTGAGGTAATACCCTACTCCTGTTTCGGTGGATTCGATCCGCCGAGTGTCTTTATTGATCTTGTGATCTAAAGCTCTCGCTTATGAAGTTGTATCTCAAATCTAGTGTTGGAATATCCCTCAAGGGACGCCCCTTACCCCCCTTATATAGTCTTGGGAGGAAGGGTTTACAAGTCGGAAACCCTATCTTATTCTAAGTTGGTTTCCTCAATCTTACCAAACCGTGACTATAGGCCGATTGCCTTATCTCTATCGGCAACCGTAACACCCAAGTCAAGTTCGGCTTACAGATATAGCAGGCGCAATCTATCCCTACCTCCAGTCGGATAAGCTTGCCATGTAGATACCCGATTGCCACAATCTCCACACCAGGGCAGTTAAAGGACAAGCTATAGCCGATTTCATCGTCGAACACAGAGATGGTTCAATCGGCTCGGTGGAGATCATGCCTTGGACTTTGATGTTCGATGGCTCGGTTTGCACGAATGGATGCGGTATCGGCTTGGTCATCATATCACCAAGGGGGCTAAGCTTTGAATTTGCCTTCTCAATCAACCCCCATGCCACAAACAACCAAGCCGAGTACGAGGAAGTGCTCAAGGGGTTGCATCTTCTCAAGGAAGTTGAAGCCGACGCCGTCGAAATAATGGGAGATTCACTGTTGGTCATCAGCCAGTTGTCAAGGGAGTATGAGTGCAAAAATAATGCGCTGATGGTCTATTATCAACGATGCCGAGAACTGATGGATAGCTTTCGGCTAGTAACACTAAAACACATCCCTAGAGAGCAGAATGCAGAAGAAAATGATTTAGCTCAAGGGGCATCAAGCTACAGGCCGATGACAAAAGATATCGAGATAGAGATTGCCGCCATGATAGCCGACGACTGGAGATTTGAGGTTTACAACTATCTGCAATACCCCTCCCAGTCGGCTTCAAGGAAGTTGCGCTACAAGGCTTTGAGATATGTCTTGCTCGATGAAGATTTATACTATCGGACGATTGATGGAGTGTTGCTCAAGTGCCTCAGTGCCGATCAAGCCAAGGTAGCTATCGAAGAAGTGCATGAAGGGATCTGCGGCATGCATCAATCGGCTCACAAGATGAAATGGCTACTTCGAAGAGCAGGGTATTTTTGACCGACGATGCTAGAGGATTGTTTCAAGTACTACAAGGGCTGCCAGGATTGTCAGAAGTTTGGAGCTATACAAAGGGCACCAGCATCGGCTATGAACCCAATAATCAAGCCTTGGTCGTTCAGAGGTTGGGGAATCGACATGATCGGCCAGATCAATCCACCCTCGAGCAAGGGACATAGATTCATACTGGTGGCAACAGATTATTTCACAAAGTGGGTGGAAGCAATTCCTTTAAAGAAGGTTGATTCAAAGGACGCAATCGAGTTTGTTAAGGAGCACATCGTATACCGATTCGGCATCCCTCAAACAATAACAACAGATCAAGGATCTATCTTCATATCAAACGAGTTTGTTCAGTTTACCGATGGCACGGGCATCAAGTTGCTCAATTCTTCGTCGTATTATGCTCAGGCTAACGGACAGGCAAAGGCCTCGAACAAGAGTATAATCAAGCTAATAAAGAGGAAGATCGCTGAATATCCTAAGCAATGGCACAGCCGATTAGCTGAATCACTTTGGGCCTATCGGATGGCTTGCCACGGATCAATCCAAGTCCCTCCATATAAATTGGTTTATGGACATGAAGCAGTCCTGCCGTGAGAGAACATCATCGGCTCGAGAAGAATTCATAAGAGATAAGGAACGAGTAGCCCGCCATTATAACAAGAAGGTTGTGCCTAAGTCTTTCGAAGAGGGCGAACTCGTTTGGAAATTGATATTGCCGATCAGATCAAGAGACAATAAGTTCGGCAAATGATCACCAAATTGGGAGGGGCCGTTCAAGATCCACAAATGTGTCTCTAAAGGAGCTTATATGCTAGAAGGTTTGGATGGAGAAGTGTTTGGGAGGGCTTTGAACGGCAAATATTTAAAGAAATATTACCCAAATATATGGGTCAACTCATGATTCGGCTATGGTGGTGCCGATTCATGTTAGTCGATGCGTTGTAACACATGCATCACCTTTAGGACGTTTTTACGCCAAGTTTTTCCCCTGCTTTTTCTACATCGGCTCAGCTTAGCCGACAGCGACAAGATGTTTGATTCGATAATTTTGTTAACGCTGGAAACACCATCAACAAACTTAGGAGGCATATACAATACAGTGTGATATCAAGAAGGCAGAGCGAATTTTTCGAAATTTTTTGAGCCCTCCAAGCAAGGTTGAAGTAATCGGCCGTATACATACGAATAACATTGAAGAAATAATCAGCAAGTATATATATTAATAAGTTGCAACCAGCCGATTACAGAGGAAGTTTGAGCCGATTACAAAATGCATAAAAAGTTTAAGTACAAGGATGCCTAGCCAACTATTACAAGTAGCTCAGCGCAAAAGGAAGGTGGTGATGGCCGATATCGCCCTACGACAGATCCCGTCTATCTCTTCAATGGCCTTCGCGTCGGCTATGTCGTTCCCTGGGATTGGCTTCA
The DNA here is from genome assembly GCA_019925245.2 of Oryza australiensis. Classification (NCBI taxonomy): domain Eukaryota; kingdom Viridiplantae; phylum Streptophyta; class Magnoliopsida; order Poales; family Poaceae; genus Oryza; species Oryza australiensis. The sequence continues at coordinate 959,585 of JAIFGZ020000229.1, read as the reverse complement.
TCGCCCTGGCCATGTCCGACAGACGTGACACGGCCGCCTTGATCTTTGATCTTTGGTCCTCGATCTCCTTTGGCAGGCCGGCCATGGCGTTATTCCTTGGCCACAATATCGGCTTCGATGTTGGCGAGTTCGGCTATCAGCTCCTCCCGACGCTTGCGAAGCCGGTCAAGTTCGGCGATCGGCTCGGTTTTCAAAGAATCAAACTTGGCCTTCTCGATGATGATTTCTTGTTGACTGGCTTTGATGGTGGCCTCAAACGCTTGGTTTTCTCGGCGATCGGCTATTCTTTGTTTAGCGCGTTCAAACTTGTGCCGATGCACCTCCATAAATGTGGACGGTTTAATGATGTTAGCTAGCTGGTCCGGCAGCCGATCTTGGATGTCCTCAAACCAACTGCGGATGGAACCGCAGTCGGTGACCAAGAAATCGAGGGAGCACTCTAGCCGTTTGGCTATGTCGACAAAGTTGCCCGTAGCTCCTCGTTCGACACCACCATGGCCTTATCGGCGCCCTCATCGGGTCAAGAAATTCGAGAGGTCAAACTAGAAGATCGGCTACATACTGCAAGTTAGGAGGCGGTTAGGAGTGCCGGAGAGCCGACAAAATTGATGAGCCGATTTATGAAACTGAACAGGACTTACTCGGATAGCTGGAACTAAGGTAGCCACATCCTCAGCGTTACCATCACCTGCGGCCGTCGGCGTCGGCTCGCTTGATACATGGGGGGCAGGGGTTGGAGCACGGGGAGGCTGAAAAAGATGCAAGTCAGAAATCGGCTGTGCTAGTAAGAAGGAAATGAAGGGTAATAGAACTTACCGAAGGAGGAGGAGCCGTTTTCTTCTTGGCGGCTAGTTTCTTTGCCTACAGACACAGAAAGCTGATGAATCATAATGGAAAAGATGATGAGACTAAACGATGAAAAATGCTTACCAGCTGGGAGGGAGGGACGCGTTTCAGAGGGCTTGGAGTTTGTTCGATGGTCTGCTCAGCCGATGGAGACCGAGCATACTTGTTCACAGAGCTCGTTTTGGCTGTGACAGCATTGACAGCTTGCTCCATTTCCTCGTCCCTAATTTCTTCTTCAAGGGTGTTAACACTGAAATTTGGTAATCGAATCCTTAAGTCTGCAAAGACGAAGCAGAATCGGATCGGCTGGAGACAGGAGTCGCATCGGCTGAGGAGTGATCGGCTGTGGGGCCAATCGGCTAAGGTTGGATCGGACAGGGGCAGCCGATAGCCGATTCAGGTCCGGAAGAGATGAAACTGTTTCTGATTCAGCAATTTGAGGATAAATAGAAGATTCGATTGTTAATTGCGTGTTAAATGATATTGCCACTTATGGATAGAATCCTGTAATAGCAATTGTATCTGTAATCTAGGGGTTTGTTTAGACTTTTAGTTGTAACACGACGTGGGTCCCGCTCGGGATAATGTTGTGTTTTAAATAGTAGTTTAGATAGAGTCCAGGGTTTGTGCAGATAATTATATCTTGGGTATAAATAGGACCCGAGACCCCCTGTAAATTCAACACAGTTCAATCACAATCAATCTTTCGGCGCATCGCCAACCCTTTTTCTTCAGACGAGCACTTTGTTTGGCTACGGGCTGCATCGTTTCGATCCCCAGATCTAGGTAAATACTTGTTGTTAGTGGTATGATCTGTTGTTTCTAGTGCTTCCATCATAATGACACATTAGAATCAAGAGTTTATACTGCGCTATTTATCATATAGCGCATATAAATTAGATCAATGTTTAGATCTATCCTGCCATTGGCTAGTTCTATCAAGAACTTGCAGTCGATAGGGCTAGATCTAAAGGTTGGCTGGTTTATGTGCGGTATCCACTGTCTCGAGAGATATAAATCGGCTGCAATAGATCAGGTTTTTCTTTTTATACTTGATCCTGCATCGGGTTCGAACTATTAAGTCATTTTTAGAACTATCAGTGATCTGTTCGGTAAGATTTATATTGTTTAGGGACAGTGCCGGGGTTTCAGCCGGCCTTATCTGCCCTGATATGTTTATTTTAATATATTTATTATTAGATTTGTATTAGGACTGCCTCTTATGTTAAGATCGCATTCTTGTTGAACGTCGCCAGCCGAAATCGGCCATTCATCGATAGCCGACGGCCGATTTCCATGCTATGCTTTAAGAATGATATCTTTCTATAAGATTCATCGAAGTACTAGCCGATTCATTGTTAGCTTTCCAGTATCGGCTAGGTTATTGATTCATATATTTATTATCCTTTATAGTATTTAGGTTACACGACTGATGTTATCTCGGTATAGCCGATCCATTCCAGTCGTCTGGCTTAAATATATTTTAGGATAGAATATATATGCTCATGAATTCCCTCAGCTGATCCAGTGGGGATCTAACCTAACACTTAACGCATATTCTCTTGTTTTTCTTGTTGATTAATAGATCAAATCAGCGCACGCCACGCACGGCACGGGCGTGAGAAGGACACTGCCTTGAGTTAAGCGGATCTCCCGGCCGGCGCGTGAGAGAAATTTCTCATCAACACGCTTCTTGGCACGTCCAGTGGGACTTTCTTTGTCGGCTCGACTCGGACGCATAGATTCAGCCGGCAAGATGGTCGACTCCAAGAGCCCCAGCATTACGTAGGACAACATCGTGCCTGTGAAGATGGAACAGTTATCGGCTAAACAGCAAGCCGATTATAAGAAGATGGTGGAAGAGCTCCAGGCTAACTACTTCCAATCTTTCACCCAAACAAGATCTGGAGCCATGCATCAGAAATATAAGTTCAGCATGAATGACACTAAGGCATCCTCCTCTGGTGAGGCAAAAGGCAAACAGAAGATGGAGGAGCCGACCCAGGAGCAGGATGATTCGACTGTATATTCTCTACAAGACCGGATTGACTCGGCCGTCCATCACGCGTTGGTCAACCAAAGTAGCATCCTGATCGACACTCTCAATAACATGATCGCTACTGTGGTCGACGCCAAGATAGCCGATCAGCTGCAACGGGGGCCAACGTACTTCACAGACGGCCAATTTCCTAGTTACAGGACGCTGGTCACACAGAATCAGTCGATCCCACCGCTAGCGCAACAAGGGCCACCGGGAGGAGTCCTCGGTCAGCCAAATCCAGGTGAATCGGCTATAAGGCCAGCAATTACTATGCTGAGCCGACAGCAGCCGCTACCCCAAGATCAGATTGCTAATATGTTCAATGACAATCGGCAGTTAGAGCCGATTGATCCAGATAGACGGTACAACGCCGGTGGCCGACAGCTGTTTCCAAGTCTGCCAACGCCACCACCGGCGCATCGGCCACCTCCCGTTGTTCATCGCCACCAGTACCAAGGAGGCCGTCAAGATCATCATTACAGGCCTCAGACGCCACCACCGCTGTATCGGCAAGCACCCACACCGTATGACCCATACGAGCCGATACAACAAGACAACCAGACATGGGCCGATCTGATCGCAGATGTCATGTGCGATCAATTCGGCCTCAAGCCGAAAGACTCAGGGAACATGTATCGGTATCCCTATCCAGAGCATTTCGAGCGGATCCCGTTGCCCAACCGATACAAGATCCCAGATTTTTCGAAGTTCTCAGGGCAGGACAACGTTTCAACCTACGAGCATGTTAGCCGATTCTTGGCACAATGCGGTGAAGCGTCGGCCACAAACGCCTTGAGGGTCCGATTGTTCCCTCTTTCTCTTTCAGGATCGGCTTTTACTTGGTTCTCCTCATTGCCCTACAACTCAATTCAGAGCTAGGCCGATCTTGAAAAACAATTCCACGACTACTTCTACTCCGGCAACCACGAGATGAAGTTGTCGGACCTCACCACATCGAGGCAAAAACACAACGAATCGGTCCAAGAATACATCCAACGCTTCGGGAGATGAGGAACCGATGCTACTGCTGGTGCTATCGGCGCTCAGTGGCCGATTTGGCCTTTCATGGTCGATCGCGCGATCCGAGAGCGATTCTGCGCGGGACTTTGACGGCTTAGCCCACTTGGCGCGAAGGTGATGACCCACGAGCAGCGATTCCAAGACACCGGGAAGGCCGTCAAAAATATAACCTAGGTCATTGTCGAATCAGATTACGAGTCCGACGACGATGACACAGAAGTGGCGGCAGCCGAATGGGCCAAGAACAAAAAGGCCATCGTCTGCCAATGGCTGCTGAAGACGGCTAAGGAAGAACGATACGATTTTGACATCACCAAGGCCGACAAGATCTTCGATTTGCTGCTCAAGGAGAAGCAGATTCAGTTGTCCGAAAATCACATGATCTGAGTGGCACAATTCCACATCCCACGCCACCAATGACTGCAAAGTCTTCGGCGGCAAATCCAGTCAGCAATTGAGGCGGGAAGTTGAAGTTCGCCGATTCAAATCGGCCGATGAAGGTAGACGGCAATCCTTTCCCGTTCAACACGGTCCAAGCCGGCCCCAGGCAAGTTGATCGACAGAACAGAATGGCGCACGGCTTAGTCAATACACCGATCGGGGCCAAGGTAGAAGGCGATCAAATTGGATGTCATGTCGCGCCAATTAATATGGTGCGCCCAGTCATCAGATCGGCTCACCGACGGCCGGTCCATGAACGTAGCCGATACCGTCATCAATACCGATCTCGGCAAGAAGAAGCTTACAATGAAGCACCTCATCGGCGCGAGCTGAACACCCAAAGCCGACGATACGAGGTAAACCACGACAATGTCGATCCGCATTGGCATTGTGATTTTTTTAGGTACTGCTGGGAATCCGGCATGAGACTGCCAACATTGGACGATTGCCCAGCATGCAACGATCGCCACGATGACGAGCACAGGAGCTCATCGGCTGCAAGTCCAACTCGGTTCGTCCCCAGAGCTGTTCAGTTAAACCAAAGGCAGCCAAGAAGGACCTGCACTGGAGTCAAGAAGATCTCCCAGGCCAGCGCGTGAGAGAAATTTCTAATCAACAAAGGGTCGCGTCCACATCCGGATCGACTAGGGGCAAGTCGTCGGCTGGAGTTGTTTTCGGTTTCTTTAAAGCCCGTTTTCTTTTCTCTGCAACCGGAGTAGACGCAGCCGACGGCGTCGCCCTTTTCAGCCGATGCAACGGCGCACAGGTTTGACCGTGAAGCAGTGTAGCCACCTTCGGCGCATGGAAGCCGATGACGGACGAGGCCAGCCCGCAGCCGCCGGATAGCACGCCGGGGGAATAAAGGATTGCCACCCCCGTGTTACTTGTGTGTGGAGGGGAAGCATCGATCGTCTGCAAAGGAATAAGGCATGATTAGTCAATAATACAAGAAGTGGCTGAAGAGAGCTAAGAAGAAAAGACACTTACCGATGGAGTCATTTCTGGGTCGATGATGGTCAGGTACATGGAGGTATGAAGGCCAATTGATGGAACAGATGCCGCTTCCATTCATTCCACCATCGGCTGAAGATGGTTGTCCTTGTCACCGCCAGATCAATGTTGTCGATACTGCCTAGAGGAGGGCTAGGGATTTTGAGCAGCCGATTCATCATAATATCTCCTTCGATTTTGCCCCTGGATTGGATTTTGTCTGAGTAATAGAGGCCGATCAGCAGCTGACCCATGCCAAGTTGTCTTGCGGCCACCATCGGATGATAGAATTCATAAGATTTTTGAATATTGCATCCTTGGTGGATGCCGACGGGGAGGATGCAAGGTGTGATAGCTGATGTATAAATCTCCCTTGGTTTTTCATATCCTTCGAAGTTAAGCTCATCCAGTCGGAGATCATCTGGGAGCTCGAATCTGTCAAAATCTTCATAAACAAACCATATCCTCGAGCTGCTTGGGAAGCTGCTATACAGGTTGCCGAACCAGTTTTTGAAATGATCGGCTGTTAGTTTGGATCCATGATAGGTTGTTGCTGCTTCTGTAGGATTCAAATACCCAAGACTAAGCCAACCAGAGGGGGGTGAATGGTTGGTACACCCAAAAACCAAATTTTAGCGGAAATAAAACTTACCCTCGAAATTCGATGTCGCACGGTCTGACCGAAGTTATTGCTTTGGTCTGACCGCCTGAAGTCGCCGGTCTCGCCTGACACCGAGCGGGTCTAAGCGTAGGTATGTCGTCGGTTGGATCGCCGCACCCGAGAAAACACAAATCAAAGAACTCTCAATGTAGATTGAAAATATATTACTTCTCTCATTGTTTACAAAGTGCAACAACAGCACTCCTCACAAAATTTCGACTAAAACTCAAAACCCTAACTTTTTCTCAACTCAACTCTCTCTAAAACTCATATCTAGGAGGCACACCATCCCTCTCTATTTATACATAAAAATCTTCTACTAAAAGTAGGAGTAAAACTCCTATTAAGAATAGGACTCCATCTCTCAATTATCAAATCAACTACAATTTCCAAATTGTAAACCTGTAGCTGCATCAGACACCAACCGAGTCGGACTCCTTTGCATTGCCGTGTGCCTGTACTGACCCGACTCAGAGTGCAGCCAATCAGCTACCGAGCAGCCCACACACGCATGCTGCATGCTACAGTACAGCAGCCAATCAGCCACCGAGCAATTGCTCCTGATCCTCCATGTCGACATGCACAGCACACACATGCATGCTACAGTGCTCTGTGTACTGTAGCAGTAAGCACCTCCTCCATCCTTCTAGCCAATCACAAGCATGATCAATCACACATACATGCATTGTACACACCAGTGCACACACATATATGTTCGCTACACTACTTAAGCATCATATACTCTTCTTCCAATTTTCTTCAATCAATTTCCTTTGTGAACACCAATGCTTGCACGCACACCTCGTGAAGCCCGTGGCGAAGATCTCTCCCACATAATGTCCATCCACCGTGTGTCATCTTATATCCAACTTCGTCACCCGACATCCTTGATCGTCTGGACCTCAACTCCTCCCTGAGTCTAGTCTCGATCCCCGTCGTCGACCGAAGTTGGCCTCCAAGAATCCTGACTCTAGTCACCTTCTCACATGATATCTCGACCACATTATACCTCTGCTCCTCCCTGAGCATAGTCCCGATCCTCACCATTGATCAAGGCTAACCTCAAGTCACCTGCACACAATCAGACAAAACAACCGTTTTTGGGCACAGATATCATAATCTGACCCACATTAGTCACACACACTCTCACCAATATCCACATATATTCTCAAACCAATTCATTGGTAAAATTGTTTGCACAGCCGTTCATCATAAATATTAATAATGACAATGATTTCACAATCTCCCCCTTGATGAACACATTGGCAAACCAAAAAAGTTTTGTGTTTTTAAAATTAAAAACAAAAACGATAAAAAGCATTGGAGTGCTCAAAATCAAAGAAAATTTCTCCTCCTTTTTAAAAAGAAAGAAAATCCAGAAAATCCTTTGAACTTGAAAAACTTAGAAAATCCTTTGAACTGGAAAAACTTCCCATTTGTTCTCCCCCTTTTGACAATGATTTCATCAAGCATAAGAATTATGTTCATGATTATCGAAGAGCTTAGCACCATACATAGAGCAAGTCATGTCATGTATTGCAATAATAAGAAGATGAACTCATCAATTATATAACAAATATGCACTAGAGTATAACTATGAATCAAAGATTTTATAATTAAGATCAATAATACAATCAAAATTCATGGATTCAAATGATTTATAATGCAACATCTTGACAAGCACATAGGTTGAAAAATAAACCCGAATATATATACCTATTGCAATTTTATTCTTTCTCAAATTTACCTTTTTCACACATAATTCAAGAGAAAAATTTTTCATATTGATTTGAGCCATATTTGTTGCTCATATTTTTTCTCTCAATTATTTCGGGTACGTCCTTGTCGTCAAGACTGTTTCCAAGGATTCGGCACCCATTATTTTTGCTCACATTGAATACGTACTTGTCATCAAGACTGTTTCCAAGGATTCGGTATTCGTTTTTTTTCTCTCATAGATAATAATTTAGTCTCTTTTCACAATGAGAAAATTTAAAGTAATTTGAGGAATAAAAATTCAACATAATATATATATAGAAGCATTTATAATCCAACACATGCACTAGTATCAACATTGCATATTTCTTTAATTCAAGTATGAAAAGTGTCATGCATTATTTCACTTAAATATAAAATCTAGATCACATAAAAATACTAGAACACATATAAGCTATGCTAGTGACAAATAAATCTTCATAGCATTGCTAGCATGCACATGAAAATACAATATGTATAGACAAAGCTCTTCTTTTTCAATTTACTTCATTCAAATATTGCTTGATAAAAACAAGAGCACAAATCTCCCCCTCAAAACATGCCAAAAGGATGAATGATTTCCAATTCCCCTCGAAGAAAAGCAAAGCGAGAAGAATCCAATGGTTTTGTGAAAATATCAGCAAGTTGCATTTTATGTCCAAAAATTTCAATTCAACATCCTTCTTCTCAACATGATCCCGCAAGAAGTGAAAGCGAATATCAATGTGCTTAGTGCGTGAGTGTTGAACAGGATTCTTAGCTATGTTTATGGCACTTGTATTATCACAATAAAGATGCACTTTTTCAAAAGCAAGACCATAATCTTTCAAGGTAGAAATAAGCCAAAGAATCTGTGAACAACAACTAGCAGCAGCAACATAATCAGATTCAGCAGTGGATTGAGCTACACTAGATTGTTTCCTAGAGGACCATGCAATCAATGAAGTTCGAAGAAAATGACATGTTCCACTAGTACTTTTTCTATCAATTCTACAACCCGCAAAATCAGCATCGGGAATATCCACTTAAGCAAATAGAAGATGAAGTAGAATACCAAATTCCAAACTTAAGTGTATGATTCAAATACCTCATAATGCGCTTGACCGCTTGATGATGTGAAGCACGAGGAGAAGCTATCCACGTACAAAAATAATTTTAGAATTTTCAAAAAAATTCCTTCGAGGCCGGTCTGACCGCTGCTATGTCGCCGGTCGGCGAGACTATGCGGCCGATCGGCCAGGCCGTCGGTCGGCCGAAATGCCCATGCTTGGTCGACCGGTCTTTCCGAGGGAAAACCAGAATCACTTTGATTTTGCAAAAGCAATCTCTTTTTTTCTGTTTACGTGTTAATCTGAAACAAAAACCAACAAGATGATCATCTTTACCACAAAAGGAACAAGCATACTTCTCCCTAGTAGTTGATGATTTTGAAACATTAGTTTTAGTTTCTTTTAGTATAGCAGAAAGAGAGGGCATAATTCCAGCAGATTTAAAAACTGTTTTCACAACATTAGTTTTTATCAAAATTTCACCTCGTTCAGTCATATTCAAAACATTGGGTTGATTTTTGGTGAAATAATCATGAGCATCAAAACCTACACCCCTATTGTAGCTAGTCACTTTAGATTGATCCAAAATCATGTTTAGTTGTTTTTTACCATCAGAAAATCTTTGCAAGGAACTTTTCAAATAAGAAACCTCCATTTCCAAATTAGCACAATTTTCACAATCTACCATGACACCTTTATTTTTACGACATTTGGAGCAAGAAGACACTTCGTCTTGTTTAACAATTTCCTCCATGTGCATAACACGATCCAAAGCATCTTTCAATCTCATCTTGTTTAGTGTGCATGTTGAGCAATTCAAAACATTATGTTGTTTTAACTTCTTAGCAGTAATCATGTTAAACATCAAGCTAGCATGAAAAACAACTTGATATTTTTTCAACAACTTTTTAGTTAAAAACAACTCATTCAAAGTGCGTGTGTGCATAGCAAATCCAAGAGCAAGGGAAGATTTTAATTTCAAATCATGTGAAACATTGATATCTCTAATTTTTGAAATTCCATGCATCAAAACCTCACAATTTTTGCAATCATCATCACTAGGAATAAGAGATTTTAATCTAGCAATATCAGCATTTAGATATTCAATTATAAACTCTTGTTTTTTATACATCTTCTCACACTTCTTATTTTTTGCACTTAAAATAAGAATAACTTCCTCAAGAGAATTCACCTCATCCGTTTCACCACGTGTCATGAGACAAATACCGGAGATGTTTTTGTTCTTCTCCTTATCTTCATCGCTATCAGAATCTATGTCACTTAATGGCTCAAAAGAGGCATAAACTTTACTCAGCACCTTCCTCATCACCTCCTTAGATTTTTTTTCCCTTTGGGCTTATCATCCTTGGTCTTCTCTCCACCTTGGTACTCCTTTTTGCCTCTACCAAGCTTAGGACAGTGCGAACGAATGTGACCTAGAGCATCACATTCAAAGCAATGAGTTGGTCCACCTCTTTTCTTGTACCTGACATTATTCATAGCTCGAGAAATCTTGTTAGCAGCCAAAGCCAAGTCCTCCTTCTTGAACTGTTCGATTTGCTCATTGGACATGGCATTAATCAAAGCAAGAGCATTGGAAGTTGATGAAGAACCACCAACATCCGAGGAAGTTGAAGAGGAAACCAAAGCACTAGACTTATAATTAATTTTTCGGAAAAGAATATTCATCTCATGAGTTTTGAGTTTTGTGTAAAGTGAATCCAAAGTCAGAGTAGACATATCAATAGACTCTTGAATAGAAGTAACTTTTATCTCCCAAATAGACATATCAAGATCATTCAAAAAGTGGTGAGAAACCTTAGATTGTGGATAATTTGTATCATAAGCACAATCAACGGATCTAAGATCACTCAAAATTTTGTTAAATCTACGAAGATAATCATCCAAAGCTTCTGCAGGTTTCATCTCAAATTTTATGTACTCATTTTTGAAAAGATCTCGACGAAGTTCTTTAATGTTATTAGTTCCTTGGTGAAAGTTTCTCAAAGCAATCCAAATCTCATTGGCGGTATTAAGGTGTGACACACGATCAAAATCAGAACGAGAAATCCCATTCAACAAAATATTAAGAGCTTTGCAATTGTTATTAAACTTAATTTTCAAGGCTTCAATATTAATAACTTCAGAAATCTCATAAGGAAGAGCAACCTTTTGCCAAACAACATAATCTTGAGCCATAATATAAAATTGCATCTTACTACACCAATAAGCAAAGTTTGTACCATCGAAAACATGTGGCTCAGTTGAAAATTTATCAGCCATGGCTTAAAAACTCTAGATCGGTAAAATATCCAAAGAAGAAAACGAGGCTCTGATACCACTTGTAGGATCGAATACCCAATACTAAGCCAACCAGAGGAGGGTGAAAGGTTGGTATCCCCAAAAACTAAACTTTTAGCGAAAATAAAAGTTACCCTCGAAATTCGATGTAGATCGGTCTGACCAAGTTGCTACGCTGGTATGACCGCCTGTATACATCCGGTCTGACCGGTAGTGTAGATCCGGTCTGATCGTCAGATGTCTGAATCGCTGAAGTCGCCTTCCACCGCACTCTGTTCTGAACGCCGTACTCCTGTTGATTTGACCGTGAGATGTCGCCGGTCTAACCGCTGGTGTTGCTCCGGTTGAACCGCCCTGCCCGAGAAAACACAAATCGAAGAACTCTCAAAGTAGATCGAAAATATATTACTCCTCTCTATGTTTACAAAGTGCAACAACAACACTCCTTACAAAAATTCGACAAAACTCGAAACCCTAACTTTCTTAGCAACTCAACTCTCTCTAAAACGTATACCGGGAGGCCACAACCTCCCTCTCTATTTATACATGAACTAGGCAGCCTAAAACCACGAATCCAACTCATACTAGAAGTCCTAATCCACTACAAAACCTTCCTGTACAAGAAACGAACACTACATATTCCAATTGTAACAAAATTGGACTCCATCCAAAATATAACTCTGTATCCCATACACACACAATATCTTCATCGTATGCCATATGGAATCTTCACCAATCACGTGCATCAATCTTTAGCCTAAGTATCCCGCATGATATCTGACCGTCTGGACGTCACCTTATCTTCAGGTTGACTCCCAATCCATCACCGGCAATACTCTCCCGAGACGTAAAGATTACCTACACATGAATCAAACAAAGAAATCATATCCGAGCACAAGTTATCTCCAACTTGACTCATTGTTAGCACACAACAGTATTACATACGCATAGTATCCATCTAAAAGTCATAAACATGAAATAAACACAGATATCCAATGAAACAACCCAAAACCGAAACCGACATAGAGTCGGCTGGTCAGACCGCAAGCTGACTGGTCTGACCGCACACAAACCTCCGGTCTGACCGGCAGCACAAGCCCGATCTGACCAAACCATTGTTCACCGTACAAAAATTCTAATCATCTCCAAAATCACTTCATCAATAATCTCCAAATATTAAAACCGTAAATCGCAGATGTCAATTGTTCATCACCATAGAAGAATTAAACACACTTTGATTTTACAAATCTTTCATCCCACAAACTTTGTTGCATGTTTTCAGTAAGTGCTTTACATGCTTCAATGTTACAAAATAGCTCGTCTTTCTGCAGATTGTTAATATCTTACTTCATGCCTAAAATATAAGTTTGCTATGCAAAAACATCTACGAGATAAAATTGTTCCTAAAACCTCACAATTAACATGTTCCAAATTATAATATTAACACCGGAATAATTTATTTTTATCAGTTGTAAAGCATGAATATGAATATTTAGCTAAAGGAGCTCGGAGCTCCAACACGATGCATGACACATTCGCACCGTCACACTGCATATTATACACAAACGGACAAATATCATCATCTTCATTTACACCCTATGTGGATATTTCCAGTGACGGAGGGCCCGATAGGGCAGGGTATGTCTCGCACCATACCTTGGCCCGACCCAGACCACCCACTCACTCCTCGACGACCTGCTCCACTTCGACCCTGCACGCGATGTCGTGATCCCCTTCTTGGCTCCTTCGTTCTTTCCCTCCTCGATCCCCTTTTTCCCTCCTGGCGCCAGTCACCCCGATCCCCATGGGAGTTGCCAAGCTCGGTCTTCCCCGTGTCGCCAAGGCGCGAGCCACGGGAGCCACTCCGATCGCGTGAGCTACGGCCCCTCGGCACCCCTCTCCTCCAGTCCTCCGTCATGGGCCCACGACCGGAGCGCCAGCTGCATAGGAGCAGCATAGCAAGGCGCTTCGTCATGGCTCACCGACCACGTCGAGGATCGACAGTTCGACCCCTCACGAGTGCAATCCGTTTGTAGTCTTCAAAATCATCCAATCTCTTCTTCGCATCTCTATTGAGTAATAGATATGTGTTTGTAATCAGTTCGTTCATTAGTAAGAAATTGAAGCGACGTGCTGGGGAATAGTCCGTCACACCTCGAAAAAATGTCGCCCTCCGTCACTGGATATTTCTAAGGCCATAAATGGATTAACCAACGAATCCACTGTAGATCGAATAAGTGAAATAAGTGAGTAGTCCAATTCACTTACAGCTTTACGTACTTCACAAAATTTTACAGAAATTTCATCCAAGACATTTTGATTCCTATATGAAATCGAGGAAAATACTGCACCTTGATCGATCTCAGCTGGGTGAATATTTATATTTCCTTCACCGATAAATATGGTAGGAAAGCTTTACACACACATTGCAGTTACTTGAATCCGTTCCACAACTTGACAAAATTACAAACTTGGTGCTCAAAATTGCTTCTAGAACAGGGTACAGGAGACGTTTCAAAGGAGAGCACGACGAAGTAAACAAACAGCACTCTGCACTCTGCAGAGGAAAAGCAGAAACCCAACTCCAACACTCGCAAGCGTCCAAGTATTCTGTATCAATCAATGTTCAGAGAATCAGAGCTGCACATGTTCATCGTGCCGCCACTATCTTCAATTTTTCCATCGCTACATCTTGTTCATCGTTGGGCCGAGGCTGTGAAGTGCTTGCTCAGTCTGAATAAACGAAAACGAAATTGCCAAGTTGCATACGAAACTATGCCACTGTTTTTTTTTTCAATCAACGGATGAATGGATTAACGGACACGCCTCTTGAGCTCTTAAGTGGTGTAATTTGTACTGTATACGATGTTTTAAATTTACTTTTTCTTCCTAATGCCCCGTTCGTTTGGATAAGTTAGGTAGGAGATTTTTAACGCAAGTAAAACGAGAAAACTTATTAACCCATAATTAATTATTAATTATTAATTATTATAAACTTAAAAAATAAATTTTTTTAATTTTTTAAACAACTTATACATACAAAATTTTGCAAAGAATATACTATTTAACCGTTTGAAAAATATAAAGTTAAAGTTTGGAGATGAGAAAAAACATAGCCTAATAATTTATTTATTTATTTGTACCGTCCAATATTTTATCCATCTCATACGTATCGACATAAAACTAAAAAAAATAGAAAACTTCAACTTTATCAAATTTTAATATAATTATTTTTCACTTTATCTAATTTTAATGTATTTTTACTTAATAAACTTTGATAGGATGATTGTTAAATTTTAATTTATTTTAAAACAAATAGAAAAGTAATGTTATTATGAAATGGAAGGAACGGAAGGGAAGGGGTACTCGTCACAAATCATTCATCTCTGATTTGGACTTCATTCTTAGTTGTTCCATAAACTATCTGTCAAGCTCAAGCATCACATTCCCATGTGTAAGGTAGCATCTGCTCATTATCCACAGCATCCTCACATTGCATTATCCACTCATGCACAATTTACTCGGAATTAAAAAAGGTTAATTCCATCGTTTGATCCCCTTAACAAGTCGGTTCTTGTCAATCACTGTCCTTGGTACAAAATAAAAAAAAAAAGAAACAGGGCTCAGGCCAGCGTAAAATGCCGCCGGGCTGGGCCGGGCTGTGGGCCGGGTCAAGCATAGCGGGCCAGCGGAGGAGGGCTCGATCGATCAATCAGACAGGTCGTGCTCGTGCCAGCAGAGGAGCATGGAGACGCATCGCCGGAGGATGTACAGCCTCGTCCTCTGCTGCTTCAGCACGGTGTAGCACCGCCGCCGGAGCTCCGCCGGCTTCGTAGTCATCCGCCGCCGCCTCTGCCACGACGACTTTGGGTGCTCCGATGAGGACAACGGCCGTGCGACTTTGTCGTCGTCGGCCGGCGTGGTCGAGAGGTGGCGGTACGCCGAGCAGACGGAGGCCGAGGCGGAGGCGATCGTGGCGAGCTCCATGGACGGCCGACGAGCTGATCGAGCAGACGAGAAGAAGCTGAAGCTAACTTGGTGAACTCTCCTTGTGTGTGGTGCAGCCACCAGCGGAGGATTATATAGACCCGGCCCGTCTGATTCCCTGGGCCCACATGACAGGACCGCTCGTTATTGTTAGCCGACATCTGTGTCATGTAATGACCCTTCTATAATGTCGGATTCATCTATGCAATTTTGGAAATTGTAATTGATTAATTTTGTGACTGAGCATGTATTTTTTTCAGACCTCTACGCTCGTTTATACGCATGCTCAACCATAGGAACAAACACGAACATCTCTCTGTGTTGATTTACAGTGATCATAGATGTCTCATTTAATATTTATTGTTAAAAATAATTAACAATAAATACGAGCATATATTGATAAACAGATTGTATCATCATCACTCTAATCAGTTGAACTGTATTAACTTCGCGTGACTTGACATATTGGTTATTTGTTTATTAAGAATAGTGACATGTTAGTTGTGTAGTACATTTTTTTGTCGTCAGTACGGATATAATGATGACGATGCATTTATCATTTGGAATTTGCGGTTTTGTCATACATACAAGTTAGTGCTATGATTAGGAGATATTTGTCTGTAAGCGGCACTAATCTATAAACTAACAGATGATTAGTGATGTTTTGCTAATGGTGACGTTTGGCTACCGCAAAGGGTTGATTATATAATAATTGCTTCCTGACTAGGATCTGATGCAGGGCAACGGGTGATTTACAATAAAATTTTGTTACGTACGTCACCACTTGATTAGTTTGGGCATGATAAAGTGTGCTTCAACTGATTAAAATAGTGGAAAAAAATAATGTTAGGACAGGTAAGCATTGGATCAATCAGTTCCTGAATTATCAGTCACATGAACTTGATTGCAAGAAAATTTCACAAAGTCATATAGTTTTCATGCGTGGCACGAATTTATGACATGAATTATCTTGCTAGTTTTAGTCCAGCTGATAATACATATACAATATAATGACAAAAAATTTGGACTAAAAAAAAGAGAGTGGTCAAAGCATGGGATAAGCAAATTCTGATTTGCCAAACATGATATATTCTGAAAACCAAACTAGTGGAGAACCCCACAATAGTCCCGGTTGGAAACCCTCAATAGTCCTGGTTATCAAACTGGAACAACAAATCCGGGACTAGAGATCGCAATCTCTAGTCCCGATTGAAATAACCGGGACTAGAGATGCATCTTTAGTCCCAGTTGAAGCCACCAACCGGGACTAGAGATGCATCTTTAGTCCCAGTTGAAGCCACCAACCGGGACTAAAGATGGTGGAGCCACGTGGCCAGCTCCGTCATCTTTAGTCCCGGTTGGTGGTTCCAACAAGGACTAAAGCATTTTTTTTATTTTTTCTCCTGTTGCTTGTTTATATGTGTTTTTTTTGTTGTTTTTTCTTTGTTTTTTTGGGCGAAATCAAATTCACATATCAAATTAACATCCTCAATCACATCATAAATTCGCATCACAAATTCGCATCACAAATTCACATCACAAATTTACATCATAAATTCACATCACAAATCCACAACACAAATCCACATCACAAATTCACATCACAAATCGAGTAATGAACATCACAGATACATATATATATATATATCAAATTTAGAACATCACAAAAATCTCCGGATCCGTCGCTGCTGCCGCTCCTGGAGAGGAAGAGGAGAAATGGGGGAGGCACGACACCACCTCCCGAGCCGCCGCGCCGTAGCCACCTCCGATCCGCCGGGCCACCGCCATCTTCGAGCCGCTACCACCTCCCTTCCCACCTCCTCACGTCCCACCGCCGTCGCCGGCGAGAGAGCCGAGAGAGAGAGGAGAGAGAGCTGAGAGAGGAGAGGAGAAAACAACTAAGTGTTGGATCGATGGAGAAGACGATGCGCGCTGGGATATATATAGCCCTCGATTTTTAGTCCCGGTTGGTGTCCCCAACCGGGACTAAAGATAATTTCCGCTATTTCTAATTCATCTTTAGTCCCGGTTGGTGGCACCAACCGGGACTAAAGATAATTTTCCGCTATTTCTAATTCACCTTTTGTCCGGTTGGTGCCACCAACCGGGACTAAAGATAATTTCCCGCTATTTTTCCAAATGTATTTGGTCCCGCTAGGGTTAACAATTAAATAATTAGTAGATAAGGCCAAATTAAATTAATTAAATATAGGTTTAAAACAATAAATATTAAAATTTAATCAAACATAGATAATCCTATACATTAATGTGTTCTAGATATTATTCCTCTTTTGCCCCTCTCTATTTTTCCTTTTCATCTGAAGTTGTTCTTTTTTGGAAAAAAATCAACTTTTTTGTTTTATTTTTTTATATTTTTTATGGATTAGGAGTACATGAGAGGTAACCACAGAAAATTTGAGCGTAAACAAGCAAAAGACGTGGCCTGTGGAAAATTCAGAAGACACGCTCAGAATCGGAAAAAAACTTCTGGGCTCGAAAAGGCAAACTTATAAGGTTTTTTTGGGCAAAATAAAATTGTCAAACGCGGCAAAGCGGCGGACGAACGCATCTGAAATTTTTTCTGATCGATTTTCATATATGGAACGTCTCGATCGGAGTCCGTATGTGAAAGTTATGGTCGTTTTAAAAACCGACTCCGAATTAGAGGACGAAACTGAAACAATGCGCGCAAAACTTGTTACACGCACACAAACCGGACGCGACGGTCGGGGTTTGAATGTTCTTATCAATATTATAGATCCCTCCAATTTATATATTATTAACAAAACAATTTTATAAAAAAATTATATATTGAGAATCATTAGTTAATAACAATATGATTACTCTGTAATTACAATGTAATGATTAAATTAAAGTTGCCTTCTATCTTTAATCGCCCATCCTCACACAACACCACCCCTTTGAAATTACAGGTCCTCTCAAATTAGTTTTCAAGCCATTTGAATCATGTAGCAAAAATTGTATATTTTTATTAGTTTCAGTTAAAAAAATAAGCACATTCACTTTAGTCTCGGTTCGTAACACCAACCGGGACAAAAAAAAATGAGATCTTTAGTCCCGGTTAGTGCTACAAACCGGAACTAAAGAGGCTGTCAGAGGCTGTCAGAGCGTCGGGCATTTTTAGTCCCGGTTGGTAACACCAACCGGGACAAAAAATAGCATCTTTAGTCCCGGTTGGTGTTACCAACCAGACTAAAGATGCCCGGCGATCTGACAACCTCTGACAATATTTGAACCGGTTCGTGTCACGAACCATGACTAATGTTCCTAGAAATCCATAGACTTTTTAAACCGGGACTAGAAATATTTTTTGTCTCGGGTACTATTCAAACCGGGACTATTGTGAATTTTGGCACTTCAACCGAAAATGGTTTCTTCAGTAGTGATAGTCTCACCATACTATTGCTCATATCATACGCCCGCACGCGAAAATAATCTTTTCTCAGACCATCTCGGGTGTGCGGGCAGGCCTTCCACATGGGTGCGGAAGCTCGCATGCAAAAATTGTTTCTATAGAAGTGGGACCTTTGCAAAAGAATTAGATGCTTATAGAGAGTGTGAAAGAAGTATGGAAGGCAGTGTGTCGAAATTGTCCAAATAGACTACCCAATTGTCACAATGTCAAGGGGTTTCCAAAGTAGCATGCATATATGGCATCTTCTTTTCACAGAATCGATCGGCACAAAAGTAGTCTCTGAAAATACTTCGTCTATGGCATCTTAATTTATACGTGTTGAAGTATATAAGAAAGAAAGGACGCGACTAGTGCATGTGCACTAACTAATCCTAACTAGCTATCATCCCACCGAAATGTTAGAGTCAACATATATCTACTTCCTGGGTCGGAATATACATTTAAGTGATAAGAAGACGAAAAAGATACCTAACACCAAATATTCAAACAAAATTTTCTCTAAAATTACTTATCGAATGTACAATCCAATTGCATCATCGTGTTGGTTATAATTTAATCTTTATAAAAAAATATTACATGATTATATTCTGATAAAAAAATATATGTTATACATTATTTTTGTCATATGCGCAATTACTTTTAGATTTGATTAAATTACCTTTTAGACATTCATAACGTTGTGAATACTTTACTTTATTGGTTACTTCTATAATCTTAGATAGACTTATGTTTTACCCCACAATAGTTTTACTTTTAGTGCCATGACAACTTATTTTCTTTTTCTTTTTCTTAAAGTTATTTTTATAATATATGTAAATTACTTTTAGGATTTATTAAATTTACTTTTGTATGTCTGTCGATGCGTGTGCTCGACACGCGGGAATCCGAGAGACCTCCTTTTTGGTTCGGCACAGGGGAGCGATAAATCAGGACTTAAACTCACGGTAAGGATGGCGAGGAGTCAGTAAAACCGAAAAAAGATCGCAACTGCAATGGACACAAGAGGTTTATACAGGTTCGGGCCGCCTATGACGCGTAATACCCTACTCTTGTTCTCTGTGTAATATGGGGGATGAATTACAGGAACCAGTGAGGGTGTTCTCCTTGAGGATGCCGGGGCTGGTGACTGAGGTGGAATGCTTGAAACCCAAGGTTTCCAACAATGGCAGAACCTTAGGCTCGTTTCTGGGGTTGCTAGGAACAGTTGGGAGAGGGAGCCCTTCGTCCAGGAATCGGAACCAGGAACCGAACGAACAGTTTTTATGATGGACTTGGGCCTCCTTTTACAGTGCAAGGGGACACCACAGTAGTCCTGATTTTCTCTACTCCGCTCCACGTGACGGAGCGGCTCCTGCCTTGTCTTGTCGGAGAAGCCACCCCCATTTTTGTTCCTGTTGCCGCATCATGGGAGTTGGCGGAGAAAAGCGGGCGTCGTGGCTGCCATGCTGATGACGTGAGGACGGGCCAACCTACCTACTCCAGTGGGGCCTATCGGTCAGTGGCCCTTCACCTGGAGAGGCACCCGCGCGGCACCCCTATTACTTGTGTTCTCTCTCCCACGCAGCCGCCCGATGCATTCAACGCGATTGGACGGGGCGAGGAGGGAGGCGTGCGTGGAATGACCGTGCAGTCATACCGTGGTCGCCGTCAAAGAATTTACATCCTTTTTACCTCGTGACGGGCAAAAAGGGTGATGATGAGAGCGGCTGATAGGCACGCCTCGCATCGCATTAAATGCGACAGGGCAAGCGCTTAGCCTTTCTCTTTTTAGGTATTAAATAATGTAGTTGGCGTTGGACTCACCTCTCTCGGAGAGGTGCGGGGTGAGGGACGGGGGGTCCGGGTGATCCCGGACCCTGCCGCCTGGGAGTACGGTGGCCTCCGGGCAGCCCCCGAGCCAACCCCTCTTGGGGTGGCCACGTGGCCGCCCGTGGCCGGGACCCGCTTGAGCCATCCAGAACATATCTTTGGCGCGCCCTGGTGGGCGAAGGCGCCTTTCTTTTTCAGATATCGTATCTCCGACATACCCCAGGGCCCATATCACCGACAGTAGCCCCCGGTGTTGACCGGGGCCGAAGCCGGATTCGGGCGCGGTTAACACCATTTCTTGAGTGTGTGGGCCCGGGCACTGAATGTGCCTCGCCATAACAGGAGGCTGGTACGCGACAACTGATGCTGCGTTTGGCTAAGATTTCTCCAGACGGGGGCGTGTTATTCGTCCACGCACGCGGGGGCCCATTAACCGCCTAGCTCTCTCCGTCCCGCTTAGTGTGCCTGGTGGGCGCGAAACCCCAGGCGGCGCGAAACCCCATTGGCGTGGGAACCAAAGGGGATGCAAAAACAAAAGGGACGGGGAGCCAAAGAGGCACGCCGCGCGGTAGTGGGGCGAAATTAATGCCGTAGAACTCAAGGGGGCCGTGGTTGCCTATAAAAATAGATCCACGAGAGGGGGGATCGGTTTCTATGCCTTCCACAGCCATCGCCTCTCACAACCATCGCCTCCCATCTTCCCAGCGCCCTTGCTCTTCCGCCTCCTTTCTCTCGCCACCGGCTTCCTTTTTTGCACTCCGGCGCCCGCCCTGGAGATGGCCCGTGATTCGCCTTTGGAGCCCGGGAGCGTGCTCCCAAAGTCCCTGGTTCGCACCGCGGAGGCCCGAAGCCTCTTCAACAAGTATTTGCCGCGCGGCCCGCGTGGCACGCGCAGCGGCGGCGACATTCCAGAGGAGCGGCCCCCTATGAAGATGGTGTTCTTCGCCTCTTTTGCCATGGTCGGGCTGGTGCCGCCCTTCTCCCGTTTCTTCCTCGACGTGCTGGAGTTCTACGACCTCCGGCTGCATCACCTCACCCCCAACGACGTCTTCTACCTCGCCGTCTTCGCCTATACCTGCGAGATGTTCGTGGGGGTGATGCCCTCACTGCATCTTTTTCAGCAGTTCTTTCGGGTGTGCCGGGCGGGCTCCCCTGGCACGGTCGGGTACGTGGCGATCCAGCCATGCAACGATAGAACCGTCGGCACCCCCTTCATCGACATCCTTCCCCGCTCCAGGTGGGAGAACTGGAGGGCCTTCTAGTTCTACACCAGCCTGGGCGACCACCCCCGCCTCTCATTTCCGACGGGAATCCCGGTGAACTAGAGGAACTGGGGGGCGGGTCCGCGAGCCAGGAGGGAGCTGGACGGAGTGTTGGAGCAGATCAGCTACCTCCGGAGGGGGCCTGTCCAGCCACGCAGTCTTCTGGGACTTCCAGATGAGGCGCATTGCGCCGCTGCAGGAGAGGCCGCGCCCCGCCCACATATACACGGGCTTCAACGACGACATGCGGACCCATGTGGGCGCCGTTTTCAATTGGGATGAGAAAGACCTCGCGATCCTGGTCCGCCGCACCGTCGGTGTCACGGCGATGGACCTGACGTAGCTCCCGCTCGGGTTGGTGCCGCTGTGCCAGGATTCGGCGCGCCTGGAGATCCTACAAGCGCTGCAGGTGGTGGGCGACGGCATGGGCTCGTCGTCAACGGCGGCGGGCGTTGCCCCGAGGGGTGGGGGCAACGACTACGACGACACCGACGACCAGGTGCCTATCGGGCGGCTGGGCCGCCGGGGTCCGAGCAGGAGCGAGTCGGGGGCCCCGGACCCGAAGGGGAAGAGGAAGAGGTCAGAGGACGACCCCGCACCTCCTCCATCACCACCATGCGGCGGCGGCGCGGAGCGCGCCGCTCCTCCCCATAGGTCCTGAGGCTCGCAGGCGACGGGCCCGGCCCTAGGGGCCATTCCGTCGGGGGCCAGAATGGCCACAGCAACAGCGGCGATGACAACGGCGGAGGCCGGGAGCACGCCCACGGCGAGCACGCCGTCGGCGGGGGCCGGTCGCGGCGCTCCAGCGGCAACGGAGGCGGCGAGCGACAGCCCGGCAAGCCCCCCAGGCGGCCCCACGAAGAAGAGGTGGGCCATCTCCCGGGTTTCCTGGGGCTTCAACGCCGCCCGCAGGTAACGCCTTGCAAATACGTACACGCCCGTGGGCCTTGAGTTTTTGTCTTGTGTTTTGATTCCCTACCGTGTTTATTTCTGCCCTAGCCGCGAGCACGGCATTTTCGCCCGGGTTATACCCAAGGGCGGTTACGCCTCGGCTCGGTGGGGAGGCGCGAGGAGAGGCCCGGCGCTGGAACACTCCGGTCCGGGTCACCTCCTACGGGTTCGGGCCCGGGCCGGTGCGACTTGAGGAGGGGGCCCATCAAGACGTCTGGGCGCTGGTCTCCCACGAGGAACAAGATGGGGGCCCTCCGCCGGCAATAGGTTCAGGGCGACCTGTCCCCGACGCGGGGGAGGCAGCAGCAGGCAGCGGGGAGCGACCCCAGGGGTCCCCTCCGCGGGAGCCATCGCCGCCATCACGACAGCCATCGGCCGCGTCGTGCCATCCTGCGCCGTCGCCCCGCTGGCCAACACCAACACTGCCGGCACCGGTCTACCGCGGTCCTCCGACGCAGGGAGCGGCCTCACCGGAGGGCGGGGCAGCGTCGGCGGGCGAAGCAGCGGCGGGCGGCTCCGGTCATGGGGCGCCTTCAGCTTCCCGCCCTGCGCCGGTGGTTGACCTCGGCTCGTGCTCCGACTCCGAATCCGGAGGCGTTCGGTCCGGGTTCGTGGTCGCCATGGACACCGAGCCCCTCGTCCGGTCGCAAGAGCGGGCGAGGATGATCATGTCCAGGGCACTGGAGGAGGCCAACGCGGTCTCCCTGGAGGGGCTTCGAGCCCAGGTTCAGGCCTTGGCCGCAAGGGAGATCGCGGTGGCGCGGCGGGAGGTCGACATCGACGAAGGCCGCCGGGAGCTGGTGGCCACGGCGAGGGTGGAGGGCCTCGTCCGCAAGCGGGAGCTGGCGGATATCGAGCGGCACCGGGGGGAACTCAACCAGGTGTTCGAGGACACCATCGTTGAGCTGCACGCCACCGACTTCCGCGAGCAGATCGTCCGCACCACCACCGGCAGGTTCATCCACGACCTCAACGGGCGCGCCCAGGAGCTCGACCGACGCGAGCGCACCCTGCGCGATGCTAAAGCCGCCGCCGCCAGTACCGACGTCGAGCTCCAGGCCCACGAGGTCGGCCTGGTGGAGCGGGAGAAGGCTCTGGAGGCGAAATGGCGGGCGGTCGAGGACCGGGAGGCCGCCGTCGCCAGGGCCGAGGAGGACTCCGCCGCGCGGGAGGCGAATGTGGTGGCCCAGGAAAAGGCCGTCGCCAAGCGCGAGGCCACCGTGGAGGGGCGCGAGGTGGCGGTGCTGGAGGCCCAGGAGGAGGCCTCCCGGTGCCTGAAGGCCGTCCGGGAGCGCGAGCAGCAGCTTGCGGCCGTCTCGAGCCGCCGGCAAAACGAACTGGAGCGGTGGGAGCGGGACCTGGCCGCCCGGGAGCAGGCTGTTGGCGACGCGGAGGCGCAGGTGTGGAAGCCCCCGCCGGCCCCTCGCTCCAGCGATGCGACACCAGAGTTGGAGTAGGCGCGCCGTCGGATTGCGGAGCTGGAGCGCACCCTGAGCTTAGGGCTTCGGGTTGTGGCCTCGTCCGTCGGGCGCCTTCGGGAAGCGGCCCGTGAGGTGGGGGTTATCCGTCCCCTTACCGGCGTCCCTACCTTGGGGGGTTAGCCATGCATATAGATGAGCTGGCTGAGGGAATAAAAAGGGTGCCGGAGGAGGTCGACGAGGTGGCAAAGGAGTCGTCGTATGACATGTCCCGCCAGGTCGCGACGCTCATTCTGGCGAGCTACCAAGCCCACGACCCCGGCTTCGACCCCTACATCCCCACCGAGGACTTCCCCGAGGGCACCGAGGAGGCCGCTCGGCGCCGCGTCAAGGATGCCGTCGAGTCCATTATGGTTGGCTTTGATGGCACTCTGGCGGCATTCCAGCTCGCCTTCCGCGAAGACCCATCGGACGAAGATAGTCGGGAGAACGCCCCCAGCGACCCGCCGGCCGCCTAGGGCTCCCCCGCCTTTTTGCTTTTATCTGTATTTATAAAAAAAACGTTGTAATATTGTTCATAATATTAATGCATTTGCCTTTACCATGCTGGACTTGTATCATAGCAGCCCATCATGGTCGTTTCTGATGATTCATGACGATTCGTATGCATATGTATATATATTGGGAGCCCCCGGCCAACTTAGCACACAAGCAGTGACGGTTAGTTGGCCCGAGCCCCTGCCTGTTTGCTTCCCTGAAACGGTAGTTCAACTTTTAGTTAGTTCGGCCATTGCAAGAATATGGTAGCATGGTCTCCTGCCATGATTCGTCCCATGTAACTGGGAGCTGGTCCGGGTTTGGGCAGCATGCATCGACCGGCGGTTGGTGCCTTCCTCGGGGTTTCGGGTAGGAGCGAAGGCATAAAAAGGCCAGCGGGGGCAGCGGCAACGGGGGGTTCGGGACAGGCGTGTTAGTACGCACCCGGGCCCCCAGGCGTGATAGTATGCAGCATCGCTCTACCCTCGACGCCCTTAGGGCTCTCAGGCTAAGGCGGGCAAGGCCAGAAAACCACTGGGAACCAGCATCCGCAGTACATGTTCCAGCACATGGGGGAAAACACACTGTAAGTAGGTATTTTGCAAGGGAAAATCATAAGGAGTGTAATAGCGAACTCATTGTTCATGCCACTGGAAGTAGTGAATGAACTTCCATATATGTTTCAGCATACCATGCGGCTTATGGGTAGAACTTGCGCAGGTGGGAAATGTTCCACGGGTTCGGCAGCGGAGTGTCGTCCTCTGTGGCCAGGCGAACTGCTCCCGGACGCAGGGTGCCGATAACTTTGTATGGCCCCTCCCACATTGGGGATAATTTTCTCAGCCACGCACACGTTTGCACGCGACGCAGGACGAGATCATTGATCTACGGCGCTCGGGGGCTGACTTTGTGTTGATGGTAGCGACGGAGGCTCGCTGCGATAACGGCCGCGCGAAGTGTTTCCCGGCGCCGTCTTTCTTCCAAGTAGTCCAGGTCGTCGCAACGCAGCTGGTCTTGATCTGCTTCGGTGTATAACATGGCTCGGGGCGATCCCAGGGTGAGCTCGAAAGGCAAGACCGCCTTGGCTCCATATACCAAGAAGAAAGGTGTTTCCCCGGTGGCGTGGCTCGGTGTTGTTCGATTGGCCCAAAGGACCGCAGGCAGCTCGTCAGTCCATGATTCCCCATGCTTCTTGAGGACATTGTAGGTCTTCATCTTGAGGCCTTTCAATATTTATGTGTTTGCACGCTTGGCCTGACCGTTGCTTTGGGGGTGGGCGGGCGAGGCGAAACAGAGCTTGATGCCCATATCATCGCAATACTCGCCAAACAGCTCACTCGTGAATTGAGTGCCGTTGTCGGTGATGAGCCTGTTGGGGACCCCGAACCTTGCCGTGATGCCTCTTATGAACCGTACAGCCGAATGCTTGTCGATGACGCTGACTGGATAGGCCTCAGGCCACTTGGTAAATTTGTCGATGGCGACATATAGAAATTTGCAGCCGTCCAATGCCTGCTTGAATGGGCCCAGGATATCCAGCCCCCAGACCGCGAACGGCCACGAGAGCGGGATGGTCTGAAGGGCCTGAGCCGGCAGGTGCGTCTGCTTGGCGTGGAATTGGCACGCTCGACACCGCCGCACGAGGTCTGTTGCATCCTCCAGTGCGGTGGGCCAGTAAAATCCTTGGCGAAATGCCTTTACCACCAAGGTTCGGGAGGCTGAGTGCGCTCCACACTCTCCCTCATGGATCTCGGCTAGGAGCTCGAGACCCTGTTCCCGAGCGATGCATTTCATGAGCACTCCGTTGGCACCGCGTCGGTAGAGTGTCCCTTCCACCAACACGTACCTCTTGGAGGTGCAGGCAACGCGTTCGGTTTCCTCGCATTGCTCGGGTAATGACGCGTCTTGCAGATACGCCTGGATTTCCAAAATCCAAGTCACCTGGCGCGTGATGTCGGTCCTGGCAGGACCAGGCTGTGGCTGGCCCGCCAGGTCCGGGGCGTCGGGACCAGCCGATTCCTGCCCTTGGGGTGGTTCGGGGCACGCCGATGACTCTATGAGCCTTTCTTCGAATGCGCCTGGCAGGGCTAGGGCTCACGCGAACGCGATCCTAGATAGCTCGTCCGCCAGGGTATTGTCTCTTCTGGGAACGTGGCGCAGCTCGAGGCCATCGAAATGGCGCTCCATGCGCCGTACTTCCTTGACATACACTTCCATCTGGGGGTCGGTGCATTGGTACTCTTTGGAAACTTGGTTTACGACCAGTTGGGAGTCCCCGAGGACTAGCAGACGGCGGATGCCCATGCCTGCTGCCACTCGCAACCCCGCTAGAAGCCCTTCGTACTCGGCCATGTTGTTGGTTGCCCGGAAGTCAAGCCGGACGATGTACCGGAGTACGTCGCCCGTTGGGGAAGTTAACACCACGCCTGCTCCGGCCCCGTGCAAGGTGAGTGAACCGTCGAAGTTCATCATCCAATGCGCGGTCCATTGGTCGCGACCCTCCGCACTCTCGGGTTCCCCCGGGGATGGATCGCTATCGGCCGCTGGCGTCCATTCCACCACGAAATCAGCCAAGGCCTGGCTCTTGATTGCGTGATGGGCTTCGAAATGCAGGTCGAATTCTGACAATTCGATAGCCCACTTGACTACCCATCCCGTGCCCTCTCGGTTATGCAGGATTTGCCCGAGAGGGTAGGACGTGACTACCGTTACCCGATGAGCTTGGAAGTAGTGGCGCAGCTTCCGAAAGCCACGAGCACGGCGTAGAGCATTTTCTGGGCTTGCGGGTAATGTGTCTTTGCGTCCCGTAGCGCCTCGCTAATAAAGTAGATTGGCCGCTGCACCTTCGTGCGGGCCTTAGCCACTTCACTAGGGGCGACAGGTTCAGGTGCACCGGGGCGGGTTACCTCAATGTCCGGGGCTGCCGGGCCACCGCCTTCCCGGGGCCCTCAGGGTCGCTCTGGGTGGAAGGGGCCTCGGGAGCCCCCGAACTAGGGGGCCGGGTGGCTCCCTGAAGCTCGGGGGGCCAAAGGCCGCCTCCGGGTTCAGGTGCTTCCTCAGCCAACACCGTTCCGAGGTTTCCTGCCTCCGGGTGTGGTGGGGCTGGCGGCGTCTGAGAGTCCAGCTCGTCATCGCGCTCCACAACCAACGCCGCACTGATCACTTGGGGAGTTGCTGCTAAATATAAAAGGAGGGGTTCTCCTTCTTGAGGCGCTACCAATACGGGCGGCGAGGAGAGATAACGGTTGAGCTCGCTCAAGGCTTTCTCTGCTTCGTCCGTCCAAGCGAAGGGACCCGTTCGCTTTAGCAGCTTAAATAGAGGGAGCGCCCGCTCTCCTAGCCTTGATATAAAACGACTCAGGGCAGCTACACAACCAGTAATTTTCTGCACATCCTTGAGTTTCCTAGGGGGCGCATCTCCTCTATCGCTTTTATTTTTGTGGGGTTGGCCTCGATGCCTCGGGCAGAGACCAACAACCCTAACAGTTTGCCTGCTGGTACCCCGAACACGTATTTTTCCAGGTTCAGCTTCATGCGGGAGGACCGGAGGTTATCAAATGTCTCGGCTAGGTCCGGGAGCAATGTTCTTTGGTCCCGGGACTTGACCACGAGATCATCGACGTACGCCTCAACATTACGCCCTATTTGGTATTTCAACGTGATGCGGACACCACGTTGGAAAGTGGACATGGCATTCTTTAGACCAAAAGGCATAGACATGTAGCAGAAGGTACCCACGGGGGTAATAAATGTAGTTTTCTCCTCATCCTCTATAGCCATGCGGAACTGATGATAACCAGAGTATGCATCTAGAAAACATAAAAGGTCGCACCCTGCAGTGGAGTCGACTATCTGGTCTATTCGAGGCAGAGGGTAAGGGTCTTTAGGACATGCCTTGTTGAGGTCGGTGTAGTCGATGCACATGCGCAGCTTGTGGTTGGCTTTCGGGACGACCACCGGGTTAGCCAACCACTCCGGATGCAACACTTCCCGGATGAAGCTGGCCTCCAGGAGCCGTGCCACCTCTTCGCGGATGAACGCCTACCGCTCCGGGGCCTGTCGCCTCACCTTCTGCCGGACCGGTCGTGCATCCGGCTGCACTGCAAGTCGGTGCTCAATCACCTCCCTGGGGACTCCGGGCATATCCAACGGCTTCCAAGCAAACACGACGGCGTTTGCCCGCAGGAAGGAGACGAGTGTGTCTTCCTATTTGGGGTCCAAGTTGCAACCAATTTTGGCAGTCTTGGACGGGTCGTCGCCCAACTGGATGGACTTGATTACCAACTCATCGGTCGAGGTGATATGTTGTTTAGGGGGCCGGGAACCCGAGGCCTCCTCTCGAGGGCCTTCGGGTTCGACGCGGTCGGCCGCCGCAATGTCATCCACGCGCGCCTCCGCGTAGTCTAGCACGGTCTTAACGTCGGCATGGACGGTGATGGGGCCTCCGGGGCCCGGCATCTTGAGCTGGCGGTAGGCATAGTGGGTGGCCGCCATGAACTTCACCAACGCCGGCCTCCTGAGCACGGTGTTGTAGGGCAGGTTGAGGTCCGCCACATCGAAGTCAATCCGCTCGGTGCAGAAATTGGCAGGATTCCCAAAGGTGACCGGCAGCGCGATCTGCCCGAGGGGCCACACCTTCCCGGGCGTCACCCCAATGATGGGATAGGACGGCCCGAGCACCATCCCCGGGGTCTTGATTGCATCAAAGTCCTTTGGGGATAGTATATTGAGGGCCGCACCTTCGTCAATTAAGACTCGGGCGACCTTGACGTTGCAAATGGTGGGGGAGGTCACGAGGGCCAAGTGGCCGCTACGTGCGATGCTTCCCGGGTGATCAGTCTGGTCGAAGGTGATTGGCACCTCCGCCCAGCGCGACTTTTGGGCCGTCTCGTGGGACGGCACAGTCGCGAGGAGCTCACGCCTCATGGACTTGATGTTCCGACGGGACACCTGGGCGCCCGCCCCTCCGTCGATGGTGGCGACGACGTGCTGGGGGTCTTGGTAGCCCAGATTGTCATCTTCGTCTCTGACGGGGGCCGCACTCTTGGCCTCCTCTCGTCGGTTGTCCGAGCGCTCCGCCGGGGCCTTACCCTTGCGGCGGGCTTCCTCCTCCTTCTTCCTTCGCTCCTGCTCGTACCTTTGCACCCGCTCGGCCAAGTTCTTGACCGAGCGGCACTCGGAGAGGTCGTGGTGGGAGGTTTGGTGCACCATGCACCACTTGTTCCCGACCTGGCCCTGGGGGCGAGGGTCTGGGGAGTGCTGCGGTTGCCCGCGGGCTTTCCCTTCCATGAGGGCTTCTCGGCGCCGTCGGCGGCGAGGACGTGGCCCTCCTCGCCACCGAGTGATGGCTTGCGCTTCCGTCGCCGCTCGCGCCGCTCCTCCCGGGACGCGGAAGGGGCAGCGCTAGTGGAGGCTGGGGCAGGATTCCTAGGATTCCAAACCCGAGCCTCTTCCTTGCGGGCCACCCGGTCAGCAAGCTCGAAGAGCTCCGTGGTGGTCCGGGGGGCTTCGGACTCGATCTTCTCCAACATAACGTCGTGGCATACACCACTCCGAAAGGCGAAGATCACTACATGGTTAGCGATGGACGGTATGGTGTTGCGTACCTGGCAAAAACGCTGGATGTATTTGCGCAGGGACTTGTCCTCTCCTCGCCGGACCATGTGGAGGTCTGCCTCTACCCCTAGGCGCGGGTACGTGCCCTGGAAGTTAGAGGTGAACTGCCAGCACAAGTCGTCCCACGAGGCGACCGACTGGGCCGGCAGGTTCATTAGCCAGGAGCGGGCCTGGCCCTTGAGCGCCATGGGGAACAAGTTGGCCATGACGAGCTCGTCACCTCCAGCAGTCGCGATTGCTGTGGTGTAAATCTGGAGGAACTCGGTGGGATTCACCGAGCCATCATACTTCTCCGTGAGGGCCGGCCTAACTTGTTAGGCCAGTGCACATTGCGGAGGCTGGCGATGAAGGCTTGACAGCCGTTGCCTGCTGGAGGGGACGATGGGGGCTGAGGGGCCCCCTTGGGCGCCGCGGAATCTCCTACCCGCGGCTGGGCCACCATGGCCGCTTGCCGTCCCCTGAGGGGCTCTCCCTGTGGTGGGGTTGCTGTGGCCGCTCGCCGAGCGCTTCCGCCTCCTGTCGAGGAAGCGTAGTCCTGAGCTCTCCCCATGCGGCGCTCATCGCGTCGTTGTTCAATATGAAGGCGGGCGTCCCGTTCTGCGTATAGCAGATCCCGGGGAGCCTCCGGTTGAGCTACAGCTAGGAGGCTCTCCTCTGCCCTTGCGGCAGCCGTTGCTCTTCGGGCTCGCCGTCGGGATGACGAGCTGACCGCGGTGTGCGAACCACGCGGTTGGTGACTGGAGGAAGCGAGGTCAGCGGCCAACTGACATTGGGCTGTGCCGACCAGCTTCGCCACGTCGTCAAACCAATGCTTGGCGTTGGATCCCTCGCCCGGTGTGACCGGGGGGTGACGCAAGAGCGCCTCAGCCGCCTGAAGGACGCCCTCAGGCATGCCAAACTCCAGGCGACGATGGACACCTCCCCGACACAGTTCGCCGGTATGCCCGCTCGGGCGTGGCCCGGGTCCTACAGACGCGTTGGCGATTCTACGGGATGCTTGGCCTCCTCCGCCCACAGCCGCTGTCCCAGCGGGAGGGCAGAGGAGGCGGTGCGGCCCCGGCCGCCACCGTCGCCATCAGAGGGGGTGAGGAAGACGAGGGTCCCCCCTCCTCCGAGCGGAGGTGTCGGAAGTTAGGGCTATGCCCGCCCGTGTCAACCTCCTCGGCCGCCTTGTTGGCCAAGTCATACTCGCGGGCAACGAGCGAGCCTGATGTGGACCGTAGGACGTGGCCGTGAACCATGGCGAGGATGGGGAGAGGGGTTTTTCGTCGGGAGGTGGAAGGAACACAGGAGTTTGAACCCAAATGCAGTGTGCTCCCCCTACCTGGCGCGCCAGCTGTCGATGCGTGTGCTCGACACGCGGGAATCCGAGGGACCTCCTTTTTGGTTCGGCATAGGGGAGCGATGAATCAGGGCTTAAACTCACGGTAAGGATGGCGAGGAGTCAGTAAAACCGAAAAAAGATCGCAACTGCAATGGACACAAGAGGTTTATACAGGTTCGGGCCGCCTATGAGGCGTAATACCCTACTCCTATTCTCTGTGTAATATGAGGGATGAATTACAGGAACCGGCGAGGGTGTTCTCCTTGAGGATGCCGGGGCTGGTGACTGAGGTAGAATGCTTGAAACCCAAGGTTTCCAACAATGGCAGAACCTTAGGCTCGTTTCTGGTGTTGCTAGGAACAGTTGGGAGAGGGAGCCCTTCGTCCAAGAACCGAACGAACCGTTTTTATGATGGACTTGGGCCTCCTTTTACAGTGCAAGGGGACACCACAGTAGTCCTGATTTTCTCTACTCCGCTCCACGTGACGGAGCGGCTCCTTCCTTATCTTGTCGAAGAAGCCACCCCCATTTTTGTTCCTGTTGCCGCGTCATGGGAGTTGGCGGAGAAAAGCGGGCGTCGTGGCTGCCATGCTGATGACGTGAGGATGGGCCAACCTACCTACTCCAGTGGGGCCTACCGGTCAGTGGCCCTTCACCTGGAGAGGCACCCGCGCGGCACCCCTATTACTTGTGTTCTCTCTCCCACGCAGCCGCCCGATGCATTCAATGCGACTGGACGGGGCGAGAAGGGAGGCGTGCGTGGAATGACCGTGCAGTCATACCGCGGTCGCCGTCAAAGACTTTATACCCTTTTTACCTCGTGACGGGCAAAAAGGGTGATGATGAGAGCGGCTGACAGGCGCGCCTCACATCGCATTAAATGCGACGGGGCAGGCGCTTAGCCTTTCTCTTTTTAGGCATTAAATGAGGTAGTTGGCAGCTAGACTCGCCCCTCTCTCAGAGAGGTGTGGGGTGAGGGACGGGGGGTCTGGGTGATCCCGGACCCTGCCGCGTGGGAGTACGGTGGCCTCCGGGCAGCCCCCGAGCCAAGCCCCTCTTGGGGTGGCCACATGGCCGCCCGTGGCCAGGACCCGCTTGAGCCATCCAGAACATATCCTTGGCGCGCCCTGGTGGGCGAAGGCGCCTTCCTTTTTCAGATATCGTATTTCCGACATACCCCCGGGCTCATATCACCAACAATGTCTAAGAAGTGATTTAACGAAATTTAACAGTAATTTAGATATATTATAAAAGTAATTTATAAACTTTTATTAAAATATAATCATGTAAGGTCTTTGTTATAAAAGATTTAATTGCTTTGTTGTAAAAATTTAATTGCTACGAATAATTAGATCGTAGATCATATGAT
Organism: Oryza australiensis; assembly: GCA_019925245.2. NCBI lineage: Eukaryota > Viridiplantae > Streptophyta > Magnoliopsida > Poales > Poaceae > Oryza > Oryza australiensis. The sequence goes on along the minus strand of JAIFGZ020000229.1, from coordinate 926,772 downwards.
TAATTTAAGAGAAAATTTTTATTTAAAGCTTAGATGGTACGGATATATTTTTTAGTTGGTTGATGGACTAGTTCTTTACACTAATACATATACTGATAACGTTAGATGGGTCGCTCAGCATAGACTTCCTAAAGTTAGTGCAATGGTGTTCAGTGGGTAGTTATTGCATGCTCTTTTGGTTTGTGTCTTTCTTGTTGCCTATTCTTTGTTCAACCCCCTTATGGCATGTACAACTCATATACGAGGGGTCGTCTTTAAAAGAGCCTCGAATTAGGCATACATACAACTATAAAGACATGTCATACAACTCATAGACAGAAGGTCGTCTGTAAGCTGTTTAATGTTGTGCATGAAGTCAAGTTCTATCATGAACATGATTTTGTGTACCACTATGTTGCTATTCGATAGATAATGGATCACAGCTATGCTCAACTCACAATAACAACATTTCAAAATTCCTCATATTGATCTTCTACTTATCCAGATATTTATAACCGGAAGAAACAAGATCATATGAGATATTAGCCAATTAACAACAACTAGATGTCAGGCATCATATAACATCAAAACAGGAAAGGCGTCACCCACATCTAAACTAAGCTCAGATATAGAATATTATTGCTTACGCATTATTCAATACAAGCGCGGCAGCTTAAAAATGTTGAAAGAAGAAATTTGATGCTGAAGAAGAAACACAAGGACACTGCAAGATGAGCTATCGAGTGAGGCATTGCATTGAACAGCTATCGGTCGTCCCCTTTTTTTCCTTAACCAATGAATATCAAACTAGTTTGCCATTGCACGAGCAAACACTGCTACATGGAGTAAATAGTTGAGGCATTAGCAGGCAAACAACATCATGGAGTAAATACTAGACGTGGATCCAGAAAGCACGAGCAGATCAAATACTCCTACATGATACGGTCTCTCATCAACAAGAAACAGAGAAGGTGACTTGGGCAGCTGGGTCGAGCACTCGAGCTAGCACATACACCCATCGTCGCTCCTGCCTGGGCACCGCGGCCATGGGACCGTCAGCCACCACGGCTGTCTTGTCTCACCTTGCTCACAACGAGGTGCGTCCATAGGAGACGGGAGCTACAGTCGCTGGGTCCGCATATTGCTTGTGATACAGTATGTAGTCGTTTGGACAAGCATGATTCTACGGACCTCTAACCCCAGGGGACACAAAACCTGCTTTGCTTCATATGTTGTCTCGGGCAATGTGTTCTCATCTGGAAGGATGGTTTTCAGAATTCCCAAAAGTTGTGCGGAACTCTTGTATGTGCATCCACTGCTTGCCTTCAGCTTCATTAGTTCCAAGGTAGCTGACAATTTTGTGTGTTTTTCCTTACATCCAGCGTATAGAGGCTTCTCCAAATCACTGACCAACCTGTTGAACTTTAGGGAATCTCTCTCGTTGTAGTTCTTGTTCTCAACATCACGTAACATGTCTTCCAGCATATCGTGATCCACATCAACCCTTTCACCGTCCAGTGGAGAAGGTACAAACATGTCATGTTTATCGTCATCTTCTTGATTTTGTGCATCACTTCTGTCTGCAGCTGCACCACTGCCTGATTCTTGCTCTTCATGTTTCACCCAATATGTATACCTCTCGATGAATCCTCGTTATATCAGATGAGCGTGTATGTCCACTCTACTACGAAGCATAATCTCATTTTTGCTTCTGCACATGGACAACACATGTAATCGCTCTTTTTTTCCTATCCTCCTCTGTGGCGTTTATAAAATTTAACACGCCATTTCGATACTCTTCGCTATAACGCCACACATTTTTCCCATATATCCAACTTCGATCCATCGCTGAGATGCAAAAAAGTGGAAAAAATATTAAATTAATATTTTGTACATAAGTATCTACTAGATTTATGAGAAATGACTACTATTTTTCCATTACTTTTGCACTTTCTGATTTTCTAGAAAAAATGACAAAAAATCATCCTCTTCCTCCTCCCATCAAGACAGTGAACAGTGGGATAACCACTCCAACTGTCTGGTTGGGGTATTTATAAAGCGTAATAAATATCTGTAACGGTCAACGAAACAGCAACTGTGACGGGTATTACAGTTATCTTTGTCAGGCCTAACTTCAAGCCTGTCACCAAAGACACTCATCAGTGACGGGCCTAATTGTTATCTCATCGGGCCATGAGCTAGAGCCCATCACCGATGACAAACATCGGTGACGGGCTTATATTGGGGCCCGACAAAGATAACATTTGTTATCTTTGTCGGGCCGTTAGTTTGGCCTGTCACGGATGTGTGTCATCCGAGATGTGCTTTAGAATTATACACATATGACATGTCTGTGAGACTATATATTTGTCGGTTTCTTCTTAGGCTTGTTTGAGATGAGTTAGTTGTGACGGCCTGCAAAACTCTGGCATGTTATGGGTCGTCACAGATAAAATGATTTGTAGTAGTGTCTTGCCTATTCTTTGTTCAGCCCCACTATAAAGACAGGTCATACAACTCACAAATAGAAGGTTGTCTGCAAGCTGTTTAATGTTGTGCATGTAGTCAAGTTCTATCATGAATACCACCGTTTTGTGTACTACTATGTTGCTATTCGATAGATAATGGATCACAGCTACACTCAACTCACACTAACAACATTTCAAAAATCCTCGTATTGATCTTCTATTTCTCCAGATATTCATAATCAGAAGAAACAAGATCAATGAGATCTTAGCCAATTAACATTAACTAGATGTCAGGCATCATATAACATCAAAACAGGAAAGTTGTCACCCACATCTAAACTAAGCTCAGAGATAGAATACTATTGCTTACGCCATTATTCAATACAAGCGCGACAGCTTAAAAACGTTGAAAGAAGAAATTTGATGCTGAAGAAGAAACACAAGGACATTGCAAGATGAGCTATCAAGTGAGGCATTGCATCGAACAACTATCGGCCATCCCCTTTTTCCTTAACCAACTCATGAATATCAAACTACTTTGTCGTTGCACGAGCAAACACTGCTACATGGAGTAAATAGTTAAGGCATTAGCAGGCAAACAACATCATGGAGTAAATACTAGACGTGGATCCAGAAAGCACGAGCAGATCAAATACTGCTACATGATGCGGTCTCTCATCAACATGAAACAGAGAAGGTGACTTGGGCAGCTGGGTCGAGCACTCGAGCTAGCGCAGCCTTGCTCACAACGAGGTGTGTCCATAGGAGATGGGAGCTACAGTAGCTGCCACCGCCGCCGTGCACCTGGGCTCTGGCACTATCTCCGCCACGCACCTGGGCTCCAGCGCTGCTGCGTGCACCTAATCTCTAGCACCGTTATTGCGCGATGATGGAGGAAAGAGGAATGGATGAGTGGGGGATTTTGGCACGCACACAAACTGATCCACCCCTCATTGCTCGGAGGCGACGATGTCGTACAACACGCCCTCCACTGACGACTGAGCCTGGGAGCACGAGCCGACATCGTCGTCTCACAAGACGACGGCCTTGCCCGTCTGCACACTCGTGAGGGTGTTTTCTATAAAAATTAACTCATATAAACGACTCGAATCGTTTCGTTGTACGCGCACTTAGTTGGCTTCTTAATTATATTTCTGATTCAGTTTGTCTTTCACCACTATCATGAATCCCTTTAAATTTTTTATCGAATTCTGACGTCTAAAATTTGAAGCTCTGTAAGTCAAACTTTTTGGTTTGTATCGAATTTCTTCAATAAATTCCATGAATTTGTCATCTCGTTAGGGCTCGCATTTCCAACCAAAAAACGAGATTGCAGGCCTTGATTCACCAGCAAAAGCTTTTCATTTTCTAATGCCAATGTGTAGCTTCATGCCATTTTCATCCCTAAGGTTCACGCAGCATTGGTCAGCCGGTGACATGGCCCTCCCGCCATGACGCCGTGACACCAACAGGATGTGGATGTGGACGTGGATGTGGATGTGAGTGTGATCCTGCCACGAAGGTCGGATTGTGTTCATCGTCTCGCTCTCTGGCTCGTGCGGTAGCAGCCGGAGCTGGAGGACCCCTTTGCTCAACCGCGCCCACGTTTTCCCCTGCTTTCAACAGTTCTACTCCTGCTAGCTAGCATCATGCATCCACGATGTTAATTCTAGAGGATTAGGCCGAGTGCCTGTGCATTCAGCGGCTGGCCAACACGACCGCCCTTAGTACATCCTCCCATGAAAAATCAAATTTTACCTATAAATCTAGATAAACATATGTTTGTTCAGTTTTATAAGTTAGAATTTGTTTTTTTCGAGTTAAAGAGAGTAATCTTTAACATGTTTGGTTCTTGATGGGTTAAAAAGTCTTCATATTTAACAGCTGTTTAGTAACGACTATATTATAACGCTGACATAATCTTTTAAAAAAATAATCAAATTTTACATATATGGCTTAAAAGGAAAAATATCGGAAACCATACCATTTTTATAAAACGGTTCTTGGTTAGTTGAGAATGTTTGTGGACGTTTTTATACATTGTTATATTTCTTTGCTGAATCTTACCATATAAGTGTGGCTAATAATTTTGCTAGCCAATTAAACTTTGGATAATTTTTGGTAAAGAAATAAGTCCACAATTATGTGTGTATGACAGTGAACCAAACACACACTAAGATGTGATGTACCTCTGTATAACATTTGGCGTGAGAAAGTGCTGACGCCCAACCGAAATATAATCCTACATCCACGGGCGCTGGCCACCCCTTGTTTCATCTCTAGCGCCAACAAGAGGAGTCCCTAGTCCGGCCGCGACCGAGTCCTGAAGCTTCGTCGGCTCGTCGCCGGCCAACGCGCTGATGCAAGCTCGCGTCCCGTACTCCGATGTGTCGTGTATTTGTATTTTTACGCCTAATTAGCTTCATCTTTTAAAAAAGACAATATATTAATCTGTCAGCTCCTACATCGATTACTGTTCCTCTTCTGTTCATTATTACAGTCTCAAACAGAATAGAATTTCAAAGGGACAAAAAAAAGTTTAAACTATCAACAACTAAAATTTAATTCAATTGCTAAAACACCAACCATAACTTTGCAAAGACATTTATCACCGCTGTCTCAATAGCCCTACAACCCTCCTTCATTAATAGATGACTCTCCTTCTTTTGAAGTAAAGTCCATTATTTTGTTAAATATGTTTCACTGAAAATAACCTACTCTCTCTTTGTAAAAATAACATAATTCCTCGTTAACCACATAACCCAACATATAGCACTTGTCCCAACCAAAATTTGCGACTTCAGTTTTAATTAGCTTCATCTTGTTTCTTAGTGGGCACCTCTTAATTAGAGCAGTCTACCTAGAAATTAGAATCATATTTCGTGAGTGCATCCAAAGCCGCTCTAAATTTAAGGTTAATTTTCTACTGATATATGCTATCAAGATGATTAACCATCACATGACGGACTATCACTGTTGGCTTATCACTACCGGTTCGACATGTACCGGCAGTGATAAAGTTTCACTGTTGGTTCTATACTTTTTAGCGCCCAACCCATCCAAAATTCAAAGAACTGGCAATGATACAATAATGCTATGTAGCTACGTATTTGCCAGGGGCAAAATCAGTGGGCTGCACAAGTATGATATGACATACATTAGGCCTAGCCTAACAAGAAAAATACCCTAGCTCAACGAGAAAGAAAAATAATAATAATATCATCCTCTCAGTTCGCTCGACCCGACTCCACCTCCCCAGTATGGTGCGCGGCTTGCCCCTTCCCTCCCCTGTGCGGCGTGGCATGCTCCCTCCCGGTCCCAGGCCCGACGACAGCTCCCCTGCGACGACGGTGGCTCCCGATGACGACGCGGCGGCTCCCCTATGGCGGCGCGGCTCGCTCTCCGGTGCGGTGGGCCGGTGGCTCTGGCTTCCCCCCTTCCCCCTCTCCGCGCGGTGCGCCTCCGGCCTCCCCCCTTCCCCCTCCCCTGCTCTCCTCCTCGGCCGGTTGGCCCCTGCTCCAGCCAGGCAGCCACCCCTAAACCCTAGCTCTTTAGTTGGTAAAAATCTCTCTTTTATTTGTTAGCCAGCCCAACTCTTGCTCTTTTATTTGTTAATGTGGCAAAAATCCCTAAATAGAGTGGAGGATTTGTGATTTGGTTATGCATTTAGTTGGCAAAAATCCCTAAATCCTAGGTCCATTTCTTATGCATTATGTGATTTGGTTATAGGATTTGTGAACTATGAAGAAGAGGGATGGAGACATAGCTTCTATGTTCTGAAAGCATGATGCAAAGAAATGTGCTTTAGCTTCATCTCCCATGGTGCAAAAGGAAAATCAAGAGCAAGAGCAAGACGAAGAGAGAGTAATTGAAGAAGTTGTTGGTCCTACTCCTACACCACCTATTCCATCTTTAGAACCAATTGAAAATGTACCTCCACCGCCACCGTCACCGCCGCTGCCACCACTATCAAGTTTTGATGTCAATCTCCTTTCACATGATCCAGGTGAAAGGTTGCCTATTGCAAGTTATCATGCTAATTATCAAGATGCAGTTAGAAGAGCATATATTCTTAAAGGGGCATTCCAACCTTATGCACATGAATTTCCAAAAGAAAAATTGACAATAGAGATCGTAATTTCACATGTATATGGTTTGCCAAATATGATTGGGTTGAATATAGCATAAAGAAGGATTCTATGTTTTGCTTTTTCTGCTACTTGTTCAAAAGCAAGAAATACAAGGGCAAGGGGTCAGATAAATTTCTTGTAGATGGTTAGAGAATTTGGAATGTAGGAGACAAGTCGTTTTTGAAACATTGTCGTTCTGAAGCACACAAGAAAGCTCATGAAAAGTACATTGGCTATTTAACTCCTGCTGCAGCTATAGATGATAAAATTGAGAAGTGGAGTGATGAGGAAATAAGGGTTTATAAAATCAGATTAACTTATTCACTAAGATGGACAATTTTTATGAAATTTTATCGAATTGCTAAATAGTTTTTTTCCGGTTTGCATATGAATTTTTTGGTTCGGTATATCCTATGTAAAAATATTGACTTCGTCCCTGGTATTTGCATCTCTAGATAGAGAGAGTATTTAGCTAGCTGGATAAAAATAATGCTATCACATAATAACATAATAGATTATTACTAATCCACGGGACAAGATCACACGAGTGAGTAACTAAGTATGACTCCTCTTCAAACTTCAAATAATACATAAATAAATGGTAAAATAAGACTTTTTAGATTTTCTCTGCGGTGCATATCAATATTGGATTTTAGGGGCCTCCAACTTAAAACATGCGTAGTGTTTGTTTTTGGAGGAGGTTATATGAGTGGGCTCTATTGCAAGAATAGCATCGGGTAAAAACTTATGCAACGCATAGAATTACGAGCCAACTTGCCATCGGTGGGAGTGAGAGCCATCATGATTAAAAATGAAAGACGTGGGATTGATCATTTTCTTTTTGAGTGTAGTGACATCTAACAGACAAATCTAAAAATATTATATCTTTTTTAGAACTGAGTGTTGTGCCTGACATTATTCTGAGAATAAGTGAAATATAATGTATAGGGTCAGTTCTATCTCATTCTCAATATCCTACAGGACTCTCTCTAAATGCTACGTTGTGCATGCTCATAGAGGGTTGCTAGGTATAAGTTACGTCACTCTGATCGATTTTCTAGGATTAATAACCGTAGGTTTGTTTTGTTGATTAATGATCGATCACATCGTTGCTCGACCTCTCCTAATGCATGTCGTAATATCTGCGCTCGGTTGTTTAAAGGCATCAGGCCTAGCCAACCCTATTTTCTTATTGTTTCTAATCTTGTTTAATGCTTTAGTGTAGTGTTGGAAAAATCATGAATATCGATGATTGCAACGGTGCGTCACTACTTTTTTTTAAAATTTATGTTGCTGTGACATATATCATGGTCTCGTACAAATTATCGTCATTTTATTTTATTACTTAAGTTTAAGGTTTCGCATCAGGCCTTTGAATTTGACGGGACGGCCGTAGATGGCAATGAACAAACTGTACTTATCCAAACAATTGATCAATGTAGAGATATTAACATACATCATTTATACTTGTTTTGTAATGCTCGCATTGACAAGGGATTGGGACATAAAACTCAATTAATCAAATCTTTTCATTGTTGTACAACAAATTAAGAAGTTGTCATCTTTTTTCTTTAAACGAGAGAAGAACAACAACAAAAAGGGGAAACGCTTTCAACTTAATTGCAGTCGTTGTGTTGTTGTTCTTGTCTTCTCTTTTGGCCTTTTGGATTATGTGAATAGTTTTGGACTGTTTGATTGCAGTAGTGGACTGCAATTTTCAGATGTTTATCGTTGTGTTGTTCTTTCTTCTCTTCTTCTTTTTTTTCCTTTTGGATTATGTGAATAGTTTTGGACTGTTTGGTTGCACTAGTGGACGGCAATTTTCAGATGTCTGATTAGCACATATACATACAGAAGCTTTGCTAACTAAATGAGAAACATGCATTGTCTGTCATGAGCTGTACTGTCTGCAGAGCACAGCAGCAGACAAATAGTAGTAACAATGATTAACAATATGATTTTTAATTTCCCTCTGTTTTCTTTTGTTTGTGGAGGGGACAAAATACATTATTAAGTTAATACTAATTAGCCAAGCAATAAGAGATACTAAGCTTTGCTAGGCCACACCTTAATTGGTTGTTTAATTCTGAAACTGATCCATTGATTGAGATGTACAGCTCCTGAGGCTGTATCAGCTTGGATGCTTCCATGCTACTTGTGGCTACCATCCAAAGATTACCAACCATCAGTAACATGGATGGCACCCCTTGGGAGTTAATGATTTTGTTAATGGTGTGATTAGTGAGACATATGGTCTGTTCTTGCCTGCAATTGCATGACAAGCCATATCTCTGATCTGCCTGCTGATATGTTTGATGCTTTGGCACCTGATCAAACAAACTGTCCATCCCATCTACTTCAGCAATATATTGATCGTGATGCATTTGCACACCATTATTGTCAAGATTCGGGTGCATTTCGTTCTGATACGCCCATGTAATCTCAATCACTCGTGTTCCATTATATTGTGCTGGACCGCTGGTTAGTTATTACTCGAGTGTATCATGGTAAGATTCTTGGAAGTTGTTACAAATTGCACACCTTTTGTCGTGAACAAGAACTTGGTTCGTTCTTGTTTTGTTCATGACATGAGCATGTGCTTAGATTGCCCTGCACTTCATGTTTTTTTCTTTAGAATGACAAAGGGAAAAAGGAGAAAAGAGCCACAATGACAATGGCGTACTGGTAGTTTCTGAGCTCAGGCATCAGGCAACATCTAGTATATCAGTGAGTAACGCTAACGAAAATTTAAATTTTGAAAATTTTAAAGCTAATTTTGGGATCTTGTCATCAAAGTATGACAGTTTATTTTATAGCATTAGCTATTTAATAAATACTAAAAATATAAAAATTTTATCCCTACATTATTTTTATTGTTGGTTTATTTTTCTACTATTTATCAGCCATAGCTAAAACATATATTTAAAATATATGATGTTGTTAAATTTTTATAAAACGTTTAACCATTCATCTTATTAAAAATATGTAAATATTATTTATTTTGTTGTGACTTATTTTATTATTAAATAAAATAACTCACATTTAACTTATATTGTTATATATATTATATTTTTATATATTTATATAAATTTTGTGAATAAGACGAATGATAAAAAAATCAACAACTTCGTACATTTTGAAAACATTTTGAAAAAGAGGTATTATGTTCTAGCAGCAGCTAAGTGCATGCTTGTGTGTACAAAGCATTATCCTACCCATGAATCAGAGTCCATAACAAGCATATGACGCTGCCTTGGATCTTATCACCATTTCACTCCCCAAGAAACCTTAACATGCATAGGGCATAGAAACATAAATAGGGAAGCTATGTGCCTGCCTGCAACATCTGAACTTTCTCGACACCTCCTTTGCTGAAAGAGATCACTGTTTCTGAATCAGAGAAGCAAAAACTGCTCTCTCCCAATGCATAATATGGGAACTGCATTGAACCTGCAATGGCCTACAAGTTCATTCAGCATCGAGTAAAAATGCAATTGTTATCATCCCTGGTAAGCTTTGCACTGATACTGGCCCTGTCATAGCTTATTATCAAGCATAAGGCGACTAAATTTGGGAAGAAACAAAGGCTGGAAGCAATATATACTGAAAGTGAGGCAGTAGTCATTCAGAAAAGAACTTCGTTGGATCGTAAGAGGACCCTTACATCTTGATGTCTACCTCTATAATTTACAGATTGATGTGTGGAAGGCCTCATCAAAGGTGTGGCCCGTGCTGGCAACGAAGCGGGAAGAGAGTTATAGTTGCGATTCGATGTCGTTTCCTACCCTGTTGTCGCTGTGGCGACGCCCAAAGCCAATGGCTGGAGCACTTGTGGGGACACCATCTATCTCGGCCTTGCATAGGGGGCACAGCGCATTTATCTTGAGCCATTTGTCCACACAATCCTTGTGGAAGAAGTGTGCACAAGGGAGCTCTCGGAGATCATCGTTATCGACATACCTGGCCAAGCAGATGCAGCAGACCTGCAATTCCAAGAGCACCCCTTAATTTTAAACTAAGAGCACCAAGAGGAAATACAGTTGTGAAGTATAAAAGAGACTCGGAGAAAAACTCACAGCATCTTCTGCAGAAATGACTCGCTCCTTGCTTGTTCCAGCAGCCACAACCCCGACACCAACTTCGTTTCCGTCTCCATCACGGGTTTTCTTCAACTTGAACTTGCATGTTCCCAATGCATTGATTGCTTCCGCACTAGCACCTCTGTTTTGGTTGAGATCTTCCCGAAACCCCAAGATAGAGATTATGCAGGGTAGGCAGCAACATATCAATGCGCAGAGGATGAAAGGCATAGCGTAGCCGATGCAGCTGAATGTGAGGAAGGCTATACACAACCTAGGGAAGAAATATTACATGATGAAACATCCAAATAAATTGTAGGTCAAATAACCAGCAAAATGGGAAAGTCACAAATCTACAACACAGTGTAGGCAAGCAGCACACCTGTACAAGTTGGGTGCGTCATGAGCAGAAGAATGTCCACCAAATACCCATACATTTCCCACAACGAACCACACAGCAAAGAAACAGTCCAGAGCCATTTTGAAGTGATCAGCGAAAGCTTGGACCCTAAAACAAATGGTAAGACTGTAGCTCAGAACTTGGATTAAAGGAAAAGTTAATAAAACATGGGAAACTTAAATCTCTGGAAGACCTTACGCAGTTTATTGCATATGAAATATAACCAGAATAACAGAACTTCTGATAGGAGCGCAGCGATCAAATATTTCTATACGAATTTAGTTGTGATCAAGCAACAGAATTTAGTTATTCCTGTGTAGGTGTAATGTCAAAATTGTGATAATTACACGTGCAGTTGGTCAACATGCCTTGTACCATAGAGTCTACATGCTAGATATATGCAGACAGATCAATTTTATACTTTTTTTATAAAAAAACAGACTTCAGTTGGAAGAAACGGTTACCTTGGATTCACGGCCGCCTCATTGTTTCTGGATACTCCATTTGTGCCAGTTACTCCATAAGAATTAGCTTCAGGGGTGTTGTTTGGAGGGATATTCTCAACTGTTGGCTCTTGCCCAGTGGTTGGGAGGTTGCGATGGAGATAGCGCCAGTAAAGATGAGGCAGTGTGGCAATACAACCTACTGTATAACCAATGACCCACTCAAATAACGGAGAGTGTGGATGTTCATTCCTTGATACTGACAGAACACAGATAGCTGCTATGATCTGGCTAACATTTACAACTAGCTCAACTGAGATCCAGCAACCAGAATTCAAGGGACTTTGCTGACGACGACCACGATTATCATCTCTCCTTGCTAGAGGGCCATTCTGAGAGTTAGATGGAGTAGATGTCCCAGGAGAACTTTCTAAGATACGAGGTAATTGATCAAATCCATTATGATTATCTCGGCGAGATGCCGACGGTGAAGAATCCCATGGGATATCAACTGCATGCGCATGATGTCCAGTATTTTCCATGTGGTCCGCGAGTAAAGGGAAATTATCTGTTTCTTCACTTCTTGTTTCTGATTCAACAGGAGGGACGGCCATCAACTAGAAGGTAGCATAGGAATTTAGCTGGTTACACCTCCCAGAAAAGCACCTGCATTGAATTAAAATTAAGATCACTCTATCAAATCCGCTCAATCCAGTTTACTTTCCCAACAGGATCAGGTCATCTTCACTCAATTTGAACACCAAGCCAGTTATCTTCTGTAGTAAGACATGGCAAACATAATAAGCCAGACGTGATTTTAATTGATTGCCTTTTTGGTCAATGTGGTATACAGGAGCCTATAAAAAGCATTAGGTAAAAGAGACGACTTGTTCATTTCAGCTTCTTGACATGACATTAAGGGTCAGTTTGTTTTAAAGCCCTACCATGTTGGTAGTGCCAAAACATAGGCAAGTTTTGGCACTAGCAAATTTGGTAGAGTAGATTTGTTACTAGCTATTAGTCAAATTTTCGTAGTGTAGGCAAAATTTGGCTTCAATCCAAATGTCAACATCAAAGCCACCAAAATATTGGTAGGCCACAGATTGATGCCAATCCAAACCAGCCCTAAGTTGTCACTAAGATACAATTGAGCTAGCATAAAAGACTAAATCCTACTTATCTGACAGGTGCTCTTAGGCTTAGAAATTTATGCTCTGAGCTCTGACCTGGTGATTCATGCTAATGGCTTGATTTGTGAGGACAGGCAAGTGTCTGTATAAATGTGTGCCATAACGTCATGGTTAGACTCAAGTGTCCAATAAATGTTCACCACCCAAAAAAATGGAGAAGATTCTCAAAACAATTCTGTAGCATATGCATATACTAGTTATCGAATATTAGAATAAATTCTCTGGGGTCACAAGCCCTAAGATTAACACATACATACATACATACATACATACATACATACACTTTTTTACCAAACATACATAATATACATTTATGCTTGAAACTGGTATGAAAAAGCCATGTTAAACCATATTCAATAGCAAGTTAAACTTTGGGTGCTTTCGTAATGACCCAGGAGTGTTTGTAAACCACTATAGAGAGGATATATGATTCACACAGAAAACAAATATTTTGATTTGCATCTTGTTACTGTATTCATCACAATGAAAGAAACATCGTGGAGTGCACATGACAGAACAAGATGTAAAGTGGTCATCAACTGCAACATAAAAAGGTCCCCATACCCTGTGATAACATATGGCTAATGAGACCCAAGAATTTATATAAACTACGAACAAACCTAAGCATCAACAGGCAGGGACGAACTGGGCATGTGCATTCTCTGGACATCATTCAGAGTAGATGAAGATAACAGTACAATGTAAATGTTTGAGCTTACAACTTACAACTGTCCCAGAAACCAACCAATCATGCCTCTTTGAAGTTCTGGTGTAACAAAATAATTCTACCTCTTTGAAATCCTAGTGAAACATAACTAAATCTTCTTGCATTAAATCCTAAAGGTAACTAAACACCAGCCACACATGCTGGAAATACCAACTCATAATCTCTACAATGGAAACAACAAACAAATGGCTCTCATGTCACATGAGACAGGAAACGGTGTAGTTGCAGCACAACACAAAATCTACCAATTTCCCCTCACATTTGTCCATCAATTAGGTTCAGTAACTAATTGAAATACCACCTACACAGAGAAGATCAATTCAAAAAGACATAGAACAGTAAGGAAAACTGCTGCTACCACCTACCTCAAGAAAATCCCCTTCTGCAAGAACCGTCTCACCAACCACGGCAGCAGCAGCAACCCCCAATCGCCTGAAAGATCAAATCAAGGATCCATGAAGACCAAGAACGCCAAGAACAGGGCGGCGAAGCAAGAAAGCAAGCTTAAAGCCGAACCAATGCCTGGCTCGCAAGCATCATCAACCACCGAGATTAGCATTAAACAAATCGGAAGAGAAAAATTACTGGATAGGGTGAGCTCAAGAAGCAAGATTGATCCGGAGGGAAGGAACCAGTACCCAACCCTTCCATTAAAGCAAGGCCCTTTAAACAAAACATAAAAACAAAAGCGAACATGGAAATCTCCGAACCAGCGGTGAAAAAGCAAAGGAATTTACCGAGTTGGGGCGAGAACTCCAAAAGACGGCGACTTGACTCGAGTTCTTCATCTTCCTCCTCTCTGCTCTCTGCGCTCCAGTGGCGAAGTATATTTGGATTTTTTTTTTCTCCTCTTTTTTTTCAGGAATCTTTGGATATGCGTTTTTTTTTGTTTGATTTATTTATTTATTTAAGGTTTGGGGGAAGAGAAGGGTGAGCTGTATCCATAGTTTGCCGCTCGCTGAAACGCGTCTCGGATCGGACGGTGGGGATTGAGCGGTTCGAATGGGCGGTGCAGATCTCGTGGGCCCGCTTGATCCGAAGGCTGGGTGTGACACGTGGTGGAGGCACCAGTCTTGCATGATGTATGGCCGGTCTCATGTTACGCTGATGTTTATGCTTATAATTATAAGCAAAATTTTAAATTTAAAAGTTTAGTTAATTTTATGATTTCTTTTATGACGGTTTATTTTAGGTACTACCTCCGTTTCATCGTTTCATATTGTAGGTTTTTTATTTTTTTCAAGTCAAAATTCTTTGACGGAGGTTGTATAAAAAATATGTAAATATGTTCAATATAAATAAAAACTACCAAATATATTTAATTTTATATTTAATAAAATTTTTAAAAGTTTTGACTTAAAAAAATTAAAAATAACTTATAATATAATATGAAACGGATAGAGTATTTGTTTTTAGTCGATAAAAACATGTATATAAAAAAGTTTGACCTATAGATTATTTTTTTATTTGCTAATAAAACAGTACGGATAAATATAAGCAAAACGATGGGGCCCGATATTTTACCATTCTTGTAAACACGGGACGGATAGTTATGAGTCTATGATAATTAGTTGGGAGTATATATAGATAAATTAAATATTATAAGTTAAAAATTTGTTTAAAAAATGGTCTGATAAAGAAAGTTATTAAAGAAAACATAACCGTGCTAGAGATAACAGAAGGCGCGCTGAATTCTAGTAGTATCAAATATGTACTCTACATGACTAATGTCTTGCTAACATGTGTATCCTCCGACTGAGTGACATATTTTAACACTGGATCAAGTAGGTTTTGTTGATATGATTTTGCACCAGAACAAGTTTGGAACACCGGAAAATTACTCTAATTACCGTTAGAATTATTATACACTGCTGTCTGCTGGTATACTAGTAATATGAAACTTTATGTTCCAAATTGGACTTATAAAAGGTATGGTACTCCATAAGTTTTTTTTTTTGAGGAATAGTAAGGCTATTTTTCTTTCAAGAAACTTTAGATTAAACATTTACATGAAAGTTTAGCAAACTATATGCTTGGAAATTAAACCCTGTGCCTTTCTCTCTCAAGAAAAAAAATTGTCCGGTAACAGAAACTAGCAAGCAATTGGCAGTGCAAATTTAGGCACTTTTTTACATGGCACTTGGCATAATTGCCAACACGATAGCTGGGGGCTAAGAAAGAAGACTAATCCGTCAACAATGTTAGCCAAAATGACTTGTGCTTGGTCTTTGCCGGAGCTTCCTCTTTAAAAAAAACAAAATAAAGTTGTGGCCCATTCCTTACCGCCTAATATAATTATTTTTGGGGGCAGCTAGTGTGTTTAGTAAACCTAACGCATGATGATGATGATGATGATGATGATGCAAATGTCGCCATTTTTATTCACATGTGGCTCTCACATGACGTGTCAAAGAATTTCATCTTTTCAGATGATAGTTACTACCCGAGAACGCGCATGACGCATGTCATCTTCAGATTTGCATTAGCTTGGCATCTGCTAATCCAATTCAAATGTGAAAGGGAAATAAAGAAATTAGCTCCATGGGATAAGTAACAGTTTGGTATAACACTAAAACATAGGTTACCAACATGTATGATGACATCCATCCATACCAACCATTACCTTTGTTGACAGATAGCGAGGAGTTTTGAGATGCCAAGTATTAACAAGTTTCTTGAGAAACTGGCAGATGAAAAGAGAAGGTGTAATGACAGCACATCAGGTTCTTTGAGGAACAGTAGGGTTACAGTCACAAATTCTATCTCCACCTCGGGCCACCCAACCTGATGACCTCCTCCGCGCACGAATCAGGGCGAGGGGCTTCACCGTCATCCTTCTTCTCAGTTACATCACCGTACAAGTCCTTGAGCTTTGCTAGGTTGCTCGATATGGCAGCAGTCTTCTCTTTGCCTGCATTGCCGAAAGGACTGGATCTCTCTTCATTTCTGCTGCGGCTCCTGCTTCTGCTGCGGCTGCGGCTCCTGCTTCTGTGCCGAGAGCTGGAGCGTCCGTGCCTGCTACTCTCACGGTCCCTTCGGTCATCTTGTCTTTCGGAGGAATGCCTAGACCTGTAGTCATCGTCCCTGCTATCACGATCACGCCGATGATAGTCTCTGATGTCTCTATCACGGTCCTGGTCACGACTTGAACGGCCATAGTCACGACTCGAATGATCACGATCCCGGTCGCGGTCATGGCTTGAACGGTCATAGTCACGACCTGAACGGTCACGGTCACGGCTTGATCGATCACGATCAGGAACCTCGCAGCTTCCGCTACGACGAGATGGTGAGGAAGATCTACGATGGTCAACATGGGTGACTGTCCTCCGAACTGGAGATGACTCCCGTGTGGATGCGCGATGTGGAGCACGCTGTCCAAAGGAAACGGACAGAGAAGCCTTGACAGAAGGAGGCCGGCGGGCAGTATCTTCTGATCCATGACGACTGGAGTCTCCTGTAATCCCAGAAAGCTTAGTGGGCAACTTCATCTTCTCAAGATTGGATGTCACCTGACGAATTACTGGAAGAGGAACTCTTGGAAGAAGACTATCAAAGTAGTACTACACCAAGAAAAGACAAACAACAGGTTAATCAATTATAAAAAAATGCAGCAGATATGATTGCTAGTCAAAATTAGGTAGCATGTTGTCAGAGGATTCAATTCATTTCTGATAAATGGAAATGAAAATCAGCAAGTAACAAAGCTTAAATCAAATTTATGGTGTACTACCAATCTGGGGGAGGTAAGGAGAATAAAAACTACTAACAAGCTATGTTGTGGAACCATGACTTGCCTGGCCAAGAAAATTGTCCAGTTAGTTGGCAAAGTTTCTGAACATACACCAAATAGGATTAGGATTAAAAAAAATGTTCACAAACATTTGAAGAACGAAATGAACTTATGTGAAATCTCCATAACATAGAGATTATTTTAATAATGTATAATGATCAAGTGTGTAAATGAATCAAGTCATCATAGCACAGCACACAAGTCATCAAAAAGCAGAGACTTTCTTTTTAATATGCTAGTGTTATTCATTTAAAAGATACTTTAGCACAACAACTGTCAATTGGTCAGAGAAAAAGTGTGTTTATTAGTTATTTCTACACTGAAAGCACAAGAAGGAAGAGGCGAACCTGTCCAAGTATAAGATCACGCACATAAACACCCATGGTTGTCATGCGACCATTAGATCCAGGGGAGAATTCCTGCACGCGAACATAACTATAAGTCAAAGAATCTCATCTATCTGATGTAATCATATGGACTAGACAGAGTAAAAGGTGGCACAATGATTACTTCTATTTCATGGTTTATCTTTCAATATTTTCGATGTGCCCATTTTAGGCCATCATATTTGGCAAAGGTACTAGTGAGTCAAATGACCCTCTAGAGTAAAAAAAACATATTATCAAAAGGCAGATGTGCCCTCCAGGGTCCTTTGGATCACAATGATTACTTCTCTAATGACTTTCTCTTCTCTTATGTAAATGGAGTTCCACATATTATCAAAAGGCAGATGTTATTATGAAGAGTTTTGGGGACACAAAGGAATAATATATAAATAAATAGATATAGGAAAATGTCAATACCTCATCATCCTTCAAGTAGGGCTCATACCACATCCACAAGATCTTTGGATCTGCAACATATCGAAGATACAGGAACCCTATCTGCAACACAACACTGGTTGGTTATTTACTGAAAGCATCATATTCTTCAACAGAATAAATAAAGACAAAAAATGCTCACAACTCCAATGAACAGACTGGAACACTATGAACTGCTTGCAAACTTTGTCATCCACGTGTCCTAGGACCAAGACCGATACACAAGGCCATCCAACGAAGTAAGTCATAGGACTGTTAGTGGATATAACCAAAATGTAAAGGCAGATATATTGTGTTAGAACTATAATTTGAAGGAAAACAAATTTGGATTGTTCGTATACACCAATTACGCTGTAAATCTTAGTTAATTATTGCGCTCCACTAAAACTTGATAAACAACAGAATGCATGCATTAATCTTGCACCTAATGAAGTGTGATAAAAGTTAATAGGGGCAAAGAACTTACAGCTCTAATGTATGGGGAATCAGGATGCTTCAACAAACCATGCATCTGTTTGACAGTAAGCTTCATTGTGAAGAACTTGTAGAGGAGACAGAATGCAGTGGAGGGGCCCCTGCAATTGCCAGTCATCCAAGGCTCCACATGATCAACTTGATTGTATATTTCATCAATGACCTCATGATAGGTCTTCAGCCTGTAGAGCTCCTTGAAGTAATCAGACGACAGAATGTTCATACAAAGAACCTTCTCCATCAACAGATCAATGGGCTTCCCTGAAGTTTGGATTTCCATCTTTCAGCGAATGCAAACCTGGACAAAAGCACAAAACTGAACTGTTAGTTTGATCAACCTTAACATAATTGAAACATAAGAAACCTATTTTTGCAGACTATTCTATGGGCTAAAGCTATAGCTATTGGGTGTATGTCTGCTGATCTTTTGCTTCCTTAGGCACCAGTTAATCACGTGTAGACTAGCCTGAACCTGAAATGGCTAAAATCTCATTTATCATGTTACACATGAGATAAAATTGCAATATCAGTAGATCAAACCAGTAATGACACCATAGTGTGCCTATACCAAAGCTGCTACTAGGATGGGTGTGGGCAGACCCGTAGGTAATATGTGACCCACTCTAGTTCAACTAAATGAACTAAATTTCCGTTTTGGGATTTAGTTAACTTAGCTGAGGTAGACCGGGTTAAGGATTACACGTGGGTTGGCCCATGCCAATCCCTTCTGAGGAAGATCGCAACAACTTGTTTATTAGAGGATGCAAAATAGGACCAAACTAACCTACACCAATGTAACTGTAGCATTAATTAGGTTGACTCAGAGTCCCAGATGTCCCTGATTGATCTTCCCTCACTGCCGATTACTACTCACTCCTCTGGCGTGTCGTAGCCGAATAGGGAGGCTTTTTCGAAATTTCCAAATCTTTCACACCCACCTTGCATGCTTGCTGAGCTGGCATCCGAATCAGCCTAATTGACCACATTGCCTATGGTTTGGGCATGTTTTAATTGCTTCGTGCCAAATAAACAAGCTATCGCAACACTTTGAACTTTTGTACAAGTTTTTCTGCGCTAGACAATTAGGGCAAGTTTGGATCCAAGGCAAGCATTACCCTAGCCTAGCCCGGAAAGGCCCAGTGATAGGAACCATAAATGTATCGCAGCTTTTTGGGGCAAGCTAGCCCGAACGGGCAAGGAAAAGCTCGCTCATGGTGGAGAGCCAATTCGGCTCTCCTTCGACAGCAAACTTCTCTTTAGGCTAACTAACTGCCTGTCAAAAGCTAAACAACCAAACAACTAGGCAAAGCAAGCCTGGCAACGCAGCAACAACCTGGTTTGCCTAGCTGGGCTATAGCTCAAGGTGACAAACAATCAAACGTACCCTTAAACCTTCCTAATACAATTAAACCTTCCACATCTCGATGCTGCACAGGTTCCCTCGATTCTAGCTAGCGGAACAAAACTAGATAGATATCCTCGCTGATATTCTACCACCAACCATCCAAATTTCACCAGAAATTCCGCTGTTACCTACACGATTCCACCCCAACAGGATCTATCACTAATTTCAAACACCTAAACGGAGCACAAAAACTAGCAACGGGGTAGATAAATCTACAGCCTAGACAGATTGAGATTGAGAGGATTAGAGAGACTCACACGCAAAGACGCTCGCGAACCCTAGAGGATCGATCCCCTTCGGCGCCTCGCTCAGCGCTCGGACCCCCAAAAAGCAGCCGCCTACACGACGCCGCTCGCGCGAGGGTGCAGGCTTCGTTCGCCGCAGCGGCGACGGCTTGACGGCTTCACGGCCCCGTGCCAGCGGGAGGTCGGTTGCAGGTGACGGCGCGAGGAGTTCGACGCCCCCGCCGGAAGATGGGCGAAACCCTAATCGCCCGGAAGGGGAGAGGGAGACGAGGCGGAGGTCGTGATAATCTGGCTGTGTGTGAGGGCAAAATTCCATTCTGAACTTTTTGTTTTGTTTTTTTAAGTCGGTGAGAATTTGTGCCAGAAGGGCCGAAAGGTGTGGGAGAGTACCGCACGGCTCGGGGAAACGGAATAAGTCTAATTTGCCTCCCTCAACTCTTCTTCATCATGGTTGAAACGTATCCATCAACTGTAAAACCAGGTGTAATGCCTCTGGTTTCGAGACCAACCTTGGGGTCATGGCCCACTGACCAGTGGCCACGTGTCCCTGAGCTAGCGCTGACCTTGGGGCACCTCCATATCTCGGGACATCCTTTCTACAGGCGTTCTTCTCGTGGACCTCGAGCCCTTGCGTCAGTCCTTATTGTAACTGTGGTGGGACCTACATTGCTCGAGCAATTAGAAGAGAAGAAACCCTAGTTCTCACTTTTTTGACGATTGATCGCCGAGGACGTGGTCATGCTCTCTGGCATGCACTCTATCGACCACTCCCACTACTCCTCCTTCATGCCAGAGCGCCTTGTCTCACCGTCCGACATGGCCATGACGCTGGCCAACATCCTGAGAAACAACAAGCTAGGCTGCCAGCAACAACCCGACGATGGCCCAAGACGTTGTCACCCTCGCACACGCTCAACAACCAGTTCTACAAGAACATGCTCATGCGCAGGGTGCTGTTCACATCGGACGCTGCGCTACTATTGTCAAAAAGAGAGGTGAGAGGTGAAGAAGAAGATAAGATGGAGGAAGTCGCTGACAAGTGAGGGCCACAAGCTAACTCAGCAAGTCAACAGGGTCAAAGCTGTTACGTCAGACGAAACCGCTTTCCAAACCACCGAAGAAGGTGATTGGCATAGGTTTTCGAAGATGGAGGAGGCGTTATACCCAATTTTGCAGTTGAGAATTGGATTAAACTAGGAGCAAGAGTTGACGGGCGCAAGATAGACTTATTCCTTCAACTAAACAGGGGATTTTTACAGGACGTGCCTCCATTAAAAGCCCATAAAAATCCAGTCTCAATTTAATTTGCTCTCGCTCACACAGAGACAGTGAGGCCTCGGTTTTACCTTGAAAAAACAGGCAGAAGCAAAAATGGTCCTTTAAATAAAATTGCCTGGAAAAGAATTGGGCTAAGCTAAAAAAAACACGATTGTTTCATGCTAGTTCTCCTCAACTGCATACTTATATTGACGTTGACTATATAATTTGTTTGTATGTGTTTTTTACCGTAAAAACTGGGGAAAGATCCCCACAGTTACGAGCAATTTTATAGAAGGGAAGGGAGAAAAGGGAGTTTAGAGTACAACCTTGGGTTTTTTACAGACCTGGTAGAGACCATGTTGGGCAAGCAAGGGAAACAAAATTAACTATAAGCGTCTAGCCAAGCACAGAAGGATGATTTAAGCCCTTCCTTTAATCTAAGACTCTGCAGGGTACATTGGCTCTTGAAATTAATCTTCCAAAGCGATAGGCTCGGGGTTGCACGGTGGAAAACTTTGTCATTTCTCATTTTCCAAATTTCCCAAGCTGCGATTAATACCAGTTTAGACATGAATGGCAGAGGGGTTGTTCAGATCAATTTTGCTAATCTATCCCCATGATCCAACTCGCTATCCCACTGGATCTGTAGCGAAGCCTAACACTGACTGGCGAACGGGCACCAAAAGAGGAGATGGTCAATTGTTTCTTCTTTCCCGTTATCACACATGATACAAAGGTTGTTGTCCTGAATATTTAGGTGTCTTCTTTGCAGCATCAATTTTGTATTCAGTCTATCTACCAGGAGCAACCAAGCAAAGAACTTGATTCGTGGTGAATAGTTGGATTGCCAAAGGGACTTGTAGGTTGGGTGGACCTCCATTGTGCTGAAGATGTGAGAATAGAACCTCTTGGAAGTGTATTTGTTTCCCCAGACCGATGTCCACGAATCTTTGGAGCTTTCATCATATGATAGATTTTGCAATAGACCTTGCAAAGTCTCCAGTTCTTGGAAAGCTTGTTCGGAGAGCGGCAAGTGTAGAATGGTATCTAAATCTTCAGCTTGCATGATTTCAGCTACTGAGGCATTCCTTTTTTGGCAAAAGAAACTAGGTGGAGATAGTTTATTGAGATGTTCATGTTATTCCAATTGTCATCCCAAAAGCAGACCGTATTTCCTCTCCCTATCTGACAATTAGCCATTGCTCTGAACAAGTCATTTAGGCGGAAGATGTCCTTCCACCAAAAGAATCCTATTTCTCTGCTTGAGTAGGTACTTTGGAGGAGGAGTATCTGGACCAAATTAAATTAACCCAAGCCACATCTTCATGGTTGTAGAACTTGGACAGTTGCTTGATGAGGAGAGCGTCATTTTGCAGTCTTAGGTTTAGGACTCCCATACCTCCCTTTAACTTTAGACGCATTACCATTGACCAAGCAGCTAGGTTACCCCCTTTCTTCACAGGGTCATTCCCTCTTCAAAGACATTATTTACGAGCCCTATCGATGGCATTAATGACTCCTTTAGGTATTTTGATAGTGCACATCGTATAGGTTGTTATTGGAGTGATGACCGAGTTAACCATCTCCAATCTACCAGAATAAGAGAGTCAGGTGGCACACGCTGATAGTCTTTTTTCTATTCTATCCAACATTGGTGCCAGATCATCCAATTTAGGTTTTGTTGTACCCATTGGTAGCCCCAAATAAGTGAAAGGCATTGAATCGATATCACATCCTAGGATGTTGGCCAGGAGATCCAGCTTGTCAGGATCAATGTTGACTGGGTACATACTTGATTTTTTGTAGTTCACCTTTAGTCCAATAGCACCCTGAAAACTGCCGAGCAGACTTTTTAGGAAGAAAAGTTGCTTCGCGTCTGCCTCAGGATCAGGATTGTATCATTGACGTATTGGACAACTGGGAAGTCCTCTGTGGGTTGGGGGATTGGAAGACCAAGAAGCCACTTTGCCTCGCTTTGTTGATCAGGATCTGGAGCAATTTCATCGCCAGGACAAAGAGAAGAGGGGAAAGAGGGTCCCCTTGTCTCACCCCCCATTTGCACTTGAAAGTTTTTCCCGGTACTTCATTTAGGAGCACCACTGAGGAGCCTGTAGACAGAATCGCTTTGATTCAGTCAATCCACTTTCTCGGGAAGCCCAGACTTTGCATCATCTGGATAATTGCAGTGTGTTCCACCGTATCAAAAGCTTTTTCGGACTTTTTAGGATAACTGTTTTGTTTGTATGTGTTGTAGATTAATATGCTAAGTAATTGTAGTGATTAAATACTAGCCAGCATCACTACAATCAAGAGGATTGTATCAAAATAAATGTGAAAATGCAGCAAATCTTCAATGATTTCAAGACTTATCGAATAAAAATTCCACCCTTTATCATGTCGTTCTACTAAATCTAGGATAGCAAAAATCATAAGACTTTATTCCTAGTACTAGTATTTATTTGGCACTCCATAGTTCACACTACAGCTCCAACATTGAATTCTCACGTCATATACAGCATATTGAAATTTGAAAATATCTGAACTGATGCGTAATGCAGATATACACAAGTGTTTCGTAGTTGTTCGACCTACAGTCTTTTTAATAATTGGCTATAGCTTCTCGAAGCAAAGGACGAAATGAAATCCATTATCTAAAAACACAAATGTTTGGTGCTTTCAAAGAAATTTAGGAAAGTACCAAAAGTATGACGGAGTCATGGGCATAGCTTTATCCACTATGAAATTGTACCCGACCTTTATATCTTTTGATTACGTGTTCGAGAGACGTTTCCACAGGTGCATGAGTATATCGTGTGTGTGTGTGTTTTCTTGTTTGTTTTTTTTAGAAAAAATGAGAAGACCATGTAGAATTCAATTGCCAACACACGTAAGATTTGCCAAATTCAAGTGTTATTTAAAAAAAGTCAGATGTGGTATATTACCAAACGGATATACATATGCATGATAAGCTTGCCCGGTAGTATGGTACTAATTTTGTCACCAACTAAGCTGCAACCCTGTATATAGCTCACTCGATCGTCGTCTCTATCAAATCAATCGCTATAATTACAAATTAATTACATTTGCAATTGGTGCTAGCTAGCTCATCGATCACCGGCGCCGTTTCATCGTCTACACGATGCAAAATGAACGCGAACGTGAACATTGCCGCCGTGGCGGTGGAGCTTCTCTGCTCATGGCAGCGTCGTCGACGTCACCGCCGGCCACCGCGGCGAGCGGCGGCTGGGACGACGCGCACGCCACGTTCTACCTTCTACAGGCGACGACAACGGCGGCGAGACCATGCGTAAGCTACCACACGAGATCGTGATCGATTACGTATAGATCTCTTGCTAATGTCTCGGAGGTGGCCGGTGGCGGCGACGACGACGACGACGTGATCTGTGTATGCGTGTACGTAAAGATACGGTGCAAGGGGAGCAACGCGTGCCGCGACGGCGCGGCGGTGACAGTGACGGCGACGAACCTTTGCCCGGCGAACGAATTACTCCAAGCCCAACAAACGAGAACT
This sequence comes from Oryza australiensis, assembly GCA_019925245.2. Classification (NCBI taxonomy): domain Eukaryota; kingdom Viridiplantae; phylum Streptophyta; class Magnoliopsida; order Poales; family Poaceae; genus Oryza; species Oryza australiensis. The sequence goes on along the minus strand of JAIFGZ020000229.1, from coordinate 901,826 downwards.
GGTGCAACCCGCCATTGAAGCACTTCGACCTGTCCAAGAAGAAGTTCCTCCAGCTCGTCACCGACTTCCGCGTCGGCATCATCCCCGTCTCCTTCCGCCGCGTCCGCATGCGCCGGCAAGGCCGGCGGCGTCCGCTTCGAGATGAAGGGTAACCAGTGGTGGGTCTCCATGCTCGTGTTCAACGTCGGCGGCGCCGGCGACGTCCGCGCCATGGCCGTCAAAAGCGCTCCCACGACGGCCGGTGGATGGACATGCATATGATCTGGAACGGCGACGTACGGCTCGAAAGCCACCAGCGACGGCCGCGCCATCGTCTTCGGCGACGTCGTGCCGCTGACGTGGACTGTGGGACAGACCTTCTTTCCAGGGCAATGGCCAATTCTAAATTCAAATCCAGTACACAATTGCAAATGTAATTATTCCAAATCAAAATTCATATTTGAAAATGCAATCAATTTATTCGGAATAACTAAAACAAAATGATTGTCTCCGTTTACAATTCCAAAACCGTCCAATAACTTGGACCAAATTATTCAATGAAAATTATTAAAACAAAAATGTTTCGACCGATGGAGCATTGAGCTACGGTGAATTTCCCTCAAGTTTGGCAAAACACTGCAAGAAAATTTGGCAAAATCTAGCTAACCAAACATGGTTAGCGTAATAGTCTTCTCCTCCCTCCGGTTCATGATCGACGAGCCGAGCGCGACGAGATGGCTTGCAAACTTCACCCCGTGCTCACGTGGCGCCGCCAGGGCCGCCGGAGCGCGGAAGAAAGAGCCAAGGCGAGCCAACTCCGGTAGCAGCTCCGCCGTGGTGGCCATCCTCGCCGCCTTGGACCGTCTGAGCACAGCGAGCCTGACTGCCCTGACGCGGAACATGAGCTTCTTGATGTCGGCGAGCCTCATGGCACCTCCGAGCTCCTCGCTTAGCATCCGGAGAGTCACCTCACCGAGCCGCCCCTTGAGACAGAGATACCTCCTCACGACGCGGGCAGTGAAGTGATCCTCAGCCGGCGCAGGCACATCACCGTCGCCGGTGCTGTCCACGATGACCTCATGGCGCTCGCCGGTGATGGGGTGGACGGCGAGCACGTTGACTATGCAGCCGGTTCGCTGGTGGACGTCCCGGGCATCCTTGAGCAGCTGCTCATAGTCCTCTTCGAACGATTTGCTGCTCTTAACGGTCTTCACCATGACGTCCTTTTTTCCCGAACTTCAACAAACAAATAAACAAATTAAACATAAAAAAGTTATTATGAGATACACATTAATTGCAACTGAAATAAGTGTTATACTCATTACTTACTTTGATAGCTAGTGACATGTACATATCTATTCTCTCAATAAAAAAGTGGACTCATATTTCATAAGGGTGCAAATGGACTGGTCGTAATTTACCATTCGTCATGTCGGTCACTACATTGCCAATAATGTTATCATAATGACTTTGGTACATTGACAAGCAATTTAGTAGTTTTTCTACTTGCTATCATTATTTTTTAGAAATACATGGATCTACCGATTGCATCCAAGAATGGATCAATTTCTAGCTACCCAAGAAAAGAATAGTTTAACTCGTAATGATTCCACCATGCATTTTGCTAGCTTTGTTTCAATTAGGTAAAGCAATTTATATACAATTACACGAATGATGTTCATAGAACCCAGTGCCAATCTACGCTTTAGAAACCACATTATGAAAAAAATTTAAGGACGAATATACCCTAACAATGTGAGGAGAGATGGAGGCGGCGTAGGTCGAAGATCAATAAAAAAGAACTGACAACAACAACAAAAAATTACAGTAGAAGAGAATTTATAGAAGTGCAAATAGAAAAGGGTTGACACATCACTGAAAATGACAAAACCATTTAATTAGATTTAAAATCAAATCTGATTGAAAAAAAAATCAAAACCATTTAATTGAATTTAAAATCAAATCTGATTCGAATCTGATATTTAAATATAAGATACGGGATAGTTTTAATTTTCACACACATATAAATAACGCTATATTCTAAACACCATGGTACCACGTAAGGCTTGGGCTAAGATGTAGAAAAGGCTAAGCTTCTTTCATGCCAAAAATTTCTTCCCTGGCCTATTAAAGGAAGGCTCAAGCTCTTTTGTCCTAGGTCAATTGTGAAGAACTGTAAATATACAAAGCACTCTAGGTGCATGACTATTAATTATTAGGATTTGAATTCTGGTGTTTATAAACATAACTGGTTCATCATTATCACTGACACTGTTGCTGCGTGGGCATCCTCGAGCAGCTGCCCGTACGTAGCTCTCTTTGAACGGCTTCCGACTCTTCATGGTCGGTCTCTTTTTTTACAGCTATTTCATCTCAACAAAAAGAAAAAGGAATTAGCCAGAAAAAAGAGATGCACACTAATTGCAACATAAATAACAGTTCTACTCATTACTATGCTAACTAGTTAGATGTACGCATATACTCTCCAATATAGCACATAAAAGGAACTTCTCATTCTGCTTGCAAATAAAGGGATTGATATTTTAATTCACCTATACTTACGGAACTTTACACGTAAGGCCCGTACTTTACCTATCATCATTTAGTAGTTCGTAGTTTTAGTATTTTTTTCTTATTATTAATATTTTTCCGATATTTTTTCATAGATCGGCCGATTAAATAAAAGATATCTTTTAACTCGGAATAATTTTGTCATACCTTTTCGTTCGTTTCAATTAGTAAAGCTTTAGAAGTACACCAATGATGTTTTAGATATAGTCGTGACAATCAACCCTATGGATGCATCCATAAATGTTTAGAGATATACATTTGAGAAACTGCATCAAGTTAGGAAATTGAGGGCGAGAATACATGCTGATGTGAGGACAGGACAGGTGAAGGAGGCGAAGACGCAATGACAGGAGATAAATATCAAGGCAACATCGATAGGAAAAGTTGGCTAGGAAAAGAATACAATGGATGACAAATTATAGGAAGTATGAATTGAAATGGGTTTACATGCCATCAAAAACATCAAAACAATTTAATTGGATTTAAAATCATATCTAATTCCAATCCGATATTTAAAAATATGATACTGGAGGGTTTTAGGCTAAGTTCGGCGGTTGTTGTTGGGAACTAATCCTCCACGCATGCAAAAGAGAGTGACTCATTAGTGCATGATTAATTAAGTATTAGTTTTTAAATAATTTTTTGGTATTTTTTTAAAAAACACACCGTTTAGTAGTTTGGGAAGCGTGTACGGAAAACAAGATAGGTAAGTTGAAAAAATAAGGTAGAGAACACAGTCTTAATAACTGCACAAATAGATAGTGCAATATCCTTAGCATGGGCCATAGTGAGCAAGGCTTGGGCTAAGATAAGGAAAAAGCTAAACTTCTTTCACACTAAAAATGGTGGAGAGCAATACATATATAAAGCATCATTGATAAAGTTGTGGGTGCATGAATATATTAATCAAGGTTTAAATGTCCATAAATATAATCATGTATATCCATTGTTGGTGTCCTTCCTTGGTATTCCCTATTCCATCTAAAAATAAAAAATCAATCAAGAAAGTAAATAGAAAAATGTTATTAGATGTACATTAATTGCAATAGAGGACTATCTACTCATTATTATTCTAACTAGCCACATATGTACACATACCCACATATCTACACATACATTTCATGTATAACACATAATCCATTATCTTTAATAAAAATGTATGGCACATAAAGAATACTTCTTATTCAGATTGCAAGAATAGCTGATAATCCTATATTCCTATTCACCTATAACTATACTCGAAGGGATGTAAGTGGTTAGCTTATACTCGAAGGGATGTAAGTGGTCAGCTTGTCAATAATGTTATTTCCTTTTTTCTCTCAAACTGTTTTTCATTGATATACCAATTGCATCAAAATAATCAATGGATTTTAACTTCCAAGCAAGCCAAGAAAAAAATTTAAGCGAGAACAATTCACCTAGCTCTTCCTAACTTTATTTCAATTACTCTTGGACTACAGGAGTTGCAGCCAATCAACCCTACAGATGGATAGAGAAATGATTAGAGACCTCCAAAGACTGCATCAAGGTGGAACTAAGAGGGAGGATGCTTATCGATGTGAGCATGGAGGTAGGAGTCGAAGGTGGGGGATCAACAAGAAGGAAATGTCGATGGAAAAAAAGTTGGCAATCAAAGAAGAGAATGAAAGATAATTTATAGGGAGTTGGATACAAATGAGTTGACATGTGTTATAAAAATGTGTGATAACTATTTAATATAGGTTTAAAATAAAATCCATCCTGAATCTTGTATTTGTAGAATGACACAATAGAATTTTAATATTTGTGCATATAAATAATATGATGTATTGAACAAGGGAAGTACCAAGCAAGGCTTGGGCCAAGACAAAGAAAAGTCTCTTTTGGGGTAAAAGTTGTTGCCTGGGTAGTTGCAGCTAGTTGAAAATCTTCAACTTTCCTAAATACAGTCCAAAAAATCTTCAACTTCCCTAAACACGGTCCAAATTCTCACTTTAGATTTAATAACTGTGTAGTATGGTAATGAACTAGTAGCCACTACTAATTTATTATCTCATATATATACTTCTCATAGCAATGGACGGTGGATGGACATGTTGCAGAAATGGGGCCACAGATCTGGAGATACACAGAATAGAACATTAATTCTATGACGTTCGTGCCACAGCAGTCAAGGGATCGAAGCGGACATGGAACTGGGGCCAGATCTAGAACGGGGACATCCAGCTCGAAGGCCAAGGGCTCTCATTCCGCGTCACCACCAGCGACGGCTACCCCATTGTCTTCGGCGACGTCGTGCCGCCAACATAGACGATGGGACATACCTTCCAAGGCAATGGCCAATTCAATATTACAATCCGACCAGTAAACAATTACAAATGTAATAATTCTAAATCAAATTTCATAGTTGAAAATGCGATCGATTATTCAGAATAACTAAAATGAAATCATTGTCTTTGTTTGCAATTTCAAAACCGTCAATTAACTTGGACCGAATTATTCAAAGAAAATTATTTTAAGAAATGTTTCGACCTATTGAGCATTTGAGCTATGATGAATTTCTTTCAAGTTTGACAAAACTCTAAAGTAAATTTGGTGAAATCAGGCTAACCAAACATGATTAGCATGACAGTCTTCTCCTCCCTCTGGTTCATGGTCGACAAGCCAAGTGCAACAAGATGGCTTGCAAACTTGATCCCTTGCTCAGGCAGCGGCGCTACAGCCGTCAGAGCACGGAAGAAAGAGCCTAGGTGAGCCAATTCCAGAAGCAACTCCGTCGGATATCCATCCTCGCCACCTTGGACTGCCTGAGCTTAGAGAGCCTGACCGCCCTAATGCGGAACATGAGCTTTTTTATGTCGGCAAGCCTCACGGCACCGCCGAGCTCCTTGCTTAGCAACCAGAGAATAACCTCGCCAAGCCGTCCCTTGAGACAGAGGCACCTCCTCATGACGTGGGTGGTGAAGTTGCGCTGGCACCAACACATCATTGTTACCGGTGCTATATACAATGACCTCGTGGCACTCGCGAGTGATGGGGTGGACAGCGAGCACATTAACTATGCAACCGATTTGCCGGCAGACATCATGTGCATCCTCGAGCAGCTACTCATAGTCCTCTTTGAAAGGCTTGATGCCCTTCATGATCTTTGCCATGGCGTCCTTATTTTTTGAATATTTCATCTCAGCAATAATTAATAAATAAATAAGCCAAAAAAGTTATTATGAGATGTACATTAATTGCAACAAACTAAAAATGTTCTACTCATTACTTACTATCAGACTAGTTTCATGTAGATATATATTCCTTCAATAAAACATGGAGTCATTTTATAAGGATGCAGGTGGATTGGCCATACTTTACCTATCATCATTTTGACCACTAGGTTGCAAATAATGTTATTAGAATGACCTTGGCATGGTGACGAGCAATTTTAGTAGTTTTTGACCTACAATTATTATTTTGCACCAAAAATTCATAGATCTGCTGATTACATCCAAGAATCGATCAATTCTTAGCTAGCCAAGAAAAGAATATTTTAACTCATAATAATTCCATCGTGCTTCTTGCCAGTTTGTTTCAATTAGGTAAAGCTATACAAGTACACGAATGATATTCAAGGATATTCAAGGAAGAACCAGTGCCAGTCTACACTATTGATGCATCGATAAATGTTTATAGGCATTTGAGTGACCACATTACGGTAAAAGTTTGAGTCGAGCATACCTAGCGATGTGAGGACAGATAGAGGAAGAGTAGGGTAAAGATCAATGACAAAGCAACATCAATCAAAAAAATACCACCGAATGGAGTAGAATGGAAGAGAATTTATAGGGAGGGTGAATAGAAAAGGGTTGGTGCATCACCTAAAAAGACAAAGCCATTTAATTGGATTTAAAATCAAATCTGATTCAAAAACATCAAAACCCTTTAATTGGATTTAAAATCTAATCTAATTCAAAATTGATATTTAAATATACAATATGTGAGGGTTTTAATTCAATACACAAATAGATAACACGATATCATGAACACCACTTTACCAGGCAAGGCTTGGGATAAGATGGAGAAGAGGCTAAGATGTTTTCATTGGCATATATTGATTCGTGTGGATCTATTGATGTTTCAATAGTTGAACTCAATGTTTCATATTTTAGAGCGAGATGTTTCAAGCGTGATGTGACTATTTTCACCGTTTTAATATTTGATTTTATGTTTTTTTTCAATGTTTCAAGTGTGATAGAAAAATTTTCTAACTAAGGTTATGCATTGTTATTTATGTTTGACACATTTTTAACCTAGTGATAAAATATTTTTTACAAGTGATGAAACAAGTCCCGATTTTTAGGGAAATCACGCGTCCAATTTGTAGTTGTGTTCAATAGTTATCTGTAGCCTTGGTTCAGTTATATTAGATGACAAGTTGAGAAATTTATTCAAACAGAATGATATTTTCCAATGTTTTCCATAACATAACATTTATTCCATGACGTCCATTTCATGGTCGTCAAGCACTCCCGCAAACGGCGGTGGATGGACATGTTGCAAAAATGGGACATGATCTTGAACAATGGTATTTGGCTCGAGGGTCAGGACCTCTCCTTCTGCGTCACTGCCACGAGCAGCCATGCTCTCGGCCTCGATGATACCGTGACCCTCACATGGACAGTGGGATGGACCTTCCATGGCAATGTCTAGTTCTTAATTCCAATCCGGACCCACACAATTACACATGTAATTCCAAATCAAAATTCAAAATTTAAAATCAGTGCCATTAATTATTTCGAGTACACATCTTCAGGTGCAATACCAAAACAGTCCATCAAATTGTACCAAATTATTGAACAAAAAATATTAAACAAAGACTTTCAAGCGATCGAGCCATGATGAATTTATTCCTCCAGTTCGACAAAATTCTACGAAAAATTTGGTGAAATCAAGCTAACCAAACAGGGTTAGTGTGACAGTCTTCTTCTCCCTCTATTTCATGATCAACGAGCTGAGAGGATGAAATGGCTAGGGGTGGGCAATCGGTTTAAACCGCAACTTTGGTTCGGTTTTTTCTACATAAAATTCGGTTTGGCATGGATGAGCAACCGATCGGTTTTCGTAAATACTAGAAACCGTGTCATTCGGGTTCGATTTTTTGGTTCGGTTTTTGGTTTTTACCGAAAAAATGATCCCAAGCAGAGCTACCGTTGTCGGGCCCTCCGTGCCGCGCATGTCGCCGCCGCCCTCCTCCATGACACGCCCGAGCGCCGCCACGCCGCCACCGCCCCTCCGCGCCGGCGCGCGGCCTCCACGCGTGCCGCCGCCGGTCCCCTCTCGCGCCGCCACGCACCGCCGCTGCCCCCACCCGCTCTAGGCCCAAGCAGCCGAGCGCCGCCACTCCCCTCCGCGCTGCGCAGCTCCGAGCGTCGGTTCAGTTTTTTTGGAGAGGAGAAGAGAGAAGAGCGGGTTTTTCTTGGTTGGTTCGGGTTTTTTGGGTTTCGGTTTTCGGACATCAAAAACCAAAAGTGAACCGAATTATTCGGTTTCGCAACACCACGAACCAAAACCGAAACCAAAAACCAAAGAACCACAAACTTCGGTTCGGTGCGGTTCGTTTTTTTCAGTTAAAATGTGCCCACCCCTAGAAATGGCTTCAAGCTTGATCCCCTGCTCTGCCACAGCCATTGTTGCATGAAAGAAAGATCCAATGTGAGTCTCTGGCAGAATTCCTGCCACGGTGGACATCCTTGCCGCCTTGGACTGCCTGAGCACAACGAGCCTCGTGTCACCTGTGAGCTCCTCGCTCAACATCCGGAGAGTGACCTCTCCGATCCACCCCTTTAGACGTAGGTATCTCCTCAGGAGTGGGTGTTGAAGTGGTCCTCCATCGGTGCCGATGCTGTCCACGATGATCTCGTGACGCTCATGGGTGATGGGATGGACGGCGAGCATGTTGACTATGCACCCAGTTCGCCGATAGATGTCCCAAGCCTCCTCGAGCAGTTGCTCATAGTCCTCTTCAAACAGCTGTCGCTCTTCATGATCTTCACCATGGCACCCTTCTTTTGTTATGACTATTTCATCTAAACATAAAACAGAAACTAGGCTGAAAAAAGTTATTGTGAGATGTACACTAATTGCAATAGAATAACACTATTCTACTCATTATTTTTCTAACTAGTTAGATGTACACATATATTGTCCCATAGAGCACATAAAAAAGAACTTTTTGTTCTGGTTGCAGGAAAAAATGGAGTGATATTTCAATTCACCTTGGCTTACTGGCCAGGATGCAAGAAGACCAGCCCATACTTTTTCCATCATCATTTACATTTTGACCACTAGCTTGCCAATTATGTTATCAGAACAACCTTGACATAGCGACAAGCAATTTAGCAGTTTTTCTACTCACTGTTATTATTATTTCAAAATTGTTTTCGTAGACCTATCAATTGCATATTGAAGAATCAACAAATTTCCAGGTAGCCAAGAAAAAATATTTTAACTCAAAACAATTGCACCATGCCTTTTCCAAGCTTTGTTTCAATTAGGAAAAGCTCTACAAGTACTTGAATAATATTTAAGGAGTCGATTCCAATCTACCGCAGTGATGCATTGATAAATGTTTAGACATTTAAGAAATTGCATAAGACCATTCCCAGTGGGGTTTTATTTTATGTTTTTCAGGAGTGCCACATAGTCTAAAGATCTAAAGGTGTTTGGGTTGATGAATGAAACAAATTTCACCAATGCACTTTTTCATTTTGTGGATTCATATGTTATTCATAGCATTTAATTATTGAATGGTGTTATGAAACTATTTGGTCGCAATGGGGTTTTATTTTTGTTTCCAAGGCATAGGATGAAATGATTCAATCCCAGTGTGTAAACCAAGTTTCATTAAATGGAACTCATTTCTTCTCTCTTAGTAAATTTCATGACATGTCATCAGTTTAGTCTATGTGGTCATCTCATTTAATGAGATTGCAACCCTTATGAAATTTGCACTAGGAATGATATATTTGAGGGCAAGGACAACTAGAGTAAAAAGAGACGGATGGAGGAGCGTCGAAGGTGGGGAAACTTGCACCAGGAATGGTCTAATGGTAGATATTTGAGGGCAAGGATACCTAGAGTAAGAGGATGGATGGAGGAGCGCCGAAGGTGGGGATCAATGGAAACACAATGTCGATGGGAAAAAATGGCAATGCAAAGAATAGAATGAAAGAATTAAATTTATAGAGAGGGCAAATAGAAATGGGTTGACATGTCAACAAAAATGCCAAAACTAATTAATTGGATTTAGAACAAATCAAATTCGAATCCGATATCTCAATATACACTACAGGAGGTTTTTAATATCTGTATAAATATAGATTGTGTGATATTCTGAAAATTTTCAGGCTAAAAATTGATGCCCAGGCCTAGCACGACAAAGCAAAGCACTTTTGTCCTCAGGTTAATTGTGGAGAACAATACGTGTACAAAGTACCATTGATGATGTTGTGGGCGTATGACTCTGTTAATCAGAGTTCAAATTTGACCTTCAATATAATTGTGTGTATCCTACACAGTTGGTTGTAGCGACCGGAAGTTATGCTTTCAAAGTAAACAAAATGTAATGCATACAAATTACAATATTTTCGATCAGATCATGCAGCATCCCATTAAATTATCCGGCAACATTGGCCCAACAAGCCAGCTCATAACAAACAAATACATGCCGGCATATCCCATTAAAAACCAACAAAGTTCAAAGGCTGTCATGTTTTAGCATAGTCAACATCTAATTTTATTACTGCCTCCAAATTCTATTACGATCTTCACCGTGGCACTATTCCTTGGTTTCACCTATTCCATCTAAAAAAATAAAAAAATCGATCAAGAAATTAAGTAGAAAAATTATATTAGATGCACATTAATTGTAACAGTGCACTAACAATTCTACTCATTATTATTCTTACTAGTCACATTTGTACATATACATTTCATGTATAACACATAATTCATTATCTAAAAAAGTGTATAAAAAGTGTATAGCACATAAAGAGATACTTGATATTCTGGTAGAAAAAATAGCAGACTTCTAATTTGATTCACCTATAACTATACTCGAAGGGAATGTATAACACACAATACATTGTCTTAAAAAAATGTATAGCACGTAAAGAGATATTCTTTTTATTACGACCGAAGAAAATAATAGACTGAACAATCCTATTCACCTATAACTATACTCAAAAGAAATGTATAACACATAATCCATTATCTTAAAAATATAAAATATATAAAAGGAACTGAAACAGTATTGGTGCAACTTTGAAAACTTTCCATCGAACCACACAATTATTATCCAACGGATTAGCTTTTTATGTTTTAACCCCGTCGTCGTCATTTTAACTTGTCCAAACCTTCTTGCGGGGCAAGGGTTAAAACAGAAAAACGAGGATCGTATGGTTCGATGAAAAGTTTTCAAGGTTACACCAATAGCTTGGTTTTCATTTGATATGTCTTTTTATTCGACTGTGAAGAAATAATAGACTGACAATTCATTTCCCCTAAAACTATACTCGAAAGGTTATAAGCGGGTCGGCTTGGCAATAATGTTTTACCTCAGTATGACAACTAGCGATATAGTTGCCTTTCTTATTATTATATGCTCAATTTTTTTCAATCTGTTTTTTTTTCAATTGATCTGTCGATTGCATGGTAATAATCATTCTTGAATTGATTCGACTAATTTTGCCGGTAATTACCATAAGCCACTAATTAATACTGCGTCCGTGCATGCTTGGCCAGCCTTATTTCTGAAACAGGGTGATGTTATAACTCGTTAATTACTCAGAATAAAAGATTTAGTTTTAGGTATTCGTCTATAACTTATTAGTGGGCTTTTTATTTGGCTGGTTGGGCTGAATGCCTGAATGGGCTTTTATTGGGCTTTAAGGTCTTCGGCATTGATTTTGCTTCGCTTGCAAAAATGGCTAATTAATTCATTTCATTAATTAGAAACAAAAGTTTTAAGAAAAATTCTAGAATTCATGGCTAGCTGTATAGCCGCAGCTGCATATTAGTCTTCTGAACGCCCCCTAAATTTATGGGCAAAATTGATAGATGAACTGATATTGCCGATTTTAGACTAATGCGATGAAACAATGTAGGCATTTGCTAAAGTTTTTTTAGATTGAATTTTCATGTTTTTTTCATTCGTTGCTTTACCAACGTTCGATACTACCAAACTTTGGTGACAAACCAAACTTCTGAGTTTTCTGACACCAAAAACATATGCACGGAGTGACTAGCTAGTATGTACATTCAACTTTGGATAAAACGTGTGTACGTCACTTGCCAATTTTATTTGCTTCTCTTCTTCTTGGTTTTGAACTTTGTTTTTTTCTAAATTCTTCAGGTTTTCTGTCCCTCTCCTGCCCTTGTTAAAACATTGCTATAGCTAGACTGAATACCTAGTAGCTTCTTTATCTTTTCGTACGAAAGGATAACAATGCCATTTTTAACTTGCAATTCCTTTAGCCCAAACTCTAAGAAATTTTGGAGCTAGAGATACTCGAACTTTAAAATTCCTGGGTTGTAGTTGTGCTAAATATAACCGTATATTTTTTTATTCAACGGAGTATTTTCTATGCGAACCAGTTTTGAATTGGACCTGCTACTTAGAGCATGAGCAACTCAGCGTGCCCTTAACAAGTAGCCCCAAAATCAGTAGCTTAAGATGGCCCAAAGCATATTTTGTATATCAGTCGCTTCCTTCTTCCAACTTTAGGCCATAAACTTTAGCATACTACATATTTACAATAAATCCCTTTAACATAGAAAATAATTTTTAGCATACTACATATTTACAATAAATCCCTTTAACATAGAAAATAATTTATAAATAATTTCATGACCCACAAGTAGTCCTACCACACCTCACTTTCTTTTTTTCCGTTCACTCTCCTAATCCCAATTCCCTTTGCCTCAACCACGGTCATGTGGCCTCAAATCACGTCGTTTATGCTTCGTTGGTCACCTTTAGATCCATCTTTTTTTTATTCCCATAGCATCATCACCACATCTCTTCATCGATGTCTTATTTCCTCATCTATCAACCATCGTCCCTGTACCATCCAGCCTCAACCTCATCGGGAAAAGTCCATGTCAGCCAAGGAGACGCTATCTCAATCTAGTGCAATGATCTAGCGGAGTCTATCCTCACCTCGAGTCTAGCCCGATCAGGCTACCCTACACTTGGCTCTAGCTAAATCGACATTGTCATCTGTCTGGTCGGAGGTGATGGTGACGGTTACGGTGTCCTCTTGTGCATTGACGATGGTGAACTCGTTGTCTACGCATCATTAGGTTCGTCATTCTCCTCAGCAAAACAACGATGGCCATGATAGCGTTCCTTGGTCGAAAGTGACGTTATCTCTTCATCCCACACATGGATCTGAGCCAGCACACTCTCTCTCCACCTTACTATATTGGATCATCACCTTTCTGTCGACGCTATGAGTGACCCGCAAAGGCCACTCTATCACCTCTAAAAACACTCATAAATTTTCACCATAGCATCCGAGCTTTGAGGCTATAGCATTAAGCTTGGCCTTAACTAAAAACTTTCATTTGTCTTGAAGAAAAAGGCAGAGTTATCTGTAAAAGTGTATAGCTCGTACTGAAGAGTTAAAAAAGGGGGTCACATCAACAAGAGTTGTACTAGGAAAAATTAAGAAAGAACTATAGCTGCAGCAAAAGAAATATGTTCATTGGGAGTTCTGCACCACTGTCTGCTCCTCCAATTTTTTATTTGCACGAAGACAAACGGGTAAACACTCGCATCCGCTTTTGCTGTACATTTTCTTTCTTTCTTTTTATCCCATTCTTATTACTTTTACGTAACAATTGATGTGTGCCTCCTGTGTATATATAAACCTACGGCAAAAGAAAGGTACTCTGTGTTCTTTTCTTTTCTTTCATACCTTTTACTCACTTATTTCTTTCATACCTTTTACTCACTTATTTTCTGTGTTTTGTTTTTCAAACTGCTAAACAGTATGAATTTTAAAAAAATTAAAAAACTATCTTAAAAAAATCATATTAATATATATTTGTTTATATTTTTAAAGATAGTACTACTAAGTTCTATTTATGTGACGAGGGGAAGGATACTAACCTCCTCAAACTAACCCAGCCAAAGAGAATGGTCTGCTTGGAATGATTTTATAGGCAGAGGGTAGTGAGTTTAAGACATGAGAGGCCATGCATAAGTGATAAAGGGTTAGATTAACGGTTTAGCTAAAATTATATCGACAGATTTTAGGTTGCTACAGTGGATATTTTAGTCACTTTATCCTATCTGAAATTTATGCAGGAGCAGCGTTAGGTCCCTCTTAATGAAAGTTTTATGTCTCAGTTTTTAACATATCCAAATAGAAATAGTGCGAAGAGTTTCATCCTCATAAAACTATGTATAGTTTGTTCTCATAAAACTTTTATCACTTTTTTTCATTAATACAGTTTGCAACTCTTGTTTTCTTGCAATATACAATTTGTGATTCCAGAAAACGTCTAAATTTGGAGGACATCCGGCACTAAAGTGGTGCTGGTGTGTGGCGAGTTGGGATGTTGTCATCGGTTGCATTTTTCTTTTTTATTGCTTAGATCAAGATTAATATGTGTAATTGTCTCTCCTTTGTAATGATACCAATGCTGGTTGTGGTGTTCAGCAAGTTGGGATGTTGTCAGCAGCAACAATATTTTCCTTAGATCATAGTGAACATGTGTATATTTGTCTCTCATGTGTAATATTGTTGGTCATGTGATATAAAAATTCAATATGTCATGATATTACCGTATTTTTTTGTTGTTGTTAATAAGATTAGTAAAAATTATCATTTGCATATAACTAGTGATAATTTCTTACTAAATCATATAAAGCGGAGCTGAATGAACAAATTATTAAATACAAATGGAGGAAATACATTACAACATAAATCTACATTACTACATAAATCATGTCTGGGCAGCAAAGATATCACTGAAGAGATTAAAATAGAGAAAATATCTAGAAGAAAACAATTACTACAGTAAATAAGTTGATTAGCTCTGGTAAGTATTAAAATTATCACTAGAAAAAAATATTACTATTAGTATATGGGTGTCTTGTATAACCTTAGTCTGGTTAGTAATTATTTTATTCATGGGCAATCAATCTTAGTAATTTTTTATCCATGGGCCAATACGAGAAACGGGCTAGCAAAGCTTAGTCTTCTTGTTAGTAACTCATTTACTCACAGTCGAGTAACTCATTTACTCACAGACAGACCCAATAATCTTTTTACTAATGGGTCAATTATAATAGAGACGTGTTCGGTGAGTCTATAAGCGCTGATAAGACAAGCCTACTGTTTTGTTGTGAGAGAAAATCTTGTTTGAACGGTTGATAAGTTCGATGATACGAACAATGCGAATACGACCTGGAATACAGGAATAAAGAAAAAAAGAAAAATGAAGAAAGTACGAACAAAAAAATGGGATGGGGAGGGCTATGGGGTGGGTGGGGTGGGGTATGTGAGAGAAGCGTTTTAATTATCGTGCATCACATATGCGCTTTAGTATGTCCTTCCCCCTTTTCTATATATCATATTTTTCTATATATCATAAAACATAATAGTTACGTAGAGGTATATTTAAAAGCATATTTATAAATTGTTGCTTGTAAAAAGACTGACCCAAGATTCATGCTTTCATACACTTTTGTACTACAAGCTAAGTTAGTTTGATAGTCAACTTTGATACAATTTGCACTTAAAAAAACTATAAGTGGACCAAGTTCGATCCGGCGGCAATCTGGATATATGTAAACAATTGGTTTCTGCATTTACCCTTGTGGGTGGACAAAAATGCAAATCCATGTTTAACAGCAAATGAATACACTATATACACTACTCCGTACTACCAACAACAACAACAGAAGATTCCTGAATGACCTGACATTTGCAATTGGCCTGATTTTAATAGGTGTAGGTAGGCAGGTGAGGGATTAAGAAGAAATCAAATTTTGGGCAACAAGAAGTGGTTGGCAGATGAGGTTCCCAATTTCCCATACATGCATGCATATGTATAATTCCGATCTTTAGGACTCATTCATTAGTGCATAGTTGGATAGAAAAAGATGGACTCCCGTGGATCGCGAGCGGAAGAAATTTGAATTTGGGTCGGTAGAGAACTGTAATAAGACGAAAGTCTTAGGAATGACATTAACGACCGTTGGGTGAATTCAAATAACCGCGTCTAGGCTCCCTAACGGTCACCTACTACCGTCGTCTTCCCCACACGTCTGTAGTGCAAACCTGGCGAAGCAAGTGTTTGTGTGGCATGTATTGGCATGTATTGTTCAACCCAGCTTTTCCGCCGCTGTCGCAACTGCGCCACACCACCCAGCGGGCCAAAGGTTGTCTCCATCGTCGATTGGGATAGTGCCTTGTTTATCCGGCGGACAGAGGGTGTCACCGGCGTGATTCATCCCGGTCAAAAGCTGCACCCAATCCCTTAATGCAACATCGATCCGTAGATTCTAGCAGGGCTGACACGACGGTTCATTGCAAGCTGTGCACAAGAAGGTCGTCGAGGCAGAGCTTCGCCTTGGGCGAGGGGAAAGCTTGCGCAGTCCGCCATTGATCCCGTAGCGGGCATGCATGGCGATGGAGCAGGCGGCGTGAGGTATGCGCATCAACGTGCCAAACAGTAAGCATTCAAGCTCTTCATTTCTAGGCCCCCAATCCCGCGGCTATTTGAAGCTCTCCCCCACGCAAGATGGCTCCACGAGGTTGCAAGCGCAAGTTCGCAAGTACTAATCCTATTCCCCCTTCATTCTCTACTGCTACGCCCTACATTGAAGAGCCCCAAATTTCTCTTACGGCAAGCTTCGACGCCCACTCAGACGAAGCATCGTCCGATTCATTGGTGACAGACGGTGCCTCCGGTTACACCGACATCCACGACGTTGAAGCCGTTGCCCATGTAATCCGAGTGTGTGCCATCAAATCTCTTGAAGCAGTGATTCAGCTTGTGCGTCGGCTCACTCCTAGCATGGTTGCAAGATCGCTCGATTTGGACCTTCTCCGGTCCGACCAACTACTGAAGGTAGCTTTCTACTCTCACTATGCAATTTCGCTTGTGTGCAATGGTTGTTTGTTGACTTGTGCGATTAGATGGCCAGTGGTCATGGGCATTGGACCGAGGAGGAGCTACGAGTGTTCTTGGTTTTCTGTCTCGAGGAGATAGCTGCCAGGAACATTACCTCCTCGTGTCCAAAATCCTAGGGTTACGTAAACTTGCAGCGCAAAATGTTGGAGAATGCAGGCAAACAAGTTAACCGCCAGCAGTTGAAGAACCTTTGGGGATCTTGTCACCGCCGCTTCAGTACATGGACATGGCTTGAGGCTCAGGCTACCGGTCTCGGTCGTGACCCTGCCACGCAGACAATTGCCGCCAGCCCCGATTGGTGGGATCAAATGGAAAATGTAAGTCTACATATCGTTCCTTTATAACCTCGCCTTCGATTTTTGTTTGTGTCATATTATTATATCAAAACCCCTTACAAAACAGTTAGCATTTTCAGATAGATATCATTCTATTATGTTGAATACATCACACTTGATATGAGCAACAATTTTAGAAATGATCAGAACTATAGCACATAATCAAACTTGAAATGTTAATCACTTTGTTTTCAGTAGGTAACCATTTTCTGCTTACCCCATGGCTGAGATGTAGTTTTGTAGTAGAGAAATGATATTTATGTTTGTAGGTAACCATTTTTTTACAAATGTTCATGTCACTTTGATATTATGAAATTAACACATACTTTAGGTCAAATCTATGTACTTCACAAAATAGGTTTACTGCCTTCGAATTAAATTTGGTGATTAAGTTTAGATTCAACCTACAAGGAGTCATGCTCATGACAGAGAAGTGACCTGACAAATTCACACAATATGTCTTGCATATGCCTATCTTGTATGAAAAAACTTGCATTAACTTCTTTTTTGCAATGAGGTTCAGAAGAACACTTGTACTACAGTTGCACACAACCTATGCTATATGTTTTATTGTACATATTTCTGAGTAATTGCTTATGTCTTTTTAGTATGTCTTTTTGAACTTACTAGTTTTATTTACAGTGCTTATTACAATTGCTGCCTCAAATTAAAATTGTTTATTACTTGTTGATATCTTAGCTAAATTAATATGTGCAAACCCCCCACCCAAAAAAATAAATCACTTATGAACTGTAGTTTTTATAAACATGGCAGGGTTTAGATAGAAAATTAATCACTTAGAGATGGCAGGATTCAGATTCTAAAATTAATGCAAATATATTTCCTTTTTGATGCTACTATGCTCCGTTGATGGTGATGTTAGTACACATTGGTGTCATGTTATGTATACTCACCATTCTGTCTCTTGACCTTTTTTCCCTTGTGCTGTCATATAACTGTCTGTTACATAGTTGTATTGTCATTGTTTTCCATGCAGAGGAGGAGAGGTGCTAAGGTGTTCAGGACTGCACCACTGCAATTCATAAGGGAACATCATGCGGTGTTTCGTGGTCGCATTGTCGTTAGAAACCACTCGGCTGTAGAAGGGGCTAAAGCATCTAACGAGGTTATTAATTTGCAGGCTTTGCCACTTGACATAGACGATTTGGTGGACGACCCAGACATGCCTCTGTCACCAGAACCATCCAACCGCCGTGGCAACATTTGGCAAACGAGCTGGGAAAAATGTTGCCACCCCTGGCAGCGCAAAATCTAGTGGCTCAAAGCGCTCCAGGGGTGACTCTGCTAGTGAAGCTCTCAATAGGCTTGCTGACCTGAGGGTCAAGTCTCAGGAGAGCAAAGCACATCGTATGCGTGAACGGGAAACTCGGAGTGGAGGTGCATGCCTGGATATGCTTAAGTCCGATGGCCATTCTTTTGATTCCGAGGTTTTTCACATAGGTGTCATTTTGTTCAGCGACCCTTATTACTGCCACATTTTCATAGATAATGCATGCACTCCATCTCAGCGTGAGTTTTTTGTCCGCACCCACTACGCTATGAAGGTGGCCGGTTCAGCTCCTCCACCGTCATGCTCGAGTGGTCCAACAGGATTTGGTGGCTGGTTTGGTCCAGGTGGTGGTGGCTTTGGTGGAGGTTACGGTCCGGGTGGTGGAGGATTTGGTGGAGGTTTCGGTCTTGGTGGCTGCTTTGGTCCTGCTGGGTCTTCTGGAGCAGATGGCGAGCCATTGTGCTAGATGTGCTGATGGAGATGGCACCTTTATACCCCTACTTTATTATGTTAGAACTTGCAATATGTCGGCTTGTTTAATTACCTGTTGAGTGTTGAGTGTTGTCTTCCGAACAATAATCTGTGTTTGATCTACCATCAATGCATTATCGTTGATTCTAGTAACTTGCGATTTTCATTGCCACCGTATGTTGACACAATATTTTTTTAAATTGTTTAAAAATCTAACCTTCTTATGCAGATTTGTGAAACTTTTTATTCCCTATAATAATTTCATATGTTTTGTCCTAGTTGAATGATAATTACCATTAAAATATATATGTTTGTGCATTGCTCCTTAGGAAAATGAGCAGTTCTATAGAGGGAAGCGAAGGATCAGGCAGTGAGTACACAACAGAAGAGGACGACATTATCTTGCAACTTGCTACAAGTTTGGAGGAAAACGTCAACGTACGAGCCCCTAGACGTTTATCCCAACAATCCGGAATGGCATGGATGATGGAGACCATGGAGAATGAGTCTCAATGCCAGAATATGTTTCGAATGAGGGCTTCCCAAATTCACGCTCTTCACTGGCTTTTGACGACTAGATACGGTTTGCAAAGTACAGTGGAGATATGTACTATGGAGGCCATTGGGATTTTTCTTTTTACAATGGCCGGGGGTAATGGTCATCGGGCAACGAACAACAGAATGATTCGTTCTGGTAGTACTGTCAGTATTTATTTCCACAGGGTACTTGATGCCATGGCTAGATTGGCAGGCGACATCCTCAAGCTGGTGGATCCCAATAACTTCCCGCAGCACTATCGTGTGCTACAAGATGAATCCTTCCTTCCATTCCATCACGCCGTGGGTGCGGTTGACGGTATGCACATTCCAGTTATTGTGCCACGGAGGATGGCGATTGAGCACCGCAACCGGCACAATGAGACATCCCGCAATGTACTTGTGGTTATTTCATGGGATGATCGTATTATTTTCGCTGATGCGGGATGGCCAGGATCAGTGCATGATCAAAGGGTTCTTTCTAACGCTATAAGAAGCTATCCATGAAGTTTCCCAAGGTTGCCATGGGGTGAGTTAACTTATGCTCTTAAATTGTACCACCGTTTTTGCAGTATTTTCTTACTGACGTCGATACTGCAAGTGTAATAGCTTACATGATATGTTTGTTTTACACAGGGAAATACCTCCTGGTGGATTCAGATTATCCGAGCAGGTACGGGTTTATGCCTCCGTACCCGCATTGTCAGTACTACATGGATGACTTTTGTGGCGATGAGGAAAGGAGGAAAAGTTCAACTACATGCATTCCGCAATGCGGAACACAGTGGAAAGGAACTTTGGGATCATCAAAAATCAGTGGCATATTCTCAGACAAATTATGTCATATCCTGACCCAGTGGCTCAAACGAAGATTATACAAGCAGCTCTCGTGCTTCACAACTTTCATATCGACAGTGCCGATGAGCATTTTGGCACGCAGAACCCGTTGTACAACGGGTTCTCGATAGTTCCATTGGCTCCACCGCTTTGCGGTTGGTACGACGCACCCAACAGTGAGGCCACAATGTCCGCATACCGTGAGACCATAGCTGAGAAGGTTCATATGGGCTAGCCATTATATGAAACCATGCCATTGTCGATGCTTATTTATTTAACTTATTCCCCCTAGCTTGAATTGTATGGAGAGAAACCTCCTTGCCGAACAATATTTGGTGTTGTATATTATTTGATGCAAATTAGCATTATTTTCGCGCTTAATATTTGATTTCCCGTAATTGCATATTAACATTGCAATATGGCGCGCATTATTTTGATGGCTGCTGCAGCGAGCGAAAAAGAATGGACAGAGAGCAAGACTGCACTGTCTACGGGAACAAAGCAACGTGTGCATATAGCAATTTGTACGCGCCTAATACATGATAAACATATATCTGCACCCCATTCCTCACTGACGAATTGGTCCCACGACGTATTGGACCCATTGTCAGCCAAACATTGCATTTACATCATGCGTTTGTCACTGTCGACATTTGTGGGGCCCACATCCTATTGCGCATGCACCACAAGGCAGCAGCCTGTTCTTCGCAGTGGGTCCCACGTTGAATTTGCATGCATTGCACAACAGCAGAAGTCACATGCCGACGCCGTCTTGAATGCACGGACAGAGGGCGTCAAAACAACCGGCGAGAAGTGACGAGATTGGATGGCCGTCACGCGCAAGGCAGATGTTGTCTGTGACCACCGACAACTGCCGTCTAGATACAATACCTCTCCCGTTAAAACAACGTTTACACACGCATTTATTACGGTGAACAGGTATTACTCGGTTTGGAGCCAAGGGATTCCAGCAGCTGCTCATTAATTACAAAAAATCACTAACAAGCGGGGCCTTAAATGTGTATACGCGGTGTTCTAGAAACCGTAATGTCGAACATTTCTAGAAACCGTAACCGAGATGGCTACCGACGGACCTTGACAACAATATGGCGACGGCTGCCGGGGGATTAGGGTTCCAGTGTCCTCGCGGCGGATTGGAGAAGAAGGGGATGCGGCTGGCGCGGTGTGAGCGGAAGAAATGGTTTGCACCAGATGCAGACGAGGGGCTAGTGTGCCTGAGGCATTCGCAATCATGCAGGGTAGGGGTGTCCAGCTCATCTACCAATAAAAATTTACACCTTTTTGACCCAAAACTCTCCCAAATCCAAAAACTTTACATGCCAAGTTCATACCTAACTGTTTAGTTCCAAAAACCAAAAAAGTGACCAAAATTTCAAAAGTTTACAGATTTTGGGTGCAATTAAACAAGGTCTTACTCCAAAATTTTTAATGTATTGAAATCTGTATTGCCTCCATGAGACATTTTGCACAAATTGGTCAGAAAAACTTACCTTGTGTTCTAAAGTGGGATTGGGATAGGTTAATCCCTTATTTATCATGAGCACGTTGCCCACTTCCAAAATTGTTAAACGATGACGTTGCACACTTCCAAAACTGTTAAACGATGAGTTTCTTGAAATGAATGAAAAAGTAGGAGTTTCATTCTCAATAAATAAGATGTCATGTAAGCAAATAGCAATATAGTTACAAAGGGAGATAGGAAAAAAGTTCTATCTGGATGAAATTGGTGTACATTATTTTCAAAACTATGAAATTGATTGAAACAACATTGAAATTGTTGGCTAGAGTGTTACATTCCATCCAACTATATCCAATCGTATGCATCACTATTAAATGTTATGACTAACCTATAAAACCGTAAAATAAAATTATACATTGATGGTCTTGATTCATGAGTAAAACAAAAACAACATTTCCTATCTCCCTGCCATTGTCTTCTAACTAAGTTATCCTTGGTTAATATTACCCCCTTATATAAGTACCACAAAAAAACTTTAATCTTGATTGGCACTTTCATTTTCCAAATTAACTTATTATAAGGTAGAGCATGTACCCCCATTAAAGCCTTGTATATGAAAATCACTGAAAATAACCTATTTTGATGCAGCCCCCATACAAAGTGATCCCTCTGGTTATTGACCTAAATGTTTACAACCATGGCCACAACATCATACCATGATTGTAGATTTGCTCCCGTCAAGGATCTTCTGAAGGCTACATTTAACGGAGTTGAAGACAACATTGTCTTAACGGAAGCACTTTTCTTTCTCACAATATCATATAGCGACGGGAAAAGCAATCGAAAGGGTCGCGCTGTTATCCACGAATCCTCCCAAAATCGCTCCTGCGTCCCCTAGATCAAACTTGCCCATAGACAAGAACTCCCCCTTGACCTTCATGGGAATTGGGATTGCATAATGATTTTTGTGCTGGTGGACTTAACTTCTCGACCTGCGAGAAAGGATAGACTCCCCGAAAAAACCATGACGAACCGGAGACGGGAAACCATCCTTGGTATCACGATGGATGGCAGACAGAACCGTCACCGATTTAATATACTCTGAAACTAAAACTTGACTGGCTAGATGTTAGGTTTGTGAAATGATTTGTGAAAATTGGCTTTGTGCAAATAAACCTTAGCCTCTCTTTGAATGGCCCTATCATGTGCATCATTCCATGATGGCTTGCTGAGTACGTTGGGTACTCACCCTTTTTATACGCACAAACTTCAGATGAAGGAAACGAAGAACTGGAGGACCCCTATGCCTACTACCAGGAGGAATGAAGACAATGAAACACGCTAGGTCTTAGTCCCCAGTCGTTGCCTATGGCAATCGACATGCCGCTGCTTTCCATCTGCTTATCTTATCTAAACTATGATTTTGGTTGAATTCGGACCAATAGGTCCTATATGTATCGGATATTGCCTTCGGGCCTATTATTGTAATAAGTCGTTGTAAGACTATTCGTGCACTTTGCACCTGGTAATTCAGAACTGTATTCGTGGGTACCAAACTACTCGATCCAGGGATATGATACTATGAACACGAATGATTCCCGTTCCCAAAAACGGGGGTCGACACTATTCACCCTCCTCTAGGCGATATCTACTAGCTTTCAAAACTAACATGTAATATTTTATCTACTTCAAGGGCTGATATAGAAAAATGTTTATCAGGCCCACTTCAAGGCACGCAGATTGGGAGGGTGGTTGCTTCTTTGATCGCTTTTGCTCATATGGATGGTGGGGTTGCTACTTGGCGTTGGCCATCGCTTGGCATATCTTTTTTTACTAGTTTTTATTGGTCATGCCCTAACATTGTCATAAAATAAAAAGATATAATAGTTCTTGTTTTTAATATTATATATTTTTTTCATAAAAATAAACCTACTACGAGATGTGTCATGTACTTTTTTTATGGAATATATGAAGCATATGGTAGTTTATTTTAAGGTAATGGAATAAAATTTTGGCCTTTGCTCAACGAGTTGCAACCAATTATTAAAAAAATCCACTCAATGATAAACACATGCGCACATATCCATAATAACAAATCAAAAGAGGAAGCAAAGCACAAACTAATAACTACCATCATTAGACAAGACACCACAAGACACCATAATTATTGAAGCCTATTTATGAATCTCCATCCAAATTGACGAAAAGCTAGGTAACCACCATTAAAGAGTATAAAATACAGTATATATGAGTTTGATGTTATCGTCATATCTTTATAGTAGACTAGCATTGTGTCATGTGTTCGCAACAGGTAAAGTGTGGCGCGAATGGGGACGGGAGGGAGGGGCGCAAGAGGTTTTTTTCGTCCAAACTCTCCCTTTCTTTTCTGCATTGGGACGTGGGTTAATTTCGAAATAATTCAAAGGGTTTTCTAAATAAATAGTTATAGATAAGTTGAGAATTTGAGACAAATTACATGATAAACCAAACAAACCAGATTTAACACAGACACACGAGCCGCGAGTAGACCGGCACGGCGGTGCGTCGCTCTCGTGCAAAGCGTGCGGGAGCGGAAAGCGATTCGATCCTGCCTTGTCCCCCGGCGAGTTTGGTACGGGTCGGATCCCCGACACGTCGCCGACAACCCGACACGCCGACGTGCCACCCGCTTTCCTTTCCCGCCTGTCCCCTCCTCCTCCCCAAGTACGCTTTCCTCCCCCCGTTTACGCCTTTATGACCGGGTCTCCCTGCCGTCGGATCCCGCAAGCGAGCGGTTCGGATGGCCTCTCCAACCGGCATCTCGGGCCCACGCCATTCATCCTACCGGCACCCGCGTTAATGCTGCACCACCCCTGATACTTTTCCTCATAGCCCATTCCAGTTTCTATATATTACTGAAAGGTATCGGCTTCGCCGCATTTCCATACACATTACACACATATTTGGGCCTATATGAAAATTGCCACAGAGATCTGTTTCGAGAAGAGGCAACACGTGTCAGCGTATCATTGGTCGGTGGCCCGGGATTAAACCCCGGCGACCGCACCCTCCCCCTCGCAGATAGAGAGACGCAGCCGGCGACCGGAGAGAGAGAGAGAGAGAGAGAGAGAGAGAGTAACGCCGCCGCCGGCCATGTCGGTGGAGACGGAGCGGAGCTCGACGGAGTCGTCCGCGGCGTCCGGGCTCGACTTCGAGGACACCGCCCTCACCCTCCGCCTCCCGGGGTCGTCGTCATCGTCATCCTCCTCCTCGTCGGAGCCCGACCGCAAGCGCGCCTCCACCTCCGACGACGACCCCGACCGTCGTGGCTCCACCGCCACCGAGTCTCCCCCTTCCCCCAAGTACGTGCTCTCTCTGCCTCTCAGCTCTGAGATGGGATTTTGGCCGATTTGAGCTTGCAGCCTGACATGGTGTGTTGCGGCGGCGCAGGGCGCGGGTGGTGGGGTGGCCGCCGGTGCGTGCGTTCCGTAAGAACGCGCTCGCGGCGTCGGCGTCTGCGGCGGCGGCATCCAGCAAGGCCAAGTTCGTCAAGGTGGCCGTCGACGGCGCGCCGTACCTGCGCAAGGTGGACCTCGAGGCGTACCCGGGGTACGACCAGCTCCTCGCGGCTCTCCAGGACAAGTTCGTCTCCCACTTCACCATCCGTGAGTACCTCGCCGCCCGCCACATGCCCGCCTTTGTGCCTTCTGTTCTTGCGCTGCCGTTGTTGAGAGCTGGATGCGTTCGTGGCCGCAGGCAAGCTCGGGAACGAGGAGATGAAGCTCGTCGACGCGGTGAGCGGCGCCGAGTACGTGCCGACGTACGAGGACAAGGACGGCGACTGGATGCTCGTCGGAGACGTCCCCTGGAAGTGAGTTCTTGGTTTGATTCCCTTCTCTGTTATGCTTGGAATTGGATTAAATTAAATCCGCAGATGCAGCTAGTGTAATTCCTTAGCAACGGTCGATGCTGTTTAAGTTCATCTACACAGTGGTTCATTATGTTGAATCTCGGTACAAATTTGGTGCAATATATAGCATGCGAGATTTGGAAATTTTAGAGGTTTGTTTTGCTTGAGGATAGTTAATTTCGGTTCCAGTACAAGTCATGATGGATCTGGTACCAGCAACGTAGGAAATTGGGATTTTCATGGTTACTGTGTTGTGATTTGAAGCAGAAGTTCTTCCTATATGGGACCTGCGAATCATGGGGGTATCTAGTGTGTATTAGTGGATTTTTGCAATTCTGGCATAAAAATTTTGGTTTTCTGGTTGGGTACCATGTGTTATTTGTGGGATATTGCGCGAGTGGCGCTTTACTTAAACAGTGATGCCCGTCGCTGCCCCTGTGCCGCCACTGCCGTTGGTCGTTGGAGCTTCTCCGACTCTTCCGCCGTGCCGCACTACTTCCATTCCATGCCCGCATCAATTGTTTGCTGATTTGGTTGGAATTTATTGCTAATTTGTACTGCAATATTCATTGATTTTGATTTTTAGTCTGCACTTTTGTTTCAATGTTTCCTCCCCTCTGTGAATTGAATCCGAGACTTAATATCACAGATCATAGAAAAAATATTTTTTTTGCTAACATAAAATTTTAAAATTTATTAAAGACACATAAAATTGCACTATAGCATTTAGCACGGACATATTAGTCTTATAGTACATGATGTTGGGAGGTTGTTTCAATAGGTGTTTAGCAGCAAGCTAACCTGAGAAATTTCGCAGAAGAAATGATTTGCTGCAAATGATGATGACAGATTCCATTTAATGGGAGACTGGGAGCGCATTCAACGGTTCCAATCCATAAACCTAGGATCTAGATAGAAAAACTGAAACAAAATGCTCGAAATCATTCAAAGCATTTCCCCCTTTTTACTCCTATAATGCATTAGGCAGAGCTCCTGCCGTGTTCTGACAATAACCTGCTTTCCTTGTGTTATAAATACACCAAATGTACAAGCCGTGGTGTGATTGTGAAAATGGAACTACTTGAGTCTCCTTTCATGGGAAACTGAGCAACTCTGAGGGGTGGAAATATTGAATTGAAATGTGAAATTATACCCACCTCTCAAAGTTTTGGTTTACCCCAGTTATTCTAAGTTTTTAGAAATTATAGTATCCCTAGGAGTTCTCACTTTGGTTCATTTTGCAGTATCTTTGCATTAATCATTAGTAGGTTGAACAAACTTTTTTTCATTAGTAGGTTGAACAAACTTTTTTTCTTGAGAACTGACAGGCTGAACAACCTTTTTTTTTGGGAGAACAAGATGAACAACTTTGATGTAGTTGTTTCTCCACGTAGATAAATGTGGGCCTAAACATAAAAGAATTGATTTGGTTGTGTTATAGCGTGCTTTGGATAAGGTTATATTTACAGCTTGCTTGTTCTTGTTTCAGCCTTTTGGTTTAACACTGATCTGTATTGTAACAAACACTTCCTTTTCCTTGTGGTCAACTGTATGACTAGATTTTTCTTTTCCTCCTTTTGCTTTGCATAACATCTTTTCACTAAAGTTAAAATTCCTGTCACACTATTATTTACATAGACCTATAGGAGATCTGATTCCTATCTAGGGACACATCTGAACTCTTAGCCATGATGAGATGTTACTTTTCCTTTTTCTTTTATTTGTCAGATCACAGCCAACTGAGCTACTAGTGAGCTTTACATGAAAACTGAAATGGTTTAGAGGGATGATATTTTCTCTGAAAAGTGTAATCTATAAAAGGTCTGATGTGCTAATTTTTCTTGCAGAATGTTTGTGGAGACCTGCCAACGTCTTCGTCTCATGAAAAGCTCCGAAGCAGTCAATTTAGGTACAGAGTCGTCTTGGTCTTGTGTGCTGTTTTCCATACTTGCAGCTGTGTCTTTCTGTAAGGTTCGACAATGTATTTTCGAGCAAAAATCTAAATTTCCCCCCTTCTCAGATGCAGCACCAAGATCTGCTCGATGAGTAGCAAATCCCTGCTCCTGTCTTTGAGCAGCATGAGAGGAAGACACCTTTGCTTGCTGAGGTTTTTCCCTGTCTGTGAGAGAAATGTGTACAGCCATCGACTTCGACTTTTGGTTCCATCGTGCTATTGAGTTTCAGAAAAAAAAAAGAAGAGAAGTTTTTAGCTTGTAGCTTTGTTACCAGTCGGTAGTCTCTCCATATATATGAGCGAAGCGGTGATGCTTTAAAATACACCCATAGATTGTTTTCTTGATAAATAAAATTGGTCTCACTGAGCCCCTGTTCTTCGACATGCTTGCTGTTAGTTTGTTCGATAATGTGATGTGCATGTGAGGCATGTGATGCTGCAAGAATCATATAACTTGTCATGCTAATAACTATTTTGTTGTAAGATTATGTTTACTGCATGGTGTTATGAGCTATTTAAAGTTTACTGCATGGTGTTATAACCTGTGTGCAGCTTGTTTTCAGTTGTTGGTGGATTCTGTTCAAGTGTTCATATTCACTGCCAGAGTTCATCTTTGTAGGGTTAGATGTAGAGTGCAAAATGTGCTTCACTTCTCTGCCCATCTTCGTATTATTAGAGGAATTCAAAAGCATTGTTTCTTGAGTAATGAAATCAAATCTTTCCATCTAGTATGAGTGAAAAGAAAGCAACATAAAATTGTTGCTTGCAATATGCTGCCTTTGTATCCTAGTGATTTGCCTTTGCATGGAAGATGTTTGCACTAAGCGCCAAGGCAATTTGGTTGCATCGATTCTCTACCTGTCATTCATGAATAATCTCGTTGGCAAATCGTGCCAATATTTTGGTAGCCTCCTAGTAATTCCATGCTTTTGGATTCCTAATGTGAATTGTCAATGGCTTTAAATTAAGCCGGTATTTTTTCACCTAATCCCTTTTGCCACTGCATTCATGGACAGGGACATAAGCATGAGCATTTTATTTGTAGTGCCAAAAAGCACGAGAGAATGTCAGACTAACAACTTCCTACTTTAACACATCTTGAATAGGTTATAGGCCTACTAATTACTATGTCTTTAAGATAAGAAAAATGCCCTGCCTAGTAGGTAGAATTGGTACGATATTATTTATTAGCTTCTGACGCACGGGACAAGAATGATGGTTGGACCAATACATCCACCTGTTTTATTGATGTGTTCGATCTATTTCTTTCTTTTTCTTAAGAAAACAGAGATATCACAAGCCAATGCAGCGATCAATCACACCGATGTAAAATTATTAAATGATTTCTTTCTTCCCAATTATATTGGAGACACATATATGCACACATCATCGTATACATATTATACTCAAAAGGGAAAATATACAGTGAAAACCCTAACTTAGATAAAAACTCAGGTAAACCTTAACAAAAAGTCATCTAAATTTAGTACATTTCTCTTACATGTAGATGAACGATGTTACAAAATCATGTAAAAAAATCTTGTCCAAACACGACTTTATTTGTGATACAGTTTGTTTGAAATTTATTATTTTTATATCTTAGAAAACAAGAAGAAGTTGAGTTTAGACAAGATGTTTTACATGGCTATGTAACTTCATCTTATCTTCATTCTCTTTTTTTCAAACTAAGCAACTTTTTGATCGGAGTTTATGCGAGTTTTCATCTAAATTGGGGTTTCTATCGTATATTTATCCAAGTTCTAAAGTGTCAATGGATGATGAATGAAACTAAGCTTATGACAATCATTCATTGTCACAAACAAATAAATTAAATATTAATAGTTGAAAACATGATTTTTAAAAAGTTTTCTAGGTAACACCGAAGAAACTGTTTGTTTAAAAAATATAACAAGTTTGGGAAAACATGCATGTGATAATTCGTCATCCATTAGCTTAAAGGGCCTGGATAAGAGACATGTATATATATATATATGTTGTGCTATATGGTTTCAACACCACTCGAAAAGGTGATTATGGTATCTATACCTTATATAAAGTCACAACCCACTAAATCTAAAACTCAACATACAAACAAGCCATACCATCATCATCAACATACAAACAAGCTATATCATCATCCACTAGTAATAACTACTTATAAAAACTCATACAAACATACAATATCATTTATAATCTATTGAATTCTATAAATCAACCTTCAAACTTGTCCAATCATCACCTATCACATTATTTACATAATATTTCAACATATTTATCCATCATTTTTATAATACTTAATATATATTCATCCATATATTTCGTATAAAAGCGCGGGATATTATTTAGTTTGTTTCATGATTAGTACTAATAAATCTTAGATTTTCATTATTTCTTTCCTATCTTCCGCTTCTTCGATGCAAATCTTGGCCAATAATCTAATAGACTATTAAATTTGTTTCTCTATAAACATGGTTTGACAAATTAGTTTTATTTGTTGTTAATAACTTATATGATGTTTATTCCTTACTCTATTGTTAAATAATATTAAAAATTACTTAGTAATTCCTGGAAGGGAATCACCTAAGTTACTACATGTTTTCCAACTGAATATACACATGATGCATGCAGTATGTTTAGATGAGGCCTATTGGCATTCTTGAGACTGAATTTTCGGTAGGCCTTCCCACTACACGTGTACTGGTCCGTCAGGGAGGGTGGCAACGATGGATCAACCACAATTCAATTAAATGAGGTTTCCTATTTCTTGTTCCATGATGTACCCATTTCTGCCCTTTTCCATGAT
Source organism: Oryza australiensis (assembly GCA_019925245.2). Classification (NCBI taxonomy): domain Eukaryota; kingdom Viridiplantae; phylum Streptophyta; class Magnoliopsida; order Poales; family Poaceae; genus Oryza; species Oryza australiensis. The sequence goes on along the minus strand of JAIFGZ020000229.1, from coordinate 871,504 downwards.
GACTTGTCCTTTCGGAAAGACTGCTATAATCATTGGATTTTCGAAATTAGCTAAGGGCCTAAGGATTTTTTTTGTCAAACAATACAAAACACTTTTGTTATAAGTTGACACCATGGATATCCTTTGGATTGTTTTCTGGCAGCTGGTCTAAAAATTTTACCAATTCCAAAAAAATGTAGTAAAGAATTGCTGCATCCATACGTGCGGCGATTAACGGAGAACATAAACGTAGCATATATATATTACTAGGATTTACAAAATAACTTTCACTTTAATACTGCTACTGAAGTTCCGACATTGATGAACAGGTGCACGATATAATGCAAATGACATTGATATTTTCAGTAACTTATTACTACCTCTGAATAGATTCATTTATGAATTCATATATGATGTATGTGCTTTGTATATGTGTCTAAGTATGTTAGTGAATCTAGATGAATGATGAAAGTGAAACACCAAAATGTCTTATAATGTAAAAATAAGAGAGTATTAGACAATATAAAAAAGTCAAACAGTATCAGCAAAATCAGCAATGGCATGTGTATTATATCACGCACCTGTTGTGTTTGTCACAACATCTTTTTCCCTTTCAAGAAAAGGAAAAAAAAGGAAAAAAGTGATTATGTTTACAAAACTCGCACTTCCTCTGAACAATGACAATATGTAATATAGAAAAAAGATATTTTCGATGACTAAACATTAGTACAAAAGCTAATTAAAAAGATGTGTTATAATGGACTTCTTTTGTCCTTAACAGGTGCATCAGACAAATAAAACACTGCAATGGTGTACCTAACACAACATTCTTCTTTAATTTACCTAACACATTCTTTGATAAACCACATCAACAACAAATTACGGACATTCACCCATAAATTCATCCCACTCTAGATGTCCTTTTCGTACCATGCTAATTAATTTATCACAAATGAATTAATCATGTGAGATTACTTTTCTTTGAAAAGAAGGATCACACGCACTTATCACCCACAAGCCGTTGTCTCTAAATTAGGCAATCATATAGAGCAACCTGAGAAGAAAAAGTTTGCATGCCACTTTGGTCGCAAAGTTTTTTTTGTCAAATTAAAATACACTCAATTTACACAACACAAATATATTGTAAGCCAAAAAGACTTGGAACCACCGAGTTTTCGCCTACGTCGCCTTAAAGTCTCACACAATTACACTTATAAGATATGCGGGTTAATGAATTTTACGAGATTTAATTTTTTTATTCGGTTTTTCAGACACATCAATTTCACGTTAGAAGATCAATTTGTTTGGGTGGGGTGTTTAATTTTTAGAAAAATCGATGGTTGAGGAGAAAGAGGACGACTCCACCTTTACGGTAGCAAATGTAAAAAAACAATATTATTGTTTTTAATAATGGATATTTCATTAAGAAACGATATTATTGCTATAAATATAATCATACCATGCTATCTGCCTCTTCATGACTTTCTACCTTTTCTGAAATGAAACAATTTTCTCTAGAATGTGTTGCTTGATATTTGTAATTACAATTACAACATCAATTATAAACCAAAGCATTTTATAACTAGCAATTAACATCGGTTCTTTTTTCGCCAAAGCATTTTATAACTAGCAATTAGCATCGATTCTTTTTTCGCCTCGCAAGCAAGCTGGTACCAACAAATTTTCATTTAACCCCAACAATTCCCCTTCCACCATTCAACCATATGTAGCAAACAATGTATTTCCCAACTGAGAAAACCCATCTCCACAATCCATCCACAAAAACAAAAATACATAAATAAAACCTCCCAAAATCGTTTCAACGGCCGATGCATCATCCTCCGCCAAAACGGACGGCCCAGATGATCCGAGCCACCCCTTCATCATCTTCCTCAGGTTGGAGAAGCAAAAACAGCTGTAAACTCGGAGCTCTTCACCTCGCTCCCCCTCCCAACTCGGAATCCGCCCAAAACGCCAAAAGCTCTGCGCTTTTTGCCCCCCTCCTCCTCCTCCCACTCCCTCGAGATCCCATCCATGGCGCCCTCGCCGCCGTCCCGCCCCCGGATCTGAGACGGGGTGGCTGCTACTCGCCACTGGCGCTCCGGTGGACGCTTGGGTGGCAAAACGGGTTCTTTGCCTTGCAAGATTTGGGCTTCCGTTTCTTGGGTGGGTGCGGCGGTGGTGGTGGTGGGTGGTGCTCGGTTGGAGGTTGTGGATGGTTTCTTGAGAGGGATGGGTGTTTGATTCGAGTGGTTGGGCGCCATGTGGAAGCAGTTTCTTGGCAAGATCTCGTGGAAGGCGCCGAAATCCGGCGGCGGCGGGGGCGGCTCGCCGACGGCCAAGTCGCCGCCGTCGAAGGGCGCTGGGAATGGACGGGAGGCAGAGCCTCCGACGCCGCCCGCGGCTGTCGCGGCAGCCGCCGGAGGAGCGGAGGGGGAGACCAGGGAGGACGTGTTCCTCCGGAAGCTGAACGTCTGCTGCGTGGTGTTCGACTTCTCCGCCGCCGCCGCCGCCGCCGCTGGGCGCGGGAGGGACTCGCCGGAGAGGGAGAGGAAGCGGCAGGTGCTCGTGTCCCTCGTCGACTGCGTGGGCGCCGCGGAGGAGCCCCTCACCGAGGCGATGGTCTCCGGCTGCGTCCGCATGTTCGCCATCAACCTCTTCAGGGTGTTCCCGCCCAAGGTCCGGTCCGGCGCCACCGGAGCGGCGGAGACCGACGAAGACGAGCCATTCTTTGACCCCTCATGGTACCACCTGCAGGTCGTGTATGAACTGCTCCTCCGGTTCGTCATGTCACCGGTCGTCGACGTCAAGATTGCTCGCAAGTACATGGACAATTCTTTCGTCTCTAGGCTGCTCGACTTGTTCGATTCCGATGATCCGAGAGAGAGGGAGTGCTTGAAGACAGTCTTGCATAGGATATACGGCAAATTCATGGGCAACCGGCCTTTCATCCGCAAGGCGGTGAGCAACATCTTCTATAGGTTTGTATTCGAGACCGATCGCCATAATGGGATTGCTGAGCTATTGGAGGTGTTCGGGAGTGTGATTAGTGGGTTCGCGAAGCCATTGAAGGAGGAACATAAGCTGTTCCTGTGGAAGGCATTGGTTCCTCTTCACAAACCGAAGACGGTTGGCGTGTATCTCCCGCAATTGACATATTGTATTATACAATTCATTGAGAAGGAACCAAAGCTCGCGGGGACTGTAATCAGAGGCCTACTGAAGTACTGGCCAGTGACGAACAGTCAGAAGGAGATGATGTTCTTGGGGGAGTTGGAGGAGGTGCTGGAGTTGACGGAAATGCCTGAGTTCCAGAAGTGCATGGTTCCGCTGTTCCGAAGGATTGCACACTGTCTAAATAGCTCACACTTTCAGGTAAAATATGTTCCCGGATTTTCAATTTGAAACATCCATTAGTCAAACAGTGCTCGTCGTTTTAAAGCTTACTCGATATTGTTCTGACACATCACTGCAACAACTATCTAGCCTAGGTGATAAAAAAGCTGAGAAGTCGTCAATGCACATGTTTTATAATTCAGGGAGTTATTTCGTTTTAGATTAAGGATTTTTTTCTGTGGCCTCAGTATTTCTAAACAAGCACTGTATTTTGTGTCAATTATTTTCACAGTTGATGTGGTATGCACAAAGTGTGCCCTTTAGAACCCTTCACATGGCCATGTGTTTCTTGAATGCAAGATTAGAAACAACCTACTTGATCCTAAAATGTAGTATTATTTTTGCTTAGTTTTCCACCACCTCTTTGCATGATGTGGAGTTGGGAGTTTCATGTTATCTTGGTAATAAGCAGCAAACACTCCATGTTGTATTTGAATAATTAGAAGCTTATCAAAATTAATACATCACCTTAAACATCCCGCCCTTTGCATCTGTGAAACTTGCAAGCTGGCTCCATTTTTTTTCTCTGTACAGGGTAATATGGTGTAAAAAAAAAAACACTAGTGACTGGTTTGTAAGGAAGACATAGCATAATGTAGAGTACCTGAGTTGGAACATCCAAACTACAGAACTGACAATAAACTCTATAATATGAATCAATCAATCAACGATATAAATGTTTTCTGTTTTTGGTCATGGTTGCTAGCTAGAGTGAAGAAACAAGAAAACTTAACTGGAATGGAGGGTATAGATGATTAAACTTGTCAGCTGAGCATTTCATATAATATTGTTTAATCCCAGGTTCTGAAACTGTTCTATCTCACTTTCTGTGATGAAAATTTTGCCGTATAGTTCTCAAACAACACATGATGGATATAGCAGCAGGATATTTTAGAAAGCTTAATGGATACAATACTTATCTCCTTTTTCTGTTCATTGGAGAAGTTTGTTTTTGGACTATATGAGGCTTGAGAAATAGAGATAAGTGTAACCCTGTTCATATTCATGCCAGGTAACACTGGTGCGAGTTCTTATGGCTATAGGAGGCCTTAGATCAACCTAATACTTGTATGCACCATCCAACGACATGGCAAAAGATGAATGGAAAATCTTAATAGTTGTTTGTCATATGCAATTTTTTATAATTTGCACAGTGTTGAGTAGCATAGAAACTCAAGAACAATTTTTCATCCTTGTTAACAGGTTGCTGAGAGGGCACTATTCCTGTGGAACAATGAGCACTTGTTTGATTTGATCTCCCAAAATCGCCAAACTATTATGCCAATCATATATCCAGCGCTGGAAAGGAACACTCGTTGGCACTGGAACCAATCAGTTCTAAATGTAACAATGAACGTCCGGAAAATGTTCCTTGAAATGGATGAGGGACTGCTCTTAACTTGTCAGAGGAATTTCCAAGAGGAGGAAGAAAAGCGAGCTGCGTCTGAGGAGCGGAGAAAGCTTATATGGGAGAACCTAGAGAGAAATGCGTCATTCCGTCCAGTAACCAGAGACATTGGTTTCTCTGTTCTTCCTGCATCTGCTCCTTTGGTAGCGCCCACCATGACATAATATGACATGCGTTCGGAATTTCGAATGTACTTCGGTTCACTCCATTGTTAGCTTGTATGGGTTATGGGCAGGGCATTTTGTGATCTTTGTAAGCCCCATGTGCTTAAGTCTGTAATTAATAGTTATTGGTTTGAGGATGAACTTGTGATTCTTTATGGTGTACTCTCTAGTGATGGACATTTGTCAGTTTGAGAAGATGATGTCCAATTAAACCCGACTGGTCTGTGAACAACTGAGGATACTGATTGATTTTCTTGGAGAAATTTCCAAGTGTACCTGTTTTTTTATGTGAATGCCAATGCTCCTTTCTTCGTTTTGCTGATTCTGATGGATATATTCTATTATCACCTGACTTGATGTATGAACAAAGTAGTCCCCAGTGCTTTTCATGAATTGATAACTCAACCGCATTTTATTCTTCTTTTGCCTGCTTAACCAGCTGAAAAGCATAGGAAATTTGGACTTCACACTCAAAAAGCATGGCTGGATGTTTGTGGTATAAGGGTTGATATTATGGATTTATTTCCTCTAGTTCAACCACGGGGGTTGATATTATGAATTCTATCTGTAAAAATTCCCTAGAAAAGTTGTTCTGAGATTATACCAAGTCTTGGTTAATTCTGGAATAACATATGACAATAACTTTCTTCTATACTCTCTCGAATTTTAAGATTTAACTCTTCAAATATTTAATATTTGACTAATAATTATTTTATTATAGGTTAAATTTTATTTGATAAAAATAATATCATTGGATTGATATTTGAATTTATTTTTATATGATTAAAATTTTGTTGTTGTAAACTATTGTAGTATATGAAAAATTTAAAGTCAAACATTAGTTTTGTAGATTGTGTCAAGTTTGACCGCACTTTTTTCAGTGGGACGGAGGTAGTACCTTTCTTTGTCAGCATGTTTTCCATGCTTAGTTTGTAGTGATGAACATATAGATGGATGTCTCCATTCCTGAGTAATGACAGATGGACTATATAGTTTCAGAAAATAAAGTCTGGTACATGATGATGGATTGATGGTGTAACCATCTGTTGATGAATGCTAGAGGGACCTCATTTCACCTAAATATATTCAATGCTAGTCATTTTCATCCAACTATGAGCCCATCTCTCTTTTTCATTTAGAATGCTAGATATATATGATATAACATACTCGTAAGAAATATATCTGCCCATAGAATCATTATGGATTTGGTCTGATCCAATTCTGATGTGATCTGTCCAGTTTTCCAAAGATTTTTTTTAAAAAAAAATGCAACATGTTATAGTAGGGTTGATAGTTAGAAACTAGACCTAGAAGTTAAATTGACTTGGGAACTGATTTTTGAAGGGTCTGAAATAGTACATATACTGAATAAAAAAGTTGGATAAATTTGCTATTCTACGCGCTTAAGCCATTCTCTTTACAAGTAAATTTCGATAGATTGATTATTAGTGAACATAACGGTCCTAATATATAGATAGCTACTCCAACAAACAGCACACCAATTGCCACAATTATTGTTCCAATTGTCAAGTCTTTATTACTGGTTTGTCTGGTGCTTGGAACCGGCACATTGGAAGCTTGAGCTGAGCTGCTCTCTATAAAAGAAGCCAAGAAAGGCTTCACATCCACAAAGATAGCTACTTAGCCACTGCATATCTTCCAGCTTTTGTCATAGCCTTTTTTCTTCTCTTTTGGTATAATTTAGGGTCTGGAATACTTGAATCAGGGAGGAGAAAAAACAAGATGTATAATCCTCCAAGTGCCCAGGAGATGACATATAGGGATCATGTTCAGAGGCGCCATGAGGAGAAAGGCTGCTTATATGCATGGTAAAACTTCCTGTCATATTCTTTTTTTTTCACTTCTCGAAAATGCAGGATATTTGCATTTCTCATTGATAAGAGACAAGTTTTTTTTGGTTGCTCTAAACCTCTTTAATATGTTTTCTCATGGAGTTCTAAATGATAATGATGTCCTTGATGATTTCCCTGTAGAATTTAAAGTAAACAACATTCATAACCATACTTTTTTTGCCTAGTTTGTTGGATGTACTGTGATATAAACATTCAAGTTTCTTTTAAAAGAATTCACATGGATATAACCACTTTTTATCACTAATTTGTCTTAAGCAACATAGGCAAGATTTCTGTGCTACAACTCACAAGATCATAATATCGAACATTACAAGATCATATCATACTGACATATTAGTTAGGTGGTCGCTATGTTCAAGCTGGATTTCCTTAGATATTTCTGTGAGCATTTAGGCTAGGCTATCAAGATTCATAACCTAAAAAGGCTCCTGGATCTATCATTATCAACTATGAAGCCCCCAAGGTTAGAGACTGATCTCTAGAGGCCGAACAAGTGATATTTTTAGATACTGAAAGCTTTTATTGAAGGGTGATACAACTGTACTGAGAACACTATCAGCTTTTGTATAGGATGAACACGCGACATGGTGTCAAATTTTATGAATATGATAGAGATACCCAACCACACAAATCCTATGAGCAATACAGTGCTCACAAAGCTTGTTAAATCTCAAATAAAATAGTCCTTTGGTTTTAGGATTCAGAGCAAATTAGTAAAATGGAATGGGTAGATATTCGTTTAGAAGTTGCGTACTGCTAGCTTACTGTGGACATTCAAATCATTGTGAACTCTCGGTCACTTGAGCCTGAAATATGACAATGATAACCAGCTTCCCTATTTGAAAAAACACACACACACACTTGTAATTAGTTTCTGAAAAAAATAATATACAATGGGAAGGAACCCAATGTCAATTTTTATTAAGGAGGGTGAGCTCGGTATGGAGAGTAGAACGCGGGCACGAGCAGCACACCAGCTGCTCTTTGCCATCTGTGCTATCCGCAGTTTTGTTTCTGAACAAACCATCCTAAAAAAATCTGCCTTTTTTTGAATTGGCTTAAATCTTCTCTTACTGATTTCACCTTTTTGTGAGAATTTGGTCTAGTTGCTCTAGTCTATCAAGATATACATAACATCCAAAGGCTGAAACATATATCATTATCATGGCTCATATTGTGATAGACTCTAGAGATTAGTATCCAGAAATGCAGAGAGCGATATGGTGCCTACTTTCCTGACAGAGATATCCAACTCACAAATCATCACCCAACACTGAACACTCCAAACAGTGCTTCTACCATGCTAGCTTTGTCTTGTCTGATAAAATGGAATACACCATCTGATGAACAATGTGGTAGTTGCCAGTCATTTTCATTTATTTTTTTTCTCTAGATCTAATGCATGAAGTTAGGATTGTCTTTCACACTCCAGTACTAAGAACAGTAGCCTGAGCTGCAATCCACAATGGAAGTATAGCTATCAAATTGTACTATATGAACTTTTTTTTCAATAAATCCATTTCATTTAAAATTCTTCACAAATTTGTGAGCCAGTGATACAGTCATCATTTCACTTATGTTGATTATAAGCCGCAATGGCTTATGAGCATAATAATAATTTATAAATACAAATTTTATATGTGTGTTGTTAGCAATTTAAAAACAAATGCTAAAAAATAAAATACGATGAAAACCCTCCAAAATCAAATTTTAAAACTTAAATTTTGGCTGTGGCTTATAAGCTGAAGTGTTTCTGGCAGCACTTATTAATCTTTCATTTGTTTCAGTTAATTTTTTTTGTCTCTTTGCAGCCTGTTTACACTGTGCTGCTGCTTCTGCTGCTACGAGACCTGCGAGTGCTGCCTCGAGACAATCTGCTGCTGCTGCTGACGTCGTCATGACGAAGGGATATGCAAACTGTGACGTCCACTGGGACACTCATCGTTGTCCATCTTGTCTGAATGAAAAATATATTTATGAAGGGTTATGTACTTAATTAATTATGTGAGTGCGGTAAATCTGCAATGCGTAGTGTTGATGTGTTTAATTACCTTTTCTTTTCTCAGCAATGGATGGAAACCTGGTGTATATGTATGTTCATCAAATAAGTACTCTATGCAGTGTTTTGGCTTGAACAAAATGGTTGTCGAGGTTTGGCTACATTTGGTAACTTCGGCTGGATTTGTTGTAAAATTTGGGGATTTTGTAAGTTCTTGGTAAACTAACCTGACGTGACGAACGATTTTTTTTCTTTTACGATTATATGAAAGATGCATACGCATACACACTGCTATACATACACACACTTAAAAATATCATAGGTTCATAGGCCGTGTATTATTGTATATCATGTAAGTTGAGCTAGAACACGTAATTAGGGCCGAAAGAAAAGCTCAAGATAGTGAGCTACTCCCTCCGTCCTCATTTTAGTCGGGTTAGCCCAAAGGCTGGGTAACCAATTTCATTAAGTATGTATAGGAGGAAAAAAATTGATTACAAACGGCAAAACGTTGCCGATCCGAGCATACACGAAAGCGCAATGCTAGGGAATCAACAGGAAAAAAAAGAAAGTGGTAGGCGAAAACACCCACCCTCGTAACACATGCTGACTACTCTCCACAATCCAGGAACATCCCGGCTTCCCGCCAAATTGCGGCATCCTGCTTGATCGAGCTGAGAACTATCTCCGGAGGGCTTTCCACCTTCTCAAAAACTCGGCGTTTCTTTCCTTCCAAAGCCGCCAAGAAACCGCCACAATAGTGTCAACCGATTGCATGTGGCCCGTCCAAAACGCTTGCCGCGTTATCTCCCACGGTCCGGAAAACGCCAATGTCTGCACTTGGTAATTCGAAATGCATACCCATCCAAGATCTCACCAGGTTCCATACTTCTCCCGTGTAGGTGCATACTGTCAGCAGGTGTTGCATTGTCTCAGGAAATTGTTTGCAAAGCTGACATGCCGACTCATGAGGCCAATCTTTTTAGCTAAGTTCTCTCGTGTGGAGCATTTCCTGTAACGCCAACCAAAGAAAAACTTGACTCGGAGGGAGCCCTTGAGTGCCATATGAAATTTGCCACGGGGCAATCCTCATTTGTTGCAAAGAAGAGTGAATAAGCCGAGCGGCCGAGAACTGTCCATTTGTTTCCCACTTCCAACTTTCTTCATCACTCCATCTTGAAGGTTAATTCGGTTTACCCATGAACATACTCCCTAAAGCTTGTGCCGACGAGTTCCACGAATGTCCCGCACCCACCGGCTGTTAGATATCGCTTGTGCCACTGTGATGTTAGAGCAGTGGATGTGGGATGCCAAACATGGCCACCTCCAAAGTATGGTACCCTTCCCAGACCAATTAGAAGACCAAAACAGCGCAGTTTTTCCATCCCGAAGTTTCACCGAAGTTGAAATCTGGGCTATCCTCATCGCCTCCTTGTCAAACTGAGGTTTTGCCATTGCCCATGGTCGTTCCTTCGAGTAATTTGGTTGGCGGCCACCTTGTCCTCAAAGAGATTCCAAAGAAATCAAGCCGTTTTATCCCCAAACCCCTTTTCTTTTGGGACGCATACTTTCTTCCCAGCAACAAGGCAATGCCCTCCGTTAACTTGCTCTTGCCCCTTCCATAAGAACGCTCTGCACTTTCTCTCGAACTCCTTGATGGCCCATTTGGGAAGCTGCAGCACCGAAACGAAATGGATTACCAACCCCATCAGAACTGAGTTCACAAGGCAGAGTCTGCCATCTATGCTTAGGAGTTTTGGCTTCCACCCCACCACTCTTTTTGATAATTTATCCATTAGGCCTTGTAAGTCACTCTTTGTGAGACTCCTTGTTGAAAGGGGGAATGATTACTTTAAGGCGTCCTCAAAGTATAGCTATTAGATTGCTATATTTTAGGCGAAATGATTACTTTGTTACGTATTTGGGTTGATTTGAAAAAAAACGTGACATCCAAATTAACAACAATACGATATCTGTGCTCAAGATAATTCCTAACTCAGATAAAACGAGAGAGTTGGAGCTTAGCCTACCTCACTCAATATTAATTAGCTCGATACAGCTCCTCTTCTTATGGATATACTCCATCCGTTTCCTACTACAAGCCGTTTACGTTTAACTTTTTTTTTCTAGTCAAACTTTGTTAAATTTAACTAAATTTATAAAAATATTTAGCAACATCTAAAATATCAAATTAATTTTATTAAAATTAGTATTGAATATATTTTAATATTATGTTTGTTTTGATTAAAAATACTACTATATTTTTCATAAATTTGGCCAAACTTAAAAGAAATTTAAGTGGAAAAAAGGTAAACAACTTATAATATGAAACGGAGGGAGTAGAAATCAATATAGAATTTATTTTCCTTAAATATTCTCTGTGAGTTATTTATATCATGATTGTCACATTGGCGTATTGGAGTAACCAAATACTAACACCATATCATAGCTCACTTGACCTAAACATAAGACCCATATTCTAACGGAAATACCTGAAGTTTAACGCCTTGAAAGTTGAAACTCAACCAAGTAAAAACGGCCCATATAAAAAGGCCCACTAACCACTCTTAATATGGGCCCATGTATTATGTATAATCACTTTTTAAGTTGGCCCATAACGAGTTCTTTCACAATTTTGAATTTCCATACATCAGCAATTCAACACTCAATGCTTGCAGCTTAATGAATTTGCTATTTAATTGGTAGTATTTCATATGCCATAGGCTAATGTTGTATATAATTAAAGTTGCACGAAGCTAAGCATGCACAGCTAAACGAACAGAAAACAATAAATAAACATGGATTCTAGTAAAAGCACAAAACTATGACAAAGGTTTAGTTCTGACTATGAAGTAAATTTGAAAAAAAACTTGATCCTATCCATTTCTGATTTTCTGCCGAACGACGCGGAGGGATAAAAAAATATTAAAAAGAAGTTAGTTTTGTAGATAACCCAAGCCTAAAATTAGCCATGCTAGCTAGTTAATCACGCGAAAGAAATGCTCATGCCAACAAATGTATGTATAGTACATCACTAGCTAGGTACATTGTGTGCCAACGAGTTCATGCAGATCAAGACATCGTCGACCATGCCGTCCTCGCCGCCGGCCGAGAACAATGGCGCCGCCTACTTCGACTTCCGCGCGGCAGAGCGCGTGCCGGAGTCGCACGTGTGGGCGGGGATGCACGAGAAGGACGCCGCGCCTGTGGTGGCGCCGGGGGCGAGCACCACGACGACGACGACATCGACGCCGTGCCGGTGGTGGACATGCGCGACGGCAACGCGGTCGCCGCGGCGGCGCGCGCCGCGGAGGAGTGGGGCGGGTTCTTGCTCGTCGGCCATGGCGTGCCGGTGGAGGCCCTGGCGCGCGCCGAGGAGCAGGCGGCGCGGCTGTTCGCGCTCCCGGCGCCGGACAAGGCCCGCGCGGCGCGGCGACCCGGCGGCGGCTCCACCGGCTACGGCGTCCCGCCGTACCTGCTCCGCTACCCGAAGCGCATGTGGGCCGAGGGCTACACCTTCCCGCCCCCCGCCATCCGCGACGAGTTCCGCCGCGTCTGGCCCGACGCCGGCGACGACTACCACCGCTTCTGGTACGCACGCACATGCACCACCGGTCCGCCATGCATGCATGCAACTAACGCACGTTCGTGTCCGGCCAGCTCCGCCATGGAGGATTACGACGCGGCGATGAGGGCTCTGGGCGAGAGGCTGCTCGCCATGTTCTTCAAGGCGCTCGGGCTCGCCGGCGACGATGCCGCCGGCGGCGAGACGGAGCGAAGGATCCGCGACACGTTGACGTCGACGATTCACCTGAACATGTAGTAACTCATATATATCTCTTCCTGTGGATCATATGCACGCGTGTCAGTGACGTGGACACGCCATGCATGCAAGCACGCTCTGGAGCTGACACGTGTCACTCTGACGTGGCTGCTTGCAGGTTTCCCAGGTGTCCGGATCCAGATCGGGCGGTCGGGCTGGCGGCGCACACGGACTCGGGCTTCTTCACCTTCATCCTGCAGAGCCCCGTGCCGGGGCTGCAGCTGCTCCGCCGCCGGCCGGACCGGTGGGTGACGGTGCCAGGCACGCCGGGAGCGCTCATCGTCGTCGTCGGCGATCTCTTCCATGTGCTCACCAACGGGCGATTCCACAGCGTGTTCCACCGTGCCGTCGTGAACCGAGAGAGCGACCGGATCTCCATGCCCTACTTCCTCGGTCCGCCGGCCGACATGAAAGTGACGCCTCTCGTGGCGGCGGGGTCGCCGGAGAGCAAGGCCGTGTATCAGGCCGTGACATGGCCGGAGTACATGGCTATAAGGGACAAGTTGTTCGGGACAAATAAATCGGCGTTGAGCATGATTCGGGTAGCGAAGGAAGAGGATGAGGAGAGTTAGAACTATGGTTGCAATTATCCATGCTAGAAAAAATAAATATTAGAAAGGGACGATTAGTTGTGCTTAAATAAGGAAGGAAAATTTTAATTATAAGTAAGTTTAGGTAGTTCCCTTGAATAAACTTTTTTTCTTAACAACTTTCGTAAATTGGAAATAGAATACTGACCTGATGAGAGGTTTCACTGTAGAACGAGGACGAGGAATGAGTGGAGGCAACCTGAACAATGCTAAATTGATAAAAAAAGTTTTCTATTTATCGCTGCATATATTTTTTCTCCTATGATTTGGTCAGTTTTGGATGGCTAATTTAGATTGCTTTTAGATTCAAGCAACCCATGCACGCGTGTCAATACTTCCTACTCTTCCTTAGCTGAGGTTGTATTTTATATTATAAATTATTTTAATCTTCCTGCTACTCTTCCTTAGATGAGGTTGTATTTTATATTATAAATTATTTTAATCTTCCTTGTACTTTTCCTTGGCGAGGTTGTATTTTATATTATAAGTTATTTTAATTTTTAAGTTTGATTTTGTTAAGTTTAACTAAATTTATAAATTATAGAAAAATGTAGCAACATCTAAAACATCAAATTAATTTTATTAAATTTAACATTAAATACATTTTGATAATATGTTTGTTTTGTGTTGAAAATGTTATTATATTTTTTTATAAATTTGATCATTATAATAGATAAAACGGAGTGAGTAGTAACTTAAAGGGATAACTGTGATTTTGTCCCTATCCACCGGTCTAATTGTGATTTTGCCCTTGTTTTTTCAACTTTGTAATTTTGCCCTCGCGAATTTGAAACGAAGCTGCTGTTTGCCCCTGGTTTGGATGACTGTTAGGTGGTGTTAAGTAAACGAATTAAAAAAATTATCAAATATATGAAAATAATGGTGAAAAGACCCTATTACCCTCTTATCCTCATCTCACTTCATCCCTCCACTCACGCCCGCACTCACGCACGCAAGGCATGGCGGCGGCTCGGTGCGGCGTGGAGCGGCGGCGGTGGGCGGCGGCGGCGACGGCGGCGGGCAAGGAGCGCGGCGGGCTACGGCGGTGGCTTGGGAGGAGCGGCTCGGGCGGCGGCGGGCGCGGCGTCGGGCTGGGCCGCGTGGCGCGGGCGGCGGCGTCATGGGTATGACGGCGGCGACGCGTGGGCGGCGCTCCGGTGGATGGCCTTGCAAGCCGCAGTCGGGGCGGAGCCCCGGCGGCCTCCCACGCGGACTTCGGGCGCGTCCACGTCGGCGACGAGGCGTCGACGCCAACATCGCGCACCACGCCATAATGCGTGCCAATGCCGAGGAGCTGGGCCATGGCGTGAAGGTGAACTCGCTCGTCCTAATCCATCCCTACTTCCTGGGCGGCGACGGCTACTCTGAGTCAGATGAGATGGGCATCGCGTTGTTGCGCGAGTTGATCCGGCTGTGGCCGATGGTCTGCCCAGGGACGAGCGGGTGCGACGACCCGTGGATCAACCCGATGGCGGACAGATGAGATTTCTGGTGCTCCACCACTTCACACTATATGTCCATTGTTCCAATAGAATTAGGTATCAATTATCAAAGTACATTATGAGTTATGAGTTCTTGTTACAAATGTTTGCTTTGATTGTTTTTCTCTACAATGTTTTACTAGCCTATGAAGATCATATTCGGAATCAGTTAGTGAGCTATTCTTATCCATTAGAGCACTTTATAAGTTAGGGGCAAAAATCCATGGGTATTTTGGTCTTTTTTAAAAGGTAACACCGTTAACTCAACATAACAGAACAGGGGCAATGTGCTGCTTCGTTTTAAAAACACAAGGGTAAATTCACAAAGTCAAAAAAACAGAGGAAAAACACAATTTCAATAGAAAATAAGGGCAAATATGCAAGAGCCCCTAACTTAAATATATATAACATTGTAATCTATGCTATTAATTATTTTTTCTTAAAAAATTATTTGTCCATTTGGACGATATGCAAATAGATGAGTATTAATGCACTCAGTTGCTGGGTTCAAAATTTCAATTTGGCTGTTCCTATCGAGGGGCACTGACAGGACAAAAATTCCGAAAATTGTAGAAATCTTGGTTCAAAATAATTTGATTGTATGAAAAAATTGATCAAATTTGAATAATTTTGCTAAATTCGAAAAAGTGAAAAAAATTCAAAAAAATCAAGCAAAATAATTTTGTATGGGGTCTTTGCGCTTTGGAATTTTGAACCCTGCTCAGTTGTAAACTGACTTTATCCCCAATGGAGGCACTAGCATAAGTCGAAGCAACCTTCATCAATCGCTGGGAAACTCTTTTGATCCGGTATTAATTTTAGTGGTACTATTCATATCAGAATTTATCTTTTTTATAAGAAATTTGCTATACAACAGATTTTTTTTGTTTTATCAGTCGAATTCCTAGACATCAGATAGCTCCATGGTTTGTGCACATGTTACCGGGCCCACAACTTGATTTGGGTTTGGGCCCGTTAATTATTTCGGATCCGATTGCTAGTCGCCCTCGCGGCCTCGCCCTATCGATCACTCTGCCTCCTACACTCGCCTCTTCGCTCATGAGTACACATACACCACCACCATTCACCTCATCGGCTAGCCTCCCGTGCCGCTGCCGTCGCTCTCCGCAACTACCCACGAGAAGACCGACCAGAGAGGAGGAAGATCCACCAGAGGGAGGGTGCGAGCCACCGCCTTTTGCCTTCTTCATCTCCCTGTCTTCTCTGCCCCTTCCCATATTTGGCTCAAGGTTGGCCGGATCTGTTGTCCCTGGCCTCCTCGTGGCAGATCTGACCTTCTGGAGCTGAGGGACACGAGCTGCTGTCCATCTCGAGGGCGGAGGCGAAGGTGGAGCGAGGAAAGCTTAGCCGAGTGTCTTGGTCGGATCTTTTGTCCCTTGCCTCCCGTCGGCGGATTCGACCGTGCGAGCCACCATTCGCCGGGGCTCATTGCCTCGACCGTGAGAACACAACAGGCAACAATAGTTGGGAAGCGTCCTACTGAGTATTTTATCCAAACAAGGTGTGCAATCTACATGGCTATAAGGGACAAGTTGTTCGGGACAAATAAATCGGCGTTGAGCATGATTCGGGTAGCGAAGGAAGAGGATGAGGAGAGTTAGAACTATGATTGCAATTATCCATGCTAGAAAAAATAAATATTAGAAGGGGACGATTAGTTGTGCTTAAATAAGGAAGGGAAATTTTAATTATAAGCAAGTTTAGGTAGTTCCCTTGAAAAAACCTTTTTTTCTTAACAACTTTCATAAATTGGAAAGGAGAATACTGACCTGATGAGAGGTTTCACTGTAGAACGAGGACGAGGAATGAGTGGAGGCAACCTGAACAGTGCTAAATTGATAAAAAGAAGTTTTCTATTTATCGCTGCATATATTTTTTCTCCTATGATTTGATCAGTTCTGGATGGCTAATTTACATTGCTTTTAGATTCAAGCAACCCATGCACGCGTGTCAACACTTCCTTGTATTTTATATTATAAGTTATTTTAATTTTTAAGTTAAATTTTGTTAAGTTTAACTAAATTTATAAATTATAGAAAAATATAGCAACATCTAAACATCAAATTAATTTTATTAAATTCAACACTAAATATATTTTGATAATATGTTTATTTTGTGTTGAAAATGTTATTATATTTTTTTATAAATTTGATCAAACTTAAAAAAATTAAACGACTTATAACATGAAATAGATAAAACGAAGAGAGTAGTAACTTAAATATATATAACATTGTAATCTATGCTTAATTATTTTTTCTTAAAAATATTATTTGCCCATTTGGACGATATGCAATAGATGAGTATAAATGCACTCAGTTGCAGGGTCCAAAATTTCAATTTCGCTATTCCTATCGAGGGGCACTGATAGGACCAAAATTTTGAAAATTGTAGAAATCTTGGTTCAAAATAATTTGATTGTATGAAAAAATTGATCAAATTTGAATAGTTTTGCCAAATTCGAAAAAAGTGAAACAATTTAAAAAAAATCGAGCAAAATAATTTTGTATGGGGTCTTTGCGGTCTGGAATTTTGAACCCTGCTCAGTTGTAAACTGACTTTATCCCCAACGGAGGCGCTAGCATAAGTCGAAGCAAACTTCATCAATAGCTGGGAAACTCTTTTGATCCGTTATTAATTTTAGTGGTACTATAAGTTTATCTTTTTTATAAGAAACGAGTAAATATGTGCATGCGTTACAACAGACATTATTTTATTTTATCATAATTCATTGAAATTGCGGGTCAATTTTATAATTAAACACTCAAGGGGTTTTCTACAAAATAGCAGGCAGACAAAAATTTTGGGTAAAAACACTCTTTTTAGCATTCTGCGGATTAATTTTATAAACACTCAAGAGGTTTTCTACAAAATAGCTAGGCGAACGAAAATTTTGGGTAGAAACACTACTTGCTTATAGATAGTTATAGATTATAGATATAGATATATAGATTACGTACTTGAGTTATAACATTATCTCTAAGAAAAGATATATAAG
Organism: Oryza australiensis; assembly: GCA_019925245.2. NCBI lineage: Eukaryota > Viridiplantae > Streptophyta > Magnoliopsida > Poales > Poaceae > Oryza > Oryza australiensis. The sequence goes on along the minus strand of JAIFGZ020000229.1, from coordinate 853,774 downwards.
AGTAAAAGATTGCAATTTGCACAATACACTTGGAAATTAAGAATATGCATGCAATCCCAACTTGTATTATTAATTATTGATAGAGATCAATAACTACTCCAGAACTTCAGTACTATATAGTACATTACCATGACATACTGTACTTTCGAAAAAAGTACAACCATAGTACTACTCTTCCAATACTAAAAGATTAATCTAATTGCTTAATTAACTAATTAATTAAAAGTAGTTAATTAAGCGAAGAAAATTGAAGTTGAAGGACGTGCTAGCTTGGCTCTGCCATGAATTATGATAAATGTACTGCAAGGACTCGTCGCCGGTGGCACCATTGCTAGCAAGGGAGGAGTCGGCGACGAAGGTGATGACGGAGTCCTTCCTGACGGTGAGGTAGACGACAGCGACAATGTAGATGAGCATGAGCGGGAAGACGGCGGCGCCGACAAGCACGTTGGCGTACTTGGGAAGGTCGTTATGGATGAGCCAACCGACGAAGCTCGTGCTCAGGAAGTACATGTTGATGCCGATGATGAGCAGTCCTAGAAACCACGAGAACACTAACATATTATGGTTGAGCGGTGCGGTGCGTTGGGCTCGGTCGGTCCGACCCGGTAAGGTGGATTTTTGACGTGCTAGATAGATAGGCGCACGGGACTGCGGGTTAATTTCACAAAAAACTCGAGGGGTTTTCTACAAAATAGTCAGGCAGAACAAAATTTTGGATGAAAACACTACTTGCTCTACAGATAGTTATAGATTTGCTATAGAACAGCTTGCTGAAATTTTTTGTTTTATCAGCCAAGTTCCTAGACATCAGATAGCTCCATGGTTTGTGCACATGTTACCGGGCCCACAACTTGATTTGGGTTTGGGCCCGTTAATTATTCCGGATCTGATTGCTAGTTGACCTCGCGGCCTCGCCCTATCGATCACTCCGCCTCCTACACTCGCCTCTTCGCTCTTGAGTACACATACACCTCCACCATTCACCTCATCGGCTAGCCTCTCGTGCCGCTGCCGTCGCTCTCCGCAACTACCCGCGAGGAGACCGACCGGAGAGGAGGAAGATCCACTAGAGAGAGGGTGCGAGCCACCGCCTTTTGCCTTCTTCATCTCCCTTTCTTCTCTGCCCCTTCCCATATTTGGCTCGAGGTTGGCCAGATCTATTGTCCCTAGCCTCCTCGTCGGCAGGTTCGACCTTCTGGAGCTGAGGGACACGAGCTGCTGTCCATCTCGAGGGCGGAGGTGAAGGTGGAGCGAGGAAAGCTCAGCCGAGTGTCTTGGTCGGATCTTTTGTCCCTTGCCTCCCCTATCGGCGGATTCGACTGTGCAGAGCCACCATTCGCCAGGGCTCATTGCCTCGACCGTGAGAACACAACAAGGAAGCGTCCTACTGAGTATTTTGTCCAAACAAGGTGTGCAATCTACATTCTTTGAAGTTGCATCACTGCAGTTTAATTTCTAATTTGTAAGCTGCAGTTTAATTTCTAATGGCCAAGCTTTATTGCTTCACTGCAGGTGTTTTGCACGCTTATTTTGTAGTTTTGTGTGTTGTTAATAAATTTGGATTATAGGGATAATAATCCAGCATAATCACTGAAAGGACCTTGATGTCACCTAGAGAGGGGGTAAATATACGTTCCTATAAATTATCACAACTTCATAGCATATTAGAATAAATGGAACTTTCAATTTAAATCAGAACATCCGGTATGGGATTGGAAGTTTCGGTCTTACCCGAAAAGTTCGATAGATAACGAAATAAAACACTAGCAATGAACTTGTAGCTTGAACAAACAAAATGTATATGAATTAAAAGGTGACAAACAAGGTATCTAAGCAAGATATAAGGCCACCAACTATATCAATTAAGCATACAAATAGATCGGGTAAAAACAAGCTCAAGCACAATATGACAGAAGAACGAGCAAACCAAGAGAGAATACGTGTGATTTGTTTCCCGAAGTTTGGATCCACGGATCCTACGTCTCCATTGAGGGCACCAAAGACTAGGTCTCTTTCAACCCTTTTTCTCACAAGGTTGCACAAATGCACTACTCGATTTCACTCTTGATTTCTTTCCTTGCGAAGGCGAAATCGAACCCTTCACAAACTTTTCACGGCTCTACGCCTAACCGTCTAGGAGACCTTAGTCCCCAAGAATAACAAACACAATCGAAGATTTGCTTGCTATGAACTCAAGTGCTTAAAGAATGGAGTGAAACTCACTAGCTCTCAACTTCTCAATCTCTCAATCCAACTCTCCTCCCTTCTCAAATCCCTCTCACAATGAGACACCACCAAGATAGGAGAATGAAAAAAATGCTATTTGGCTTTGGATGTGTTTATGATTTGCCCAAGAACAGCTGCCACTCAAGGAGGGGTGGAGGAGTTTATATACCCAAGCCTCTCAAAACTAGCCATTGGAGGCCAAGATTCCATTTTTCAAAATTTCCGAACCATTTTCAGAAATATTCGAAAATCCAGAGAGGAATTGCACTATTCACATCCATTTTTGGAATTTCCAAGATTTTTTTTGAAAAATCTGAAAAACACCAGAGAGCAAAATTCACATCCATTTTTGGAATTTCCAAGATTTTTTTGAAAAATCTGAAAAACACCAGAGAGCAAAATTGGGATTCTGTTATTTTTGGAATTTCCGAAATTTTTTTGAAATTTTCGAAAAACACCAGAGAGTAAAACGACCATAACTTTTTGCTCGGGAGTTTATTTTTTATGATCTTGGACTCTATGGAAAGCTTACTCAGAGGAAAACCATTCAAAGATAGGTCAAAACTTGGGTTTCTCTCAAGGTAGTACTAGGATAGGTCACTTTGAGCACCAAGACATACACAAATACATTGACGTTGCATCTCTCTTGATAGTACAACATTTCTGTACTCAAATTTAAATAGAAAAAGAATTATACCAATAGGAATGCCTTCATACTATCTTCGTTTCTTTGTCTTAAGGGATGCCGACGCCAAAAAATGTTTTGCCATATATTCTTTAAATGATTGATGTGGGCTCCTTGTAGCTTTAAATGGCCTCCCACGGTCCATCATGACAAAGCCGTCACTTACCCTTCACCACCGGATCTGGTCCTTCAGCACCAAGCCCCTTGCTTGTCCTTCACCACTGCATGGTCCATCGTGGCTGAGCATCACTTGCCTTTTACCGTCTTGCCATAGTAGCCACTTCGTACCCCACATCTTCAATATTTTCAATTTGTCATCCTTGATATATTAGATGTTATGATATCTCTTGAGCATCAACACCTTTTTAATGCTTGTGACTTATTTCTCTCATTCAACTCAATGAAATTGTTAGTCCTAATGATTCAGTTGTCAACCTTCACTTGTTGACCAACCGATCGCATGTATAAAAGGATACGAATAAATGATGAGTATTAATCAACATCACAAGTGTCATATACTCAAATATAAAGATCCCAATTAAATGAAAGTGAATAACTTGGATCAAATACATGCATAACTAACTGATAGGTTTTGCTCCCCCTAAATATATGCATACGAAATATTTGTGTGTAGCAAGAGTATGCATAAATAGAGATGAAACATTGGAGCTTATCCTGTACAAGAATAAAAGACATTTATCAAATATAGACATTAAAATAAATGATCTCCATATTCTCATAAAGAGACTAAACAAGAGATAAGGCTCAAACAAAACATTAGTCTCACATGCATATGTCAATCACATGAAAATATTATATCTATGAACATACAAACATGTGCATGGAGAGAAGTAATGATACATATAACTTGATATCCGTGCACTTCATCCTTGTGATTTAGGTCCACCACCAACAAAAGTTTCTATCTCAACTCATATCAAGTCCGGAAACCACCTCTCACCGTTTCCACTTTCATATCCCCCACATGAGACACTAGACAAAGAAATTCTTAGAAAAAATTAGTCTCATATAATTGGATTTATCTTAATCACCAAAACCAAATTAATGACACTTGAACTTTTAATCACAATAAGGTTTAATCATTACAGTTATTTGTGTGTTTTGTGGGAAAATACGTGTTGTTTGTTCTTGTTCTGGCCTTTCGGGCGATTGTTGTTCTTGTTCTAGAGAATTAGATTAGGGGTGTGCCTTTCTGTGGAGTTATGTAATTGTAGGCCAAATTTAGCAAGAAGAAGATGAGGCTCTTGTTAAATTCTATGTTATCCAGCTCGGGTTGGGTTGGATTGGTCTGGAACTCTGTATTTCCTTTTGTAATTTTTTAGGTAATGGAGTCTCCTTTGTAATGCAAATGTTGATGCTTCTGCCATGACTATGTTTATCTTTACATTACCTCTCTCGGGGAGCCTAAAACACGGCACTACAACTGTCGACGGGTGGGTTGACAGTCCTCCAAGGGGGTCCCCAAGGAGGTAGAAAAGAGTTTGGTAGAGAAGTTGTCCTTCGATGAATCCGATGGTTGACTCGAATCCTAGGATGAGCCAAGAAACAAGACACAAGGGTTTATATCGGTTCAACCCTCCCGAAGGATAATAGGCCTATGTCCAGTGTGTGGTGTTCTTTCTCTGGGGTGGATGATGAACAAGAGTTACAAGCGTGAGAAGGAATCTAGAGAGCCTCTTTTCCAGCCCCTCCCCTGCCCTCCCTTTTATACCTCAAGGGGGACAGGAACAGATGAACTTGGGGGCCAAGAAAGCTAAGACTAAGAGAGACAAACAGTGAGGTACAAAGAATATCTGATAAAGTATATGCTGGTCTGTTAGGTCCTATACACTGTGGGTGTCTTGTGCTCCTGCCAGCTCTGGGACCCTGCTCCTATGCCGCCAGGTGGTGTCAGATGTTGCCGGGCTGTCTCCTTCCTCTTCCTCCTTACCTGTCAAGTTTCCTCCCGAGGACTCTCGAGGTCGAGAGACGAGTCGGAGTCGAGAGAAGGGGCCGAGGTCGGACTCGGGGGAAGGCCGGCATGCCCGAACCTCGGGGGGAGTCGGGCTCTCGGTCACATCCCGAGGACACTCGGTCTGACTTCTGATGAGGTTCGATCCGGGTTTTTGAGGCAACCCGGGGTGACACCTCCTACAGCAGCCCCCGAGCCTAAGGAGGGATGAAACATCCATCCTTAGGGTCAGAGTTCCTTCGGAGTAATGTCTTCTCGTAATCCTTGGAGCTTTGAGCCAAGATTTTGGTAGGTGCACCCGCAGTTCGACCTCTTCTGCCACTACTTCTGCCTGCAACGGTCGGGGAGCAGCGGCGGCATCGGTGGGGCTGGAATCCAACTTCGTGGAGGGATGGGCGAGAGCTACATCCCCGTCTGCGCGACTACCTCCAACAAAGGGTGGCATGCGGAGTGGTTTTATATCACAAACCATGAGCCGGCCCTTGGTGAGGACATCCACAAGGAGCCGCTGCCCAACCTCAACTGGACAGGAACCTATCGCACCAGCGACTAGGATCAGGTTGACAAGCTCGTCGAGCTGATCAAGGAGCTGAGGAGGCGAGGTCTGAGCGGCATCCAGGTGGTGCGCGACTTCTCGCCCTCTGAGACATCCAGCCCTGCAAGCGCAGGGACCGCACATCGTACCGATGCTCGGGCGGCGCGATAGTGCCCGAGGAGCGCGTGCGCCATCGCCCGTCGGGCTTTTTCCAAGGCACGACGGGTTCGGAGAAGGGGCCTAAAGCCTTTCTCGATGGACAACCCTCCTCCGGCGGTAAGATCGACCCCTTTCTTTGTTTTTTTGAAAGTTTTTATTTTGCCCGATGTCTCACCTGACAGGGGTCGAAGCTGATAGGGTCGGGAGGCATACGTGTCCCTGGCCCTAATCCCTAGAGCTCACTCGATCGACATGCCGAGGGTTCGAAGGCCTACTGCGAGGCGGAGGGGAGGGGGAGAGGAAAGGAGCTTAGGCTCCAAGATCGGCAGGAGGGATCCGACGCTGCGGCAATGGGAGGCACCAACCGGAAGCTAGTGCTCGAGTCCTCCTCCGAGGAAGAGTACAACGACTCGTCCGACTCGGACGTGTCGAGGGCGAAGCCGCCGCCACCGCCGAAGAAGACGATGAAGCGGATCAGCTTCAAGTGCAAGGCTTAAGAGCAACCCTTGGTCCCGAGCGAAATTGCTCTCTTTCCTTACTATGTTAAAAGTTTCCTTACTGTGTTAAAAGTTTCCTTACTTGCGCAGAAGTTATCGAATTGTATGGTCGTTACTTGTCAACCGAGAAGCATCGTTGAGCCCCCGAGCGGCAAAGGCAAGCTCGACAAGCAACCTACCGAAGAACCCCAACCAGGGCAGGTCGGGGTCGCGTAGCTCAGGGCTAGCCATAAGCTGCGCGTGGGAGCTATCGAGGGTGTGTTGCTAGCCTGGTGGCTGAGCGGGACTAAGATAGAGAATGCAGGAACATGCAAGGATTATGCTTTTTTGGAAATTAAAAGGGAAAGGAAAGAAGACGTATCTGTTCGAAGACTTCGTCGAAAAAGGTAGATCTCCATTGGACCACCTCGGATGAAGAACAGCGTCGCACGCCAACTGTCGACGGGTGGGTCGGCAGTCCTCTAAGGGGGTCCCCAAGGAGGTGGAAGAGAGTTTGGTAGAGAAGCTGTCCTCCAATTAATCCGATGGTCGACTCGAATCCTAGGATGAGCCAAGAAACAAGACGCAATGGTTTATACTGGTTCAGCCCTCTCGAAGGATAATAGACCTACATCCAGTGTGTGGTGTTTTTTCTCTGGGGTGGATGATGAATAAGAGTTACAAGCGTGGGAAGGAATCTGGAGAGCCTCTTTCACAGCCCCTCCCCTGCCCTCCCTTTTATACCTCAAGGGGGACAGGAACAGATGAACTTGGGGGCCAAGAAAGCTAAGACTAAGAGAGACAAACAGTGGGGTATAAAGAATATCTGATAAAGTATATGTCGGTCTGCTAGGTCCTATACACCGTGGGTGTCTTGTGCTCCTGCCAACCCTGGGACCCTGCTCCTGTGCCGCCAGGTGGTGTCAGATGTTGCCGGCTGTCTCCTCCCTCTTCCTTCTTGCCTGCCAAGTTTTCTCCCGAGGACTCTCGAGGTCGGGCGATGAGTCGGAGTCGAGAGGGGCCAAGGTCGGACTCAGGGGAAGGCCGACATGCCCGCCCTACGGGGAGTCGGGCTCTTGGTCACATCCCGAGGACACTCGGTCGACTTTTGATGAGGTTCGATTCGGGTTTTTGAGGCACCCCGGGGTGACACCTCCCACAACAACTCAGATTAATTATGTGTGTGGGTTTGAAGAAAAGGAAAAAATGGGTGAAATAAAGAAACAAATAGGTTGGATTTCGCGTAAGAATTTGCTGTCTCAAACATTTATTTCACCGTCTTCGGCGGTTTGCGCCCAAATTTTCCGATCGCAACTCGTCACGGACACCCTTCGGAAGGCGGCTATTATGATGTCGTCGTGATGTTGGGGATCTTGTTGCGCTTCTCTGAGAAGCGCCAGATGTAGTCCTTCAGCGGCTCGTCTGGTTTCTGGATAACGTTGTAGAGATCAAAGTGGGTCCCAGGTCTTTCGAAAGTACCCTGGAAATTGGCGATGAAGTGGTCCCGGAGCTCACTCCACGAGCTAATCGAGCCTCTTGGCAAGCTCGTGAGCCAGTTCCTGGCTGAGTCGGTGAGGGCGACAGGCAAGTAATTGGCCATGGCCTTGTTGTCTCCTCCTGCTGCGCGGATGGCGAGGGTGTACACGGTCGGCCACGACTCGGGTCGGTCTTTCCGTCGTACTTCTCGATTCCGTGGGCTTGAAACCACTCGCGCGAGTCCCGAGTGAACACGGCACTCCGTCGTCGTTGAAGTCGGGCGATCTCCTACGGTCTTCATAGGAGCGCTGCTCATGCTCTCGATGGAGCCGGTCAAGGACTTCCCGCAGATCACTCGGCGGGGTTCTTTGCCGGTTGCTGCAGTAGTTGGAGTTATAGCTGCGACGAATCCGATCGTGGATAGGTGGTCATCCGTGTCCTCTTTCGCAAGAGTTGGCCGATTGTTCTTGATGGCGGGGGTCTCGTGACCTGGCGGCCGTCTTGGTCTGCTCGGGCCTTCTGTAGTCCTTCGACCGTAGCGGCGGAAGCCGGCTTCCGTCAGGTGTTTCAGCGATGGACTCAGTCGGTCTTCGTGCTGAGGTGGAGGGAGAGCAATTGGCTGTGGCTGCGACGATGGTCTTGATCTTGTCTAGGATTGGTGTTACCGTAGCGAGTGCCGCTTCGATAACAGTGTCAAGGAGAGTGAGGGCGGCAACGGTGTTTTGCTAAGGCGTCTGGAGGATGTTGGTGTTGTCGACTCGTGTCTGAAGTATGGCCTCTCGGGCGGATCGCCCAGTCGCCCTCAAGTCTCGTTTTCTCCTGTCGGCTTCTTCTCTGCGCCTATTCTCTTCCTCCGTAAGCTTGCGCTCTTGCTCAAGCCTGGCTTGTTCTTCTTCTGCGATTCTGCGGGCCATGGTCGAGTCAGTCTCGGCCACCTCAGCCATGAGAACGTTGAAGCACTTTGGCTCGTAATCCTTGTCGAAGTTGGAGTAGTTGGCCTTGTCCGTGGAGATGCCGTAGAGATCATCGAAATCTGAAGAGCTGAGGTACTCATCGAGCTCCGTGGATGAGCATGACCCAAACGGTTGGAGGATGATGACGACTTCCCTTGAGCCCGGATTGCTTGAATCTGGATCGTTCCAGTCCGGGTCGTAGCTTGATGACGATGGTTCTTCCAAGTGAGTTAATTTCAACTCGGAAGAAAGGAGATTGCGATAGATCTCAGCGGCATCTGGTAACCCAAACGGTGCCGACAGGGTTTCGCCTCACGAGTGGATGGATCCCAACTCGGAAGTTAGAAAGTTACGGTAGATCTCAGCATCGTTTGGTAACCCAAACGGTGTTGAGAGGGTTTCGCCTCCCGAGTGGATGGATCCCAACTCATAAGTTAGAAAGTTGCGGTAGATCTCAGCGTCGTTTGGTAACCCGAACGGCGCCGAGCGGATTCCTCCTTCCAAGTGGATGGATTCCAACTCGGAAGTTAGAACGTTGTAGTAGATCTCAGCGTTGTTTGGTAACTCGAACGGCGTCGAGCGGGTTCCCCCTCTCGACTGGTCCGAATCCGAGTCAGGGAAGGAGAGCTTGTCGAATCTTTCGGCGGCGGCGAAGTCGTCAATGCCTGATGAAGATCCCATCGCGTTTGTCGGCGAGATGATGAAGAAGTCTTGACGCGCGAGCCCCTACCTGGCGCGCCAACTGTCGAAACTTGGTTTCGGCAATAGAAATTGGGGGTGCAGTCAAGTTCGCCAAACAAGATGGGTTAAGTGGAAAAAAGGATTTAGACAGGTTCAGGCTCTCTCGTGAGGTAATAACCTACTCCTGTTTCGGGGATTTGATCCGCCGGGTGTTTATTGATCTCACGATCTTGTGTATTGCATAAATCTGATATCCCTCAAGGGACGCCTCTACCCTCCTTATATAGTTTTGGAGGGCAGGCTTACAAGTCGGAAACCCTATCATATTCTAAGTCGATCTCCTCAATCTTACCAAACTATGACTATGAGCCATTGTCTTATCTGATCGGCAACGTAACACCCAAGTCATAGCCTGATTACATAATCATTAGGCATAATCTATCTCTATTACTAGTCGAACAAACTTGCCATGAGGGTATTTGATTGTCATAATCTCTACAATATATATATTGTAACTCATTCATTTCTCATGTTTTTGAAGGTAGTCTAGATAAGACGGTAGAGAAGCTGTCAAATGTTTCTAGATGAGCTCAAGAAATCAAAAGAAAGCTTTATCAGGGACTGTTCCCAATTCATATACTGGTTTCCCTTTTCCAATCGTTCTTGCCATTGATATCATCAGTCATCATATCTTTTTGTAGCCTCTTGAAGGTTCAAACATCCTAAATTGGAACTGAGACATTATTCTGTTCGAAACTGTTTAGTCCAGCAGCCCACCTGCATGTTGACATGTAGCCTCACACCACCAATTTAAACCTATTGTTACTGTCATGCATTAGAAAAACCAGCCATCTCTAAATATCCTATGTTTACAGCTATCATAAAGAACCTATTTAAGTTTTGTCACCACACTGTTAGCACACATACTCCTAAAATGCTCACTAATATATGCAACTTAATTAGTTTAATTTTGTTAGCAACTACTAATTGAGCATAATTAGTTTTGCTTTGTTTTTGTCAGCTAATAGTGCTTAGTTTTGTCACCACACTCTTAGTACACATACTCCTAAAATATCCATTAATATCTGCAACTTAATTAGTTTTGTAACCTCCTAAAATAGTTTTGTTAGAAACATTTTTGTCAATTTTGTTAGTTTGTAATTGTACATTTTGATACATAGTAGTTTTATTCAGTAGATAGTGTTTTGTTAGCTACTAGCTAAAAATGCCTAGTTGTGTTAGTTTTGTGTTACTTTAAATAGCAGTAAATTCTGTCAGCACTTGTACTTAAATATACACAGCATGATTTTCTGTCTTCTTTTTAAGTTTTGCCAAAACAAAATGTTTTTTCTATTTATAATTTTGTTCGCAATTTTTTAAGGTATAGTGATTAGTTGTTTCGTGTTTTTTTCACTTTTTAAAATTTTGCTACATATTATCTAGGTCGCAGTGTACTTTTGATAGAGCACTTCTACTTAAATATACCGAGCATGATTTTTGTCTTCTTTTGTTAGAGTACTTTTGTTAGAGCACTTCTTCTTTTGTAAATTTTTAGGTGCAGTGAGTAGTTTTTTGTGTTTGTTTGTGTTACTTTTAAAAAATTTGCTACATATTATCTAGGTCGTAGAGTATTTTTGTTAAGCACTAATTGTCGAGATGGATTTGCTTGTTTGCTTATGCCTGCCACCCATGGAGATGGATATCTTCTAGTTCGGTAGGTCTTTTTTTGTCATCATGGTTGTACACCATTTAGGCACTAAATCACAGCCTAATTCCTAGATTATCGGTTCTGTTTTGCACATAGGCCCCACTTTATTTTGTATTTGAACCTTCACGGCCAGTGGAGCCAAACGGTAAGTATAACTGTGTATAGGACCAAACTTACCGTACTTCTTTTACCGCAAGCAACCTTGAAATAAACAAGAAAGCTATTTTCCACACAGAGAAAATATAAGCGTTTTGAGTTTTGTTTATTCATTTAAACACATGTCAAAGAATCTGTGATTATTAGTTCAAATACCATGAGTAATAGCAATCATTGCCATTAGCAGGTTCAGATCCTGGGACTCCTGAAATTTTAATGATTCGTTTTTGTTAAACATCTGCTACATGACTATTTGGTAGCACAATTCGGATTTATGAATAATTGGGTCATCATGTGAAATCAGAATAGTTCATGTAGTTAAATATGTACCTTTTTTTAAGGAATGGGACTTCAAAATTGAAAATCTGAAACTGGCACGGATTTTCTTGCTCGTCATGTGAAATCAAAGTAGTTCTTGAAGCACCACATAGATCTGATCTGACAGTCAAAGAGAGACCACAAATTTCTGGATTTGAAGGAATAAGTTCACTTTGCGTCTCTCTATTTGCTTTCGTCTCTTGGTCGTAAAACCCGGTACGATGGTCCCTTAATTTACAAAATTGTTTAAATAAGGTCCCTCGACAGTATTGTGTCATGTTTTAGCTGAGGTGATATTCTTTGACAAGGTCTTTGTCTAACGTGTCATTGACGTGACAATTAAATCTAAAATAAATAATAAAACCCATGAGACCCACATGTCAGTTGCACATATAAATAATAAAAAATAGTGAGCTCATGTGAACCCATACGTCATCCTCACTACCTTCTTCTCTCTATCCCCTTTCTCTCTCTATCGTGTCTCTCCTCTTCTCTGTCTACTCTCCAGTCGGCGGAGCGGGATGGGCGGCGACACGAACGGCGGCAGAGTAGAGGGACGGAGGCAGAGCGACGCGGAGCCGAGGGGCGAACCGGGGCGGGCGGCGGGCGGAGCCAGTGACGGGTGGGACGGAGCGGCGGCGGACGGAGCAAAGGGGCAGACCATCGCCGTCGTCGCCATCATGCCACCACCCCACCACCGCCCCCTCCGCCTCCTCCTCTTCCTCCTCCTCGCTGCGGCCGTCGTCGCGCCCGCGCGGTGCAAGTCGACGCTGAAGTCCTCCTCCTCCACCGCCTGCCCGACGTTGCTCTCCTACACGCTCTACGCCGACCTCAAGCTCACCGAGCTGGCCGCGCTCTTCTCCGCCGACCCGCTCGCCATACTTGCCGCCAACTCCATCGACTTCGCCGTCTTCGACCCCGCCGACCGCATCCTACCCACGGGGCTCCCGCTCCGCGTGCCCGTCCCATGCGCCTGCTCCGACGGCATCCGCAGGGTCACCACCGTGCGCTACTTCTCACGCTTGGGGGACATGCTCGTCTCCGCCGTCTACGGCGGCCTCACTACCCCGGACTGGATCAGCGACTCCAACGGCATCCTCGGTGCCAAGCCCGATGCCGCCGTTGACATCACGACTCTGTTCGTGCCTCTGCACTACGCCTTCTTCGGCGGCATCGACAACGGGCTGCCGTGGTGTACCTGACGTACGTCGCTGTTAGTGATATGCCCTAGAGGCAACATGAAGATGTTGGATATCATGGTCAATGTTTATGTATTTATGAATTAAGTGTTATTCAGTTTCATAAAATAGACAACTTATATTGATTAATAAGTATGTGACTTATTTATGAGACTCTTTATGTATGAATCTATTTCTAAACGATCCCTGATCATATGTAATATTGTTGGAACAAATATGATTCTAAGATCGGCATGTTTATTGATTGATGATCATGTCTCATAGATCATGGTATGGAGATACCAAATCAATATACGTGGACATGTGTTAGAGAACACATTGTTGGATAGACCCACCATGAGATACTACAGGAATTAATGTGTCATTAGTTGGTCTCAGGTAGTGTTGGTACAAAGTCCTTAGACCTGAGATCATCATGGATTCCAACATGTGTAGTAGCCTACTTTGGGACTACCAAACGCTATTCCGTAACTGGGTAGTTATAAAAGTAGTATTCGGGTTTGCTATGAAACATGGAGTGGGATGTGAATGGCCAAGATGGAATTTGCCCCTCCTTTGGAGAGATATCTCTGGGCCCCTCGAGGTAATGGATTATGGAAGTGCATGGCCATGCCGAGTTGATTGAGGAGTCAATCAACAGACAGATAATCCAATACGATTCGAGTGAATGGTTAAGCTATTGAAGGGATGACACATATCTTGCCTATAGCTTAATTGGTATCGTGAGGCAAAGGGATTTGTGTATACATTACAGGTTCAGAGCTGATATTATATTCTTGTATACTATGGTGTTAATATGTGCTGCTAGGCGCCGCTGTTGACAAATCGGCTGAGTTGGACTCGAGCCGAAACCGAGTATACCTGAACCTACAGGGTCGCACGCTTAAGGGGATAGAACAAGCATTCGAGTTGGTCTCGGATACAGCTCGATCGGATAGGGATCCGATCAGATAGAGTCCTATGGACTTACGATGTATGGGTGGCCAACTCTATGAATTCGGATAGGATCCGATTCAAAATAGAGTCCCGATCGGCCACTAAACCCAGTCGGCCAACTCTATATAAAGGGGCGAGGGGTGGAGAGTTGCGCATTGCATTAAACCGAATCAATCTGATTTGGCGCAACAGAAGTCGGCGAGATCAATCTCCACGGAAACCCTCCCCACCTCCGAGCCAAAACCCTAGCCTTGCATCTTGTGCTAGCACACGGGTGTTAGGCGTTCTGTTCCCGGACGTGTGGATACCGGTAGAGGCGCTGCTACGTTGCGGTGCTATTCATCGGCTATGAATCGGCTGTGGTGAAATCGGCCGCGATCGGGCGCATCGGAGCGAGGCGCGCGAGCACGGTCGGACGACTCGGCGAATCGGCTACTGGTGAATCGGCTGATTGGTGAATCGGCTGTTCCTCGGAATCGGTGTCCGCTGCGGAATCATTGTCGACAAATTGGTTGTCATCGGCCAGCACTGTTCCAGTTGGATAGCTCTGATTGGCTAATCCACTGCACTCTACTCTAATCGGTAACGATCTATCGACCCTTACTTGCAAATGTTCCTGGTTTACGCGGTAGATTTTTTCCGTTATTAGCTATCGTAGCTTCCGCGTAACCCTTCAGTCGCCAGGAAGGGGGACACCGTCACCTCCGTCGCGTAGAGGTACCGGACCACAGCCACCGACCTGATGAGCGTCAACGACATGGCCACCACTGACCTCGTCGCCAGGGACATCATCGTCGTACCGCTGCCCAGTGAGCCCTTTGCTAGCTTCATTTGATAGCTTCTTCTTGGATCTGGTAGTTTCTTGGTTTTGTTGCTTTGTGCTGCCGAGATGTACTGCGTACGTTGATGCGTCGTTGGTTGGTTAGGCCAATCTCAGTGGGGTTTCGTAGAGAGTTTTATGCACATTTAATAGGGTGCCACGTCAGCTTTTTGCATGAAACAGAAAGAAGAGAGAAGGTAAACGTTTCACCCGGATGAAACGTATCGGCGCTCTTTCCAAGTTGTTGGAAATTGGACGACACCCGCGCTCATGGACTTAGTTCGTTTCATCGTGTGAGGGAGGAAGCGAGCTGGCGCGGCTCCTCCGCCGCCGGCGGGTGCGGCTCGCGGCGCGCCTCTTCGGTCGCCGCTTCTCCAGCCGGCGGCGCGCGCCTCCCTCCGTTCGCTCCTCCGCCGGCCGGGCGGTCGGGCGCACTCTCTACCGTGCTCGCTCTTCCGCCGCCACTCCCGCCAGCGGGCGCGCTCCTCCACCGCCGCTCCTCCGTCGGTCGGGCATGACTCCTCCACCTCCAGGCGGGCGCGGCTCCTCCGCGCCGCTTCTCCGGGCGGGCGTGGCTCCTTCACCTTCGGCAGGCGCACTCCTCCGCCGGGCACACTCCTGCGTCGGGCGCGGCTCCTCCGCCGCTCCTCCGGGTGGGCGGCCGGGAGCACTTCTCCGCCGGGCGCCGGCTGGGCTCGCTGTTCCTCTGCTACACTTCCAAAAGGAATAGAGAGGAAAGAGAAAGACCGTGGGACCTGCTATAGACTTAAATAATCTATGAAATTATGTCATGAAACTCTGCGTTAAGAGTGAGATCTATTTCAATGTCATAGTTTCATTTCTTGGAAACTACGAGGTGAAACTTAGCATTGAGACTGGCCTTACATCCACGGCCATGGGCATAGTTAATCGACAAATTTGTTTAGTCTAGTGTGTCTCCTCGGTAATTTAGAGCACGTCGCTGGTCATAGGATTTACTTCTCGGAGCGCAAGATAATCACTACAACCTCCATCTCAAAATAGTATAAAAATATAGTATTGGATGACAATGACATGTGGGTCCTGTGTGGGCCTCACTATTTTTAATTAATTTTTTGATGTAACTGATATGTGGGTCCATAATTTTTATTATTTTTCAAATCAAATTGTCACGTAAACGTCACATCACTGCCACATTATATGAAGACTGAGTCAAAGCAGTCATGTAGGTGCCACGTCAGCCAAACCGCTTTTCAAATCGCTGAGGGATCTATATTGCACCGGTTTTGATAGTTCAGAGACCCGTTGTATCTGATTTTGGACTGCAGGGATGAAAATTGGTTTTGATGTAATTAAAGGGACAAAATCGGTTTCGATGTAATTAAAGGGACATCAGATGAACTTAGAGACCAAATGGAGATGACAAAACATTCATGGGTTATGGGCTTTTGTTTTCAGAGGATAACTTTTCTGGGACCGTTGGCTTTTGTTTTCAGAGGACAAAACATTGTGGGCTTTTTTTCTCCACCCAAAACATAGTCTCTTTTTTTAATGTACAGGTCTAATTTAAAGTTGATTTTTTATTTTTTATTTTTTTATTTTTGGTGGAGCGCTGAATGTCCCTGTACTCTACATCATCAATTTTTTAAAAAAATATTTATAATTATTTGTATTGGATTTAGAAGAAAAAGTGAATTAAAATCCATTCCTTCCCATCAGTCGCTGACGCCTCCCTACTCGTTGGATACATATCGAACGGCCCAAGCAAAAAAACAAGTTCACTTCAAGTTCACCTCAAGCGCCAAGAAGCAGCGCATCGATCACAATCACAGTCACAGGCACATGAAACGAAGAACACCAACACAGAGAAGCCACACTTTGTCTTGGATCTTGGTTACAACTTACAACTCTCACGAGTGCGACCTGCGCCACCTTGCCACGGCCGGCGTGCCCGACGCCGGCGTCGCCGCCGTGGTCGCGCGGACGACGCCCTTCTTCCCGCTCAGCGGCGTCCTGTCAAGCCGCTGTCGGAGTCGTCGACGACGACGGCCGCCGCACCCGTGGCGCCGCCGCTGCCGCCGCCGCCGAACAGCAGCGCGCCCCACTTGAACAGCCCCGGCCGCCGCCGCCGCTCCGAGCTGAGCCTGTCCACCTGCGCCTGCAGCGCGTGGCACTGCACCTGGAGGCGGGACACGTCCTCGCGGAGGCGGCGGAGCTCGTGGTGCTGCGCGGCGACCTCGCGCTTGGACGGGCACCGCCCGCCGCCGGCGTTGGCGGCGGAGGGGATCGCCGTGGTCATCAGGTCGGCGGGGCTCCGGGACTGGAGGGAGCGGAAGGAGCCGGTGGTCCACTCGGCGAGGCGGGTGAGCTTGCTGCCGTGCTCGGAGAAGAGGACCTGGACGACGCAGCGCACGGGGAGGCGCTCGTTCTGGACGGCGTGCGCCGCCGCCTCCGCCGTCAGCTTGCGCGCGTCGATCAGCCGGCACAGCGACCGCCTCTCCTCCTTCCCCGCGTGCGGGTGCGCCTGCACACAGCAACCATGTACTTAGGATTTTTTTAAAATGGATCAATTTCAAATGAATTTTAGAGGACTTCAACTAAATTGTACCAAAACCTTATAAAATTAATACTACGTTACAGACATTTTTCTTATCACCGGTTAAATTTCTACATGCCAATTAAATCTCCATGAAAATTAAACAGATTCACACTAACATTAACACTTAAAAACATTTGATTATCACAAAATTCTAAACATGCTCTCTCTGGCTTTTTCTTTAAGAAAACACATTACATGCGCACACACTCATATATACGCGCGCGAACTCTTTCTTATAAAAAATTTAAAATATATCCTTATTTCTATAAGCATTTATGATATCTATGTCGACGTATTAAAAATGATGGTATCAAAAATCCTTTCTTTTTTTTTAAAAAAAAGGTGAGAGACTACAAGAATGAAATCAACAAGCAGGTAACAACTCTCTTGTTGGATAGCACTAGCAGCAGCTGGATTTGGATTGATCGAGCTGAAGCAGCGATGCTAGGTAGATATCGTAGCTCACGAGAGCACATCTGTTCTGCTGTTTTGTTCAGAAGAGTATCACACATGCACTGACTGCACTGCATGTGTGATTTAGCTGGTGAGAGTGTGCCTAAACAATAACATGGCGACTGCTAGGACAAAAACAAAGTGACTTTTGCCCTCCGATGTGACTGGACTGTGTGTCGCTGGAACTCAGTACAAATGGGTTGGTCTAGAAGTTGGGACTGAACGATACTCTCATTACTCTCTTACAGGGCCTATTATGAGAGGTTGCCTATTAGAAAGACTTCTAAACAGTTCAATTTTTCGTTTAGATTCGAAATTTAAAAATAAATTATTTTAGAAACTAAAAGCTTATATTCTCGGAAACTGATTATCAACCAGCTGTTTAATCGAGATCTTAAAGCTTTCCAAACAAACCTATATCCATAGTATCTTCAAGCAACAATGACAAAAGAAGCACTAGGAGTGAAGGATCCATGCACAAGGGGAGGAAATAAAGGCAGAGCGATGAGATTTTGGTTCCAATGGGAACGGTTTTTCCTCTCTATATTTTCAAATAAATAGTGGCCGGTTTAGAAGACTTTTATCTCTGCGGCTTATAAGCCGGCATTGATCGGTTGAGCCAGGGCTGATGAAAAATACATAAAACAATGAAAAAGCCCCCAAACCACTCTAAAATTTTTGGGTATAAACTTTACACAAATAAGGTGTTTAGTTTTTGAGCTGTTGTAAAAAAACATATTTGCCCCGGATGAAGCTGATGAAACTGGAGAAAACAAAAAATAATTGATTTGGTCGTTGCCGGCGAGGAGGAGGTCGACGATGAAGGTGAGGATCTCGTCCATAAGGTCGTCGGGCTTCCAAGAGTACAGCCACGCCGGCACGGCGACCAAACGCAACCACAACCACCCACCACCACCAAGCGCCGACGATGCCCGGCGGGCCCTCGCACGCCGTAGATATGGACGACGACGAGCTCTCCTGTGTCCTCACCCTGGCCGAGGCCGACCTTGACGCCAGCCGCCTCCGTGCCGTGCACAAGCACGCCCGCCATGCCGCCCGCCTCGACCCGAACTCCCCGCGCGCCTCGCTCCTTCTCACCGCCATCTTCATCCTCGTGCCGACGAGTCCTCCCACCGTGCCACCCTCCTCCTTCCCGACTCTCACTCCTAGGGCTCGCCGCCCTTCCCCGCCGCCTCCGCCGCCACTACAAATCCCTCTCCAAGTCCCTCCGCTCCGGCCTGGCCTCCTCTTCCCCGGTCGTCTCCTCCGCCGCCAAGAAAGTGCTCCGGCACGCCGTCGACGCCTACACCAAAAGTGCGGAAGATGCGAGGGAAGTGCACAAGAAAGGGATGCGGCTGGCGTGGAGGTGGACGGGCGTGGAGGAGAGAAAGAAAAGAAGAGAGATATCCAACACTAGTCTCAAGAAAAAAATATAACTTTTTGTCAAAAATTTTTCAAAATCAAAATCTTTACACCTCATTTTACATCTTAACTTTATACCTGTTCCAAAATAAAAAAATAATCAAAATTCTAAAATGTGAAGCCGTAGCATTGAGCCCTAATCACAAAAACCAAAAACACACTCCTGACTCCTGAGCAAAATGATGATTAGGGCGATATGACTGATGGCTCAACATGAACTACCGTGCGGTCAAACATGAAGAAACACATATGCTACTCTCCGTACTTCCATGGTTTTTTTTTACCTCGACCGTCGCATGGCATGCTTCCAACACAGTCACATCGCCTCCAGCAGCATGCATGGAAGTACGTGCATGGAGCAGAGTTATAGAGTAAAATCTTTTTGGCCTCTCACATCATGGACAGCCAATGCCAAGGTGAAAAGGGTTAATCACAAACTTACAACATGTCATATCTAAGTTGACATGCTCGCTCTGGTTTGTTGCAAATGGGAATCTCGGAGATACAGTCCTAATTTTTTCTTCACGTGTTCTTTTTATTCATTTGCTTCCCTTATCGACTGTACTTCCTCAGTTTAAAAATAACTAGTTTTATCTTTTTACAGAGCTATTAAAGAAAAAAATAGAAAGACAAAGGATAATTTAGTGTAGTTAGTAAGAGCATTAGGTTGTTATATTTAGAACAAAATTTTAACTCTACATGATATTATATTTTAGAACGAATCAACAACTAAAATTTAAAATTTTAAAATAATTTTGGAGTTATTTTTTATGTTTCATTGGAATCTATTTTCCATTATTACCTTTTAAACCGCTACTAACACATATATAAAAAAATAATCTATAAATTAGTTTTGGCCGTTTGTTTATTTGCTTTCACGTCTTATCAGTCCTAATTCAAACGATCGGAGTTGGCAACATTGCTCCTATGTTATTATGTTTTTTTCTCAAATATTTAGCGTCACGCTATTATTTGTGATGACAAATTTAGCTAGTGTTTCCTACAAAATGTAGCATAGTTAATTAAATGGATGCATCATGTTCTTGTGCTGAAAGGAAAAAAAAGTTGCATCATGACATCATGTTCCAAGATAATTAAAGCCATCGATGCATTATTAACCGATTTTTAACGGCCAGAGACCCTTTTTCTTCCTACCATGGCAGACGGAACATACTGCCACGATATACAGAAGATTATTTTTTAAAGTATTTAACTAATCGAATCATGAAAACATAATCATCAGCAGGCAAAGTGAGATTTGTGACATAATTGTAAATGATTGTGTCCATGGCGATGCACTCACCTTGAGGTAGGTGTCGACGGCGCGGTACAGCCCGTCGTCGGCGGCGCGGGCGTGCGCCGGTACGGCGCGCGCGAGCTCCTCGAACTCCGCCGGCCGCAGCCCGGCCTCCAGCGCCGCCTCGGCGAGGTACGCGTCCACCAGCCTCGCCACCCTGCAGGCAGCCGCCGCGCCGCCGCCGCCGCCTCCAGGCTTGCCGCCCTCGCGGAGGAAACCGCGCACGAGGCGGAGCACGAGTGGCACGTCCAGCAGCGTCGCGCTCGCGCCGGGCGGGTCGTCGTCGCCGCCGCCGCAGCGGAACGCCGGGATCATCACGGCGCCGAGCGACGCCTGGTCCAGCCGCCGCGCCGCGCGCGCTTCGAGGTCCGCGAGCAGCGCCACGTCGGCCCCCGCCATGCTCCCGGCGCGGAGAAGCCGAAGCAGGAAATCGCACGTGACGCCGCCGTCGTCCCCGTCGCCGCCGTCGGGCGGGAGCGCGGCGACGAGGGACTCGAGCAGGAGCCGCTTCCTGATCCACGTCGCCGTGGGGCTCTGCGGCGGCAGCAGGAACCTCCCCGACGGGGACGACGCGACGTCCGGGAGCCACCTGGCCGCGTAGTGCGACAGCACGGTGGCGAGGTGGTCGCCTCCTCCATCCGACGAAGACGAGGCCGCCGCCACCGGCGGCGGCGGCTTCGACCTGATGCTGGCAATGGTGCGCGCGAACGCGTCGACGTCGTTGACGACGCACGCCGCCGCGTCGTCGCAGCTGCGCCGCGGGGGCGTCACACTTATGCCAACAGCAGCAGCGACGACCGAGGAAGGCGTCAGCCGCGCGTCTGGCGAGGAGGCGGGCTGCTTCAGGGCGTCGGTGCTGGAGCCGTGCGGCCGCGACAGCGACGGCGACGGCGGCTTCATGGGTGGCGGCGAAGCTAGTGAGCGCGCGAGTGAGAGTGAGGTGAGCTTGTGCGCGGGGGTGGTCATAAAGCTTCTTGTAGAGGTGGGCGTGTGGAGCAACGGTAGGCAACAGAGAACAGAGTGGACAGTGTCACAGTCTCAGAGACAGGGGTGTGGCAGGATTGACTATGATTATTTTATTATTATTATTATTATTATTATTATTATTATTATTATTATTATTATTATTATTATTATTATTATTATTCAAAAGTTGGAGCATTTTAGTAAAACACACACAAAAAAGTTATAGCCTTTGTTTGAGAATAAAGTTCATGTAATAGATACTATATGTTTTTTCTAAAATTAATGCATAGATTTATGTTAGAGAAGAGAGGTATGGTGTGATCGGTAGGGTTAAAATTTTACTGTCTCCATCCTTAAATATAAAAAATTTTGCCTATGTAATACTTACATAAAAGACAGAGATGGCATTGTGTTGCATATAATTAACTATACCTACGTGAATACGCTTAAAGTTTGAATATCAATCTGTACGTTTGAATACATAAACTAAGCCAACTAAGCCAACCAGGAAGATAAATGGTTGGTACATTCAAAAACCAAAATTTTAGCGAAAATAAAATTTACCCTCGAAATTCGACGTCGCGTGGTCTGACCGAAGTTATCGCGCCGGTCTGACCGCCTGAAGACACCGGTCTGACCGGTGATGTATACCCGGTCTAACCGTCAGATGCTGCTAGATCACCTGCCACCGAGCGCCGGTCTGACCGTCGCAATCTGGTCAGTCTGACCGGTGAGAAGCTCCGGTCTAACCGTAGGTATCTCGCCGGTTGGACCGTCGCACCCGAGAAGACACAAATTAAAGAACTCTGAAAGTAGATTGAAAATATATTACTTCTCTATGTGTTTACAAAGTGCAACAATAGCACTCCTCACAAAATCTCGACTAAACTCGAAACCCTAACTTTTCCTCAACTCAACTCTCTTTAAAACTCATACCGAGAAGCCACACCTTCCCTCTCTATTTATACATAAGATAGGCAGTCCAAAACCACGAAACCTACTCATACAAGAAGTCCTAATCCACTAGGAAACTTTCCTTTACAAGAAACAAATTTTACAAATTCTCACAATTTTGAACTCTTTTCAAAATTATAACTCCGTATCCCATACGCACACAATATCTCCATCGTATGCCGTATGAAAACTTCAACAACCATGTGCATCAATCTCTAGCCTTAGTATCCCGCATAATCTCTCTCGAAAGTTACCTTATCTCCAAGTTGACTCCAACTCTATCACCGGCAACACTTTCTCGAGGCGTAAAGATTACCTACACATGAATCAAACAAACAAACCATATCTGAGCACAAGCTATCTCCAACTTGACTCATTGTCAGCACACAACAATATTCATACGCATAGAAACACGCAATAATCATGGATATGCAAGGAAACATCCCGAAACTGAAACCGACACAGAGTCGGCCTGCAGTCGGACAAAGTCGACCAGTCAGACTGGTGATACACACCCGGGCGACCGCACAAAGACCGGTCGACCGGTGGCAAACACCCGGTCTGACCGGACCTCGAAACACTGTTTACCGTCTGAAAATCCAATCATCTTCAAAACCACTTTACCAATAATCTCCAAATATCAAAACCAATAATCACAGATGCCAATTGTTCATCACCATAGAAAATCAAACACACTTTGATTTTACACAATCGAGCAAACATAATGCTGAAATATGAAAACGTTCAAAAATAATATCATATCTATGTAAACATTTATCAATCGTTATGAGAATTTCACATATTTATCGAAATACTATTTAGTGAATGACATCAATATGTTACTAAAAATTATATATGTCTATAATCGAAAGCGATACGATTTTTACGAAAACGATAGCCGGTCGATCGAGAATTTTCACCACCGTTTTCATGCAGGGATAGCTAAACTCAGAAACAATGTACGGTGTAAACAGCAGGCGATGCACTGATCATGCATGCATCAATGCATTGATGCATGGTCACCACAAACACACACAAAAGTCATGAATTTTTTTAGAAATATTAATAATTTAATAGAAAAATCATAGAAATAGTGTTCGCTCGGATTTATTCGCTAAAACAGAGGTCTGTCGAACGGTAGGTGTTCGACAGGATGGAAATCGAACGACGGACGTTCGACTGGGCCCTATCGAACCACCACTGTTCGATAGGAACCTGTCGAACTGCGGTAGGCAGCCACAGAGCCTGTCGAACGACCGGCGTTCGACAAGTCCCTATCGAACAATGGTAGTTCGACTGACTTCTTTAAAAAGCTATCTCCTCCTTCGCATCAACCATAGACAGAGAGAGGAGGGAGGACCACCGAGCGAACCGAGCTGAGAGCAATCGGAGAGAGCTACCGTCGCGTCACCGTGCCGCCGTCGCGGGAGCACTTCAATTCCTTGTGGGGTCTTTGCTTTTTTTTTTAACTGGACCATGACTTGAGCATAACTTATATCAAAACTACAACGGTTTAGATTCTGATGTGTCAATGGAACAACCTTATTAACAGTTGATTTATTCCCTTATTTGCCCTCCATTCACCATTCTCTCTCAACGACATGTTGGTCTAGGGATTATCATGGACAAACAAGGATCGCGTGAATTTGACATAGACAAATAAGAAATGATCTTTTTTACTTCATAATGTTGAACATCAACGTATATGTAGCAGTATAATGTATACGTATGTGTGGGCCCGTATGGCAGGTAGATGTATGGATTAGCATAGAGCTGGGCCAGTTTGTTCCTGTGTGCGTTGCCAAAAAGATTGTGAAGAGAGGGACCAAAAAGCGGAGAACCTTTTTCGGTAAATCTGGTCGCCAATCCCAGCCAACATTTGGCTCTTCTTGGCTCCCCTGCTTCCTTACTTTTTACGGCAGATGCTGGCTGCATTTTTTTTCTTCATATGTGTACACGTCATCGTGTGCTGTACCCCCCTGGTATATGTATTTTCATTAAATTCTCGCGTTACAAATTTTCTTGTCATAAAATAAATTGATTTCTAGAGTTCAGATTTTATTTCAAAATGAGTTATTTTTCATTCTTATCTATCCTGGGTCTCCATCGACGACCGATCTATCCAATATTTCCAATATTTTGATATACAAAATAAATTGGTACTTGGTTATATATGTAACCCGTGGTTTTAACCGAATAAGATGTATTATTTTGGGTCTTTCTCGCCGTGCGCTAGTGTGTTTGTGTTGGAGACTTAGGGAGTACTCCATGTTGCATGATTGTGTATGGTTGTGCTGTTTGCCGTCCTTTTGATGAGGTACACCCAAATAATAGTAGCAAATCTTTTTTCCCCCAGGGCCCACATTCACTATACCTAATTTACATGAAACCCTATTGTAGAAATAGCACTGATATTATTTTTAGCACTAAAAGTACAATTTATATCTCAGTTCAAAGATATATGATTACAATCCAGTTACCATAAGGTTGTTTACAAATACACATCGTAGAGGTGATGAGGGGCAAGAAAGAGTTGGAATGTGTAGCAATCGCCATGTTTGATACCCATCGAGCCATCTCATCGAGATGGCCTAATGGGATAGAGCTTTTCTCAACTCCCGCATAAGATAAAGCATTTTCATCACAACATTCAACCTCGTGGCAAAAGAACAATTTTTCTTTCTACAAACGTTTATTAAAATCATTTGTTTCAATTTAGACTTAGACGGGTTCATATGTAAATCACTGACACTGTAAGGACAGTACTATAGATGATCCATGTCCACTTGTATAATTAGTCCAAGCATGATAAATCAATCCATGGGAGATCTGATCTTGTTCACCTTGACCTTTGCTCTGCATGCTGCCCCTCTGTGATAATAAGACTGTTAAATCTGTTGTCCATGGCTTGCAGAGGTCAGCACCCAGCAGCAGCAGCAGCAGTTTGTCCTAGCTACAACTGACCACCATGGAAAGCAGGTAAGGTAAGGTAAGGTCCCCTGCATGCTAGCTCAAAAGGCTGTAGCTACCTCTGTTATGGTGGTCCTTTCTCTGTTGTTGCCTTTGTGATTTGCTTCCTCCTCCACCTCTTCCTTCACCAACTGTTTGCATACTTGCAGGTTCAGGGCTACACCACCACCACCACCACCACCATTGCCGCTGCTGCTGTTGGCGCCTCCCAGGGTTCGCCGAGACCCGGAGATGATGGAGTGACGGTCAATCATTGTCGTTTTTTTTTTCTTCCATTGCAACGGCGGCGGTGGCTGGCGCGACGCGTGTGCCCGCGACCAGTTCGACGGAATTCCCCGACCGGGGGGGTCCACCGCGCCGGAGCACTTTATATTACCGTGCGGTGTGGTGTGGGTGCGCGACCGCGCTGCCGCGTCGTCCTTGCTGAGATCTCCCCGGCCGCCGTCGTGCCCGCGCCGGGGACGCCATGACTGCATGACAGAATCTGGCCAATCTGGTGGTTCTTTTTGGGTCACTGCTTTCGTTCTTGCAGTACTGAGCACGGTGTCCTGGATGGGAGAGACATGGCCGGCGTGCTGAGCTGATTGGTAATTCGGTACACTGGCTGCGCATTCTTGCAAATTAGCCGATTAATCCGTGGATTTGGATGATCGAAAGTTAACACCACATTCAGGCAGGCAGCAGGCTGGTTCAACGTGGGTGGTGGGTCAGGCAGACAACTTCACCGTGGTGGACACACAGGCCGATCGCAAATCCGGCATCCTTAACAGAGGGGCATGTGCAACCTGATTACATAGGCAGGAAGGTTGTCTCTGGGATGGCATGGGGTAATCTCTCTGCGTCCTGAGTTAATCCATTGATTCTGATTAGACTAAATGCCAGGTGATGCGTGGATGTTACATAAGGTGGTGATCTAGGATTCACGGATCGCAGGTTGTGCGAGAAATTCGGTCGGTGTTCTCATGGCTTTATGTCCGTGGTCTGGTTGATAACGGGAGACTGACTGTGATCTGTTGAAGATTGCATTAGCTTCAGAGATGTATTGCTATTCTGGCCTGGGCTGGGCATGTGCTTGCTGGGAGTTCGATTTGTTCGTCATAGTACAGAGATAAGTGAATTGTGAAGAGTGACTGACTTCTTAAACTGGATTGTGAGGATAAGGTGGGGTGCATCAGTTTTGACCAGTAGTGTGGGTGCAAAGGTTGTACATGGTTGTCTCTGCTGCTTAGACAAACAATAATGGGTACAGCCATGCATGAGCAAAGCACAAAGGAAGATCCATTTTGCGCGATGGTTTTATATTATTGGACTTGTAGCTAGGGATAGATCTCTTTCTTAGTCCAATGAAGCGTAGCGTGCGACTGGGACCTGTAAAAGTCTGGAAGATAACTGCATTTCAACTACAGTCTGCAATTTATATACCTCATATGTACAAGCACAATTTCTCAAGATCATGGAGAAGGATGAAGAAATGCTGTTTCTTAAATAATGTGGAAAACATGCTAACCTCCATATTCGTCACTGCAGAACGAGAGGCAATATATTGTTATCAGGTTAACATAAATGTGAATATATTTGTTTGTTGTTTCTTTACGTAATGGAATATATTCTTTTGTTGTGAGTCTATATAGATTGCTGGGGTAACCCATGACCAATTATCAGTGATAAAACCAACAATATTTGAACTTTAAAACTAATACTACTTTTTTGTCAGTTGAAAAAAATGTAACATATACTTTTTCTAGTATATGGAGCTTGTAATAACTTTTCTATTAAGTATAAGGTTGAGTCCTCCTGCTTCGATGGTGTACCATCTAGACCTCCGAGATCTAAATTTCACTTTTATTCTTTCTCCAATAGGTTGAGTTGCACATGCACAAGCTAATTCTGGATATTGTGTTCGTTCAATAATTTGTATTACTAAATGACTACTAAGGTAGTACTATTTTTTTGACTATGCTGTGCAGGATTGATGCTGGAACATAATGAAAAACCCATGGCTATCTGATAATCTAATGTGCTCCAGTTTGCTATGAATGAGCTCTTTAGCAGTAAATATGCCTTTTCTAGTAAAATGGTTCCAGGTGCTCGGAGTGTTGTGTTCCCAAGGATATGCAAAAGCTATTAACAATTGTGTGATCTGCTGCTTAGATAAACCAGGTAAATAACTTTTGACAGATGTTAGCTTTAGTCTATTTGATCCTAAACCTTGGTTACCTTTTCAGGTTCCTTTCCTAATATTTTTGCCTAAGTAATAGTGCTAGTTACTTGCTCTTTTGATAATGGTGGCACCTCCTGAAGTTCTTGAGAACAATCATATAGCAGTCCAATTTTGTTGTCAGTTTTTCTAAAATATTGTGGCATTGTGTGTGTTACTAGAGTTTACGTGAATTGTTTCATATCTACTCCTAGATTAGTACTTGTTTGCTTCACTAGAAATTTGTCTAAATTCCTTCATTTTTACTGATAGTGAATAAATATGTTGCAACTGATTACAATTTATCACTCAAGTATTTATTAGGGAGAGTGCAAAAAATCGCTGGATAATGCAGATAGATTTTTCAAATCACTTCTGGTGAGCATTGTAAGTGCTTACAGTATGGGCATTAGAAATAAGAAGAAGAGAATAAGGGTCAGTTTATGGTTAATGTGCTACATTGTGCTTTTTTTAAGCCTCTGCGGAACTGTTGTAGTTACAAATCAAATTAAGGTTAGGCAACTTCTGTTATCCTATTGCTGTTTCTCTCATAACTGTTCCTTTTTTAATGCAATAAATAAATCTGTTTGCACCCAACTTATATTTTTAAAATTTACCAAGCAGTTGGCCAGCTGCACTGAATGAGTATCACCATCCACCTCAATGCAAATCGGAGCATAATAGAGGAAGGACGGTAATATTCAATCGTAAGGTTGGTATGTTGAACTTTCTGAATACACAATATGTCGATCATTCAAGAAAGCAACTGATTTGGATGTGAACCATTTATTCTTGTCAAAATACTATTACCCATAAGAAAAGGTGATATAGGAGAATACATCACTGAACATCTGTTCTTGTTCCCCTGCTCGAGATGTATTCAATTAGCTGCCTTACATTGCTGTAAGATGATCCTTCATCTATAGCCTTTCTAGCCTTCTCCTTCAGTTCCTTAGCTCTTGTTCTTCTCTCCTCTGCACCTGTATCTTCACCCATTAGTTCTACCACAGATCTCTCTATCTGATCCCTCTTCACTACAGAAATCTCATGAGGCTTCATTGTCCTGTTTGTTATGCTCTGCACACCCACAGCCAACCCTACTTTCAGCACATTCACTATCAGCTCCTCATTCAAGAATTGCTCTGCACAATGTGGCCATGTGATCATTGGCAAACCGGCTGATATCCCTTCTATCGTTGAGTTCCACCCGCAATGCGTCACGAAACCACCGACAGATGGATGGGAGAGGATCATAGCCTGTGGTGCCCAACCTTGTATTATGAGACCTCTGCCCCTTGTTCTCTCCTCAAACCCTTCAGGAAGCAACAGTTTATCAGTCTTGGAAGGCATATTATCAGATTTGATCACCCAAAGAAATGGCCTCTTTGAAGCCTCCAAACCCAGTGCAATCTCCTCAAGCTGAGAGACTACAGTACGCGCCATGCTTCCAAAACTAACATAAAGAACCGATCCATTTTGCATCGAATCGAGCCATTCCATACAATGCTTCTTGTTAACCGATGCCTTAGCGCCCCTGTCTGCTATTGTGCTTGTGTCAGTATTGCAGAGGAACATTGGTCCAACGGTCCAGACTCTCCTGCCTATCCTCTGCTCATATGCATCCACATACAATGGCTCTAGCTCATAGAAGGTGTTGGTAACAACACCGTCAGCTCTCCGTTCCTCATCCAGGATCTTCGCACTGAATTTCTCAAACCCTGGTGTATTGAAGTTCCCTGGTGACCTTGCCTTTGATACCTCAAGGTGATGAGGGAATCCAGGGAGGATAACGAGTTCATCTCCATCAGCCACATCCTCAAAGACCTTATCTTGATGAATGAGATACCTAGAACATTGGCACATGCTTGATCACTGAGCTTGAGAGGAAAGGAGTCGATGTTGATGAGAGGGCACTGATTTTACCTGCAGAGAGAGGCGAAGGCGCAGAAGCCGTTGAACATCAACCTGGGGATGCCAAGCTCCCTTGCAACATCTCCTGTCCATGGCTGACACAGGTCTGAAACTATGCAGGAAGGTGGGACGCTCTGCTCTTGGAGATACAGCACCAGAGGCTCGTGCAGCATGCCATAGGCGTCTGTCATCTTCATCACCTGGTCTTTCTCCAAGACCTGGTCAACGTTCTCGCAACCGTCGGGCAATCCTACCTCGGCACAGGGGAGCTGGAGGGGAACAAACCGGATTGGGATATTGAGCTCTCTTGCCCTGTCAATGGTGGACTGGATCCGTGCTGCGTTGACCGGGGTGGTGATGAAGCTGACCATGGCGCCGTGCTTGGCGAGGAGATGTGCCATGTCAACCATGGGGATGGTGTGGCCTTGGGCCATGAATGGTATCAATACAAAGTGTGGCTTTGGAGCATCATGTAAGCTGTTCATGGCTACCTATCTAGATCTAATCTTCACACAAATGAAGAGAGGGAGAAGAGATTGGTGTGTAGATAATCTATATGGGCATATGGACTTCTGCTCCCATGGGTATGCAATTTGCTCAAAAAAGTTATGATTTATTATTACTGTTGTCGTCCTTGACAGGTATGCAACTTGCTTGATCAATTTACTTAAACACATAGACTCCTTGACTAATGCAGAGTGGTGGACATAATCCTCTATGGATCATTGCTAACGTAATATTCTCCTGCTATAGTGTAGTAAAATACTCCCCGCACATTATCGGCACATATGACAATGTTATTAGCATATTCAGTCACATGCAACTATGCAAGCTCACAATTTTTGAAATAGCATAGTACTTTTTTTAAAAAAAAAAGAAGGTCTGGAAGAGAAGAGTAATAGCGACAGGTGGGCAACCTGCTCTACCAAGTTATCTTAGAAAAACGTTGACATGTTGACTGAACAGTCAACACAAAGGACATGGAAATGCTGACTTATGTAGACTAGTGCGTGTCATTGTCAGCCCATCCACCAACATAATCAATGTAGCACTTGATCAATTCATCATAATGTGAGGTATCAGAGCAAAATTGATAAAAAAAATTTATCAGGGAAAAGGTTTTTCACAGTTTTACAGTGCACTGACACTTGAATGGATATATGCAAGCAATGCCATCTTGGAAGGATTTTACTAGTTCCATCATGAAAATGAGTATGGATAGCTCCAAAGATAACCAGTTTGAAGTATGTTTGGAAGCAAGTAACATGCTTTCATAACAGAGATTATCGGAATAAAATGTTTGAATTTTGGATTAGTCTAAAAAAGAATCTGGTTGTTTTTTCTTCTTTGAGGGTTATACTTTGCTGAGTTTAATGCATGCTCCAGCTGCTGCTCCCTCTTGTTTTAATTGAAAATAGCATGGTAATCTCTGGATGTCATTGAGGCAGGGAGTTGATGCTTTGACTTAAGATTCTAAATTAGATGTTTCTTTGTGTATCTACATGATCTTTTTCTTTCAAAAGTATGCTGAAAATTTTCCTTTGAATGTATCCATATTATTCTTCTGTTGTACCATAAGAACTTTGCTGAACACATGTAGGATCCAGACAAACAGCTCAGGTTTAAGCAGTGAACAATTCAACTACAGAAATGGTTGTCAATCAGTAAATGATTTGTGGACTACACATGCACACGTTATTTTGGACAAATCAACTCTCAATCTTTCTAGCTGGACATTCATGAAGAGTTGTGCTAGGCTATGCCAATGAAATAGAGAGCGGGTGAAACTTTCAGAACATGGTTGTCCTTTTCATTGTTGCCCACAAGATTTCTAGTCTTGTAAGGAACCAATCTGTACAGAAAGAGATCAATTAGTGATCGAACACATACATCAAATTCAGTGAAAAAGATGTAGTGGAAGGTAGTAGAAAAGAGAATTGTCTTGTAGTAATTGGTAGGCTTCTCTGCTCCTCCAGCTTGGATATGAAATTTGGTACCAACCAAAACCAAGAAACCGTCAGCAACTCCAGAACAGAACATATAATCTACTCAAATCTTTACAGGTTTATCTGAAAGCTACAAATAAAAACTTCCGTTGGATGTAGTACTGACTCCTGTGTTCTTTTCCATACAGCACTCCATGTGTCCATGTTATGTCTAGGGTTTCCTGGGTCTTACTTTTGGAGATGAGGTGAATGAGATTTTAGTTCTAATAGCACACCATATATGACTTGAAGTTCTTTGTCTGAGTTCTTAAAGTGAGGTTGGGCTTGAAAAAATCTCTAGTTTACCATGAACATGCTTCCCGAACTGTTAAATGATATGTTTTGTGCAAAAGTTTTCTATACAGAAGTTTCTTAAAAACCAAAGAAATTTATTTTTCAAATTTTGTAATAATTAATACTCGACAAATCATTTGTTTATCACTTGTCTCATTTTACGTGCCAAAAAAAATCTATCTTGAGCTCCATTTGATCATGAATATAATTTCTAGAACTGAGGATAATTATTTTTTTAATTTATGTATGATCCTTCTTTACACTTACACATGCTCATATCTAGGTGGCTAATTGATCTCACGATTTGTTATCCATCGTAACACGTGGGAACAAAGGCGGCCTATCTCAGCATTGAACAGGTCCCCTGCTCGATTTTTGATTTTTCTTGCACCTATCTTGGCATTTCGCTATCTATCCGCAAGTTGTCAAAGGCGGCCCTACAACCGCTTGTGGATAAAGTCTCACGTCGACTTCCACCTTGGAAGGGCCGACTCATCAATTTTGTCGGTCGCTCTCTTCTGGTCCAGTTTGTCCTCTCGACAATTTCAGTCCATGTGTCCTTGGCAATTGGCCTGCCAACATGGGTTATCAAAGCCATCGACAAGAGGCGTCGCGCCTTCCTATGGATGGGACGGACTCGGTGCATGGGAGCCAGTGCTAGGTGTTCTAGACAAACGTCTGTCGTCTCAAGGTCCTCGGAGGCTTGGGAATCCCTGATCTCAGGATGGCGGGCCTCGCCCTACGTGTTCGTTGGCTGTGGGCTCAGCGCTCAGGACATCCTTGCTGGGAGGGCCTGAAGGCCCCTGTTGAACAAACCGTCACCGATTTGTTCAAGGCATCCACCTACGTCATGCCATACGATGGGGGAGTCAACACTCTTCTAGTTGGATCAGTGGATCGGCGGTCGTTCGGTTGCCTTCCTGGCTCCGGATCTCTTTTTCGCCGTGCCCCGATGCCTCCACGGTTTGTGTACGGTGGCCTCTGGTCTGATGAACAATTCCTGGGTTTCCGACATCCGTGACGCCCTCACTGTCCCGGTCATCTCCTAGTTTCTTCTCATGTGGGACGCGGTGCTTCACATCCAGCTCTCGCCAGGCGTTGGATATCGTCTTGTTTGACGATGGACAAAGGACCAGCGCTACTCGGCGCGTTCGGCGTACCAGACGCTTTTTGTTGGCCAGCACCTCTTTGCTTGTACGACTCTTCTCTGGCACACGAAGGGTCCGGCTAAATGCAAGTGCCTCCTCTGGTTTGCGCTTCAGCAACGTTGTTGGACAGCGGATCTCCTCTAGAAACGTGGCTTAGATAGTCACTCGGCCTGCCCCTTTTGTGCGTAGGAGCTTGAGACAGCAAATCACATCCTCCTTGATTGTGTGTTCGCTTGGCAGGTCTGGCTCCATGTGTTGTCACCTTCGGGTTGGGCAGCCCTTTCCTCCTCCCGTGGTACTTAACTTCAAGACTGGTGGCCGTCCTCCTGGACCCGTCTTCTTGAGTCCCTGCGAGTCGGCTTCGACTCCCTGGTTCTTCTAGTCTCTTGGCAGCTTTGGAAGGAATGCAACTCCAGGGTTTTTGACTCAACCCTCGCTTCGGCCACAATGATCTTGGAGTCCATCCTCTCAGAGGGCCAGTTGTGGTCGTTAGTTGGTGTTGTCGTTTTGGTGGGAGGGGGTTGGGACAGTAGCGTGGTCCGGCCCTTTTTCGTTGTTTGGAGTTACGTTTTTACCATTCTAGCAGTTCCCGGGTCTTGGTCTCTCCTTTCTTGTCTAAGCATAAGCCAGTCTGACTGATTGCATTATGTTTGTAAAACATTTTTTCCTTTTAATATATTGTCATGTAATCTTTTGCACGTTCGTGAAAAAAACGTGGGAACAACCAAATTTAGAACTTAATTTTAGAATTGCCTTTGGGGTTTTCTCTCATGGAGTTCTGTTTTTTAGCCCTAGCTTTTTGACCACTGTAAGTAAAAATGCAAGAGTCTTCGCAAAAATAATTTTGTATTTCTTCGGTGGGTGTCTTCGTCAAAAGCCGCCGCTGTAAAAATGTCTTCCATGTAGCGTACATCTGCGAGAAGAACTATCAAAAATAATAAAAAAGATCAACTTGTACATGAATGATGGTGAACTGGGTTTTCATCGTTCTACAAAGGATAATAATATGCATTTTTTAGTGTCCTTGGTGACACATAGTCTATGCTCGGAGAGTTGGTGTTGTCGCCGTAGTTTTTTAGTTTCTTAGCGCTGTGTGTTTGTGATTGGCTCTTGCCGAGGGGTTTTTTCTCCTCTGTAACTTTTTTCTTAAGTTATGTTTTAGAGAAAATTAAATAAGAAGATTGATATGTACGTGAAACGTGAAACGAGATAAATCATTAGTATATCATTAATTAAATATTAATTAGTTTAAATTTGAAAAATACATTAATATGATTTTTTAAATTATCTTTTTATAAATTTTTTTACAAACATCGTATTATTTAACCGTTCGAAAAAGTGCGTGTGAAAAAAATATATTTTCTTCATTTGCTATGCTGCCGAACGCATCATAGTGATTAAGAAATGATGCCTAATCTTCGAGAAAAACTTTGCTCCATTCCTTTATAGATGGCACAATTGACCATCACTATTTAAACGGCTAATAATTTTTAAATGGTTAGTCTATGACAAATGAAAGTTAGTTCTTATATTTATGATGTATAAGAGTATTCCTAATTTTAAATTGAGTGTTTAAGGGTCCTCTCATAAAAATAAAAATCATGATTTTGACTTGTACCCCTTAAGTTAAATTTATTGTAAGAATAGAAGTGGAGGGGTTTGGAGTTTAGGAGTTCAGGTGATGGTTTAGAAGTGATGTTGTGTGTTGTTTTTTAATCAACAATCCTCAAATTTATTCTAGGAGCTCATTTAGAAACAACAAATTTATTTTCAGAGCTTATTTAGGGACACTGCTTCTGATACTCTAACACATTTTCATAATATGACATCATTTCAAGTGTTTATTGTTTTTTCTCGAAAACAACGAGAGGCTAAATTTAAATATGAATAGTGTCCGGGTCATCTAGGAAGGAATGGAGGGAGTATGCTTTTTTTTCATTTCTTTTATAAGAAACCAAACCTACGTACTTTCTGTGGCGTCCTTGGAAGCCGTGACAACATTGTACTGCGTTTGCACCAGAGGCGGCGCCTGCGCCGGCGAAGCCACGTCGCCGTCGCCGTCGCCGTGAGATCATCCCCTATCTCGCTGTCTGTCCTCTTGCGATTCATGGCCAAGCGTAATGAACTCGTCTTCTCCACTCATATAATGGCGGAAGCCAGCAGCCATTCCTCCTTGAACCTAAGCTCTGCGGACGGCGTGGCCATGGCGGCGGCGCTCCTCCACTTCGTGCTCGTGCCGCTCCCGGCGCAGGGACACGTCATCCCGATGATGGACATGGCGCGCCTCATCGCCGGCCACGGCGGCTCGAGAGTCACCGTCGTTCTTACTCCCGTCATGGCCGCGCGCCACAGGGCGGCCGTCGAGCACGCCGCGCGTTCCGGTCTCGCCGTCGACGTCGCCGAGCTGGAGTTCCCCGGGCCCGCACTGGGGCTGCCGGTGGGGTGCGAGAGCTACGACATGGTGAGGGACATGAACCTGTTCAAGCCGTTCACCGACGCCTTGTGGATGCTCGCCGGCCCGCTCGAGGTGTTCCTCCGGGGGTTGCCGCGGCGGCCGGACTGTATCGTCGCAGACTCGTGCAGCCCGTGGACGGCCGACGTCGCGCGGCGGCTCGGCGTGCCACGGCTCGTGTTCCACGGCCCGTCGGCGTTGTACATCCTGGCGGTGTATAGCCTGACCAGGCACGGCGTGTACGACCGCGTCGCCGGCGACCTGGAGCCGTTCGAGGTGCCGGACTTGCCGGCGCCGCGCGCCGTGACGACGAACAGGGCGTCGTCGCTCGGGCTCTTCCACTGGCCCGGGATGGAGAGCCACCGGAAAGACACGCTCGACGCCGAGGCCACCGCCGACGGGCTGGTGTTCAACACCTGCGCCGCTCTCGAGGGCCCGTTCGTCCGTCGCTACGCGGAGGCGCTCGGTGGCCGGAAAGTGTGGGCGGTCGGGCCGCTCTGCCTGATCGACTCCGACACCGAGGCGACGGCGGCGCGTGGCAACCGCGCCGCCGTCGACGCCGCACGCGTCGTCTCATGGCTCGACGCGAGGCCGGCGGCGTCCGTGCTCTACGTCAGCTTCGGCAGCATCGCCCGCCTGCATCCACCGCAAGCCGCCGAGCTCGCCGCGGGTCTGGAGGAGTCGCACCGGCCGTTCATCTGGGTGACCAAGGACGCCGACGACGACGACTCCGGGTTCGACGCGCGGGTGGCGGACCGCGGCCTTGTCATCCGTGGCTGGGCGCCGCAGATGTCCATCCTGTCCCACCCGGCGGTGGGCGGCTTCCTCACCCACTGCGGCTGGAACTCGACGCTGGAGTCGCTCTCCCATGGCGTGCCGCTCCTGACATGGCCGCACTTCGCCGACCAATTCCTCAACGAGTGCCTCGTCGTCGACGTGCTCGGCGCGGGCGTCCGCTCCGGCGTGAAGGTGCCCACCACGCACGTCGACGTCCAAAACCCGGTGCAGGTGCGGAGCGGCGAGGTGGCGAGTGCGGTGGCGGAGCTGATGGGCGACGGGCCCGCGGCGTCCGCGAGGCGCGTGAGGGCGAGGGAGCTCGCGGCGGAGGCGAGGGCGGCGATGGCGGAGGGCGGGTCGTCGGTGCACGACCTCGCCGACATGGTCCGGCACATCGCGCGGAGGAAGGAGCGTGAGAGGGACATGGTTGCAGTTGATCCGCCGCCGCCGCCGGAGGGCATCGCCAGCGGCCATGGCAAGATGGCGTCGCCGTCAGTGGCATCAAAAGTCGCGTGAATTTTAGTTGCATGCGAGTGTTAACTGTAGTATAAACGACAATGGCAATAATAATGATGCATCAAATCTCTCCATAATTCAATCGATCTTTGTTGTTTTAGTTTTTTTTCTGCAGATCGCAAATTCGAGACAAATTCTAGGCAAATCCTGTTAAAGTAATTAAAACAGTGGCTGCAATATGTACCAGTGTACCTACTACACCTTTGGTGGAAATCAACTTAAGATGACTAAAAGCCAGCAAGTTGGTGTCCAAACCGATTCGATGGCGTCACAAACTAGCTCGTTTCTTTCATTAATTTAGCTGTATCACATTCAGGTTGTTGGAGCTATGGCCATGAAAAAAAGCGAAAAAAAACTTACAGGTAATTATATGTACGTTACTAGCTGTCTTAAATATAATAATAATACTGAAAAAATATAATATGATGATAAAACCCTAAAATCAACTTTAAAATTCAAATTTGGCTATGGCTGATAAGCTAACAAACAAACGATAATTTTTTAATGAGCAAATAATTTACATATGTTTTAGACCAAATATTGATCATGAAAATGCAGCTAAAAATATGCTTTTGAAAAATGTCGGTACAAATATGTGGCTTAGAAAATATATCACTTACCACTTTGCTCTGTACATTGTTTATAGGGACAGAGGCTCCCTGATTTTGCGCAGTTTGCAGTTGTGCAACGGGATATAGCAAAGTGGGACCCTGTCAACGACAAAATTTGACATATTCTATTATATATGGGCGAGATTGGCAGCGTGATTTTGGTAAAAAAAACAGAAAGTTTCCACCAACAGTGAAAACTTTTAATAAATTGGCACTCATAAACCGGTCTATACAAACGCAAATTTATCATGTATATTACTCTATCCATTCCAAAATATAACAACATCTGGCATTCAAATTTTGTTTCAAAATATAACTTCTTCTTCAACTACATTACCTTCTCAACCAATCAAAAACCTCCCATCATTCAAATTCTTCACCAACATTTTCTTCTCAACCAAACATAACATTTTTTCGTTTAAATCTACCTACTTTCTTAATATTCGTACCCAAGCCTAAAACTCTATGATGGACTAATCTAAACTAATATTGTTATTTATCCCTATCGACTGGTCTGGATAAGTCGACATCATTTAAATCATTGTTGTTAGTATAGATTGATTAATATATCTATCACCGTGAAAAACAATGAAATATTTGTTTAGCTTGGTGATGCATCAGTTAGGTTTGACGTAGTCAAAGTTGTAAGAACTAACTTGCTCTCGGATTACCGATAAGAGTAGTATCGGAGTTTCAGCCTATCTTGCCTGATATAATTGTTTCGTTTAAGATCACATAATGTCTTTTATATATATTTTATCTTATATAAGTTTATCAATCCTTTAAATCTGGTAAGCTTGTTATTAATCTCGTCTTGTCTTGGTTAAGTATGATCTGTTGAGGTTGTAACTTGTTTAATATATTTAATTAAGGTTGATAGTATTATATAAGGTTGTATCGGAGTTATAGCCGATACGTTATCTTTAATCACCTAAGTTACTCTGTTGGCTATGATATAAATATATACGATTATTAATTTATACGATTCTTGATTATAAGCAATTAATAGTGTCTTGGTTAGGTCTAATCTATTGTAATTGCTTTTATTTAAGAGAAAAATTAGGTTACTAATTTCATGACATTTACCACTACAGCATATTGTAATCGAGTTAGGTTTAACTTACATTTATCTACACATTGGCTAGTTATTTAGATTATATAATTATGTAACAATCGACTTTAACATCATCAATCTTATGATGCATCGGTTGGGTCCGATCTATTGGATTGGTTTTATAAGAGAAAAATTATTTATGATTATATTTAATCTAAATCTAATCTATGAACGACAATCTTTTATAATTTATAGTCGATTCATTCATACTCTAGTTTCCGATGAGTAGATTCCCAGCCCTTTGAAATGTGCATCATAAGCATCACTATCCCGATTCTTATCCACATCAGCAGAACCATCTTCGACAAATTCGAACACATGGGAGTGGGAGGACACTGCCGGATCGAACACCAAGCGAGTGGTCTGTCTCTTATCAGACCAGCCAGAGTTGGGCAGGGCGACCCATTGTTTAGTGGCAGGATTGACCACTAGATAATCGAATCTCCACCGATCGATAAGCCTCCAGCAGCGGCAGAGGAGGAGCCATTGCAGTTGTCCATGAAATCGAGACTGTCACACCTGGGTAGGAAGGGAGCGAGGCGTCGACGAGAGGGCGGCCTTTCCCTGTGACGTTGGTGAAGGAGTCGGAGTGGAAGAAGCCGGCGAGGTTGGTGTTGAGGTGATACCGCGACAGTAGGTGGTGGTGGTCGAGGTGGGAGATGACACAAAGCCACCGCCTGCAGATGCACTTGAATGAATTTTTGGGATTTTTAATTTTTTATTAAAATATTTGCAAAAATAATTTTATTTTTGAACTTTTGCAGAATTAGACGCCCGTCGTTATCTGGGGAGGCGTTTTTTTAAAAAGTTGTCCTCCTAGAGAGCGATTTTAATGACATGGCAAACGACCGTTGGGCCGTCGTCTGTCGCGGAGTGCCATTTAGCACCCACTCCTTTTGCACGACCCCCTAGGGGAACTGTAAAAACCGTCCTCCTCGAGGGCGGCAAGGGGGCCTCCTGCAAATTTGCCATCTTGGCCGCACCTTTTTGCCGGCGGCCCCCTAAATGAACAGAAAAAATCGCCCTGCACGAGGGTGGCAAGGGGGCAAAAATGCAAATTGACGCGCGTACGGTAGACGGCGGCCAACGGTCATCGCCAAATCATTAAAATCGCCTTCTAGGGGCGATTTTTAAAAACACCCTCCCGGAGGATGGCGGGCGACTACTTTTACAAAATTTCAAAAACAAAAATTATTTTTACAAATCTTTTAATAAAAAAATTAAAAATCACAAAAATTCCACTTGAATCAGCAAAGCTACTTGTATGGCACACGCGAGAGGATCTCGACGAGGAGGTCGTCAGTGAGCTTCTCCGCCGGCGGGATCCACTCCCTGGAATCCCCCTCCACTATTGAAGCTTAAACCTCGATCGATCACTTTGTATCTAGGACTTAGTTCCCTTTCCTGCATGTTCTGTTTTTTGTAGCACGCCTTTTTGGCGCCAAGTGTTGAGCCCGTCGTGCACGATCGCGGCGTGGGTGCGTTTGTAGACGTCGTGTGGTACTAGCGATGGCCATGGGATGGCGTGATCCGGTAGATGCGCAAGCACCGCACGTTCTAACCTTTGCTTTCATAAATAGCAATCAAGAAAACGAAAATCGTCGCTGGTTGTTGGAGTGGAACCAATTCTCTATGTTCATCCGTATTCTTCGTGTTCCAGTGAAATTCGAGTGTGTTTCAGGGTCCAGCTATTCGATCTTCGGCCAGTGTTCGTCCGGTGGATCGACGACAATTGGTATTAGAGCAAGGCGATCACGAGGGCCATGTCGGTTTACTCTGCGCCCGCCACCGGCGGGCGATCGCCATCACCGCCAGCACGACATCACCCGTGCCTCTCTGTCTTGCCTCCGCCACGCGAAGGCCGTCGCACCGATGGTGTTGTTGTCGAGCACGTCATCAAGGAGAGCGGTCGCGGCAACGTCACCTACCCGATGCTCATCCGCGTCAACTATCAGGAGTGGGCGCTCCTGATGCGGGTAAATCTCCAAGCCCAGGGCCTTTGGCACGCCATCGATCCAGAGGAGGGGGAAGAAGTAGAGCACCGCAAGGATTGCCTCCTGCTCGCGGCCATCCTGCGAGTCGTGCCGCCGAAGATGCTCGGCTCTCTGGCGCGCAAGCGCACGGCGTGGTCTGCCTGGGAGGCGGTGAAGATTGTGCGTGTCGGCGTTCAGCGGGTGCGCAGATCAAACGCTGCGCAGCTGAAGGAGTTCGACGACATCTCCTTCAACGATGGCGAGACCGTTGATGACTTCGCCCTGCGCATCGTCGCCCTTGCCAACCGTATCCACGCCATCAGCTGCACCGTCACCGACGCCGAGATCAACAAGTGGTTGCTGCAGGCGGTCCCCGACTACCTCTCCCAGATCACCATCGCCATCGAAACCTTCCTCGACATCGAGAACACACCAGTGGAGGAGGTGGTGGGCCGCCTTCGCCAGGTGGAGGAGTGCGCACTAAGGAAGAATAAGCCTCAAGCCCCTGCCGCCGGCGAGGCCGTCTACGACAAGCAGGGTCATCTGTTGCTTTGCGAGGAGGAGTGGAGGGCCAAGCTCAAGATCAGCGATGGGAGCAGCTCTAGCGGCGGCGGCGAGAAGAAGTGGGGGAAACAGCGGTGTGTCACGGCGCGACGCTCCCCGTGACCCGAACAAGCCACCGAAACCCCCTGTTTCAGGTGCGACAAGGTTGGTCACTGGGCTAGGGACTGCCCGTGTGGACCCCCGATTTTGAGTCGGGAATCTTTCGTGTTTATAGTACCATTTCCTGGATCAAGTAGTTGGTACCCATGAATGCGATCTTGGATAATCAAGTGCACATGCACGAATAGTCTCACAATACCATTATTACATAAATAGGCCCGAAGGCGTTGTTCATCCCACGGACCTTATGGTCCGAATACAACATAAAAACGAGTTTAGATAAGGCGGCGGAAAGAGGCGCGCTTGTCCATTGCCACGAGCAACGACCGGAGCTAAAGTCTAATATGCGCCGTCGCCTCGTCCTCCCGATGATAAGCGTATGGATCTTCCGGCTCTTCAACTCCATCACCGGGAGGTTTGTGCGTATAGCAAGGGTGAGTACCAACCGTACTCAAGCAAGCCAACACAGAATTGATGCATATGATAAGGTTATTCAAAGAACATGGCTAGGGTTACTTTTGCGTAAAGCCGCCACCATTCTTTTCACAAACCTATAGTCTAGCCAAGTCAAGTTTAAGTTCATAGTTCATTAACCCGGTGACGGTTCTGTCTACCATCCATCGTGATTCCAAGGATGGCTTCCCGCCTCCGGTTCGTTATGATTTTCTGGGGAGTCCACCCCTTCTCGTATTCTTGAGAAGTTGATCCACCAGCGCATAAAATCATCATCATGCAAACCCATCCCAGTAATTTTAAGTTCAAAGTCTAGCCATGCGAAAGTCTTGTCACGATGCTCAATATCC
This sequence comes from Oryza australiensis, assembly GCA_019925245.2. NCBI lineage: Eukaryota > Viridiplantae > Streptophyta > Magnoliopsida > Poales > Poaceae > Oryza > Oryza australiensis. Next base: position 812,387 of record JAIFGZ020000229.1, on the reverse strand, counting down.
GCGAGCACGGCTATTCGAATAGATTGATTCATTCACACCGCAAGGGATGTACACTTTACCCGTACTGCGACAGCCCAACAAATGAGCCTACGCCTCAACACATGAGACGGTCACGGCAAAGCCTTTCGATAACCTCACTTTGCGTACCCGCTCCATGAACTTATGCCCTCATGCACTCTAGCCGTCCTTTTCTAGCGGTGAGAGGAGTTCGCGCACCGGGTAAGGGAAGACATTTCCAATCTTTAAGTTTAATTAACGTAGTTTAATTCCACCATTCATAACAAAGGCCGCAGCCTCATCCTCATCCCATAACCACATCATAGAGAACCATCTATGCAAGGATACCGCTCTCGCTCGGCTATCTAGTCGGCTAGGTCTATACCCATTCGAGAAGTACGGTTGTGCGGCTCGTTTCCGGCTATCTCATGGCTCGGTCCTTAATTGACCAGGGTCGGCACTTGCCTTTTCGGAATCCACCCAAATCATCCGGCCGCCCGTCTAAAACATTTGTACAAGACTTTCAATTTTCATCAAACTTAATTCATCATGGTCATGTGGCGCTCATGTCTCCACATGCCGAATCTCAACTACCTTCCCTAAGGTAGTTGCCCAAGCACAAAGCTTTTTCATAAAGTCATGAGTATGCATAAATCTAAGTATAGCATGGCTAGCGCATCAAGTTATGCTTCGGTTATTTGTATCACATCGCGAGTTACAAGGAGTAATTCTAAAGGTAAACAATAGCAAGGTATGGCATAACAAGTATAGGTAACTCGGTAAAGCATGCATGTTTAAAGTTTAAAATAACATCATTTCGCAATTGGGATCAATATGTTCAAAGGGTGTGATGACTTGCCTTGCTCGCGACCTTCTTGACTTGTGTCTTCGGCGTACTCAACGGCTTCCTCGGATTCTATACATACGTGCGAAGGATCCAATTGAATTCGATTAGAATTCAAATAAAAACCATCAAAATCAAATAAATCGCCAAAGCGGTACCTACGGCGAATCTATGGTCGTAAACGGATCAATGATCGGGTTTTGCTAAAGTCCGAGTCGAAACGAGTGAGTTGCAATGATTTGAACTCTTGTGTTCTCTTGCGATTTCATTTATATGGGGTGGCCTTATCCCTAGTTAATGTAAGTTTATCGGCATTATAACGATGATCCAAAAATGTCTATTTGACAAAAAGGGTAACGATAGTGTTTATGTTGATTTCCGGTTGCATTCTTAATCCTTCTGTACTTGGTGTCGTGGTCTAATTAAAATAGGACGAGGAGGATTTTATGAAGCAAATTAAATATCGAATGTATATGTCGCAAAAGGGGTTAATCGGGGTTTATATGAGATAGTTTATAATTCTTTGAAAAGATTCTTGATTTGTGGATATAAATTAAATGAATGAATGGCCTCACAAAGATATATAAATATTTTGGAAATTTATTAGATTAAAAGTTCAAAGTCTAAGTAAATATAAACTTCACAATTATTTGCAAAGAAATTTTAAAAGTAAATAAATAAACCCCTTCAAAAGGTGCAAAATCTGTAAATAGAGTTTTAGAATAGTTTAAAAGAGTATAAATATTTTCCTAGGATTTTTACTAAGCTTATTCTTATTTCTAATCTCCTTAGAAAAATTAAATAAAAATTTTCAAAAAATTTTGCCTAAGCCGGAATCGAACCAGCACCCTCCCCTCACTCGGCTCGGCTCAAACCACCGAGCTAGCGAGCCGTTCTCGCTCCCTTTCCTCCTTTCTTTTCTCTTCATCCTTCCATCTTCTCCTCGGCGAGGCCGACGGTGCGGCATGGCCGAACGACGGCGAGGGGATCGGAGCTCGGCATCAAGCTAGCCTTACACCATCTACATGACGCGGGGAGTCCGTTTCGAGGCACGGCCGGGCTAGTGAGGCGGCGGAGCGGTCCGGCGACGACGAGGCGGCGGGGCGCGAAGGCGCACGGTGCGGCGGCGCTCCGGTGACAATGCGGCCGAAACCAAGGGGTCCTAGAGAATCTACGGGACCCAAGGGTGCTAGCTAGGGGATCGGCTTGGCCGGAAAGGGGCGGTGGTGGTATGGCGACGTGCGCACGGCGGCGGCCAAAACAGAGGGTTCGGCGGCGCTCGCCGACGGTGATTTCTGGCGGCTATTTGGCTCGGGAAACTTTAGGGGAAATATAGCTCAGAGCACGTAGATCGTGGACGTACCTTTAATTCAAGAAGAAATCAATCGAGGGCGACGAATTTTGAGGTTTGCACCGGGCGGCCGAGTTAGGGTTCTACCGACCGGCTCCGATCTCTTGCGAAATTCTAGCGCTATGGTGATTGGATTTTGGGGAAAATTGGAGAGGAGATAGATGAGACGATATGGCACAAATTTTGTGTTGTGAGTTTCGGCCGAGGAGTGTTATTTATAGCCGACCACGCGAGCTCGAGCTCGGCGGCCAGGGCAGCAGCGCTAGGGTGACGCATGCGCGAGTATGGGAGGGGTGAGGCCGACGCACGGTGGGCATGGCTACAGCACGGACGGAGTGGCACGGTGGTACGGCGCGGCGTGGTCCGACGCGGCCACAGGCGACGGCATTGACGCGGCGCGCGCGCGTGGTACGGCGAGGCGACGGCGCGGCGCGGCGCGCGCGCGCGACGCGCGCGCACAGCGCGAGGACGTCGTCGAACACCGCATACGCATGAACAAGTGTACTTTCTCTATTTTCCCGAATTTTGAAATCCTATTTTCTATTTCCATTTCCTTCCACTCTAAAAATTCAAAATAAATTTCAATATTTCCAAAATAATTTTGAGATTATATTTTCAAACTTTTTCCCCACTTTTTATTGTTCAAAATATATTTTTCTATTTTTATTTCTTCTTTTAAAATCAATAATTTGGGGTCTTTGATTAATTTTTTTGAATTCATATTTCCTTGTCAAAAATATTTTTATCCCAATTCCAAATATTTATTATTTTTCTTCCACCAGTGGTTTAAACCAAAATATATTCTTTTCAAGAATCTTTTGTAAATCTCCAAAATTAATATGTTTACCCTTCTTCAAATTTATATATATATATATATATTTTGAATTATTTCCCAAGGGGGTCTCAAAGCTTAGGGGTTTAATTCAACTTCCCTTCAAAGCAATTCCAAAAGAAATTCTTACGCAACGAATTGACAAATAAAATTGAAAAACACGATAAGAAGCAATGATTCCAAAAAGTTTTTGCGAGTCCCAATTTTCACGTTCCGAAGTCTACTCCTTCGATTTTCGGGATGTTACAAAACCTACCCCTAACAATAAATCTCGTCCCCGAGATTGCTTACGGCTTGCTGAATAGGTGTGGGTATTCCGTCCTCAGGAATTCTTCGCTCTCCCAGGTAGCTTCTTCTTCGGTGTGATTACTCCATTGTACTTTGTACATGCGCCACGACTTAGTTCGTGTCTTCTTTTCTGCTTCGTCTAGTATCTTGATTGGATGTTCTGGATAGGTAAGATCACTGTGGACATGGATGGCTTCTAAAGGAGCTTGCTCTTCTGGTACCCGCAAACATTTCTTCAATTGTGACACGTGGAACACTGGGTGGACATCGGAGAGATTCTCGGGCAGTTCCAATTGGTAAGCCACTTCTCCTCTCCTAGCGTTTATCAAGAATGGGCCCACGTATCGTGGTGCGAGTTTCCCTTTGACTTTGAACCTCTGTGTTCCCCGTAATGGTGAGACCTTCAAATACACGTAGTCACCTTCTTTAAATTCCAATTCTCTTCGTCGGGTATCCGCGTAGCTCTTTTGTCGTGATTGAGCAGCTTGTAGTCGGTCCGGATCGGCGAACCTTTTCCTCGGCCTCCTTGATTATGTCGGGCCCGAATACGGTTCGTTCACCGGTTTCGACCACATCAATGGGGTTCGACATCGGCGACCAAATAGAGCTTCGTTTGGCGACATCTTCAAACTGGCTTGATAGCTATTATTATAAGAGAACTCGGCGTACGGTAAGCATTTCTCCCAATCCTTGGTGAAATCCAATGCACAGGCTCTCAGCATATCTTCCAGTACTTGGTTCGTCCTTTCGCCCGCCCATCGGTCCTGGATGGTAGGCGGTGAAAGCGAGATGACTTCCGAGTGCCTCGTGGACTTTGCTCCAAAAATGAGATGTGAATTGGGTACCACGATCCGATATGATCTTCTTTGGTACACCGTGAAGACATACAATCCTACTCATATATAGTTCCGCCGCTTGGCGCTGTTGTAGTTAGTTTTCACCGGTATAAATCGCGCTTTGGTGAGCCGATCTACTATTACCCAAATGGAATCGTAGCGCCGTAGTTTTGGGTAGTCCCACTATGAAATCCATGCCTATCTCGTCCCATTTCCATTCGGGAATCTTGAGTGGCTGCAGCAAGCCACCGGCCGTTGATGCTCGGCTTTCACCCTTTGGCACACATCGCACACGGCTACGTATTCGGCTACATCTCTCTTCATATTGGGCCACCAATATTCTCCTTTCAAGTCTTGGTACATTTTCGTGCTTCCGGGATGTAACGAATATGCCGATTCGTGGGCTTCCTTTAAGATCAATCCTCAAACCGCCTTGTTCAGCACACGATTCTTTTCTTGTACCACAGATTCCCTTGTCATCCACTGAAAACTCCCGAGCGCGTCCACGCCATGCGTTCCTTAATTTCCGGGTTTCCTCATTCCCTTTTTGGGCTTCCTCGATTTGAGTTCTCGTTGGGGTTGGATTTCCAATGAGTTCACTTCTCCGTGAGGAATCAGTGCATTGAGTCCGGCCATTTCTTCTTGAAGTTCGCGGCCATACCTCCCAATCCCATGTGGTTGCATTGGGCTTTGCGGCTCGGCGCATCGGCCACTACATTTGCCTTGCCGGGATGATAATGGATTCCTAGACTGTAATCCTTGATCAACTCCAGCCATCGCCTCTGTCGTAGATTGAGATCAGGCTGAGTAAAGAAATATTTTAGGCTCTTGTGATCGGTATACACATCACAGTGGTTTCCGATCAGATAGTGTCTCCAAATCTTCTATGCATGTACAACTGCGGCTAATTCCAGGTCGTGTGTGGGATAATTCTCTTCGTGAGGTCGTAACTGCCGAGAGGCATACGCTACGACCTTCCCTCTCGCATCAATACTCCTCCCAATCCTTGCCGGGATGCATCACAAGTACATCACGAAGTCCTTCCGGTTGTTGGGTAAAGTCAAGATTGGAGCAAGTGGTTAACTTTTCTTTTAACTGGTCGAAGGCTTTTGGCACTTCTCATTCCATTCAAACTTCTTTTCCTTCTTCAGAAGTTGAGTCATAGGTCGGGCTACAGTGGAAAACCCTTCGATAAACCGTCGGTAATAACCGGCCAAGCCCAAGAAACTCCGAACTTCTGTCACTGACTTGGGCGCCTTCCATCCCGTAACGGATTCGACCTTGGCGGGGTCTACGGCTACTCCACCGGCTGAAACCACGTGACCAAGAAAAGCGACTTCCTTGAGCCGAACTCACATTTGCTGAACTTTGCATACATGGTGCTCTCGTAGCTTTTCCAAGACTAGTCGTAGATGCTCCGCGTGTTCCTCATCGTTCTTGGAGTAGATAAGTATATCGTCGATGAACACCACCACGAATTTGTCCAGTATTCCATGAATACCTTGTTCATCGATTCATAAAGTAGGCGGGGCATTGGTTAATCCAAAGGACATCACTGTGAACTCGTATAAGCCATAACGTGTAGAGAACGCCGTCTTAGGAATGTCTCCGCTCTAATCTTTAATCGATGATATCCCGACCGTAGATCAATCTTGGAGAATACCTGCGCACCTTTAAGTTGATCGAATAGGTCATCGATTCGAGGTAGCGGGTACTTGTTCTTGATAGTTACTTCATTCGGCGATCGGTAATCCACACACATTCTCATACTCCCATCCTTCTTTTTGACGAAGAGTACGGGGCTCCCGAGAGAGAAGAGCGGGGCGTACAAATCCCTTCTCTTGTAGTTCCCTTATCTCGCTTTTTGAGTTCCTCTAACTCGTTGGCCGGCATTCGATAAGGTCTCTTGGATATGGGGGCGATGTGCATTAGATCGATGATAAACTCTACGTCGCGATCCGGGGCATTCCGGTAATTCCTCGGAAATACATCCGGGTATTCTTGTACTATGGGCATTCCGCCTAAGGGCGATGGTGAACACTCCCGCAGCTTGTTCACATAGCTTTGGGTTTTGATCCATAGTTATGCTCATCGGTGATCCCCACGGGGTGGATACCGTGACTTCCCTTCGATGCAGTCTATGATTCCATTATTTTTGGCCAACCAATCCATTCCGAGTATGACATCTATGGTCCGGGGTGATAGCACCATAAGGTTTGAGAGAAACACCACGTCTCTAATCCGTATGGGCACATTAATGCGGCATGGGGTACGGTTATGTCTCCCGGTGAGTGTACCAACATTGGCCTCTTAAGTGCTACTTGGTGTAGGTGGTGTTGTTTGCTTACTTGGGAAGATATGAATGAATGCGAGGCTCCGAATCGAATAAAACTTTAACTGGTGCAGAGTTGATAGAGAACATACCCATCAATACGCTCTGGTCCTCCCGAGCTTCTTCCGCCCGCACATGATTCACCCGACCACGTCGAAACCCGGTGGCGGCCTCGTTGGGTAGCGGGGTCCCGAATGCACCTCGTCCCGCCGCGAGGGTGGGGTTCCTCGGACGGGCGTTGCATTGGCGCCGGTGCGTACAGGGCGTTGCGTGGTTTTGGGCAGCTATTGGAGTAGTGCCCGAATTCCCGCAATTAAAACGACTCACATTCCTTCTTCCCGGAGCGGCTAGGGTTGGTGTGGACGTACGAAACTGAGGTGTAGCTGACCTGTTGACATGGTCGGAAGCGGAAGGACGTCCGGTTACCGGAACGTTTGGCTTCCATCCAGACGGAGTGTCTCCTTTGGGGCGTTGTGGCGTCCCCTGAAATGGGCGAGCCATAGCGAGCCTCCTCTTGCGGTTATTGTCTACCACCTTTTGGTCATGCTCAAGTCGGACGACCTTGTTGATGAGGCTTTGGAACCGGTGTGATCCCGCCCGATCATTGGTCCCCTCGGTTCGTCATTTAGTCCTTCAATGAATTTGTCTATCTTTTCTTCCTCGTCGCAGTCACTTTGGTGGCATAACGGGCAAGTGGGTGAACTTGTTCAAATATTCTTGTACCGAGGTGTTCCCTTGACGCAGTCTGCGGAACTCGTTTTTCTTCATCCTCATCACTGCAGCTGGCACGAAATTCTCACGAAACGCAGCCGTGAATTCCTCCCATGTTGGTTCGCGGCGTCTTCGGCTCGTGTCTCCTTGTAGGTGTCCCACCGAGTCACTCGCGGGACCCTCCACGGTTAGTAGCGAAGACAACTCTATCGGCTTCTCGGACTCGACGAGGGTTAGCTTCTTCTCTATCACTCTTAGCCAATCTTCGGCGTCCATAGGTTCTTCGGCCGTGGAAAAAGTGGGCGGCTTAGCTCTCATGAATTCCCCGACTCGATCCTCCTCGACCTCCTTGATTATTGGCAATCGCTTGGAGTAGCGGGTCCGCATAGCCATGACCTCCGCCGGGTGGAGGGTTAGGTTCCGCGGGTTCTCGTTGGTTGCCGCGGCTCTGCGACGATGTGCCATCCGAAGAAGAGAGATGAATTTAAGAGAGCGGACTAGTTTAGGTTATGGTTCACAGAAATTTTTCTTCAAGTTCTTTCGAATGATCTTCACTCAACGAAAGGTGAAATAATAATAAGCATACGAATTAAGACATCGCAAGGCGATGCCGTTCATCATATTACATAAGGGGTACATGGATGTACACACACGTCCTTCATGCCAGATAGCAATAATAACGTATCGTTCAACTACATCAACTAATTAAGGGTAAATAGGAAGTGCTTTCGCGAGCCGGGAAGGTCCTTCCGCCTAGTCATCCAACCACCCGCAAGAGCCGTGCCGGAAGTGGGTGGTCTGCTGTGAAGCAAACCGAAGTCCCCACGGCTCGGAGGTGGTGGCCTCGGAGTCACGCCGAACCTTCCGACTCGGTGGCCGCGTACTCTTGCGAGCGATCGGCGGGTGAGGGGCCTCCCGTGTGAGTCGGGCGACGAGGGGAACTTCCTCCTCCATTGAGTCGGTGTCGCTAGACTCCCATTTGATCTCCATGGGCTCGCCTCGGACTCCGTATCGGTGTAGATCGGATGGGGTTACCCTCTCCGATCCGGCTCGGATGGTACGTACGGAGCTCGGGGTGGGTCCCATGGATGTAGCAGCAGTGGGGTCGACCAGGTATGGTGCAGGCTCTGTGCTCAACATGAAAGCTTGCTCCATCATAGCTTGAAAAGTATCAAAGCTTGCTGGGGTCATATGGTAATAGTGGTCGGGCACGGGGCGGGATGTGATGGTACGGGCTCGGTGGAAGTACTGCGGCGTAGACGGGGCGAGTGCGCATTTGTTCCTCTAGCTTGGTTGATCTTGTTTGCTCTTCTGAGCTGCTCTTCCAGCTCCACGGAGCCTCCCCTCGGGCCATGTAGCGGTCAGAGAGTTGCTCATGCTTGAGCACCATTGGCTGCGGTGAGTCTGCGGCATGCTTATCTGGTCTCCGCGGCCTTGGTGGCTGTTGACCAGATCATTGAGGCGTGACTGCTGATCGTTGATCTCGAGAAGGGCCTCCTCGTAACAGTCGTCTGCTGTCTCTGCCCAACGTGATAGACGCGTGACCATCGGGTTGTAACGAGGGGTAGCCTCCACGGTGCGACGGGTTGCCCTCTTCGCGGTAAGGATGATGCACGAACTCGTCATTGTGAGTTCGGCACGGTGTTCCGCATTAAGGCGAAGGAAAGCCTCGCGAGCCGCATCCCGAATAGCGCTTCGCTAGGTCCGGTGGTAGCGGGTATGGAAGCGATAAGATGTCTCGCTTCCCATACGGGCTTCTATGGATACAGTTGCCTCCCGTGCTGGATACTCTTCGGAGCCATGCCTTTTGGTGTGATAGGTGGGTGGTTCCGGGTACCTCAAGCACCATAGTAGGGACTGGAGTTGGACCACGAACCCTTCGTCCCGCGGAACAGTGACTTCCCAAGTTCCGTCGTGGTTGGACATCTGCTTTTATAGGCAACTTGGGGTTAGCTGGAGAGAGCTATCATAATCATTTGGCAAAAAGAAATACAGATGTAGGAAAGATATATTTGCATTTTCGGAAATAATAGTTCAAAACTGATCCTACTGTAGGGATATTTCCCTTTGGCCAACTGGTTAGGGGTAGGGCGCCATTTGGTCTTAGCCTACGGTCGCATGGCTCTGATACCAGCTCTGTGGACCCCCGATTTTGAGTCGGGAATCTTTCGTGTTTATAGTACCATTTCCCTGGATCAAGTAGTTGGTACCCACGAATGCAGTACTGGATAATCAAGTGCACATGCACGAATAGTCTCACAATACCATTATTACATAAATAGGCCCGAAGGCGTTGTTCATCCCACAGGACCTTATGGTCCGAATACAACATAAAAACGAGTTTAGATAAGGCGGCGGAAAGAGGCGCGGCTTGTCCATTGCCACGAGCAACGACCGGAGCTAAAGTCTAATATGCGCCGCGCCCTCGTCCTCCCGATGATAAGCGTATGGATCTTCCGGCTCTTCAACTCCATCACCGGAGGTTTGTGCGTATAGCAAGGGTGAGTACCAACCGTACTCAGCAAGCCAACACAGAATTGATGCATATGATAAGGTTATTCAAAGAACATGGCTAGGGTTACTTTTGCGTAAAGCCAGTTTTCACCATTCTTTTCACAAACCTATAGTCTAGCCAAGTCAAGTTTAAGTTCATAGTTCATTAACCCGGTGACGGTTCTGTCTACCATCCATCGTGATTCCAAGGATGGCTTCCCGCCTCCGGTTCGTTATGATTTTCTGGGAGTCCACCCCTTCTCGTATTCTTGAGAAGTTGATCCACCGCCGCATAAAATCATCATCATGCAAACCCATCCCAAATTTTAAGTTCAAAGTCTAGCCATGCGAAAGTCTTGTCACGATGCTCAATATCCGCGAGCACGGCTATTCGAATAGATTGATTCATTCACACTGCAGGGATGTACACTTTACCCGTACTCGCGACACCCAACAAATGAGCCTACGCCTCAACACATGAGACGGTCACGGCAAAGCCTTTCGATAACCTCACTTTGGCGCATCGCTCCATGAACTTATGCCCTCATGCACTCTAGCCGTCCTTTTCTAGCAAGTGAGGAGTTCCAGCACCCGGGGTAAGGGAAGACATTTTCAATCTTTAAGTTTAATTAACGTAGTTTAATTCCACCATTCATAACAAAGGCCGCAGCCTCATCCTCATCCCATAACCACATCATAGAGAACCATCTATGCAAGGATACGCCTCCGCTCGGCTATCTAGTCGCTAGGTCTATACCCATTCGAGAAGTACGGTTGTCGGCTCGTTTCCGGCTATCTCATGGCTCGGTCCTTAATTGACCAGTGGCACACTTGCTTTTCCAATCCACCCAAATCATCCAGCCGCCCAGTCTAAAACATTTGTACAAGTACTTTCAATTTTCATCAAACTTAATTCATCATGGTCATGTGGCGCTCATGTCTCCACATGCCGAATCTCAACTACCTTCCCTAAGGTAGTTGCCCAAGCACAAAGCTTTTTCATAAAGTCATGAGTATGCATAAATCTAAGTATAGCATGGCTAAGGTTTACGAAGTTATGCTTCGGTTATTTGTATCACATCGCGAGTTACAAGGAGTAATTCTAAAGGTAAACAATAGCAAGGTATGGCATAACAAGTATAGGTAACTCGGTAAAGCATGCATGTTTAAAGTTTAAAATAACATCATTTCGCAATTGGGATCAATATGTTCAAAGGGTGTGATGACTTGCCTTGCTCGCGACCTTCTTGACTTGTGTCTTCGAGCGTACTCAACGGCTTCCTCGGATTCTATACATACGTGCGAAGGATCCAATTGAATTCGATTAGAATTCAAATAAAAACCATCAAAATCAAATAAATCGCCAAAGCGGTACCTACGACGAATCTATGGTCGTAAACGGATCAATGATCGGGTTTTGCTAAAGTCCGAGTCGAAACGAGTGAGTTGCAATGATTTGAACTCTTGTGTTCTCTTGCGATTTCATTTATATGGGGTGGCCTTATCCCTAGTTAATGTAAGTTTATCGGCATTATAACGATGATCCAAAAATGTCTATTTGACAAAAAGGGTAACGATAGTGTTTATGTTGATTTCCGGTTGCATTCTTAATCCTTACGTGTACTTGGTGTCGTGGTCTAATTAAAATAGGACGAGGAGGATTTTATGAAGCAAATTAAATATCGAATGTATATGTCGCAAAAGGGGTTAATCGGGGTTTATATGAGATAGTTTATAATTCTTTGAAAAGATTCTTGATTTGTGGATATAAATTAAATGAATGAATGGCCTCACAAAGATATATAAATATTTTGGAAATTTATTAGATTAAAAGTTCAAAGTCTAAGTAAATATAAACTTCACAATTATTTGCAAAGAAATTTTAAAAGTAAATAAATAAACCCCTTCAAAAGGTGCAAAATCTGTGTAAATAGAGTTTTAGAATAGTTTAAAAGAGTATAAATATTTTCCTAGGATTTTTACTAAGCTTATTCTTATTTCTAATCTCCTTAGAAAAATTAAATAAAAATTTTCAAAAAATTTTGCCTAAGCCGGGAATCGAACCAGCACCCTCCCCCTCACTCGGCTCGGCTCAAACCACTGAGCTAGCGAGCCGTTCTCGCTCCCTTTCCTCCTTTCTTTTCTCTTCATCCTTCCTTCTTCTCCCCCGGCGAGGCCGACGGTGCGGCATGGCCGAACGACGGCGAGGGGGATCGGAGCTCGGCATCAAGCTAGCCTTACACCATCTACATGACGCGGGGAGTCCGTTTCGAGGCGCGGCTGGGCTAGTGAGGCGGCGGAGCGGTCTGGCGACGACGAGGCGGCCGGGGCGGCGAAGGCGCACGGTGCGGCGGCGCTCCGGTGACAATGCGGCCGAACCAAGGGGTCCTAGAGAATCTACGGGACCCAAGGGTGCTAGCTAGGGGATCGGCTTGGCCGGAAAGGGCGGTGGTGGTATGGCGACGTGCGCACGGCGGCGGCCAAAACAGAGGGTTCGGCGGCGCTCGCCGACGGTGATTTCTGCGGCTATTTGGCTCGGGAAACTTTAGGGAAATATAGCTCGAGCACGTAGATCGTGGACGTACCTTTAATTCAAGAAGAAATCAATCGAGGGCGACGAATTTTGAGGTTTGCACCGGGCGGCCGAGTTAGGGTTCTACCGACCGGGCTCCGATCTCTTGCGAAATTCTAGCGCTATGGTGATTGGATTTTGGGGAAAATTGGAGAGGAGATAGATGAGACGATATGGCACAAATTTTGTGTTGTGAGTTTCGGCCGAGGAGTGTTATTTATAGCCGACCACGCGAGCTCGAGCTCGGCGGCCGGGCGAGCGCTAGGGTGACGCATGCGCGAGTATGGGAGGGTGAGGCCGACGCACGGTGGGCATGGCTACGGCACGGACGGAGTGGCACGGTGGTACGGCGCGGCGTGGGCTGACGCGGCCACAGGCGACGGCATTGACGCGGGCGCGCGCCGTGGTACGGCGAGGCGACGGCGACGGCATGGCGCGGGCGCGCGTGCTGACGCGGCGCACAGGCGCGAGGACGTCGTCGAACACCTGCATACGCATGAACAGTGTACTTTCTCTATTTTCCCGAATTTTGAAATCCTATTTTCTATTTCCATTTCCTTCCACTCTAAAAATTCAAAATAAATTTCAATATTTCCAAAATAATTTTGAGATTATATTTTCAAACTTTTTCCCCCACTTTTTATTGTTCAAAATATATTTTTCCTATTTTTATTTCTTCTTTTAAAATCAATAATTTGGGGTCTTTGATTAATTTTTTTGAATTCATATTTCCTTGTCAAAAATATTTTTATCCCAATTCCAAATATTTATTATTTTTCTTCCACCATCGGGTTTAAACCAAAATATATTCTTTTCAAGAATCTTTTGTAAATCTCCAAAATTAATATGTTTACCCTTCTTCAAATTTATATATATATATATTTTGAATTATTTCCCCCAGCAGGGGTCTCAAAGCTTAGGGGTTTAATTCAACTTCCCTTCAAAGCAATTCCAAAAGAAATTCTTACGCAACTGAATTGGCAAATAAAATTGAAAAACACGATAAGAAGCAATGATTCCAAAAAGTTTTTGCGAGTCCCAATTTTCACGTTCCGAAGTCTACTCCTTCGATTTTCAGGATGTTACAGCCCGTAAAGCCGAAGAAGGCCTTGGCTCACATCATCGAGGGAGAGGAGGAGCAAGCCACCCTCATGATGGCCCGGGTGGAAATTGCGCCGGGTAAGACCAAAATTTCCCCTTTCAATTCGCCGTCGTCTCCCTCTGATGCACTGTCATCCCGCCGTCAGGTCGAGATCGACGAGCGCAAGGTTTTCACGTAGCTGGGTCCTCGTACCGCTGCGGAGTCCCATCGTTGGGTTCTAGACATGGGGCGATGAACCACATGACCGAGGATCACTCTGTCTTCTCCAAGCTCAGCCGCGACATCTGCGGCACTGTGCGCTTCGGTGATGGCTCCGCCACGGATATCGAAGGTTGCGGCTCCGTCGTCTTCAACTACAAGAACGGGGAGCATCACCAGCTGACTGGGGTCTACTACCTTCCCCGCCTCACTGCCAGTATCATAAGTATTGGGCAGCTCGACGAGGTGGGGTGTCGCATCGACATCGAGCACGGTGTCCTCCGCATCTTCGAATAGGGGCGCAAGCTGCTGATCCACGTAAACCGCTCGCCATCGCGCATGTACACCGTCGACCTGCAAATTGAGTGGCTAGTACGGCCACATTGGCTTCTAGTCTCTGCGCTGGCTCGCCAATCACGACATGGTGCACAGGCCGCCGTCGCGAAGCAAGAGCAGGTGTGCGACGTCGCCTCGTCGGCAAGCACCATCGAGCTCCGTTCTCGACCAAGCTCAAGGGCGTGCACGTGGCATCCTCGACCTCGTCCATGGTGACCTCTGCGGCCCCATCTCACCGATGATGCCCGGCGGTAACAAATACTTCTTGCTGCTCGTTGATGACCTTAGCTGCTATATGTGGCTAGTTTTGTTGCCCAACAAAGACCACGCGGCCTCGGCGATCACAAACTTTCAGGCCGGCGTGCAGGTGGAGATAGGGCACAACCTGAAGGCCCTCCACTCCGACCGTGGAGGGGAATTCACCTCCGTCGAATTTGGGTGCCACTATGCGGAGCTAGGCGTCCACCGGCAGCTCACCGTCCCCTATTCCCCACAACAAAACGGGGTGGTGGAGCGCCAAAACCAGAGCATCGTCGCCATGGCGTGATGCATGCTCAAGGCGAAGAAGTTGCCAGGTTACTTCTGGGGTGAGGCTATCAACACTGCGATACACATCCTCAATCATGCACCGACGCGCGCCCTCGACGGGGTGACGCCGTACCAGGCGTGGCACGGCAAGCAGCCGTACGTGCACTACTTCAAGATGTTCGGGTGCGTCGCCCACGTCAAGAACACATGCCCCGGCCTGAAGAAGCTCAAGGACCGCAGCGCTCCTATGATCTTTGTTGGCTACAAATACGTCTCCAAAGCATACCGCTTCTTCGATCCCAACACCGAGCACGTCATCATCTCCAGAGACACCGTGTTTGACGAGGCGGGGGAGTGGAACGAGAACGAGCAGAGCAGCAGCGACGACACCGACACCGAGCCATTCGTCGCTGAGTACTCTGAGTAGGCAGTCACCAGCGCACCAACTATGCACGTGGCTCCATCACCGACTCCAACACCGTCCCCTCACCTGTCCAGCATGTCACACCGCCCCAGCTGAAGACCTGGACCTGGACGACGACCACGACGATGAGGCGCCACTGCGATTCCGTGCCATCGACGCCATCATCGGCGCGGCCTAAACACCAAGCATGGCGCAACGCGTCATTGACAATGAGCTCCACTTCACGTCCGTAGAGGAGCCACCATCGTTCGCCGCGGTGGAACACGAATAGTGCTGGCGGGCGGCCATGATTGAAGAGATGGATGCCATCACTGACAACGCCACCTGGGAGCTTGTGGACCTGTCGCCCGACCACCGTGCAATTGGGCTCAAGTGGGTCTACAAGGTGAAGCGCAACGAGTTGGGCAACGTCGTCAGGCACAAGGTGCGGCTGGGCTACGTCCAACGCGTCGGCATCGACTACGACGAGGTGTTCGCGCCGGTAGCGCGTATGGAATCCATGCGGTTCATGCTTGCGCTCGCAGCGCACAGAGGCTGGGAAGTCCGTCATATGGACGTGAAGAGTGTGTTCCTCAACGGTGAGTTCAAGGAGGAGGTATACGTTGAGCAGCCCGGTGGATTCGTCGGCGACGGTAAGGAGCAAAGTGCTGGGCCTCCACAAGGCGTTATACGGGTTGAAGCAGGCACCCAGGACTTGGAATGCCAAGTTTGATGCGATGCTCGTGTCACTTGGTTTCCAGAGGAGCTGCTCGGAGCATGGCATGTACACGTGCACCAGGGGTGCGTCGCGGCTCATCGTCGGCGTGTACGTTGACGACCTCATCATCACCAGCCATGACAGCAATGACACCGTGCGTTTAAGGCCGAAAGGAAGATGGTGTTCCGCATGAGCGACCTTGGGCTGCTCTCTTACTACCTCGGCATCGAGGTCACACAGGGCACCAACGGGATCATGCTCTGGCAAGCGGCGTACGCGAAGAAGCTGCTAGAACGCGCCGGCCTCAAGGACTACAACCCCGCGCAGGCACCCATGGAGCCACGGCTCAAATTGAGCAAGGTGAGTACCACACATGTGGCACCTTTTTTGGCAAAGGCACGAGCACGATCGACACACCTAAACGCCTTGCGGTGATCCGGAGTCGCCAACCACCTCGATCTAGCAAAGAACTAAAGCAAGATGGGTTTTATAGATTAAACCGGCTAGCAAAGCCAATTTAGACAAAATAATAGATAAACACCCGTCTCGTGGGCAAACGGAAAGTTTTCAAGACAAATTTACAAAGAGGTGTCGTACTCTGCAGGGGCGGACGATTTTCAACGCAAATCGACAAAGATGGACGAACTAATGTAGAAAAAAGTAAAAGAACGATTCAATTGGCTAAAAACTAGAAACTAGATTGATTTTGTGTTGTGTATGTGTTGTTGCCAATTGAACCGACCTTGGCCCTTAAATAGGGGTTGGTCTTGCCTTCCACAGGCCCTTCTCAACATCCAATTCGGGGTAGACACCTTTGAGAACCCGAGACATACCATATGGAGGAAGAAAACCCGAGTACCGACGAATTCGGCTAGGTTTCAGACTCTGCCGGTCAGACTGGCCACATGCCTCTGGTCTGACCGGCCCTAAGGCCCGGTCTGACCGGCCTATACATGGTGGTCAGACCGACCATCCCGAAGGAAACTGAAAGACTTTTCAAACTTTGGCAATTTTCCTATCTCGATTCCTAGGTGCCAATTTTGGGTGTAAACACATGCCCCCTGCCTTTTATGATGAACATCGTGAATCTAAAAGCATAGAACATGTTTATCTTGGGGCGATATTCTAATTACCGGTCGTAGAACTTCCTAAGCATCTTGCCAAACACTCGGAAAGTACTTCTTTAAATATTTACCATTAATAGCTCGCTGAAACCATTCTCCTTGAAGTGTTTCCAGAAAATATGCATTCCCTCGAACGATTCCACATATCCGATAAGGTCCCTCCCAACTTGGCGATCACTTACCGAATTCCTTGGATCGAGAACCCAAATGCAAAATTGTCTTCCATACCAAATCTCCCACTTGGAATGTCTTCGCCTTCACCCTTTTGTTGTACGCTTTGGCCACCCTCTTCTTCTCTTTCTTTATTTCTTCCAAAGCCTTCAAACGTTTGTCAACCACTTCATCAAGATTATCTCCCATCATTAGCTGGTAGTCTTCAGCTGACAAATCGTCTTGCTTTATATATCAAAGAGAGCCAAGATTTACCTCAACCGGTAAAATGGCTTCTTGTTCATAGACTAGCTCAAAAGGGGTTACCTTGGTAACACCATGTTTAGATATTCTATGTGCCCATAACGCCTCAGAAAGCACCTCATGCCATCTCTTGGGATGTTCTTCGATCTTCTTTTTAACTAACTTTAGCAAAGTTTTATTACTAGACTTGGCTTGTCCATTAGCCTGAGCGTAGTAAGGAGAAGAACTCAACAACTTGATACCATAAGATTCGGCAAGATTTTTTACCTCTTTGGACATGAAAGAAGCTCCTTGATCCGTAGTCAACGTTTGAGGAATGTCGAATCTATGTATAATATGCTTCAAAATAAAGTCAATTCCTCCGTATGAGTCATATTCTTGAGCGGCACGGCTTCGGCCCACTTGGTGAAGTAATCCGTCGCAACTAGCATGAACCGATGCCCTTTCGATGACGAAGGATAAATTTGACTAATAAAATCCAAAGCCCAACCCCAGAATGGTCATGGTTTAATAATAGGGTTCAACACCACAGCCGGTGCCAATTGAACATTGCCGAACCGTTGACAGGCTTCGCATCATCTATAATATCTGAAACAATCATAAATTATTTTTGGCCAATAAAACCCCGCTCTCCTAAGCAACCAATTCATTTTATGGGCCGATTGATGTGTTCCACAAATACCCTCATGTACCTCTCCCATAGCCACTTTAGATTGATCACTATCTAGGCACTTCAATAATACCCCATCTATATTTTGGCGATACAACTCTCCATCGAGCAAAGTATACTTAAATACTTGCCGCCGAATCCTTCGATCAATCTTAAGGCTGGGATCCTTTAAATACTGGATCAAAGGTATTCTCCAATCCTCTGCTGTTTCCAGGACACAAATATCTGAATTTAAACTCAATTCGGTCTCTGCATCAACGCCAGTCAGACCGCTGACCACCCATAGTCAGACCGGCCACAGAGCTTCGGTCTGACTGTCGGCCATCTGCGGTTAGACCGGCAACAGTGCGCCGGTCAGACCGCCTGCGATCTGCATCCCTGCCAATTTCGCTCAAAGAATCGTAATCAAGCACCGGTTTTTCTAATACGAAAAATACTCCTCTTTTAATACTATAACCAGATGCTTGTTGAGCCAAATCATTTACTCTAGAATTTTCACTCCTAGCAATATGCTTAATGGCAAAATCATCAAAATTGGCAATAATATCCAAACATTGATCAAGATACATGTTTAGCGACCCATCGAAGCACTTGTAAACCTCGGCAACTTGTTGCACCACCAATTCTGAGTCACCAAACGCTTCTACGTGTGTAGCTCCAACGATCTCCATCACTTGTAAACCGAATAACAAGGCATTGTATTCGGCTTGATTATTTGTACAATAATACTCCAAACGAACCGATGCCTCAAAGCATTGACCATTAGGCGAAATCAAAACTACACCTATACCTTGACCCTCCTTACACGAACAGCCATCAAAATAAATCTTCCAATATGTAACACTGAGCAAGCAAACCTCATCTTCATAAGCAATATCTACATGATGGTCTATTATAAAATCTACCACAATTTGGCCTTTCATAGATTTCAACGGTTCATAAGCCAAATCATACTCAATCAATGCGTACGCCCACTTGCCAATTCTCCCACTTAGAATTGGCCTTTGCAACATATGTTTAACGACATCGGTGTGACAAGCAACTACGCATGTACTAGATAACAAGTAATGACACAACTTGGTACAAGCATAATACAAACAAAGACAAAATCTCTCCACGAAAACATACCTCGTTTTGGCATCTAAAAGACGGCGACTCAAATATATGATTATGTATTCTTTGTCATCTTCCTCCTGCGTCAAAACGGCTCCAATGACTTTGCCTTCAGTAGCAATATATAACCGAAACGGAATTCTGGCTTTAGGCGCTCGCACCATAGGTGGAGTAGATAGATATTTCTTCAAACCCTCAAACGCCTCTTGTTGTGCTGCCCCCAAGTAAAATCGGCTTCTTTCTTCAAACGTAAGATAGGAACAAAAGCATCGATTTTACCTTCTAGGTTAGATATAAATCTCCTTAAGTAATTCACCTTACCTAGCAACTTCTGAACTTCCCTTTTGCATGTCGGCGCTTTAAAATCTTGAATCTTCTCAACCTTCTTAGGATCAATCTCAATCCCTCTCTCATGTACCATGAATCCTAAGAACTTTTCCGCCGACACACCAAAAGCACACTTGAGTGGATTCATCTTCAAACCATACCGATGCATCCTCTTAAAAGCTAATTTCAAATCGGCTATATGACCATCCATGCCATCCGATTTGACAACAATATTATCAATATAGATTTCTAGGATAAAACCTAGCAAATCATGAAAAATCAAGTTCATTGCTCTTTGATATGTTGCGCCCGACATTCTTTAACCCGAATGTCATGACAACCCACTCAAACAACCCAACAAACCCCAGACACCTAAAAGCCGTCTTATACATATCATCTTCTGCCATAAAAATCTGATTGTAGCCGGCATTGCTATCTAAGAAACTAATCACTCTATGGCCCGAAGCATCATTTATTAACATGTCGGCTATAGGCATAGGATATTCATCTCTAGGAGTGGCTTTATTTAAATCTCTAAAATCTATGCATACTCTAATCTTACCACTCCCCTTCTTTTTCTACCGAAACGATGTTGGACACCCATTTCACATACCGGCATGGCCTAATAAACCTCGCCTTCAATAATCGGTCTATCTCTTCTTTGACATGATCATATATGAGAGGGTTAAAGCGACGAGGAGGTTGTTTATAAGGCCTAAACCCTGATTTTATTGGAAGCTGATGCTCAACAAGCTCACGGCTAAGTCCCGGTATCTCATGGTATTCCCACGCAAAGCAATCAACATACTCCCTAAGCAGCTCGATTATTTTAACCTTATAATCGGCTTTCATGTTTTTGTTTACAAAAATCGGCCTTGGAACACTTCCATCTCCTATGTCCACTTCTTCCAATGGATCGGCCGATATAAACCCCTGACCAAGCTTTTCTACTTCATCAAAATCCTCTATGGTCTCTCCAATATCATTCTTTGTAGACCGATATTCTTGCACTCTCTTTTGTAACCACTCTAAATTGGCTGTTTTATTCATCATATAGAGTAATATCTCCTAGCCGTGCTAAACTAGCCGGCTTTGCAGAGATAGGTACAAAATCATCCTTGGAAACACTAATAAAATCAAAGCTAGAAAGATCTAACCCTGACAAGCACTACATATCCCCATGCTTCCATCCTACTGAAACATCGGCCGTTGCAATCTCAGCCGATGTGTCTGCTTGAACAACCTCAACATCATCACCGTCCCATTGAATTAAACATTGATGCAAGGTAGAGGGAACACAACAGTTGGCATGAATCCAACAACGCCCCAAAATAACACTGTAGTTACCTTGCACGTCGACGATGAAGAAAGCAGTAGGCAACGTCTTGTTACCCACCGTGAGCTCTACAGACAGGATCCCCTTAGCCTCAATTGATTCACCATTGAAGTCGTTGAGAAACATGTTGGTCTTCTTCAACTCATCTTCTTCACGACCCAACTTCTTCAACAGTGAATATGGCATCAGGTTCACAGCAGCGCCTCCATCCACTAGTATCCTAGAGACCGGCTTCCCATCAATATGACCCTTATAAAGAGGCTTCATATGATGGTTGGACTCATCGGGTTTCTAAAAAATCACATCTCTTGGACCTAGTGAGAGTTGAGCCACTTCAGCCTCCTCCATGGCACAAAATTCCATGGACAACATGCACACCATACTGATGTCCATACTTTCACCCGGTGATGACACCTCAGCCGATTGTTCATCTTCTTCCTTCTCTTCTTCTTCTTTCCGAACCACCGGCTCTTCACCCTTCGCCGATTTGGACTTCCACACCTTCATTGGTGGTGGCCGCAACTCCTTGAAGGGTTACGCGGAGGCTACGCTAGCCGAAAATAAAAACTTTTTACCGCGCAAACCAGGAACACTTGCAAGTAAGGGCCGATAGATCGTTACCGATTGGAGTGTGCAGCGGAAACAGCCAATCAGGGCTATCCGATCTGGAACAGTGTAGCCAATGAAAGCCGATTCCTGGGGACAGCCGATTCACCAATCAGCCGATTCGCAGATGCCGCAGCCGATCCGAGTCGTCCGACTGTGTTCACGCGCTTCGCTCCGATGCGCTCGACCGCAGCCACGATCTGCGTAGCCGCCTTGCTCAAGTACCACGGCCGATGAACAGCGTGCAACGTAGCGCGCCTCTACCGGTATCCACACGTCCGGGAAAACGCCGAACACCCGTGTGCTAGCACGCGATGCAAGGCTAGGGTTTGGCTCGAAAGTGGGGAGGGTTTTCGTGGAGATTGATCTCGGCGACTTCTGTTGCACGCGATGCAATTGACGTGTCGCAGCTCTCCACCCCTCCCTCCTTTATATAGAGTTGGCCGACTAGGACTAGTGGCCGATCAGGACTCTATTTTGAATCGGATCCTATCCAAATCTCACAGAGTTGGCCGCCCATACGTCGTAAGCCCATAGGACTCTATCCAATTGGATCCCTATCCGATCGAGCCGTATCCGAGTCCAACTTGAATGTCTGTTCTTATCCCCTTAAGCGTGCGACCCGGTTCAGGTATACTCGGTTTCGGCTATAGTCTAACTTAGCCGATCGTCGGCTCGAGTCCAACTCAGCACATCAACAGCGGCGCCTAGCAGCACATATTGACACCATAGTATACAAGAATATAATATCGCCCCGAACTGTAATGTGTACACAAATCCCTTTGCCTCACGATACCAATTAAGCTATAGGCAAGATGTGTGCCATCCCTTAAATAGCTTAACCATTCACTCAAATCGTATTGGATTATCTGTCTGTTGATTGACTCCTCAATCAACTTAGCATGGCCATGCATTTCCATAATCCATTACCTCGAGGGGCCCAGAGATATCTCTCCAAAGGAGGGGCAAATTCCATCTTGATCACTCACATCCCACTCCATGTTTCATAGCAAACCCAAAACTACCTTTATAACTACCCGATTTGAAATAGTGTTTGGTAGTCCCAAAGTAGGCTACTACACATGTTGGAATCCATGGTGATCTCAGGTCTAAGGACTTTGTACCAACACTACCTGAGACCAACTAATGGCACATTAATTCCTGTAGTGTCTCATGGTGGGTCTATCCAATAATGTGTTCTCTAACACATATGTCCTGTTTATTGATTTGGTATCTCCATACCCATGATCTATGAGACATGATCATCAATCAATAAACATGCCGATCTTAGAATCATATTTGTTCCAATAATATGATATATGATCAGGGATCATTTAGAAATAGATTCATACATAAAGAGTCTCATAAATAAGTCACGTACTTATTGATCAATACAAGATGTCTATTTCATGGAACTGAATAGCACTTTATTCATAAATACATAAACATTGACGTAATATCCAACATCTCTATGTTGCCTCTAGAGCATATCACTAACACTCCTCAAATCTTTTGTCTCTTCCATTCTTCGGCCTCCTTCTTCCTCAACTCACTGGCCCGAAGACGCTGCAACCTCCTCCTTTGCGTAGCCGTCAAATCCAAATCCTTATGTATCTACCTTGGCTTTGGCTCTGTTCCAGGCGGTATATAATGTCCTCCATTATTTTTTCGCAAAAAAGAAGCAAAATCAGAACCACCTCTGGCATACTGTCGGTCAGACCAGCTACGGTAACCGATCGGACCGGCTTTGTGCCTGCGGTCAGACCGATCAGAAAACATGGTCAGACCGGAACTAGGCCGTCGGTCAGAACGGCCATCGGGCTGCTGGCCGACCGGAGCGGAGCAACGGTCGGACCGGTCGAGAGGGCTCGGTCGGACCGGCCGCAGTCTTCGGTCGACCGGCAGAGAGTTTGGTCTAACTATTCTCCTGTACAGAACCCTTCCTGGCTTCGGCTCGATTGCCAAAAACCATCTTAGCCTCTTCTCCAAATGGTATTGGCACCTCATGAGATCCTATCTTGACAGTAATTACATCTGAAGCCTTCTCCTCAGACTTAGCACGCTTATGCGCCCTCCTCTCTCTCCCAAACCGATTTCTTGGTGAAAACCGGCTTCCATTTGAAGAGGACGCACCTTCATGAGATGATCTTCTCTCCCTTTCCCATCCTTGATGAAATTGCATTGGAGGCATATGACTATACATTGGTGGTGGTGCCCCCCAAGGCATGAAGTAAGAAAAAGGATAACCTAGCGGCAGCATTGGGCAAGGTCCCCATGGCATGACTTGAGGACAGTGCGGGAACGGCGGCTCCAATGCCCTTGATGAATGGCCAAATCGCTCCCTAGGAGGCAATCTTGGTCTCTTGCCCTTGTTATGCTCTTTCTCCATGCTCCTCTTCTCATACTTGTCTAAGAGCATATCAAAAGTCACCTTTGGCTTCCGGGGTTTCCTTGATGTTGAAGCTTTACCCTCATTTTCTTCCAAACACCAACCTCCAGACTCTTCGGCACAAGCATCTTAGGCCTAGGCTCTCCAACGACAACCTCCTTCCCCTTAGTAGATTCGGCTTGCTCCGGCCGAATCAACACTTTCTTTCCATCGAGATCAACGACATTAACAGGGAAAGGGTCACTGTCAAGCTTCATCTTGGCGCCCTCGGTGAATTTCAACCGTCCTTCTTTTATGGCCGATTGAACTTGTCGACGAAAAACATTACACTCATTAGTAGAATGAGAATAAGAGTCATACCACTTACACTAAGAGCGACGCTTCAATTCTTCTGCTGAAGGTATGATATGGCCTTTAGGCAATCTAATATGCTTCTCTTGCAAGAGATAACCAAAAATTTTATCGCACTTGGCCACATCAAAACTATATTTAATCTCACTTTGCCGATCCTTGCGAGGAGTCGGCATCAAGCTAGAACAAACAAAAGGATTATTTTTGTTAGTCCAAGACCACTCAGCAATGTACATATCATGATCGCCCTCATCAACATCAGAATCGCTATCAGGGCAATCGATCATGCTAACATGAGGCTTTTTATCATTGGGCCTAACAAATCTTTTGCTATCTCTGACCCGGCTTTCCTGAGCCAGGGCCTTTTGCATGACCTGACTAACATCTAGAAATTGTTGGTCATCTAATCTTTCTTTAATGGGGGCAAGTAAGCCACTAAAAGCAAGATCGGCCAAATCTCTCTCAGTTATACTTAAACTAAAACACCGGTTTCTAACATCTCTAAACCTCTTAATGTAATCAGTGACAGATTCATTATATTTTTGCCTAACCGATGTTAAATCACAAAGCCTAAGCTCAGTTTCACAGTATAAAAATAATCATGGAATTTTTGTTCTAACTGAGCCCAAGTATGAATAGAATTAGCCGGTAATGAAGTAAACCATGTAAAAGCAATACCGGACAATGATAAAGAAAATAAGCGCAATTTAAAAGCATCGAAAGTACTAGCTTCTCCACATTACGCTAAGAATTGACCTATATGCTCCCATGTGGTCCTATTATCCTCACCACTGAATTTAGTGAATTCAGGAACTCTATAGCCACGAGGATATGGGACATTATCGAAGTAATCAGGATACGGCTTTTGGTAAACCCTAGCACGATTTATGGGCTCAATTCCAAACGATTCCCTAATAATATTTCTATTTGTTCCTCCATATTTTAAGGCCTTGGCGGATTGGGTAAAGCCGGCGGCCTAAAAAACAGTTGTTGTGGCGCAATATTGCCATATTGGCCATACCCAGTGTCATGCAGGTATCCCCTATTAGGATCATTGTACTAATTGGGAACGTGTGGGGGGACTTGCGCATGAACAGTAGCTACAGGGGGATCGTGCACAGGAACATGGTATAAAATTGAATTGCCCGTAATTGGATCTATTTCCTGTACCGGCACCAGAGCGCCGGTCTGACCGACCAAGGGCCCGATCTGACCGGCCGTGTAGGGCGCGGTCTGACCGGCCATGTAGCCACCGGTCAGTCCGGTGAAGGGGGTGGTCGGACCGGCCTGTAGGCCGGTCTGACCGAGGTGAGGAAAGGTCGAACCGGCCCGTGGACCGGTCTGACTGCTGTAGGATGCGTCGGTCAGACCGGTCGTAGGGCCAGTCAGACCGACAGAAGCCCCAGAACTCACCCCCTCGTGTTGCTGCGTGATTGCCCCATCGGTTTTGCTAAACATGTGATGTACAGGGGCTTGACTAGTGCTTGCAACAGAGGTAAATGGCAAATCGGCCTTGGGAGGGCCGGTTTAGCACCCATGTGAGCATTAAACATCCTATTAAAGCAAGACTCCATAGCGGATTCAATCTTATTATTGACGGCGGCAGTGACAGACTCATCCACCGTACTTCCTACGAGTCTTTGAATAGGAAGAGCTAGGTCATCAGTGCTTACCTCATCTTGGATGACCTTGAGCGTACTCCCGGGCTTGAGGATGACGCCTTGACGGGTTTTGGTACACGATTTGTCCAAAACCTCCTGTGTGATCGCTTTGATCCGCTCCTCCATTATCTTGTGCATCTCTCCATCTAGATCATCTAGCGAGATGTGGACGACGTTAGATGGGCTCACCTCTTACACAACTTTCTTTGTCATGGCGGCATCAAAATTGAGATGGCGTTGAGCGGACTTCCCCAGAGTCGCCAAAAATCGTGTTGGCACCTTTTATGGCAAAGGCACGAGCACGATCGACACACCTAAACGTCTTGCGATGATCTAGAGTCGCCAACCACCTTGATCTAGCAAAGAACTAAAGCAAGATGGGTTTTATAGATTAAACCGGCTAGCAAAGCCGATTTAGACAAAATAATAGATAAACACCCGTCTCGTGGGCAAACGGAAAATTTTCAAGACAAACTTACAAAGAGGTGTCGCACTCTCACAGCGGTGCTACGATTTTCAGCGCAAATCGACAAAGATGGACGAACTAATATAGAAAAAAGTAAAAGAACGATTCAATTGGCTAAAAACTAGAAACTAGATTGATTTTGTATTGTGTATGTGTTGTTGCCAATTAAACCGGCCTTGGTCCTTAAATAGGGGTTGGTCTTGCCTTCCACAGGCCCTTCTCAACGTCCAATTCGGGGTAGACACCTTTGAAAACCTGAGACATACCGTATGGAGGAAGGAAACCCAAGTACCGACGAATTCGGCTAGGTTTCGGACTCTGTCGGTCAGACTGGCCACATGCCTCTGGTCTGACCGACCCTAAGGCCCGGTCTGACCGTCCTATACATGGCGGTCAGATCTGCCATCCCGAAGGAAACCGGTAGACTTTCTAAACATTAGCAATTTTTCTATCTCGATTCCTATGTGTCAATTTTGGGTGTGAACAACACCCACCACCGATCCTACTGAATATCGACAAATTATTGGTGGGCTGCAGTATTTGGTGCACACCCGGACGAACATCGCGTTCGCCGTGGGGTTTCTGAGCCGATTCATGGAGGCGTCGCATGAAGCACACCTGAGGGCGGTGAAGCGCGTGCTACGGTACGTCGCTGGAACTCGCGGTCATGGTCTACACTACGCCGGAGGAGGAAAAAAAGGAGGTGAAGCTGCTAGGCTATAGCGACGCCGATCACACCGGCGACATGAATACTCGGAAGAGCACTACCGGCGTCGTCTTCTTCCTCGGCGGGAGCCCGATCACATGGCAATCAACCAAGCAGAAAGTCATTGCTCTGTCTTCATGCAAGGCAGAGTATATCATCGCAACCACCGCGGCGTGTCAGGGCGTCTGGCTAGCTCGTCTCCTAGCTGATCTCACCAGCGACGAGGTTGGAGCGTCGGAACTGCTGGTGGACAACCAGTCTGTCATCGCCCTCACCAAGAACCCCGTCTTCCACGACTGTTCGAAGCACATCGATGTCAATTACCACTACATTCGGGAGTGAGTCGACGGGGGCAGGACCGTCATCGGTTTCATCTCCATGGAGAAGCAGATCACGGACGTCCTCACCAAGGTGCTCGGACGTGCATGTTTCTAGGAGCTGCGCATCATGATCGGCGCCAAGAACTTCCCAGGTGAATCGATCAAGGGTTAGGGGGAAAATTGTTGAAGCTTAAACCTCGATCGATCACTTTGTATCTAAGGACTTAGTTTCCTTTCCCACGTGTTTTGTTTTTTGTAGCGCGCCTATTTTGGCGCCAAGTGTTGAGCCCGTCGTGCACGATGTGGACACGTTTGTAGGCGTCGTGTGGTACTGACGATGGCCATGGGATGGCGTGGCCCGGTAGATGCAAGCACCGTACGTTCTAACCTTTGCTTTCTATAAATAGCGATCAAGAAAACGAAAATCGTCGCTGGTTGTTGGAGCGGCACCAATTCTCTGTGTTCATCCGTGTTCTTCGTGTTCCAGTGAAATTCGAGTGCGTTTCAGGGTCCAGCGATTCGATCTCTGGCGAGTGTTCGTCCGGCGGATTGACGACATCCACCATGGCTGCGAGAGCGAGAGAGAGAGAGAGAAGCAAAAGGACTAGGGAATGGAGGTGAAACCAATCCATAGTGCAGCGGCGGCGGCATGGAGGAGGGCATGCTCCGCCTTTGAGATGCGCATACCGGAGGAGATGGCGGGCGGCGCTCCGGCGGAGTAGGGTTTTGGACGCGGCGCTCCGGCGGAGTAGGGTTTTGGACGCGGCGGCGCGGCGAGCATGTGGGGGGAATGGAACGGAGCCACGATCCCACGAGACGGTTACTGTTTTGGGTTCGGCCACCAGAGCTGTTCGTACAATTTGGGCCTGACCATCTAGCCCAGTGGGCCGGATTGAAGTAGCCTTCTTTACTTTTTCTTTTTTCCTAGTCTAATTTACCTTGCATAAGATCTTCGTTAGCACTAAACCAAAAGGCTCATATATACTAAATGGATATTATTATGTCTAACGCTACAAATTGTACAAAAAATTGATGAAATGGTTGCGTTAGGCATGTATAACGATATTACCTCCGTTTTATAATATATGTACTACATGGATATTACTATGGCTAGCGCTACAAATTTGATGAACTGGTCGCGTTGGCATGTATAACTTACTAAGATATTATCTTCTTTTTAATGGATTATTCGTCTTATTTAAAAATTACGTAATTATTATTTATTTTATTATAAATTATTTATCGCTAAAAAGTACTTTAAGCAATATAAGCAATATTTATGTCCTATGCATTCGTATAATTATTTTAACAAGTTGAATAGTCTGTTAGTACTTTAAGCAATATAAGCAATATTTATGTCCTATGCATTCGTAAAATTATTTTAACAAGTTGAATAGTCTGTTTAAAGTTAACAGCGTTATTTATCAAAAACAGTGTGAGTATATGCTATGTGTTTATGAAGTGCGAAGTAATTTTAGCTGTAGTCCTGAACAAAGCCTGAAAATAAGCCTAGCTCATGATTCAGATGCACAGTGACTAATAAACTTCTTGTCCCCGAGCAGTAAATGATGCATCTATCACATGCGCTTAATTCTGAATTTGACGGCATATACAAGCTCTTGGATTGGAAGCTGAAGTCTCAGTCGTATATGTTCATGGTAGATAGTTCATAATTGTATTCGAGAAGTCCTTAGCAGAGTGTTAACTGGTCTGCTACTCAAGTACTGAGAGGTGTTCACAACTTGTCTGGTACTACATTAACAAGGAAAATCAAAACTGCTGGACTTACATACAGGTTGTAATAGTGTAAATGGCTGGTGTGTGATTCTCAATTTCTATGGGTGATTTATCCGGAATGCTGAGTTCAGTGGAGATAAATAAAAGCCTCGATCTTTATTCAGGTATACACCGTTTGTCCCGTTCTAAATTGAATGATACTAATTTTTTATTGACTTTCGTTAACATGTTTTTAAATTATTAAATGATGTGTTTCATAAAAATTTATATGAAAGTTTATCTAAAATATCAGATAAATCTATTTTTTAAGTTTGTAATGATTAAAATTTAATTAATCATGTGTTAATGCTATCTCGCCGTTTTATGTGAAAACGTTTAATCTTCGTCTTCATTCTCATTTTAAACCAAAAAAAAACACCACCTTGAATATGTTATTGATCAACGAGTTGGCGCAACAGCAGCGGCATGGCAGCAATTCTGACTGACTTGTCTGAATTCTGATCATATCAGCAGAAACACACCCGGTTGTCATGTGGAACGGAAGCCAAAGGATATCAGGAAAATCATATAGGGATATCAGGAAAATCAAAATCTGTGGCTTCATGAGCTTCGGAAGTGCTTACTCTGATTTAAAGTCAGGTGACTTTGAACCACGACCTAATTTAAAGTCATGTGACTTTGGGCCACGACGAGATGGGTCCACATGTCAACGGTTCAAAGTCACCTAACTTTAAATTAGAGGAGCTTTTGTTTGTTGTAGCTTCACCCGTAATTCAGAGTCGCAGCTACATACCTGAGAAGACGCATTATTGAAGCCAAGTGTTCTTCGGTTCCTTCTGAGTTTTCAGCGTCAGATTAGGCAATAGCTAGGAAACCACGTTTCGATGCCATACAGAAGATTTGATCTTCAAAAAAAATCACAGGGTGTACCACAGGTTGAAGTTAGCATGGAACTTTGGTTCTTAACTTGTGATGCTAAAAATTCTTGACAAAAAATTCCTAGGAAAAAAAGGGTGCTTGAGAAGTTAAGAGGGGGGAAAACTACTATCGCAATTTCCATAATTGCAGCGCTAGTGCAGTGCAGTGCAACATGCATACATTTATGATCAACAGTGGAGAAAAATAAATTGGCAAGAGAAAAAAAATGCAGGTTGATGAAATGAACAATCAATATTTGTTCCATCATTAACCACCAAAGTCAAGATATGCAGCAACTCTAGGTATCTAAAATATAAAAAACTTCCAGTAAAACCACTATAATCAAACACAAACAAAACAATTTCAGTAGTTTCCTCTGTCCAGATGACACATTGTTCAACACACCCAGGAGACAAAAGTTAGCCATAGCAATTGAGTTCCACTGACATGATTTCAGTAGCTACCACATGAAACATTACATTGAAGCTAAGATATGCACATAGGAAATACAGTAGTGCAAATTTGTGTGTGACGAAAAAGAATAATTAGTTATAGCCGAGTATGCCCTCAACATGTTCTACGATTATAGTACTTTCATGTGAGTCAGTATGCAATACATCAAATATTGGAATTAATATAGTTTTTCAAACTTTTGATACTACAGATTCTAGACAATCTAATAAAAAGAGTACCCTTCCTCAACTAGTACATATCATTTCAGCACTGACAGAACTAATATAAACTCCCATGCAAACCAGAACAAAGTAGCTGTAATATGCATGAACGGGGGGTTGAGAGTTAGGGGGATACATTGGAAAAAACAAAACAATAAATAACGTAATTTGAAATCTCAACAAACATTGACATAAATAAGCATTTCCTGATGAGGAAATAAGCAAAAACATAAATTTCATAGGCATTAGTCATGCATAAATCACCAGAATATATGTTTATAGGCTATAGCATACATATACAGTTACAAGTTACTGAAATGTTGGCCCCAGAAAGTGAGGTTGCAGAATGCACTCAACCACCTACAAGGCTACAACAATGTAGCACAACATCAGAAAGTTCTACCAAGTCACTACTGATCTTACCGACGTCCTAACTCCAATGTCATAATTAAGGTTATCAAACCTAGCGTTTGCCTATGCAAGTACGATACCAATGCCCCTCTGCCAGTGATTCTGAGTATAAGGGAACATATGGAAGATACAGCAGCCACTCGGAACTACCTCCAATGCCACATATAAGATGCACTTCCCTGCTATCCAATTCATAGGACATGAACATTTTGCTATGCGGCAAAACCAAGAAAATGATGTTCTGTTCTGGATGAATTGAGACAACTTTGTAGTCATGTCCAAAAAGGAGTCTCTTGGTTCGAAATAGATGTAAATGGCTGACAGTGTGCTTCCAGATCCACTGTTCACTGCTGTAGTCCTCAAGAACCCATACTGATACTTTATATGGTTCATCGTGATCGGTGTTTACAAAATACAGATAACCCCGAGACAGGCCAATGAATCCCTCACCAATACCATCGAAAGGCTCAACTAGACTTTGTGGCATAGGAATGGTCCTCCAAGTGTTCCCCTTGATGTCGACCGCTGCCACCACATCCTTCAGAGTGATCAAATGCAGCACACCATCAAGAAACGCTATTCGATTCACCCGGTATCCTAATTTCATCATAGTCCCAACCATTGTCCTTGTGACTCCATTCTCCAGTTATGGATGAGTAGATTTCCACCCCTTTGACATGCCCATCATAGTCTTCATGATCGACATTCCCATCGACATCCGCAGCCCCGTCCTCCACGAACTAAAACACATGGAAGTGGGAGGATGAGGACCGCTGGATCGAACCCCAAGAGAGCGGTCTGCATCTTGTCAGACCAGCCGGAGTCGGGCAGGATGACCCATTTTTCAGTGGCAGGATTAACCACTAGGTAATCAAATCTCCGGGCATCTGTGAGCCTCCAGCAGCGGCAGAGGAGGAGGCCATTGCAGCTATCGACGACGTTGAGATAATCACGCTTGGGCAGGAAGGGGAGCGAGGGATCGACGAAAGGGCGGCCTTCCCCTGTAACGTTGGTGAAGGTGTTGGAGTAGAAGAAGCCGGCAATGGTGTTGTGGAGGTGATACCGTGGCAGCAGGCGGCGGCGGTCGGAGTGGGAGATGACGCGGCGCCACCGCCTGGAGACACACTTGAGGCGGCAGCGCGACTTGTAGGGCACGCGCGAGAGGATCTCCACGAAGAGATCGTCGGTGAGCTTCTCCGCCGGCGGGATCCACTCCCTGGAAGCCCCCTCCATGGCTGCGAGCGCGCGCGCGCGCGCGAGAGAGAGAGAGATCAGAGAAGCAAAGGGATTAGGAAATGGAGATGAAACCAATCCACAGTGCGGCGGCGGCATGGAGGAGACCGTGCTCCTTCTTAGAAATGCGCGTACCGGCGGCGGAGGAGGAGGTGGTGGCGGTGCTAGGGACGACGGCGGGCTGGATCCGGGGCTCCCATTCGAGTCGAGTGGACGGCGGCGAGGTTTTCCGATTGTGGCGGTGCGCCGCGCGCAGCGACCATTGCGGGGAATGAAAAAGAAGCGACGAACTCGTCGGACGAGACGAAGAGGGCCAGCGATAGAGCTGACCAAACGGGCCGTGCCTGGCCCGGCCGGGCCAAGCACGGCACGGCACGCCGGCCCATAGGTCGGCACGATACGGCATAAACATTGTAACGGGCTGGCACGGCATGGCATGGCCTGGGCTGGTAAGGGGCACCGTCCAATCAGAACGTGACAGGTGTCCTCGTAACGACGGTTATTTTTTGAAAAGTAGCTGTTTACCGCGCGAAAAATCAAAAAAATACAAAAATACTCAAAAATATGGATTTTTCTATAAATAGAGCATCTCACCCCAGCATTCCTCCTCATTCAAACATCCCATTTTTATGCTCTCTTGTGCTTTTTGTGTGATAGCTTGATTTTTTGATTTATACAAAATTTGAGCAAATTTTGTTTAAAATCAAAAATAGTTTCTTATTTGAAAATAGTGCATACCAAAGGTGTAAAGCCAAGGTGGTAAGAAAGAAGTAAGTCACATATTCATATTTTGTATCATTTGTATTTTATGTTACGTGAATAAATATTCTTATGTTGTTTTAATATTTTAGAAATGGACGATCTGAACTATCTGTCGTTCACGTTAGATAATTTTGACCCTAATTACCTGTCGGGGTCATTCTCAACTGGTGAGTATGGTGTCATGGATCGACTCCAACACCATCGGTTATGGAGGTACCTATGTTCAAAAGGATCCGACACTATGAGCGGGGAGGGCATCGATAAACAATGGCTCAAAGAGATCAAGAACTTTCGACGTTTGGCAACATTTCGATGAGGTGGCCATGACAGGCCCTGACGAAAGACAGGTAACATTCATGAGATATAGAATATGCAGAAATAAATTATCTGCAAAATCATCTAGTGGAACAGGATACTTGAGGTGGCATGCTAAGGCTTGTGCAAAGAAGCAAGGAATCCAACTACGCCAACAATAACTACTACTTAATCCTAATTATACGGTACGTACATGGGAGTATGATCCTATGGTAGCTCGAGAATCTCCTGTCCGTTTAATTGCTAGACAAGATTTACCCTTAAACTTTGGTGAGAGTGCTGCATTTCAAAATTACATCCAAACTTCTCATAATCCTAGGTTTAAAGCGGTTATTAGACAAACCACAACCCATGATTTGAAAAATATCTATGACAAATGTTGTGAATCACTTAAGAAATTATTTAATACATGCACCTTTT
Source organism: Oryza australiensis (assembly GCA_019925245.2). Classification (NCBI taxonomy): domain Eukaryota; kingdom Viridiplantae; phylum Streptophyta; class Magnoliopsida; order Poales; family Poaceae; genus Oryza; species Oryza australiensis. Next base: position 778,893 of record JAIFGZ020000229.1, on the reverse strand, counting down.
CTGTTAGTGTCACCTCAGGCATATGGAGTAGTAGGGCTAAAGAGGATTACTTAATGTAGTTGTACATTTCATTGATGATGACTGGCAAATGAAAAAAGAGTTCTTGGCTTAAGGTTAATTGATGTTGCACATACTGGTGAAAATATAGCAGAGAGAATTCGAGAGGTTATTAATGAGTATAACCTTGCAGATAAATTTTTTGTTGTAACATTAGATAATGCATCTGCAAATTCTAGGGTCAAGGAAATTCTGTAGCCATTATTTTCTATTTATGTTGAATCATTTCTTCTGCATTAGCGTTGTGCATGTCATATCATTAATCTAATTGTTAAATCTGGGTTTAAGAGAGTGAATGAACACATCGACGCCATTCGTCAAGCAATCACGTGGTTAACTGCTTCAAACCCAGGGATTACACAATGAAAAAGGTATTGTCGTGCATCGGTGGAATGTCACTTATTTGATGTTAAAGGTTGTATTATCTTACCAAGAATTACTTACTGTTTTTCTTCAAACACATAATGGCCTAACAAACAATGACGGTTAACCAACACCGATTGATCATACCTAGCACATTGTTGAAAGATTCAATCAATTTCTTGAAACGTTTCATGACTGTACTCTTTTTTATCTCAAGAATATTATCCAACAACTAATTTAATTTTGCATTATATTCTTGATATTACCACTTTGTTGAAAGAGTACGAAAATGATGAACTTTTAATGCCCATTGTCTTTAGTATGAAACAAAAATATCTTAAATATTGGAAAAACATCCCCATGTTGTATTCTTTTGCATTTATTCTTGATCCTAGAGAAAAATTATGGGGATTCCTCAATATTCTATCACTCATTGATGATACTATTAATGTTGATTATTCCACCTATTGTTCTGATGTTAAAACTAAATTCTATGAGGTATTTGAAAAGTATGATTAAAGTTTCATAGAGTTCGTTTGCAAAGACCCCCACCTGCCCCTATAGCAGGTAAAAAATTTACAATGGGATAGAATTTGGGGTGGCTCATCTTCTAGCTGTGGTGGTGGTAGCAGTTCGTCAGCAGCAAGTGGAGACGCTAGATCGTATGGTCCCGCCGAAGAGTTGTCCAACTATTTGGATAGCGACGCCATCGGCATGAAACATCGACTTCAACGTACTTGGGTATGATCACAAGATGTCATATCCTGTGCTTTCAAAACTAGCACTGGATGTGTTGACGGTGCCCGTATCTACGGTATCCTTCGAATCGATCTTCAGTCTATGCGAAAGAATTATCGAGGACAAGAGAACAAATCTGAGCAGCGAGCACGTAGAAATGCTACTAAGCGTTAAAGACGGGAGATAGCTACGAACATGCCCAATACACTGCTGACAACCAAGAATTGGTCGCTCGGTCAAAAACGTTTATTTAGATGACGACCAAAACGGATAGCTACTATCTATTTTGTAAATAGTGACCTATAGACTGTACTCTTTTCTTTGTCATGGTTTTCTCAATATGAGTTTTTACATGACAAAGTTTTTAACGAGGCAGCATCTATCATATAAACATCAATAAATGTTATTGCTATTTTTATACTTTTTTGAAATATTTTTCTAAGTCTGATTATTTTTTTATTCGAACCTTCCTATTCAAAATTTTCAAACGAGGAACAATGTCTTTTTTATTTTTCGAACGAGAAATAATGCTAGGCGGGCCGACCATGTCAAACGGGCCAATCTCAATCCATGGGCCTTGATGAGTACATGTTGGCACGGCATGACACGACCTTTTCTTGAACCGTGTTTGGACCGGGGGTCGACATATGGGCCGATACGACCGTGCCCTTACGGGTCGTGCCGTCGGCGTGCTCGTGTCATGCTAGATCGAACCACCCATTTGCTCAGCTATAGCCAGCGACCATGTGGTAGAATTTGGGTCTGGTCGGTTTTAATTTTTGGGCCCTGAACGAGGTTTAATTTTCTGGCCAGTTGATCAAATCATAGTACTTTTGACAAATTAATATTTCTAAAAAAACTTATTTGAAAAATAAATTGTGATAAAAACTAATTTCATAAATAAGTCATGACCTCAACGTCAACCTCAGCGTTATCAACGCTGAGTTATAACGTCTCAGCGTCAACATGTCACTACCGTTGATGCTGAGATCTTATCTTATGTGGCATAAATTTGTCAGGTCAGGAGAGCTCAGCGCCACGTGTGCTAGCGCTGACCTTTGCATAGTGTCAAATCAGGTGCGGACTAAAACAAACAGTAAGGCAATACTCCTAGCCAGTGGTTAGCCAGTTTGTTCCAATTTGCAGGTTCCTGGGTTGAAACCCATCATTGCATCTTTTTTCAGCTTTTTTTCTTACACGTCCGGCTTGAATGTTTTGTTATATTAATGAACTTAAATTATAATATTAATCTTAATAAAAATACTTATCTCAATAATTATAATTTGTATTTTTGAACTTGGAAGGAATAAAAGGGAACGGATGTAAAAATTTATAGTTGTTAAGCTGAAAGACTTTAAGATTAATATTGAATAATTTAGGTTTAGGTTCTCATATTTGTTTCTTCCAAGTTTAAAAATAAAAGGAGTTCTTCTTCCAAGTTTAAAAATAAAAGGAGTTCTAAAAAGCACGTGAACTTTGAAAAGAAAGTTAAAAGAGGTAAAGGAACTAAATAAACATATATTTGATCGTGGCAGGAATCGATCTCTTGACCTTAAAAATAGCAGCTACACATACGAACCACCATGTGATAACTTCACTTTGTTGCCTGCGCGCAATTATATATTATATATAGTTCAACGCCAGCACGATAGCGGCGCTGACACGTCATACCTCAACACGGTTCATTTCAGAAATTAAGAAATTAGTTTTTGGTATGATTTATTTGTGAATTAAGTTTTCTAGAAGGGTCAGTTTACCAAAATTTCGAATCAAATCACCTACATGTGCTCTCTATAATTGAAAAAGTTTATTTTTATTTTTTAAAATATAAATCAAATCTGATTCGTATCTCTAAACAATAAAATTAGATAACAACTTTTTAGTTATTAAAATCGATACAAAACAACTCTTTTGATGATTTTTAAGGTGGTTTTAGATGATATAGCCTTTACATGATACAACTCTTTTGATGATTTTTAAGGTGGTTTTAGATGATATAGCCTTTACGTGATACAGTTGAATTAAATTTTAATCGATGGCACTTACATAACATAAAAAATAGAAATTAAAACATCAATGGAACCCCTTTCAATGAAACATACATTAGAAAAAGAAAATAAAAATACGGTGCACGTGTCACTATCCTCTCTCTTCATCCTCCCTCCTATGTCTCCACTCCTCTTTTCTCCGACACAAGGCCATGAGCAAGAGCCTCGCTGACGGCTTCTGCCTCGTCGCCCACGTCGCCGATGGCTTTGGCCTCCCCGGTGCTCCATTCTACCCCGGACGAGCTCCCGCACACTAGATTTGGCGCAACCCCTGCCACTCGGAGCACCAACCCCACCTCAATGTTGCCGGGAAGACCTGAAGCTCGGGAAGCTAAGGTATATCTTGCCGTGATGTCTTATCGGTAGTACGCGATAGGAGACAGCTGGGCGTCGGCAGCACCAGGGTGGCGAAGACGAGGCGGATGACCTCCACGGTGGTGTCGCTTCGAGCTGGGACAAATGAGTGGACTGATGCAAACAACTAAAGTTTGATACGTCGGGCCCAGCTACTTCGGTGACGATGGACGAGGGTGTTTTCCGCATCGACGATGGCGAAGGTCACCATGCATGGGTACTCCGCTACTCCGTCGTCGAAACTCAAATTATATTTCCCCTTCCTGGAAGTATAGTTGGCAAAACGGGCTGTCCAGCACGGCACTAGCACGAGCATGGCTTGGCACGACATGGCTAGGCACGACATGGCCAGGCACGATGGATAAGCCATGTCGTGCCGTGTAGTGTCATCGTGCCAAGGCACAGGCCCAAGCACGGCACTAAACCCTCAAAACCGTGCCATGCCGGGCCACTAGGCACGACGACACGTCAGTGCCAGTGCCGGCACTGGCACTAATTTTTTTTCACCAGCTTGTATGATTCATATCACACATTTCATATGAAGTTGAACAATGAACTAGATCAAACTTCAATATACTTCAGAGTTCACTTCAATATACCTCAGAGTTCAGATCAATGTTCAATATCACAACTATAAAAAAACACATCACAACTTCAGATCAAAAAGACTATAAAAAACACTATACTTCATGTCAAACTTCGATATCATAATTACACATCAAATTGTTCAAGCTACTTCAATATACTTCAATATTAAAGTCAAAATACACTATATATCAGAACTTCAAAGTCAAATAGTTCATAAATATATCAAAACTTCACATATATACTTCACAAAAATTCTTTAAACTATCATATCATCTCAATTCCTGTCTAGGGTTTCTCACAATATACTTCATCACATTGTTCAAGTTACAATACTTCAAACTTCAGTAATCAGATCAAATCATCTCAAAATATCAGATCAGATCATCTCAATCAAACTTCACAGATCATCACAAACATATCAGATCATGACAAACATCAGAAATCAGATCAGTTAAATGGAGCTTGTGCAATGGTTGCCTCATTAAAAACCTGTCTAGGTAAAACTCACCCTTGTGAGAAACCCTAGACAGGAAAAAAGAGTATAACCTAGCTCCTTAAATTAATATAAGTTCCATTGTCTGTCCAGTGTCCACATTACAGTCCTATTACAGAGGCAGAGCAGAATATTAAGAGAGATCATAGATGGATGAAAGTACTAATCAATACCTCTTATAATGCACCTTATTGACGGCTCGGATGCATTCACTTTCTCTTACTCACTCATCATCCGACGGTCGAAAATCAACCGACGCCATCCTATCCGCAGGAACCAACCGGCGCGCCATCGTTCGCAGGGGCCGCGTGCAATCTTCTCTTTCCATATCCGCGCGCCATCGTCTCCGCGGGGGCCGCACCACTCACCGCGCCGCGCCATCGCCGTCACCCGCGCCGCCGCCCAGGACCTTGCGGAAGCAGCGCCATCGTCTCCGCGGGAGCCGCACCACTCACCGCGCGCACCCAGGACCTTGCGGAAGCCACGCCATCGTCTCCGCGGGAGCCACACCACTCACCGCGCGCGCCCAGGACCTTGCGGAAGCCGCGCCATCGTCTCCGCGGGAGCCGCACCACTCACCACGCGCGCCCAGGGCCTTGCGGAAGCCGCGCCATTGTCTCCGCGGGAGCCGCACCACTCACCAGCGTTCGCCCAGGACCTTGCGGAAGCCGCGCCATCGTCGTCTCCGCGGGAGCCGCACCACTCACCGCGCCACGCCATCGCCGCCACCTGTGCCGCCGCCTAGGACCTTGCGGAAGCCGCGCCATCGTCTCCGCGGAGCCGCACCACTCACCGCGCCGTGCCATCGCCGTCACCCGCGCCGCTACCCAGGACCTTGCGGAAGCTGCCCGTGAACGACACTGCCTGAGGCGCCTTCGCGTCCACAGGGGCGCTCTCCTCCTCCGACGACGAAGAAGGCTTCAATAAGAGGCAGACGACGACGCAGATGACGGCGCAGTCGTCGACCATCGACGTCGAGAACTTGCGCTGCCACGGCCTGAGGCGCATTCACGTCCACGCGTGCACCACCCGCTCGACGAGCTGCTTGCCAGCCTTGGAATGGTCAGTGGCCGACGATTTGATTGGTTGCATTATCTAAAAAAAGCAAATTTGATTGATTGATTGAGGCAAAAGCATTCATGATTCAGTTAACTGTCGCTTTTCTGGCTGTTTTGTAGTACATAGCTGTTTGGTGGTGTTAAAAAACTACATACTTTCTTGTTGTGTTAAGTATACTAAACAATGTCCATACTTTATGCACTACAAACTTTTGTGTCCTGGTCAATGATGTAGGAGCAACTACATAGACGTGAAAAATTAATCACGTCAAAACTTTTGTTGTGAAAAATGTAGGTACTATTCACGATGCAGAACTTTTGTTTCTAGATGATGTCAAATTTGGACTTGAAATTTTGTGGGATGGTTTATCTATAGTTTTTTTGCCTGCAGTAATATTCATCTGATAAATAAGTCTGTCATGACGGATAGACGATCAACCCACACTGCATTTGACGACATATCAAACATCATCGGAGGATGTATGTTAATTGTTGTCATACATGTTAAGTCTCTCTGATGTGTAGCAAATGTAACACATATTATACATGACATCAACAGAGACACCACCTGCAGATGATGAAGGGATAAAAAAGAGGGAAGAGAGGAATAGAAAACAACGCGAATATCGCGCACAAAAAAGGGCCAAGGAAACCAATGAACAAATAGAGGAACGAAATAGAAAGCAACGTGAATACCGTGCAAGGAAAAAAACACTAGCAGTAGTAACGACTTCTGCTCAAGGTATCCGCAATTTTGATTATAATACTACATGATCAAAATGCCACTGGAACATGTTGTTTTAGTGACAATATGGTGTTTCAGCCATTTGCCAATCATCAATACATCATGACAAGAAAAATGATAAATACGTCAGGAAGCAACAAACACCGTTGACGCAGTTACATACCCAATGTTCAAACAACAACATAATTACTCCAGGTATGTTATCATCTAATACATTTTAAATTTTGAGGGGGCATATAGCTTGAGCAAGCTTGCCTCCAAAATCATGGTTAAATTATTAATTAATCACCTTATAAATTTGAGATATACATACAAGCATACTCCTAGGTTAGTGATAATTAGCTAGAATATGCATATAGATGTCCCCACTCTCAGTATTGCTGCTCCTTTAAAAATAAAGTTTACGTACACTGATTAATTAATATAGCTCAACTCATTCCCCAGCCGATCAAATTAAGGTTGTTCAGTATGGAGCATAGTTACATATAACTGTCATATTAATTCATCTGTAGAACCTATTAATGTATACTATTCTTCTTTTGTGATGTAGAACCTATATCCGGTTGCACATATGTTAACATGACACCAACGGTTTATTCCATCTTGCCGCCATCTCGGTTGGGTGCGTTGTCTCTGTCGATGCAATTTTGATTATAATACTACATGATCAATATGGCACTGTAACATGTTTTATTGAGAACAAAATGTTACAGGAGGAGAGTCACCACAAGAATATGGTGTTTCAGCCAGTTGCCAAGCATCAATACATCGTGACAAGGAAAATGATGATCCAATTGAGTCATGCGACTGGCTACATAGGAACGATGAATACGTCAGGAAGCAACGAACACTGTTGACGCCTTTACAGACCCAATGTTCAAACATCAACATAATTACTCCAGGTATGTTATCATCAAACTAATATATTGTAATTTTTGAGGGGGTGTATATTGGATCAAATATATCTCTTGTGTGTAATGGTGATCAGTTGTTGGATCAAGCTCTACCAAACTGCTCAGAAAACGAAACTGGTGCCTTAACATGGATGCGACAGCCAATACAAAATTACTAGAACAAAGCGGGGACTATAAAAAAGCAAGAGCAGCGGATAACAACCGCGAGTGTGCCCTGCTCTTGCCCAGGAAGAAAATGTTAACCATATACCTGCGACACCTATACAGTCAAGATGTGTAGCCACCAATGAAGAAGTCGAATTTGATACCAGTTTATTCAAACCTACAAACCATGAATCAGATGATGAAGGTTAGTTTTACAAATATGTTCACAAATGCAGTTTTTTCTTTGTTGATATTTTGTTGCATGCATATTGTTAATTGCAAGCCCCTCTGCAATAGATCATCTATGTGCCATAGAAGAGGAATTTGTCCAAGAAGATGAAGATGGTCCTACGGATTTTGAGACTATGCAACTTCTTGGTGAAGGTAACTATTTGCTTATAAATAATTACTGTTTGTGATCGTGTGTAGTGACTACATTATTGACATATTTTTCAATTTAAAAATCAGAATATGCATTCCAGTCGTATCGTGTCAACGATGATTGCACTAGCATTGCTGCGGCTGATGATCCTTATGATTTCGTCTACCATAACTTGCCGAAAGAGCACCATGTTTTGAAAAAAGTTCCTGGCTGTCAATATTGTGAAGCCATCAGATTTGAAGGGGAACCACCGAGATTCTGTTGTAGAATGGGAAAGATAAAAATGCATATCAATGATGTACCAGCTAAGTTGAAGAGATTGTTCACGAATCAAGTGGACAATGATGCAATATATTTCAGAAAACACATACGGTAATTCAACTCTCACTTCTCATTCACAAGTCTCGAAGCTACACTGGACCGAAAATACTGCACCACAGCACGTACCGACATATATACATTCTGCGTACAAGGTGCGATGTATCATCATCTGGACCATTTATTGCCAGGATCAGAAGGGCCACGTCACCTGCAGCTTTACTTTTATGACACAGAAGAAGCCGATGCATTGTCACATAGAGTGAAAAGGTCACCTGATCTTGATATTAATATCATTAGAAATGTGCTCAATATACTACAAGAAAATAACCCTTATGTGCAAACCTTTAATAGAGTTGGCTCTATTCCAAATCTTGGTGACGATGTTATTGAGCTCAACACTAATGTGACACCTGACCAACGAAGGTACAACCTCTCTATATTACTCCCGATCTTTTTTAAAATTTTTTAATAACCTGCAAATATACTACTTCCTCTTTTCTTAATGGTTGCATAACAATTTAAGGTATAATGCCCCTACTGCCTCACAAGTTGCTGCTATCTGGACCGATGGAGGTGACCCCCAGAGATGTTTTGATAGGAGTGTTATTGTATATCCCAAAGGAGAGAAGATGCGATATATCAAAGCATATCATGGTTGTTATGACCCATTAGCATATCCTTTATTAAATCCTAAAGGAGAAACTGGATGGAAAAAGTTCATGCCGTACAGTGACAGTCCCAAAGAGTCAACTTCGCCTATTAATGAGGAGGGTTCAGTGCAGCACCAATTGGGTATGGCAACAGTCCAGATTCAACATATTTCATCGTACTATGTATAAAATATAATGATATATGTAATAAACAATGTATTAAAATATTCATGCAAATGTTGGCGAAATAGATGACGATATACAACAAGGTGACTACATGACTAGAGTTGCGAAACAAGTAAATCAACAAGGTTTGTGACAAAGAAGAGAATACTATTGCTTTCGATGCAAGTTAGAAAGGGTCTTTTCAACATCTTGTTATTTGGAGGAGGCTTTTCCAACAATGGGCCGTCGACATGTATATCAAGATCGAGTCCATGAGGCTTGACTGTATTCTAACCCCGAAAACCGAAACTCATAAGAGCCGAACTCACTGTGTGAGTAATTTTGAAAACTTTGAATTAATTTGAGGCAATTTTGTCATTTTCATCACGTATTTCACTCATTATGGAAATATATATTTGTATGTGTGGCACAGGGCTTGGTTGACGTACTTTCTTCTGGAGAGACTAGAGCTTCAGAGGTTGGAAAGAGAGTTGTGTTGCCTCGTTCTTTTCCGGGTGGTGATCGTGATATGCAGCAAAGATTTCTTAATGCAATGGTTGTTGTCTAGTGTTTTGGGAAGCCAGATTATTTCATCACAATGACTTGCAACCCCTATTGGGAGGAGGTCACAAACCGTCTTGAACCTGGCCAAACACCCCAGGATCGGCCTGATCTGGTGTCAAGAGTATACCGAGCCAAATTACGCTCAGTCAAGGATTTATTGATAAATAATAAATATTTTGGTGAGGTGGCAGCATATGTGCATGTGACTGAGTTTCAGAAAAGGGGCTTGCACATAAGCACATCCTATTGATTATGAAAAGAGGCTGCAAGTTACCAAACCCAAAGGATTATGACAAATACATCTCGGCAGAGATTCCTGATAAGGACAAGTACCCTGTGTTGCATAACCTGGTCATAAAGCATATGCTCCATGGACCATGTGGTGCCTTGAACAGGAAGTGTCCGTGTATGATCGATGGAGAGTGTCGCTTTCACTATCCTCGGCAATTCAACCCAGAAACACAGCAAGGCAAAGATTCCTATCCATTGTATAGGAGAAGAGATGATGGCAAACGTGTCAAGATAAGAGGGGCTGAGTTGGACAACTGGTGGGTTGTCCCGTACAATCCTGGTCTGCTTATGAGATATAACTGTCACATCAATGTTGAAGCATGTTCAAGCATCAAAGCCTGCAAGTATTTATTTAAATATGTATACAAAGGCCACGATTGTGCATCATTCTCAGTTGTTGATGCTGGGGTAATAAATGAGATTCGTCAGTATAGGAATGCTAGATACATCTCACCGCCTGCAGCTGTGCACAAGATTTATGGTTTCCATCTTTTTGGAATATACCCTTCTGTTTTGCGCTCCAATGTCATCTCGCCAAACATGCGATGCTTATTATTCATGAGACACGAAATTTAGAGGAAGTAGTGAACAATCCCAAGTCTTCTATGACTACACTGACATAATTTTTCAAGGTTAGCCGTGAGGACAGTTTCGCAAGAAAATTATTGTACAGAGAGATGCCAGAGTACTACCGATGGATCGGTGGCAAAAAGGTCTGGCAAAGAAGAAAGAGAAGAGGACAGATTGGGCAGATAGTGTATGCGCACCCTGCTGAAGGCGAGAGGTAAGTAATTAATGCTTCTACACTTACTTTATTGCATCTCTTTTTTTCTTGGTTATTTATATGATGAAAATATAATATTTCTTGTAGATTACATGTGCACCAAAGAAGATAACAATCTTATTGAATACCTGAAATTAGCACCTGAGAAAAAAGTGTTGGTGAATATTGATGGTGCATGGTTAGATAGAAAAGATATGGAATGCATGTTTCATGATAACATGCAATTTAATGGTGAAGTAAGTACATCTATTTAGTTATAAATTAGTCAGCGTCGCATAGACCAAAAAATAATTAAATATTGATATTTAATGTTGTCTATATGATCTACTTACTATATTATTTTGTTATTTGTTATACAGGTCTTAAGTGCATATATTCACTGTATTAGGGATGAAAAGCATCTACTTCATAGAGAAGGTAGAAAGGTCTTTTTGGAGAATACATATATTTGCATCCTTCTTGAGCGAGATGGTGACCCTAAGGTGGCATTAAGTCAAAAGATAGACAACATTAATGAGAGGGTGCAGAACTATTTAGAAGCTGACATGGTAAAACTTTATTGTGTCATTTATTATATTTGTTTGGATTGTTTCTTTATTTAGAGAAGATATATTGATGGTCATTACTTAAAAATTGAGGATGTTTGGTGCAGGTTTTTCTTCCAATTAATATAAAAAAGAGCCACTGGTACTTGGCAGTTGTCCGTGCTGAACTACGAGAGGTACATGTACTCGATTCAATGGGACTAATGATTTTGGACCGTAGAGACCTCAAGACTGTAGTGAGTAATTATGCATTTTTTGACATGTTTTCTTATTATATTGTTATCAATCTTAAGAAAGTGATACATAATTATGATAACAGTTAAAAGGACTAGAAAGACAGATAAAATTTGCATTGGAACATAATAAAGACCTTAATCGAAACAAGTGGAAGAACCTAGATTTCTCAACATGGCCTGTTATCGAGAAGATCCAAGAGCCAATGCAAAAAGATGGGTAAATTCATGCCATGCCACTTGTAAAATGTCATTAGACTTGTTTTCATGTTTGATTTTTTCTAATTATTAAATTAATTAATGTATAGGACATCGTGCGGTTTGTGGATGGTTAATTTCATGGAATATTGGACAGGATCTTCCCTGTCTGATGAAATAACTCAGGTAATTCATATATGACTAGATAGATTTGCACTGTATAATGGATGTGCATGAATATTTCAGTTAGAGGTCAAATGGCAGCGTTTTTTATTGATGTAGCGTGTCATTTTTCCTTTTCATTTTGATTGATGGAAATATCATTTATCTTTAAAACATGACATAACTTATACTACTTTGTAGGATGATATAAATCATTTTAGGTTCAAGTTGCTCGCTATCTTGTGGTATTCGAGATTAAACATAAAGAATGTATATCGAGAACCCGAATGACCACGGTGATAAAGACATTCCAAGTGATGTTAAAGTTATGGATACTACGGCTAATGTGCCTAAACCATCTACTAGAATATTCATGGACAGAAACGGAGGGTTGCATCGGTTGAGTACATACATATGGTCAATCGATGATAAAGAGTTTTGGAGTAAGTATTTTTTTTCATCTCGTACGATTGGTTGATGGATTTTTGAAATTATACTCAAATGATTAATTATACTCAAATGATTAATTATACTCAAATGATTAATTATACTCAAATGATTATGAACATTGTATTATTATTTACTTTAATTAATAAAAAAGATGTTATCAATCGATTCTTGTTTTTGGTCCTTGTTTTTCAAAGAAAGAATGGGTCCGAAGTACCACACCATACCCAACCTCTATAAGTCTAAAAACTATTAGAGATATTTTAGATGCAAACAAACCGATGGATCATGATTGCTTCAACCTGGCTATTCGGACAGTTGCGTGCAACATAGCCAGTTCTTTATAGAAGAGAAATACCACTTCATGGACCTTCGCTTTGTGTAAGTTCAAATAGTTATCCCCTTGTTATGTGTGTGTATATATATTGCTAGCTTATGTTGTAAGGACTATTTAGTTTGTTGTAGCGAATAATTTGTACTTCAAGTTTACAGTTTGCACTTGCTTGTAAAGTAGTATTGACAAATATTTTTGTAAAATATAGTTTGATATAGTCTGATTTTGTTCAAAATGTTGATCGAATAAAATTGTATAATTAATCAAATATTTATAAATAAACAGGACATATCCCGATTGGACGAGATCCACGGTGCCGTGATGAGGTGGACTATAAAAACTTAGAAAATTGCTTGAATGCGGCTGGTTTGGACTACTACAATACAATTAAAGATTGCAGCACTGTAAGATATATATTTTATAAAGTCCTTAAAAATTTTTATATTTTACTTTGCTTTTATATTCTGGGTGATTGTTTACAGGTTCTATTGCCATGTTGTCTGGATAGGCTCTATAGTTTATTCATAATAGACAGGAGAAACAAAACTGTGTACATTATGGATCCGGTTGCTCCGAATCTACGATACACGGGCAAAGATCGAACCATGCCATATATAATTGCATTACGTGATATTGCCAAACATTTTATCATTGACATGAAATTGGTGCGTCCTGCATGGAACGAGAATTTTTCTGACTGGCATCGTGAATTACCAAGATGGCTTCCAAGAAGTTATAGTTGGTAATAACCTATAACATATTTAATCTTTTCTTTCTTATCAAGTAGTCATTTTATTTACCTCCTACAAATAAATTCTTTATTTTCTATAGGAAATTGTCAGGCTTCCTTGTATATAATTACCTAAAGAAGTGGGAGGGGAAAAAGTTGCTGATCAACATTGTGAGCATATATATTCTCTATGTATATTTGAAGAATGCATATCAAATTAATGTTATGTCTTACTATCTGCCATTCAGAGATACAACGTACACTAAGGATGGAATTCTTGCTGGACATTTTGAATAGTCATGCAAATGAGTGTGAAAACTTCCCTGAAGACCTCAAAGATCTACTTAAGCAATTCAAAACTTATTTGTAATATGTGAGACATTACTTTATTATGCCTTGTTATGCATGAATGTATTTCGGATTATATTTATGGTCATATATAATTGTTGCGTGAGACAACAACTATGAAAATAATCTTGTCGTCTGGTTGTTTTTAAGTGCATCTCTTAAATAAAACCGCTGCGTTAGCATGGGCACTATACTAGTCAAGATATAGGTCTTCAAAAGATTGTTCAAGCTCCTTGTCGTCCACCATTTGTTGTAGCCTTGCTTCAGCTGCCTTTCAGGTTTCAGCCTCCTCCTTTTCTCCTCAATGGTCCTGCCAGTCATACTAAAAGTAGATTCTTAAGAAATGATAGACACAAGCACAGTTAAAATATCTTTAGCCATGATTGAAAGTATTGGACATGTGAGCTTGTGTTGATGCCATCAGCTAACGATGTTGAAATCATCAGTTAACTGGTTGACAGTGTCACAATCCAAGTAGGATACAAGTTCAGAAGCATTAGAGGCTGAAAAACTTGCAGCCTGCATCAAAGCAGTTGCAGATGTATTAAGAGTAGCAGCTAAAGGATGAAGACCCAAAAACCTAGCACAATCATCATCATCATCATCATAATTTCATCTCATGCAGATCTTTTTCTACCAGATAGATGGGCAGGCCTCCTCAACCTAACAGAGCCATACTTATCCTCATATTTGTTGTAAACTTCTGTAAGTCTAGCTCTAGTGCTAATCAAGTATGCATTGTAATCTGTACATGTGAGGGAACCCAACCTCCTAAGCACCCTAGGAAAACCTTTCATTTTAGTTCTAGGGTCCAAGATGAATGCAAATGAATATAGCAAAGGAATGTCCCCTCTAGTATTTATTATACTTATCAATCATAGGTTGAACCACAAACCTAATATGAGTGTCATTAGCATAGTTCTTGAAGTGTATAGCAATCTTAACTAGATAATGAATCATAAGTGGAGAGGTATGATAGTACACACCACACAATGCAATAGTAGCATCATAAAACAGTTCAAGAAAAAATAAGACTTTTTCAGCCATAGCCCAATGTTCATCAGTTAAAAGCAATTGAGAACCTTCAATCCTAGGATACTGAGCATGGATGGAAGTACTAAATGGTTGCTTATGAGGAAACAAATGTTTAAGCATGAGGCCTAGCACCAGTGGCAATACAATAACTTGTATATGCAGCAATCCTCTGATTGGATGAATTAAGAAATGAGATAGCAGTTCTAAATGTTTCAATCAATGGTTTAAGAGAAGTAAGAGCTTCCTTAACAATAAGATTGATAATATGGCATGCATATTTTTGATGCAAGAACAATGAGTTAGAACTAGAGGATGCATCATAATCATCAACAATGGCATAGTACCAAAATATGTACACAGTAGAGGTCTAAGTCTTTGCATGGCAGAAACATTAGAGGATGCATTGTCTAAAGTAATAGCAAAAACTTTTTCAGACAAGCCATAATCACTCACAATAGATGCAACACGATCAGCAATATTTTATCCACTATGGGACACATCAATAAGCCTAAGACCAAGCACCCTCTTCTTTAACTGCCAATCAGAGTTAACATAATGTACAACAACACTAAGATAGTCCTCTCTTGCATTACCAGACCAAATGTCAGAGGTAAGACAAACATAATTAACAGCACCATTGCTAAAAGAATCAATAAGCTTAGCCTTAGCATCAGTAAAAAACTTCTGAATATCTCCAATGGTGGGTTGTCTAGAGACAGAGACAAATTTAGGGTTATGAGCCGTCCTAATATAGTTCTCAAATGCATCATTTTCACCCAAATAGATAGGAACATCAAGTCTAGCAAGCAATCGAACAAGTTCTCTACGAGCAACAGCAGGACAATACTCCCAATTGCGCATACTACCATCAGGATTAAAAGAGATTTGAGACTGAGACATACGATTTTTTTTCACGCCGCTTGGGACATTTATCCCTATGGTGAGATGCCCAATGCCACCACTAGAGAGAGTAGAATACTGCTTAGAGCGATGGATGCACTTAGCTGCGTACCTCACGTTCTTACCATTTACCGATTTGAAGAGCTTCTCAAAATCCTGCCACACTGCCGAGGTAGAGGGACGAGAGCACTTGGCGTTGTTCTCGTCCTCCTCATCGTTTGCAGCCTCGCCTTCTTGACCATCGCCGACATCAATGGGAGCTTGAGTGCTACGGCCGAAGAGCTCCTCGGCGTCCTCACGTATGTCATCCTCATCATCATCTCCGTCCAACAAACACATCCGCCTCTCATCATTGCCGGCAACCTCAACTGTGTCATCGTCGGAGACGGACATCGTCGCATGGCGGCAACTGGGTTCCTCAACAACTACACCAAAAACACCAAACAGAAACGAAACAAAGTTAGATAAGAAGAGAGAGAAGATAGGGTTCGGGTTACCAACCTTTGCAGCCGGAGCACCGCAGTCGCCAGCGACGTGGATGACACCGATACCCAGATCCGTACCTTCGGTTCCTCAACGGATTTGACTCCAGAGCATTAGAGTAACCAGCGGTCGTCGACGGTGAAGTTGACGGAGACAAAGAGGAGGACGACAAGGCAAGGACTAGCCTACATGGATGATGCGAGATCAAGAAGAGGGGGTTACTGTGACATGCCGTGTGCTCGTGCCGGCCACCGGTGGCCTGGATCTGGAGAAGAAGAAAGGAGGAGGGAGTCAAGACAGCGGGAGAGCCGAGCGGCGTCGGCGCTCAACCAGCCACCAGGGGAGAGCAAGCCAAGATAGAGAGAGGACAGCGGGCTCAACCAGCCAGCCACTGGAAACCCTCCGGACGGCTGGCGACAGCGTACGGCGAGAGGAACGAGAGCGGTGAAGCAGTTCTTCTGCATACGCACGCTGAGAGAGAAAGAAACCAGAGGCCGTCCTTATCACTTGTATGCCCAGGAAGTTATGAAGAGCACCAAGATCTTTCATGGCAAATTCAAACTGTAATTGTTGCACAATGTCTTGAAGCAGCGTTCCAGAGGATGTTGTGAGAATGATGTCGTCCACATACAATAGAAGTATAGCCATGTTGTTGTCACGAGCAAGATGAACATCGAGGCGTCAGAACGAGAAGCCACAAAGCCCAGCTGTTGAATGTAGCCAGCAAACCGTCGAAACCAGGCGTGTGGCGCTTGTTTCAGGCCATAAAGGGACTTATCGAGCAGGCACACATGAGTGGGCTGAGCGGCATCAACAAAACCCAGCAGGTTGACGACAGAATACTTGTTCACCGAGAAATCCATGGAGGAAGGCATTGCGGACGTCAAGCTGATCGACAGGCCACCCATTAGATGTAGCAAACACCAAGACAATATGAAGAGTGCTTGGTTTCACAACTAGGCTGAATGTGTCGATGAAGTCAACTCCGGGGCGTTGAGTAAATCCCTGGACGACCCAACGCGCTTTGTGGCATTCAAAGGACCCATCGGCGATGTATTTGTGATGAAACACCCACTTCCTAGTGATTACACGAGCGGTGGATGGCTTGGGAATGAGACGCCAAGTTTTGTTTGCGACGAGAGCATCGTATTCCTCTTGCATAGCAGCCTTCCAGTGCGGATTACGGAGAGCAGCAGCGACAGAGGTTGGAATTGGAGAGATGGAAACCAATGTCGTGGGTTCAGTCGTCATGACAGCGGCATATCGCGGGTTGGGTTTGACAATGCCAGAACACGCGCGTGTTTGCATGTGGTGACCGAGTGCGGTGGGTAGCAATGAAGTAGGCGGTGGAGCTGTGGGTGGTCCGGCAACATCAGAGCATGATGGTGGTGGATGTGAGGTTGGCACAACGAATGCCGCGGAGGGTGCAACACAGGGTGGCTGCTGCTGCAGTGAGTTGAGCGAGTCACATGGGGCAGCTGCGAGGGGTGTGGCGAGCGGGTTGTGTGTGTCGTGTTCAGAGAACGGGAAGCAATCCTCATCGAAGTAGACTTGGCGCAAGATGATGATGCGCCGGGACACTGGATCGTAACAGCGATAGCCCTTGTGATCAGGCGGATAACCGAGGAACACATAGGGCACGAACCGAGGAGCGAGCTTGTGCGGCGCGGTGGATTCAGTGTTGGGATAACAGAGGCAACCGAAGACGCGAACATGGTTGTACGTGGGTGGGGAACCGTACAGCAGTTCGTGAGGTGTGACGAGCTATTTCTGTTTGCCCAGAATCGGTATGGGAGGGAAGCTTGCAGCAGCAAGGTGCGTGTGTAATCATTAGTATTCTTTCAGCTGTCCCATTTTGAGGAGAGGAGTATGGGCAGGAGAGCCGAAAACGAATGCCTAGCCGAGAGAAGAATGAACGCAGAGTGTTGTTGTCGAATTCCTTTCCGTTGTCGGATTGGCAACAGCGAATGTCGCTGGAGAACTGTGTGCGAACGAAGGCGTCGAAGGACTGTATCCTGTCAGCTACTTCGGATTTGGCACGGAGATGAAATGTCCACACAAAATGGGAGTAATCATCTAGAATAGCCAAATTGTATTGATAACCAGAAATGCTTAACACTGGGGACATCCATACATCGCAATGCAGCAATTCAAATGGAAAAGAATTAGCAGAGGTGGAGGAAGGAAAGGGGAGCCGAGTGTGTTTGCCAAGACGACACGCCTGACATGAACTCAAACTCGATTTATGACATCGGAATGAAAATGAAGTTAAAAGCTTGCGGAAGGAGTCCTGGCCAGGATGACCAAGCCGTCGGTGCCAAGTTTCGATGTTGATGGCAACGAGAGCTTGAGCTACCGGTGGAGGACATGATGGCAGTCGATAGAGGTCGCCTGAGCTGTTACACCGGAGTATCACCGCCTTGGTCTGAAGATCCTTAACAGAGAAATCATGCGGATCAAATTCAACAGAGACGAAATTGTCCCGAGTAAGAGTACAAACAGAGAGCAGGTTCTTGATGATGTGAGGTGCAACTAATATGTTAGAAAGATGAAGAGGACGGGAAGGAGTGGCAATGGTGGTGGTGGCATTGTGTGTAATAGGAACAGTAGCGCCGTTTCCAACAATTATATGAGAGAGAATTAGAGGGGATGAGAGAGTTGAAGTTACCAGCACCAGAGGACATGTGAGAGGACGTGCTCGTGTCCATAATCCAGTCACTATTGCCTGGAGCGCCAGACTGCAGAGACATGGCATTGAGAGCCTGTATCAGGGCGGCTTGATCCCACTGAGGTGTTGACGACGAGGCGGGAGGAGTTGAAGCCATGGTGACGTGGTGCGCCTGGGAGGGTGCCGTGCCAGGGTGTGTGCCAAGGATGCTGGCCGGAGACATCAGTGGACGGGAGACAGACCATGCCTAAAACATGTGTCCCATGGGTTGGTGAAGGGCGCCGGCGCTGGCGCTGGTGAGGAAGCAGTGGTACGTGGGGGTGGAGCGGGTGTTGGGAAGGAGACGTCACCACCACCAGTCTTCTTCTTCTACTTCCTCTTCAGTGGGGTCGACGAAGATGACTGCGGCGGTGTGGAGACAGGCGGTTGTGGCACGCCGTGCGCGGCGAGGCCGAAGTAGGGCACACACGACGGTGCCTGGGCGAGGAGCGCGGTCCGCTTGTTGCGAGGTGGTGTTCCTCCATGAGAAGGTGGGAGTGGGCCTCTAGGAACGTGGGCACACCATTGACAGTGAGGATGGGGATGGAGCTGTGGTACTTCTCATTCAGGCCAAGAAGGAGATTGAGAACGAGATCACGGTCAGTGATGCATGTACCCAGATCGTTGAGATTGTCGGCGAGGTCCTTCATTTGGTGTAGTAGGTGAGCATGTTGAGGTCGCCTTGGATCATGGTGCAGAACTCGACGCTGACGTAGACAGAGCGCATCTCGCGGTTGTCGGCCAAAGGGAGTACGCCATGTCCTGCTTGGTGCGCACGATCTTGAAGATCTCGCGGGAGATCGTGACCTAGAACCACGAGACGATCGTGAAGTCGACTTGCACCCAGTCGGCATCGCCGCGAGCTGTCGAGCTGTCGATGTGATTGATGAGCCCGAACTTGGCCAGAACGACCTGAAACGACTAGCTCCAATCGCTGTAGTTGGAGGATTGAAGATCCAGCACAAAGGGAACGTGACTGGCGATGTTGACGAGCTGGATTTGGGAGGTGGGGAGGGGATTGGTGGTGGCCTGAGCGAAGATGGTGTCGACGACGGAGTCACCTGAGCTGTGCAGTTCATTTCCAACACTCACATCGGTCTTCATCAAGCAGCAGAGTAGCTCAATCTCGTCATCGGCCTCTTGCTTCGACGCCACGACCTCCTTCTGCGTCACCTCGCCGCCCAGCCGTCCGCACGGATACGAATTTTTGGCATTTTTAATTTTTTTAAAGATTTACAAAAATAACTTCCGTGTTTGAAAAATACAAAACTAATCTCCTCCCGCCCTGGGAGGCGTGAAGAAAAACGCTCTCCGTGAGGGCGAAATATCCAACGTGGCGACGGTCGTGGGGGCCGTCGCCGCGCGATGACATATTTGCGGCGGCCCCCTTCCCGCCCTTGGGAATGGCGTTTTTCACTGCACGGGGGCCGCCCGCAAAAGGCCGCCCGCCCGGCATTTTTGCAGCGGCCCCCTTCCCGCCCTTGGCAATGGCGTTTTTCACTATGCACGGGGCCGCCCGCAAAAAGGCCGGCCGCCCGGCATTTTGCAGGCGGCCCCCTTCCCGCCCTTACCAAGCGCATTTTTCACCGTGCTTACAGGGGGCCGCCGCAAAATTGCCACGGCCGCCCGGCAATTTTGCGGCGGCCCCTTCCCGCCCTCTGCAAGGGCGTTTTACCCAGCCAAATAAGCTTCACTCTCAATCATTTCGACCTCATTTACACCTTCCCAAATCCAGAAAAGAACAGAGAGAGAGGTGAGGAAGAGGAGGAGCGCGGCGAAGCCCCGCCGGATTGCGTACTTCATTGGAGGTAAATGCAATATCTCGTTGTTATTTTGTTTGTTAGTTAGTATGTAAATGAAATATTAGGAAAAATATAAATTTGTAATATTTGAATATGTATTGAATAATTTTTTATAGATTTGTAAAATAGATGGTTTAATTTAGATCAATTTAGATAATTTAATCGACAAGAACATAGGTAGAATAGATAGATCAACAAGGATAATTTAGTGGACATTAACATAGGTAGAATAGATAGATGAACTTAGGTAGAATGTGTTTGGATCTAAGTGTAAATTATGTGAGTAGATGGTAAGCACTATAGAATATCGTACGTATAATTTTGTTGATGATCAAAATATGTTTAGAAATAAACTACGATTTAATTGAATTTAGTTTATAAATTTTGGCAAACTGAAATGAACGAGTTACGATTGGCGGTAGATGGAACGAACAAATCGATTTGGGAAAATTTAAGATGTAGACCAGAGAACATATTGTTAAAGAAATTAAGTTAGGCACGAATCATCTAGGCAATATATTCGTAGTATGGAATAAACTCGCTTTCAATTTGTTTGTCGGCACTATGGCAAGTAAGATCATATTTCGGATAGTTCACGGTGAAGGCAACGTTAGATACAAATCCGAAGGTGTAGATTTGTCGAATTTAGGATGAAATCAAAGGGCATCGATAGGCCAGCGAGAAAACATTTGAGTCGGTGTATAGTTGGTTGCTACGTGGATTTAAAGTGGATACAAGAGTGAACACAATGTCTCTATCCGTTGTAGTAAGTCGTGCAAATGTAAGGATATTATTGGGAACTTATGCCTATTGATAACACTCGAGTCGTGGAGAAGTTATGTGGACATGGCACTTGAAAGGTCCCGGCCTCTTGTTATTTTTGTGGCACCGCACGAAATCGATAGCATTAATACAATGCAAACAGAGTACGGCGAAGGTCCAAGCAATGAAGCAAGCTTAGAGGAGACGATTGGCGTGGCGGACGAGGGGGAGAGAATCGAAGCAATTGTTGAAGAAATGGAGAGGGAGGATTCTGAAAATGAGCAGGCGGAGGGCGATGAATCATCGGACGAGGAAGAAGATGTCATGCCCGTCGATTGGGAACAAGCTGATTTCTCTCAGCTTGTTATCTCGGAAGGGCAGCATGTTTCATTTGAATACAAAGATAACGAGGTCATCCAGGGTGCTAGGTATGCTCATAAGGAAGACATGAAAGAGGCAAGGAAGCATTGGGCGGTGTCTTTGCATAGAGAGTTTAGGGTGGTGAAGTCTACGAACTATGTGTATGATGTGAAGTGTATGAAGGATGATTGTCCGTGGCGCATTCATGCATACAAGGGGAAATGGAGTGACTATTGGAAAGTGAGCATTGTTGGTGAGCACACATGTCTGTTGCCGGGGGTAGATAAGTACCACCGCAACATCACCTCGGCGTTTGTTGCCGGTGAGATGTACAGCCATGTTGTTAAAAACACGGATTTTGAACCAGGCTCCATTATTAAGCACATTGAGAACAAATTCAAGTATACTATTAGCTATGCGAAGGCTTGGAGGGCGAAACAAAAGATATTGGAGATGAGGTATGGCACATTTGAAGTATCGTATGACAATTTACCTCGTCTATTAGCCACCATTGCTCAGAGAAACCCCAATACCTACTACGACATTCAGACATTTCCATCATCTACCGATTCGAGCAAGAGCGTGCCGCAAAGAGCCTTTTTCTCGATTGGTGCTTGCATCAACGCATTTGTGCACCGTCGCCCGTGCTATGCATAGATGGAACCTTTCTGACTGGCAAATACAGAGGTCAGATACTGACGGCGATTGGAGCAGATGGGAACAACCAGGTGTTACCTATGGCGTTTGCATTTGTCGAGAGTGAGAACACGGAAAGCCGGTATTGGTTCTTGGAGAGAGTTCGATGCCAAGTCGTTCGTATGAGGCCCAATGTTTGTCTCATACATGATCGTCATGCCGGCATGCCGAGGGCAATCGACTACCTTCAGAATGGTTGGCCGGAGAGGGGACTTCCAGCTAGGTGGCATGATGTTCGGAGTAGGTGGTGCATGCATCATATGGGAGCCAATTTCTACAAACAATTCAAGAACAAGCACCGATGGATCTATTCAAGAGGCTATGTGGTCAAAATCAAGAGAAAAATTCAATGAGATGTGGAGAAGGTTGGATGAGCGACAACGAAGCAAACCGATGAGCAATCTCGTTTGCCACAGTTGACGAGCTGCTGTACCTCTTGGTCCATTGCATAATGACCCGCCAACAATGAGAAGGAGGTCTCGCACCATCAATACGTAATTTCTCCCACTTGGATAGAGAATGAACCGAAAGAAAAGTGGTCTCTGTTGTATGACACCGACGGAGCTCGATATGGTATAATGACAACGAACTCGGCCGAGGTGTACAACTGGGTGATGCGAGGAGTTAGGGGCTTCCATTGGTGGGTATTGTGGAATTTATCCTTCATGGCACTCGGGCATATTTTAGGGATAGATTTAAGAAAATATCCCCTTTAATGGTCGATAACAAAATTGTATTTGGCAACGTGGTGACGAAATATATGCAAGACAAAATTCGAAGGCTATGAAGCACGAGTAATCCCGCAAGGAACCCAAGTTCTTCGTGCGAGATCATGTGTGTCGACGAGGAGAAGGCGAGGCATCAACCGTGTTCAAGCCGTGCGAATGTGTGCTTCATGCGGATGGTGGTTGTAGCTGCATGTATGAAGCCGAAGCTTAGACATCCGCCTTGCTCACACGTCCTTGCCGCACTGGGACTGCGGCATAGTTCCGATATTTATGTGTCACCGTACTACAGAAAGAATCAATTTTTCATACGTGGAAGGAGGAGATATATGGTTTTGGGATATCTGGATCGTACACAACACGCGGCCACAAGTGTTCTACATTCCGATCCATCGAAGTTAAGGATGAAAAAGGGACGTCGTCAGTCGAGACGCATCAGAAACGACATGGACGAGTCCGAGGCCGGGGGAAGGACCCTACGTTGCAGCAAATGCGATGAGCGCAGACATACATACAAAAAATGTCCGAAGAATTCAGAAACTTCAACCGTCGAAGGTTCAGGACTTTCCGGACAACCCTCCGATGGTAGCCGTCCAACTGGAGAAGGAACAACAACGAGGCGACCACGTCCTAGACGTGCTCGTGCAGCGACTACGTCGTCCACTGGAGATGCAATGGCTTGATTATTTTGTTTGCTCCTTTTCAATCTAGTGAGGATCTGATATTTGTACTATTTGTCATGTTGTTGCCATCTGTCGTGCGTGTAATATTTATCATTGTGAGACGTAAACTGTTTTATTGTTGTTGTGATACGTATATGTTGTGTTTGTTAGTTTGAATTAAGACGTGAACTTTTTTTATGTTGAGATATAATGGACCATTTATATCATGTATTCATGTTGTTTTGATTTTTCTTATAAATTGCTTATTGTGTGCTTCATGTATTCATGCAGTGTACGGCGGACGATACACCGGCGCTTTTCAAACGGGACAGGGCGCACAGTCGTACTTGTCGGCGGTGCGGGGTGCTCCCGACCACCTTTCGTCCACGGCCGTCGCGCAGTTGTTGCGTGTCGATCCGCGACACGTCCAGCGTACGATCAAACTCTTATCACTTATTGCAAGAATACTATGCTTGATACTAATATTACACTATGTGTATGATATGCGTTTACGTGAGTCCGGCCCGATCGCTCTCTACGTACTTGTTGAGGCGCGTGCCCACGAGCACGACCGAGCCGACGGTGGGATGCGGACCGGTCCCGATAGCGCTTTGGTGGATCGGTGGCGTCCCGAGACGCACACCTTCCATCTTCCTTGTGGGGAGATGGCTCCGACGCCGCAGACGTCTCCTACCGCTAGGGCTACCACTAGCCTGAGAGGGCTGTCGGGCTGTGGACGTGTTGGTGGATGGAGGAGGACATCACCGCATGCTTTGCTCGGTGATGAGGCTACCGGGGCTCCCAGCTTGTTCGTCCGATCTACCCTTACGCGACCACCGGCCTACGAAGACTTGGATTATGCGGTTCACGGTAAGTTAACTTGAAGACTTCGGTATTTTTCATTACATCTGATGTTTGTTAACATGGTTTTCTCCTTTGTAGGCCGACAAGCTCCACCCCGACGCCGACGAGTACTCCGTGCGACGCTCGTTGGAGGCGTACCTTCTTTGGTTGTTCGGTTGGGTGATGTTCACCAACACGTCGGGGAACACTGCAGAGAGGGGCTCGATCCACTACGCCCGGTCGATAGCGGACGCGGAGATAGGCTTCGTGCCTCAGTGGAGTTGGGGTTCAGCGGTCCTCGCAGCCACCTACCGTGGGTTGTGCGATGCGTGCACGAAGACAGATCCGGGAGCGATCTTCACAGGTTGTCCCCTTCTCTTACAGCTGTGGGCTGCGGAGCGGTTCGCGATCGGCCGACCGGTCGTCGACACCTCTCCGTACGACGTAGCGCCCGCGAGAACCCGCCGACGGGCCTACGATGGGTTGCACTCGGTTTCGACGCAACGTAAGTACAAAGTCATATTTCTTTCAAATATTTAAATTGTGTTGAACAAAACTTGTAACCACTTGATTATTTTATTGTCGCAGCGTCGTTACGCCCACGCTCAGGTGAGACAGAGCTACCCGGACTTCGTGTTCGAGTTGGACCGTCTCCACCCGTCACGACGTTGTCCGGGAGCCGTACACGCAGCGCGGTCGCAGCTCGGCGCCTCTAGGCCTCTCGACGTTGTGCACGCGCGACTCGGCCTACTGGATGACGTTGATCCCGATGGTGTACGACATCACCGTCGAGCCTCACCGCCCAGCCGAGTGATGAGGCATTCGGATCGCGCCGGGATTCCCGGTAGATGTACCGGTTGCCGTTCCGCACCGACCACCGGTGAGTATTTCTATTTCAAATGTACTACTATTGTGTCAAATTAAATGGAACTATAGTCGACCTTTGCGTGTACGCAGTTGTCTCGACGGGGACAGCAGGGAGGCTCCTCCGGGAACCACGTATGCAAGCAATACGTGGCGGATCGGGCCGATAGCCACCGAGGAGGTGATCGGCGAGATCTACGCCCACTCCGAGGAGAACTACACCGCCTACCTTCGGTGGTACCTACCGCGGACGCGTCCGCGAGTTACCTTCACACCGGCCACGCAGCAAGCAACACCGGGGGAGTCACGGACACCTACCCGAGCACCGAGACCGACTACTTCGTTGGGGTACGTCATGATTTATCGGCATTAAAGCCTTTGTACGTCATTATGTTTTTTTATTGGAGCGAAAAACCTAACTTGTTTTGATTTTTGTAGGCCGACGCCGCACGGGCATTGAATGCCGAAATCGACTCGGTGATGCCGAGGCCGGACGCAGCATTCACCCGAACGAGGTGGAACAGAGGATGACCTTCCAGGCGGATGCGACGACGGCACGTTCGATCTTGCGGATCTTCTCGTGTCGTTCGCCGTCGACGCGGTTCCTCCACAGGTGTTACAGTCCTCGTCCACGCGGTCCAAGACCGGATGGTCACCACACGGCGCCGGGTGCTTCCACAGTTTAGTTCCACTCATTTTCATTGTGTCAACCCTACAACGTGATCTAACAAACCGAATGTCGCCTAGGTCCGACGCTACCGAGCGAGGATACGGCAGCGCGAGTGGATCGTCGATCCCTCGGCCTTCGCTACTCGGCCCAAGACTGCGAGCTTTGCCGGAGCGAGCGGATCCTCCGTTCCTCGTCCTCACTCAGCGGGAGGTGAGCAAGCGTCGTCCGATGATTAGTTCACACGTGTTAGTTTAAGTCACCGATGCTTCACATTGCTTACATACGGAGGATTCTACTCGGCGGGGATTTTCCTGGTCGAGGACTTCGTCGACGCAGCGGGCGGGTCCGGGGAGGCGACGAGGGGTCGCACGGCGACGACTCGACGACTGGAGGACCCAGATCGGGACGTACTCGCCTCCTCTCGGCTCGGTGGAGCACCTCTACCACAGAGCCGGACCCGCCACAGAGACGCCCACGCCGGATGTCCGTGCTAGTCGTGGCGTGCCCCAGACAGCCGACGTACTCTCGGGGCACGTCGAGCACAGCCTAGGAGGGATAGGGGTAAGAGGCCTCGTCGAGTAGTTGTGTGCAACAAGCTTGTACAAATTATAAATATTTATTTTGTGTTTGATGTTTGTATATATCTATGTCATTCGTCGCACTCACATGTCACGAGATCCTTCCGTATCGTTCGCGCATGATACTCTTACTAACGACAAAAAAACTTTCGGCCCATTAGACTGCACGAGACATCGCTATCGCTTTTGCCCGTGATAGTCCCGCACGATACGTCGCTATCAACTTTTGCCCCGTGATAGTCCCGCACGATACGTCGCTATCAACTTTTGCCCCGTGACAATCCTACACGATACGTCTCGATCAGTGTTGCCCGTGATGACATAAACGATACATAGATGTGAACCTTCACCTCCCGCACTATATATTGCCAAGATCCGAATACGAGCTCTTCAAATCTGCATTCTCTTTTCTACATTTACTCCTGCAATGAGATCTTCATATCATCCATTCCTTGAGCGTCTCCACCGGCGACTCCATCCTTTGAGCGGTTTTATTCCACCATGGTGTGACCGTCCGTTATGCCATTGTGGAGATGGCTGCATACTTACGTCGTCCCTCCTCGCCGAAACCAGGGGAGACGATTTTTCCAATGCGCCAACATTGATCGTATGGCTTAACCGCACCTGCTTTCATCTACAAAATCTTCACGCAGAAAACACTAACTTGATTGTACATCGTGTTAACACCTCATGCGCATTTCGTCGGGTGTGCAACTTCGTTGAGTGGATAGAAACGGAGAACCCACGAACCGACGGAACACGTTACTACCCACTTAGCGAAACAAGGTCAGACTACCTTCAACGGAAGGCTCAGTACCAACGTCGAGTTCGCGCTGAAGCTTTGGCCTTTGGATCAGCTGGCACTACCCACATGGCGGGAACGTCAAGAATGCCACTGTGGTCTACGTTGCCAGCTGGTAAGATCCATAAGACAAGCAACTAGAGGACAAAGATGCTTCGTGTGTCCCGAGATTGCGGATGACGATTTTGTCATGAGTATAATTTTTCTTTCTTTAACCTTTTCGCTTGTTCCATTTTTAACTCCGACCATAAAAATGTGCAACCAGAGGATGTACGTCGGTGTCCATACAAAGATTGGATCGATACGGTTAAACCTGCTTCGATCGGTCAGACGGTAACACAACCTGAGTCGACTGAACAATTCATTCAGGCTTGGATGGAGTATGAACGTCGCGTCGAAATCGCAAGCTTAGCTTGGAGGAACAACCCACTGGGTTTTCCTAAATGGTCGGAGCGTCCTATGTGCGGTTGTAGGGATCGTTGCAAGATGGCTACCTCATTTGAACCACGAACATATGGTCGGAGATATTTCATTTGCCCCAACTTAGACAACGACTTCGTTGTACGTCTTTCATTTTATCAATTATGCAAACGTCTTCGCTCTAGTGGTTCTCTAACCGATTACATGTGTTTCTTTACTGGGCATTCAAAGAAGGTGTGGATTCACTAGGTGGATCGACAATGTCATTCCCCAATATAAACGGCCTAAAAGTAACTCGAATGTGAAACTCAAAAGGAGTACAACGCCGAGAAGGAAAGAGAAAATTGATGACAAGCTTATCGCCCTTGAACGGTTCCGTAGGTAGCCGAGCCTTGACTCGTGGGGGATGAGTTAGTTGTATTGCATCATCCGTACCTAATGGGTTATGTACCATTGCAACTAAGTTAACTTGGTTAAAACAATATGTTCACAGGTAATGCAAACAACATATGTACGATACCTCAAACATTTACACTTGCAACAATATTTACATTTGCATCCTTACGACGATAACATTTACATTTCAAACAATACGACAAATCACGAAGACGGTTACATTTGCAACAATACCACAAATCCAATGGATTTGTTATATTAGCACAAAATATAACGATAACATTTTACATCTCAAACAACACGAGAGAGAGTGGGTCGATGTCGATCAGGGCAATTAGGGTTTGGGCATAAAACGCCCTCTGGAAGGGCAGGAATGGGGCCCCCTGTAAGCACGAAAAACGCCCTTGGTAAGGGCGGGAAGGGGGCCGCCTGCAAAAATGCCAGGGCGACCGGCCTTTTTGCAGGCGGCCCCCCGTGCACAGTGAAAAAACGCCCTTGCCAAGGGCGGGAAGGGCGCCGCCCGCAAAAATCCCAGCGGGACGGCCTTTTGCGGCGGCCCCGTGCACGGTGAAAAACGCCCTTCCCAAGGGCGGGAAGGGGCCGCCGCAAATATGCCACCGCGCGGCAGCGGCCCCCACGGCCGTCCCCACGTCGGATATTTCGCCCTCCGGGAGGCGTTTTCCTTCACGCCTCCCGAGGCGAGAGAGATTAGTTTTGTATTTTTCGAAACTCGGAAGTTATTTTTGTAAATCTTTAAAAAAATTAAAAATGCCACCACCCCTCCGTGTCGACCTGGCCGGCCCATCCGTGCCCCCACCGCCCGTGTAGCATCGCGTCCCTCGAGACAACGCCATCACGAGTAGAAATGGCAATGAGTACATACCCCGATGGACAGTGGCCATTCATACCCATACCCATCAGGTTGAACTTTATCCATCGAGTTACCTGTACCCTTACGGTGGTAAGAAAATACTCTCATACCCGCATTCGCGCGGGTAATTCTACCCGACGGGTTACCCACACCCAAGAGAGTATACATAGGATACAAAGAAGAAGAGCTGGTTAGAGATGAGGAAGAACATCACCGGCTATCATCTTCTCCTATCCCGAAGTTCTCCACCATGGCTACCAGCGACGAGGATGTGGGAGGCTGCGGTGGCGTCGGACGGCGTGACGGCGGACGGCGTGGGGGCGGGCGGCGTGGCGGTGGAGATGACGTGGGAGGCTGGCGGCAGATGGCGTGGCGGCGGTCGGACGGCCCGACGGTGGACAGCGTGGGAGAGGGCGACGTGAGGGCATGGTGCTGGGTAGAGATGGCAACGCCGCGCGGGCATGGACTGGAGACTGGTTGCTTGGATCTGGGAGGGAGTAAAACTAGGGTTTAAGGGAGGCCATATGGGCCATATAGGCTAAATGAGGAAGGACAGCTAGATTGGTAGTACACACCTACATCGGTACTGGACATATTCAATGGGTATGTGTTTTCTCAATCATCATTGCCATCTCTAAACACGAGGCGACCTGACCAAGGCCTAGAGCACTGATCGGACGGACAACGAAGATGGTCTTCTTTCGTGTGCCTCCATGGCCTGCATGCATGGCTGTATCGAGGTGACCAAGCAATATGAGAATCACACACACCATGATGCTGCCTGTATGTCCTTGTATGTCCTCTGCTTGCTTGTGCACGATGGAAGAAAGCTAGCGCCGGTCAGGAGACACAACGGAACTGGGCCACTGCTGCTGAGTTAATCAGAGATCGGTTTGTGTCGCCCATGTCGTCTTCCTGTCAAGATCAAGGGTGTTGCTGTTTTGTTGTCCAAGGCTACAGCGACACTGCCCCGAAATCGTGATCTGCCTGTCATCACCGACATCTTCGCGCAGTCGTGACTCGTGACTCGTCATCGTAGTGTTATTTTTATTATTTCTCCTTCTTTATTTTATTTTTTTGGTCATGTTTGCTGGCTTCTCGCCTGTGCCCGTGCCTTGTCGCGCCTAGCACCACAATCCCGACCGCGAACCACAACCGCATACTATTAAGTGACCTTATGCTGCATCGGCACTAACAGTTCGGCAACGAGTGGCTACTACAACTCCGACAACTTCTCTCGGCTACATCGACATTACACAAAGGGCTATCATTCGTGTTGACCATTCTCATTAGTTTTTTATTAGTCTAAACGTTTGTCTGCTCACGCTTGAATCACAGGAGATGTTAAAAGTATATGATAGTTAAAAGATATATTAGAATATGATTGATTTGCATAGACTCATTTCTTATCTGTAATTTTTCTTATTTTTATTTATGTATCTTCTATATATATCGGTTCTGAGGTTTAATACAACGTATCCAATAATCACAGTATTCTCTCTCCCGTTACAATATTCAACGGTGTCTTCTCTATCTTTTCTTCTTCTCATTTTATTGGGCGTTGGCTTAATGCACGGTGCAGGGCTTCCGGAAGAAACCAAGGCGGTCTAGAGAAATTTCGGTTGTCCAAGTGAGTAGGAGCTCGCGGCTGCCGGCGCTGCAACTCGGAGTAGTACCTGGATGACGGGAGGTCGCGGCGGCGGCGGCGAGGCGGGCACCTCCGGCTCCGATGACCCCTCACGCGTCCTCGCCCTACGCTGCCTCGGTGTATAAATCAAAATTGCTGAATAACCTGCATACAGATTGTAGTATGGCCATTAGCAAGCTGGTGTATAATTCTGAAGTTTCCATGGGTGATCGATCCAGAACACTAACCTCGGTCAGCCGTGATAGCCTTCGATCTTTATTCAGGTGTACACTAATGGTGGGTGGAGTTTAGTTCAGTCATTCAGGTCTTTCAGTGTCTGAAACTGCTGTTCCAAATCAGCCCGAGTGGCGCAGAAGCAGCAAGTCTGAATTTGATGCTACCCAAACACAGCTCCCAAATTTATTTTTTTTTCACGAACATGAAAAAAAATTATACGTTAATATATTAACAGAAAAAGATGTTTTTACAACCGTAAAGCAGTCAGCCAGACCGGCTCCTACAAGGAGGAAACGGACCAAGACCGAGACACTCTACTCTCCCAAAAAGACCCGAAAAAACAACGTCGGCTAACGACCAAAGACGACCCATGGAAAGAATGAACTCCCGGATCTTAGAGATTGAAGCGAGGGTCAACTCATACATCCTGGAGTTACGCTCCTTCCAGAGCTGCCATGAGAACCAGAGAGTCAAAGCCGACTCGAAAGGAAACTGGTAGACGGGACCGAAAGGACGGCCACCAGTCCTGAAGAGAATTACCACGGGATGGCGAGAAGGCTGCCAGACCCGAAGGCGAAAGCACGAGAAACCAGACTGCGAACGAGCACACAATCGAGGAGGATGTGACCTGCTGTCTCAAGCTCCTGCGCGTAAAAGGGGCAAGCCAAGTGACCAACTATACCATGCTTCTAGAGGAGATCCGTTATCCAACAGCACTGCTGAAGCGCAAACCAAAGGAGGAACTTGCACTTAGCACCCTTCGCGCGCCAAAGAAGATCCGCACAAGGCAGGAAGTGTTGGCCGACAAAGAGCATCGGGTACGTTGAATGGGCGGAGTAGCGCTGATCACTTGACCAGCGCCAAAAGAGACGATCCTCCACGCCTGACGAGAGCTGAAGGTGAAGCAACATGTCCCATAGACGAGAACTGAGAGACGACTGGGACAGTTAGAGCGTCGCGGATGTCAAAGACCCAACAGCTGTTCGTACGCGAACTGCGGAGGCGGCGGAGGACTCCTACGCATTTTTGGACGAGTAGATCCTCAATACGACCACGTCTTCAATGCCATCATAATCCAAATCATCGTCATCATAATCATAATCCACAACCTCGAACACATGGAAGTGAGATGAGACAGCCCGGATCAAACCCCAAAAACGGCCGAATCTTGTTGGAGCATGTGGAGTCCGGCAAGACAACAAATTTCTTCGTGGTAGGACTGCACACCACGTAGTTGAATGTCCTGGGTTCATTGAGCCTCCAGCGGCAGCAGAGGAGGCGGCCATTGCAGCTCTCCACGAGCTGGAGATCATCACACTTGGGCAGGAAGGAAAACGAGGGGTCGATGAGAGGCGGGGGTTCCAGCGCCGGAACGATTCTGAAATGGTTCAGTACAAGATAGTCGGCGTAGAGGAAACCGGCGAGGGCGTGGAGCTGATACCGCCAGCTAGCAGCGGTGGTCGGGGTGGGAGATGACGCGGCGCCAGCGCATGGAGACGCACTTGGTGTGGACGAGCGACTTGTAAGGCACGCGCGAGAGGATCTCGACGAGGAGGTCGTCGGTGAGCTTCTCCGCCGCCGGCGGGATCCACTCCTCCTCCGCCATGGCTGGCTGCGCACAGAGAGAGAGAAAGAGAGAGAGAGAGAGAGGGAGAAGCAACGGGATTAGGAAAGAGAGGTGAAACCAAACCACAGTGCGGCCGCCGTCATGGAGGAGTGCTTCGAAATGCGCGTACCGGAGGAGGTGCTCCCCGATGGAGACGGCGGCGGACCGGCGGTGAGGGTTTGGGCGACGGCGGTGGGCGGTGGGCCGTGGCGGTGGCGTTGGCCGAAGTGGGCGTGACCGCGTGGGGAATGGATGAACGGGGAGAATTGTAAGCATGAGAGAACAGAGAATAAACATATTTAACTATTTACAATTGATAGTTGTACTTATATATTATAGATTGTGGGTGATAAATTTTTAATTATCATATTTTAAAAGTGGTAAAAAGTTAAATGCATCAGAGAATATAGGGTCTGTTTGGTTGGTGCTTTGAGTAACCCGCCTGAGATTATTTTGTCTGCTGAATTTAGCCTGGTCAAGATACGTAACCATTTGCCTCTTCCTTAATTCAGCATGGTCAAGATACGTAACCATTTGCCTCTTCCTTACTCATTCCCAGGGTAGGCTATGCGGATGACTGCTCGACTCATTCTTCAATGGCCAAAGCTGGGTAGGAAGAATCCTATACCGGAAAAAAAACCTTTTGAATCCAAGACCTGAAGAAAATAAATACGTACTGGACTCCGTCAAATAAACATATTGGAAAAGAAAAGAGCTCTGTTCATCCAAACAATGTTAATCTACGTAGTAGTAGCTTGGGGCGTTAAAAGAAAAGATTTAAAAAGGTACACTAGAATGGAATATGCAGTATCTAGTCAAGTTCGCAGATTTGACTAACATTAATAAACTATAAACAAAAATAGAGAACTGGATGCCGCTTATAAAAGACAACCTCTTTAGCTTTTTCCCTTCCTCATTACACCAACCACTATGTGATACCGAACACCCACATCTCGATTTTAAAGAGAGAGACTGTCAGCTCTTTGGACATGCATGTGTTAAGGATATAGTTTAGCTAGCCTACCTTCTGATGAGCCAGCCAGAAGCTCGGATGTCTAAGACGCAACGCATATGAATCGCTAAACTATGTTTTTATATATATGATAATATAAAAAACCAAAGTAAGCCTTTAACCTTCCAGCCAGGACCACCCACTACACTTTTCAATCAAATAACCCCACTCGCACCTATGAGCAAATCACTAAAACACAAAAAGAAATCTGGTTGTTCATCATAAGATAAATATCTTAGACAGCCAGGACCAAGCACAACTATATAGCTTCTCACATGCATCCCGCTTGCTGAACGAGCTTATCTCATCGGTAATCACCCAGTAAAAGCAAATGTAGCAGATCATCCATTCTAGGCCGACAAGAAGAAACCTTTTTCTTTCCAAATGTAAAACAACAAGATGATCGTCTAATCCTAGAGATAGGACCTGGTCATTATTATCGGTCTGCCTTTAAAAAGAAAAGTAGCTTTGGCCTTCGAAAGTGCTTAATCCATTCTCAGTGCATAGTTTTATTTTACAGTTTCCAATAATGCAATGTCACTTTTAGGAATATAAAATGTTAGATGAAACTGTGACTCTTACAGCTTCATAGACAATAAAAAAATATTAAGTGCTTGCATGGGTTGTAATCTAATGTTCCATGATATTATGTAGTCACTTATGTTTGTTTAATAAATAGAATACGTGAATGATATATCTATGAAATAATAATAGAAAATTTTATTACTTTTCTTTGAATAATTATGCCATGATATTTTATATAAAGATATAAAAGTGGCGTAACAAAACAAACATGTTTTAGTTCAGAAAATCTAAGCATCCACAATAAGAACGTTCACAAAATCCAATCATCGACAATAACAAAGTTCACAAAATCTGAGCCAAACATTTGCCTCGTGGAGAAACTAAACAAGATAACATCTTAAAAGTAACATTACAGATTCAGTATACGATTAAAAATTAGGCGGCACCACCATTTTCAAACAAGTGTGGTTTTTCATAGATTTTTATTGGACCTTAGCTGTAGGAACTTGAATTCTTTCTACTGTCAATGTGCTACCTGTCGAAACTCGGTTTCGGCAATAGAAATTTGGGGGTGCAGTCAAGATCGCCAAGCACAATGGGTTAGGTGTAAAACAAGGTTTAGACAGGTTCAGGCCCTCTCGTGAGGTAATACCCTACTCCTGTTCTGGGGATTCGATCCGTCGAGTGTTTATTGATCTCAAGATCTGTTGCTCAAAGAACTCATATGTCTCATCTAAAAGCTGATATCCCTCAAGGGACGCCCCTTACCCCCCTTATATAGTCTCGAAGGGCGGGCTTACAAGTCGGAAACCCTATCTTACTCTAAGTCGGTTTCCTCAATCTTATCAAACAGTGACTATGAGCTGTTGCCTTATCTAATCGGCAACGTAACACCCAAGTCATAGTTGGTTTACATATTTGGTAGGCACAACCTATCTCTATCTCCAGTCGGATAAGCTTGCCATGTGGATATCCGATTGCCACAATCTCCACAGTAGCCCCCGAGTCCTTTGCAGTCAACGAAATTGCTCAGCCTCGAACCAAAATAGCATAGAGCCAAACAACTCTTTGGCCGAGTGCCTCTGGCGCCAAGTGATTCCATCACCTCTGCTTGAATCTCCCGAGTGGCTCCAAAGTCTGTGAAGGGCTGGAAAATATCCAAAAAATTCTCAAAAATAAATATCTAAGTGCATCTCCTGATGCACCTAATTAGGTGTAGCCCTCGACTATGTGGTTAGTCAAAAAACAGACTAAACATATAGTCAAGAACTATAAAAAATCATTCTCATAGATGCTTAGCTCAAGCTAAGTAATCATAAAAAATCTCACCACTCGGCAAGCTCAATGCTTGTCCGAGTGAATTTGCCCGAGTCATCTCAGAACAAATAATTCAATCAACCCTCGTGGATGAAAAGCACTCGGTAAGCTCACGTTTATTCGAGTGGATCTATCCGAGTCATCTCGGAACAATTATTTCAATCATCCCTTATGGGTAAACAAGTTTTTCAGTCATCGAAAAATATGAGCAAAATATTAAATAGCTCCTGCCATAATATTGGTCTCAATCTAAAAAGATCTTCACCAAGGTGGAAAAACAGCATTGATATAATCATCTAATCAAAATGCTTAAAAATTAAACAGTCCCTATCATCAAGGCAGCCACGAAAAGCTTCATTGTTTGTCACCTTTCAAATTGCATCGTGCCAACTTCTCATGAAGTTGTGCAAACCGCGGTATGAAAGGATTTCCAAAGGTATAGAGCACTCAGACACGTGCATATTGCCAAAGCAAATCTGCTTAAGCTCATCCACTGAAGTCCCTAAGGACACGCGTCAGGCCACACCTTAGATGGGCCGCAGGTCTCTCATGGGCTCGGCCCAATCGCGAGAAAACCTAACGCAACCCTCAAATTTCTTACAAAGCCTCGAGGTCATCCCCGCCACTTCGTCTTCCCAGAAAAAATTCCCCACTCGCAACATTGTTCATCAGCTTGCAGCGAAAAACCCTAAGCTCTCGCGCGCATCCAAT
The DNA here is from genome assembly GCA_019925245.2 of Oryza australiensis. NCBI lineage: Eukaryota > Viridiplantae > Streptophyta > Magnoliopsida > Poales > Poaceae > Oryza > Oryza australiensis. The sequence continues at coordinate 742,626 of JAIFGZ020000229.1, read as the reverse complement.
CCACCGATCCAGAAGCTCGCGCTTCGTCGCCAGCTAGCCTCCGCATCCATCTCCACAGATCCCCATCCCAAATCCCCATCCTCCAAGCCAGATCCACTCCCCCTCAAACCACACTCATGGCGGGAGAGAAAAAAATCCCTTTCGAGCAATGGGCTACCTCGGATGTCAGGAGTCCACTCTCAAGGAGATGGTGAAGCACGGAGTCCTCCCTCCTAAGGAGATCGTGAGCTGGCGCCCCGCGGCCGGTGAGGAGTTCCCCACTCCGAACACCGGTGAGCTCGTCGTCTTCACTTATTTCTTCTATTGCGGTTTCAGCCTTCCTGCCTCTGAGTTCTTTAGGGGGCTTCTTGATTACTACGGCCTTCAGCTTTACCATTTGAACCCAAACTCCATGCTCCATATAGCTCTTTTCATTCATGTCTGCGAAGCTTTCCTTGGCATCCTCCCCTACTTTCAACTCTTCCGGCGCATGTTCTATCTTAAGCCGCATCCGAACAAGGATCAGCCCTGCGTTGTCGGTGGGGCGGGCTTCCAACTCCGCGGATCCCTTCGCAAAGAATTTTCTAACAAGGGCTGGCACGCGAGCTGGTTCTATATCGCCAACCTTGAACCCAGTCGCAAACTTCGTTGGCCTTCCCCCGTGCCTAGGCCCAACCGGAGCACCGTCCCAAAGTGGCCCAAGACTGGATGAAGCCAACAAGCCGCTAGCGAAGATCTTGGAGATGAAGCGAAAGGTCTTCGGGCGAGCGATCACTCGGCACTTCATTAGGAACCGACGCTCCGATTAAGGAAAGGTCCAAACCTGCCTTCGAGTAGGAGGGCGAGAGGGACCCCAATCGGGAAGACCGCGACTCCTCGGCTTCGAGATCTTGAAGCTTCGCATGTATAAGATTTTCTCGATCGGAATTGCAATCGAGCGCAGCCTCATGCCGCCGTCCTCCCATACACGTATCGCCCTCCTTCTCCTAAGTCGACTTAGCTCCTTTGTTGCCTTTCAATCTTGATGTCACACTTCTTAGTGTTGAAAGAATCTTTCTTGCAGGAAAATGCCTCCATGATCTCAAAGCCATATAAAATTCATCATGAGGATGCGCTGGCTCGGCCTGCTAAGAAGCCAGCCGGTGACATGAAGATCCAGAGTGATCCGGTCGGGAAGAGGGCGGCCCCGAGTGAAGATATCAGCAAACGGGCGAGCAAGAGGAGGCTGATCATTGATGATTCGGACGACGATGTCCCGGCCCCTCAAGCTGAAGCGACCCCTCCGAGGCCGTCACCAAAAACGGCGCCCAAGATCCGCCGATCGACCAGGTACGTCTTATGACTGAAACTGAGCTCTTTGTTAAAAATTTCTTCGTCTTCATCCCGATTGCTCCCGTTTTTCTCTATGCAGGAGGCCTCAAAACATAGACTCCACTGGGCAGAGTGAGGGGCCAACGCCATCTGCATCAACCGAGGCATCCAAGCCTGCGGAGCCAAAACCCCGGAGCCCTCTCCCGAGCGAGAGCGCTCCGAGTGAAAGGCCCTCACCTCCTAGTGAGGATATCCCAAGGAAAGAGCCCCCGACCGCCAGCCGAGATACCCCGACTGGAAACTAGTCGACTGCAGGAGAGCCCCCTGCTGCTACCCAAAGGGCCCCGACTGAAGACCAGTTGGACAAGAGCCAAGAAGGGAAAAGCAGCCGAGAAGTGCCGGTTAAAGATTCAGCCACCAAAACTGGTAAGTCTTGAATCAATTCTAGCTTTTTAATCTCCAGTCAATTTTTCCCGTATCTTCATTTGCTTCTTCCGAACCATTCAGCCAAAGTGGAGGAGATCCCGAGGTTGCAGTCTTCTGAAACTTGGGCCCCTCCAATCAAGATTGAGTGGCGTGATTCCGAAGTCCAGAGACAGGGCATCATCCTGAACAAGCAGATGGAGAACGAGGAAAGAGATGCGCTTGTAGACAGCCTGAATGAAGCGACTCGTCTGTTAAACGTAAGTTCTACTTCTTTTCTCTTGTAGCTTCATCATCACCTTTCAGTCGATCAGCTTCCGAACTTGTATGCAAAGGGTTTACTGTCGATCAATATCCAAATCCGATGCGCTCGAGAAGTTGGTCACACACTTGAACTCCCTGGAGAACATCCAGCAGGAGCTGAAGACCACTCGAGAGGAAGCTGCATCGAGGGAAGCGGCTCTAAGGAGAGAGATAGTCATACTTCGGGAGGAGAACCTCGACCTCCGGGGTTCAATCGGGAGTAAGCTCAACCTCCTTAATCTTTCTACCTTTGATTGTAGTCTATGTTGATCTTGGTCGTTGACAACCCTTCCTGTTGCAGAAAACTCGTCGGAAGTCCACTCGCTCCAGGCCCAGCTGGAAGAAGCCAACATCAGCAAGGCCGAGCTGGAGACCGAGTTTGAGGGTGAGCCTTTTCAACACAGCGCTCTTTATTTTGCTTCGTCTTTGAATGCCTTGTGTGATCGTACATCTTTGGCAGCTTACAAGATCAAGACCCAAGCTCAGTACGATGTTTTTGTTGAGAGGGTCAAAAAAGCCGAAAGCGTTAGGGAAGATGTTGCTAACGCGGGGACGTCGATCCTGTTGTCGCTGTTCCACAATGGACTTGGGGCTAGCTCATTGGACACCGTCGAGGTCTTCGATAAGCTTAGGCGAGCCCCTGATCAGTATTTGGCCAATGTTTCTGAGGCAGGCATCATGGGAGCGGGCTTCGCCCTTGCGCATACCAAGTTGCTCTACCCTCGAGTGGACGTTGATTCAGTCGGGGAGGGCTTCGCCGACGGTACTTCGGATGAGCGGGCCTTGGAGTTGATTAGCGAAGCGCAGGAGTCCCAAGAAAGTGGCCGCCAATGTAGTGAATCACTTTCGCTCTTGATTTCCTTGTGAACATTGTATGCAACTTTCTAACGTGCCTTGTAAATATTCAGCTTATTTATGTTAATGTCTTGATCCGAGTTTTTATGTAAAATTTCTTAAGTAATTTTCGTCCGACTGTTACCAAGCCTAAGCTTGATTAGGTCATCAAAAAATTCTTAGTCCTTATACGTTGAACTCGAATCAAGGAACATTAAACAATGATAAACCAAATATGAGTTGCTGAAGAAAGCCATGCTTTATTGGCATATGTACAGCCCCGACTGCTAACTCAAGAAGTCATCTTGCTTGAGGTTGGTAGTCAAGAGGAACGTGAAACTTAAGGCAGTTTAGGCATAGTATCGTCGAAGATGCTCGATGTTATAGGAGTTCTCCACCATAGATCCGTCTTCACACTTTAGTCGATACGCTCCCGGCCGAGTTACTTCAGCAATTATATACGGTCCTTCCCATAATGGGGATAATTTGTGACGGTCCTTGGTGGTTTGAATCTTGCGTAGAACCAAATCGCCAACGATAAAAGCTCGTGCTCGAATGTTGCGACTGTGGTATCGTCTGAGTCCTTGAAGATATCTTGCTGACTGGATGAGGGCTGCCTCACGGGCTTCTTCCAGTCGGGTGAGATCATCCACTCGGTCTTGATCGTAGCGTTCGTCGTTAAAGCTACGCACTCGGAGAGATTCGTACTCCATTTCATTCGGCAACATGGCTTCAGCCCTGTAGACCAAAAAGAAAGGAGTTTGGCCGGTTGCCCGACTGGGCGTAGTTCGCAGAGACCACAGAACCGAGGAAAGCTCTCTTGAACCCACTTGCCGGCATAAGGATTTAGCCGGTCAAACACTCAGGCCTTGATGCCTTGAAGAACCATGCCGTTGGCACGCTCAACTTGCCCATTGCTTTTGGGATGTGCAACTGATGCGTAGCAGATTTTGATTCCGAAGTCTTCGCAAAATTCCTTAAAGATGCCCCCAGTGAATTGAGTCCCATTGTCGGTTATGATTCTGTTTGGGACGCCGAACCGGTGCACGATGTTGAGGATGAAGTCCCGTGCCTTGTCAACGGTGATTGTAGCAACTGGCTTAGCTTCAATCCACTTGGAGAATTTGTCAATTGCGACGAATAAGTGTGTGAATCCTCCTGGAGCCTTCTTGAAAGGGCCGACCATGTCTAAGCCCCATACCGCAAACGGCCAGGATAATGGAATCGTTTGTAGCTCTTGGGCTAGGACATGACTCTGCCGAGCGAAAAACTGGCAGCCCTCGCACGTGCGGACCACTTTGTCGGCGTCGGAGACCGCCGTAAGCCAGAAAAAACCTTGTCTGTAGGCTTTGCCTACCAAGGTGCGCGCTGCCGCGTGGCTCCCGCATATGCCCGAGTGGATATCTTGGAGTAGCTGCCGTCCTTCCTCAGGTGTGATGCATCTCATCAGGGCTCCCGAAGGGCTCCTCTTGTACAAATCAGAATCAACCATGACATAAGCCTGACAACGGCGTCGGACGCGTTCTGCCTCATCCCGGTCTTCCGGCAGCTCTTGCCGAGTTAAGAATTTGATGAGCGACGTCCTCCAGTCGGTGTCGACCATGGCGACTTCGTTTGCAGCTTGCTCGTTGGGAGTTGGTTTGGCTACAACAATTGGTTCGTAGAGATGCTCTACGAAAACGTCTGTTGGAGCGGCTTCTCGCTTGGACCCGAACTGCGCCAACTCGTCAGCTGCCTCGTTATTATGTCTTAGGACATGGGATAGCTCCAGTCCGTCAAACATGTCTTCAAGTTTGCAAACTTCTTGCTGGTAAGCCTCCATGGTGTTATTTAGGCAGGACCAGTCTTTCATTACTTGATTGACGACCAGCTGGGAATCCTCTTTCACGACGAGCCGACGTATCCCGAGTGAAACTGCAAGTCGCAGTCCATGTAGTAGGGCTTCGTACTCGGCGACGTTGTGCGAGGCGGAGAAGTGAAGGTGGAGAATGTATCTTAGCCTTTCCCAAGTCGGGGAGATCAGCACGACTCCTGCTCCCAGGCCGGTGATCCTCTTGGATCCATCAAAGTGCATGGTCCAGTATTGAAGGTCTTCCCGAGGTACATCTTCATGCTGTTCGGTCCACTCAGCCAAGAAATCCGCCAGGGCTTGTGACTTCACAGACGTCCTCGCCTTAAAAGTTAAGTCCAGCGGCATCAGCTCCAGGGCCCACTTTGCGATACGCCCAGTCGCCTCCCAGTTGTGGATGACATCGCTGAGTGGGAAGGAGGTGACGACTGTGACCGAGTGACCCTGAAAATAGTGCGCCAATTTCCTCGTGGTTATCAGAACACCATATAGTAATTTTTGTACCTGAGGGTAGCGAATTTTGGCTCCTGCCAGCACTTCGCTAACGAAGTAGATTGGCCTTTGAATTTTCTGGATTCATCCTTCCTCTTCACGTTCAACCACAAGTACTGTACTGACCACTTGGTGAGTGGCTGAGACGTACAGTAGCAGGGGCTCCTGTGGCTGAGGTGAGGCTAGGATGGGCGGCGTCGTGAGGAATTCTTTAAAATCTTCAAAGGCCTTGTGGGCTTCCGTGGTCCACTGGAAGTCGTCCGTTTTCTTGAGCAACCTGAAGAAGGGCATGCCTCATTCGCCGAGTCGAGAGATGAATTGGCTTAGCGCCGCCATGCACCAAGTGAGTTTCCGAACATCTTTCTAGTTACTCGGGGCCTTCATATTCAAGATGGCGTTGATCTTTTCTGGATTGGCTTCAATGCCGCGATGTGACACCATGAAGCCGAGCGCTTGCACGATGGCACGCCGAACGTGCACTTCTCCGGTTCAACTTCATTCGAAGGCCCGATGTTCGCGAAGGTTTCTTCTAAGTCGGCGATCAGGTCTTCCTTCTGCTTGGTCTTGATGACGACGTCGTCGATGTTCCACGTTTTTTCCGATCTGCGTATGGAAACATCTTTGGATCATGCGTTGGTATGTGGCCCCGGCGTTCTTCAGCCGAAGGGCATCGTGATGTAGCAATAAGCTCCAAACGGTGTGACGAACGATGTTTTCAGCAATGGATTCCTTCAAGCTGATTTGATGATAGCCTCGAGTAACAATCCAGAAGCTTAGGAGCCGGCAATGGCTGTTGAGTCCATGACTTGGTCGATGCGAGGCAATCCGAATGGATCTTTGGGGCAGGCCTTGTTGAGGTCGGTGTAGTCAACGCACATGCGTCATTGCCCTGTCTTCTTTCGGACTAGAACCGGGTTAGCCAACCAGTCGAGATGTAGAACTTCCTTAATAAAACCGGCGGCTAAGAGCTTTGTGAGTTCTTTCTTGATGGCATCTTTTCGATCCTTAGCGAACCTGCGCAATCGTTGTTTGATTGGTTTTGCGTCATCTTTGACGTGTAAAGAGTGCTCGATCACCTTCCTAGGAATTCCAGGCATATCAGACGGTTTCCAAGCAAAAACATCTTTATTATTTTGGAGGAAGGTGACGAGCGCGCTTTCCTATTTAGGATCTAGTTCAGCGCCGATTACAGCAGTTTTTGAGGGATCCGATGGATCAAGGGAGATCTTCTTCGTCTTGGCGTCGCCTTGTCCCGATTTGGCTATCTTCCTCGCGGGGATATCGCCCTCTGCAGAAGTCGATGCGGCCAATCGGATTTCCTCCTGGCCACGCGATCTCTCGCGAGATTGGGCCATGTCGCAGCTTTTCTTATCGCAGGTGAAGGCTTGCTTTACGTCGCTGCGTAAGGTGATGACGTCGTTTGGACCCGGCATCTTCATGCAGAGGTTGGTATAGTGTGGTATCGCCATGAACTTGGCGAGTGCAGGCCTTCCAATGATCGCGTGGTAAGCCGTCTCGAAGTCGGCCACCTCGAAAGTGATGTTCTTCGTCCGAAAATTCTCTCGAACTCTGAAGGTGACTGAAAGGACGATGTGCCTGAGTGGCGTAGATGACAGTCCCGGGATAACTCCATGGAAAGGGGCTGAGCTTGCCTTCAGTTCGGCTCTCGGGATCTGCATCTCGTCCAAGGTCTTGGTGAACAAAATGTTGAGGGCACTGCCCCCATCAATGAGGACGCGCTTGAGCTTGATGTTGCGGACCACCGGGTCTAGCACCAAGGGATAGCGCCCAGGGTGAACCACTCGGTCAGGGTGATCCGAGCGGTCGAACGTGATGGCCACCTCCGACCATCGTAGGTACTGTGAGACCTTGGGTTGCACCGCGTTGACCTCGCGGTCAGTTAGCTTCTGTTTCCTCTTGGATTCATAGGCTTGCGGCCCTCCGAAGATGTGATTTAGCTCGCTCATAGGGTCTTGAAAGGGCTCTGCATTTCTAGCCGGGTTGTTCTTCTTAGTGCCCGATGGACCGACTTCGTTTGTCGACTTCTTGTTGAGTTGTGCCGTATATTGCTCGGCGAACTGCTTGTAGATAAAGCAGTCCTTGGCCGTGTGCTTGTGGTTGGGATGATGTGTGCACTGAGCGTTCATGATTGCGTCATAGGCCGCGACTCGGGGACGGCGTTGGGAGTTGGACGTCACGGCAACTAGGTCTTCAGGTCAGCGCTTGCGGTCCTTCTAGCCCTGGTTGTTGTTGTCATTATCCTTCTTAGGATGCCGGCTTGCTCCCGATTGCTTGTCGTCCCTCCCGTCAGGCCGGTCTTGGCGCGCCGCTTTGATTGCGTCGCTGCATTTGGCGTAAGAGTTTGCCGTCTCAAACATCTGCTTCACCGTCTTCGGTGGCTTGCGCCCAAATTTTCCGATCAACAGCTCATCACGGACTCCCTTCTGGAAGGTGGCGATGATGATGTCGTCGGTGATGTTGGGGATCTTGTTGCGGTTTTCGGAGAAGCGCCGGATGTAGTCCTTCAAAGGCTCATCCGGCTTCTGGATGACGTTGTAAAGGTCGAAGTGGGTCCCAGGCCTTTCGAAAGTGCCTTGGAAGTTAGCAATCAAGTGGTCCCTTAGCTCGCTCCACGAGCCGATCGAGCCTCTTGGCAAGCTTGTGAGCCAATTCCTGGCTGAGTTAGCAAGGGCGACGGGCAGGTAATTGGCCATGGCTTTGTTGTCACCTCCTGCCGCACGGATGGCGAGGGTGTATACGGTTAGCCATGACTCGGGGTCGGTTTTCCCGTTTTACTTCTCGATTCCAGTCGGCTTGAAACCGTTCGGCCAATGCACTCGGCGAAGGTCCCGAGTGAAAGCGGGTACTCCATCGTCATTGTTGTCGGGCGATCTCCTTCGATCTTCCCGGGAGCGTTGATCTCGTTCTTGATAACGCTGGTCAAGGACTTCCCACAGATCACTCGACGGGGTCCTTGGCGGTGCTTCGGTAGTCGGAGTCGTTGCCGCGGACCCTGGTGGTGGAGGGTGGTCGTCGTGCCGCTTCTCGCAGGAGTTGGTCGATTGCTCCCGATGCCCGCGCGTGGTCTCGTGGCGAAGGTCTCTTGACCTAGTGGCCGCCCGGTCTTGCTCGGGCCTCCTATAATCCTTTGACCTCAGAGGCGGGAGTCGGCTTCTGTCGGGCATTTCTGCCACGGACTCGGTCGGTCTCCGGGCTGAGGTGGAGGGAGAGCCATTGGCTATAGCCGCGACGATGGTCTTGATCTTATCTAAGATTGGCGTCACGTCGGGGGCGCCATCTCGATCACAGTGTCCAGGAGCGTGAGGGCGGCGACGGTGTTCTGCTGAGGCGTCTGGAAGACGTTGGTGTTGCGGATTCGCGTCTGAAGTATGGCCTCCCGAGCAGATCGTCCGGTTGCCCTCGGATCCTGCTTTCTTCTATCGGCTTCCTCCTTGCGCTTCTTCTCCTCTTCCGCCAGCTTGCGCTCTTGCTCAAGTCTGGCTTGTTCTTCCTCTGCAACCCTGCGGGCTATGGCTGAGTCGGTCTCGGCCACCTCAGCCATGAGGACGTCGAAGCACTTTGGCTCGTAGTCCTTATCGCAGTCGGAGTCGTTGGTTTCGTCTGAGGGGATGCCGTAAAGATCGTCAAAGCCTGAAGAGCTGAGGTACTCATCGAGCTCCGAGGATGAGCATGACCCGAACGGTTGGAGGATAACGGCGATTTCCCTTGAGCCTGGGTTGCTCGAATCTGGATCGTTCCAGTCTGAGTCGTAGCCTAATGACGTGGGTCCCTCCGAGTGGGTGGATCTTGGCTCGGGGGAGAGGAGCTTCTAGTAGATCTCAGCGGCGTTTGGTAATCCAAACGGCGCCGAGAGATTTTTTTCCCCCGAGTGGATTGGTTCCGACGGAGAGGTGAGAAGACAGTTGTAGATCTCAACGGCGTTCGGTAGTCCGTACGGCGCCGAGTGGATTCCTCCTTCAGAGTGGATGGGCTGCATCTTGGACGTCAGAACTGTGTCGCAGATCTCAGCGGCGTTCGGTAACCCGAACGGCACCGAGCGGGTTCCCCCTCCCGACTGGTCCGAATCCGAGTTGGAGGAGGAAAGCTTGTTGAAGTCGTTGACGGCAAAGCCACCGATGCCTGGAGAAGATCCCATCGCGCTTGCCAGCGAGATTGTCGAAGAAGTCTTGACGCACGGTCCCCTACCTGGCGCGCCAACTGGCGAAACTCGGTTTCGGCAATAAAAATTTGGGGGTGCAGTCAAGATCGCCAAGGACAATGGGTTAGGTGTAAAACAAGGTTTAGACAGGTTCAGGCCCTCTCGTGAGGTAATACCCTACTCCTATTTCGGGGATTCGATCCGCCGAGTGTTTATTGATCTCAAGATCTGTTGCTCAAAGAACTCATATGTCTCATCTAAAAGCTGATATCCCTCAAGGGACGCCCCTTACCCCCCTTATATAGTCTCGGAGGGCGGGATTACAAGTCGGAAACCCTATCTTACTCTAAGTCAGTTTCCTCAATCTTACCAAACAGTGACTACGAGTCGTTGCCTTATCTAATCGGCAACGTAACACCCAAGTCATAGTTGGTTTACATATTTGGTAGGCGCAACCTATCTCTATCTCCAGTCAGATAAGCTTGCCATGTGGATATCCGATTGCCACAATCTCCACACTACCTTTTTGCTCTTTATCGAAAAAACAGATTACTGGCCAAAGATATCACAAAATTTAGTTACCATCATTGTTTCTTTTACCAGTAACATATGTGTGTTGCTACTTATTAATTTCTGGATGGTTCAACAGTTACCCCTCCTAAAGTTGTTCAAAAATCAGTTCTACTTGCTGTTGCGGCATATAGAAAACCATCATCATTGCAACGACTGAAATAATTGGCTCAAACATGGTAAAACTCTTCTTCAGGAAATTTGGGAACGACAGTAAGTGTGTAACACTGTGTCGGCACAACATTTTCATACCGTACAAGATCACCAAATAGAACATATGGCATACTCATAATTTCAGTAAATTGTACACTGCATATAGGATTACCATGGATTCGCCGAACTGCCGCCACAATCAGGTCCAGGCCGCCATCCTGTAGTTGGAGTTTGGGGCGGCGTCTCCGGGTGCACCTCTGGTGTTGGTGAAGGCGACGCCGTGTTAGATCCTTCCGCGCCCTTCTTGCCCCGACGAGACATGGCACCACCGAGTCTCCGGCGTCTCCGGCGGCGCGTCTCCGAGCGGGCACGGCTCCGGCGCGCAAATCCAGCGCAAATCTAGGCAGTGCGGCTCGAGGGAAGAAGAAGAGGAACCAAGCGACGCTTCTCCGATCACGGCGCGGTCCGGGCGGCACGTCCTCGAGCGGCGCGGGCGACGCGTCCCGAGCATCACCGCAGAACTATGCCATGGCAAAAGGGGAAGAGTGGCGCGTGTATGGCCGGAAAGGGAAGACGGTGTGGTTCTGGGGGAAGAAGAAGAGGAATGGGGCGACGCGGATCTAGGCAAAAAGGCAATGCGGGAGTCGGCAGATACGAGCGCGGGAGCCGGAGGAAGAAAGCGCGCGAGGCGCGGGAGCCGGAGAAGGAAGCGCGCTGCAGCGCGGGAGGGGAATAGGGAGCGCGTGCTGTGGCGGTTGTGCTTAAAAATCCGGCGCACGAAAAACATATTCCCAATGCGAGTTTCATCTCGTTTCTTTGCCTGGGTAAGCGGGATGACACCGTTTTTAGCTAGATGAAACGATTTTATTTTCTCTCCTCATGATTATAGTGCCAGATCATCTTCTTTCTTTGTTAATGTGACATATCATTAAATGTATTTGAAACCCTGATGAAACCAACACAGAGAATGACCTTATAAAATGATTTTGTCAGTCGAGTTAGTGAAGAGAGCAATGAATGCCAAAATAATTATTACATTGACAAAATGTTAAATGTCTCAGAATATGGGTCTGTTTGGTTGGTGCTCTCGCTAATTCGCCTGGGATTTTTTATCTGCCTAAGAGCTTATGAATTTAGCCTGGTCAGGCAGCCTGAAACATAGTCTGTTTGGTTGCTGACATGTGCATGAGAAATACTCATCTGTTAAACTTACTGTAATTATTGTGTAGCATATGTTGTCAATTAGGTACTAATTAAATGGATAGATAATAACCATCAAATTAATTGCTTCTCTTGTCTTGAAAAAAGTTACCAGAAATTAGTGAATTAATTTCAGGCCTAAAGATGGACAAATGCAAGCGTATGTGCCATGCTGATTTGATTAGCCATTAAACACGTTGGCTAGGTACTCGCCTGGGGCGCAGGCCACCAAAATCGGTGGCCTGACTCAGGGTAACGAAGCAACCGGAGAGGGTCAAAAAATTCATCTAATTCATATTTCTTAACCATAAAACCAAATATATCGATCCATCTAACTATTAAAAAAGTATTAAAAAAAGAAAGCATGGTGTTCTTATAAAAGGAAAATGCAGAAAATAAAAGAATGTTTTCCACCCAGATACTACTATTCATATTTTGACTTTTTACTAGTCAAACCAAATTTACACATTTTCAACACAAAACAAACATATAAAATTAATTTAATATTATAAATATTGTTAAATTTTTCTATAAATTTGGTTAAAATTAAATAAGTTTAATAAAAAAGTCAAAGCTCTTATGATACAGAGGAGTACCTAAAAACATAAACATACAGGGACTGGCAGCTTACATATCGATCAAAATTCAAACATCTCAACCGCAACAAACTTCACACAAAAAGAGTTCTCACCAGCACCACTAAATCTCTGCAGGTAACACATCAGTTGGTCTTAAACTTCACATAAGTTTGGATGTTTATTAAGCTCTTTATGTATTTATCTCACCAGAATGCGAAACGGCCCTAGCGGTTACAGTGCTCAGCAAATTTCAGGTCTAGTTAAGAAAAATTATTATTGGTCCCTCGTCAAAACACGTGTTAACAATCAAACTATGAAGGATGGATCCTTGTGTATGGGGCAGCGGCCTCAAAATACCCGATTAAGGATTGATCCATATGAGACGAGTCCGCGTGTGGAGGGCTTGGTTTCGTGGCTTTTATTGATCAGTTTAGTTGAGGCTTTTTTTTCTTAATAAAAAGTTATGGGGATGGTCATTTACCCGTCAGTCTGAGTTTTATTTATCTCACCAGAATAAAATTATCTAATTGTGGTTGTGGGTGGAGTTTCAGTTCGTCTTTCAGATCTTCAGTATCTGAAACTTCTGTCCCCGATCAGCGAGTAGCCGCAGCAGCAATTCTGAATTTGATGCTACCCATACTATAGCTTCGAAATTTGCAAACGAACACGAATGCTGGCGTGATACAAATTTCTTTTTTAGTGATAGAGTTCGCTGAAAAACACTTCATTTTATTAACAGCACTTGAGTAAAATTGAAACCTCAGTGAATATACATCACAGTTTTCTAAAGGGACAGTGTTTTATTCAGTGAATATGCATCACAGTTTCTAAGGTATTCCCATAAAAATGTCATATTTGTTCTAAGAACCCATCAGACAATCATATAATAAGCATTTGCCACATCCACTGAATGCTTTGATATGAAAACTCACGTGTTTTCCTCTGACTTTCTCATGATTTTGGCAAGCATCAAGCCTGATACGGCACAACAGCACAATGTTGTCAGAATTGATACAAGTAAAGTTCTAAGAAACATAAGGACCATTTTACAGCCTGAATTTTTACATGCCTACAGTGATAGCTAATAAACATCAACATTGATCATTCGATAGAATGAATAGCAAACCAGCGTGTCACGAATGACAATTGGAAAAGCATTCATGCTGATCCTCACAAAAGTTCCAGGTACACAGATCCTGAAAAAGGTCTAAACATCATTTCATGGCAACAAATGCCAAGCAACACTACAAAGGAAGCAGACTCAACGGCCATATGTGACAATATTTCCGAGTAGAGTGGAACATAGGGAAGATACCCACTGTTATAACCCGACCAAATATTTTCAATAACACGCGTTTCCTAACGACCTATGTCATATGACATCCGCGTATCTCTGCCAACCACATATAATAGGAGGTGTTTGGTTCCATGAACTAAACTTTGTCACATCGGATGTTTGGACATCAGTTTAAAGGATTAAACATGAATTAATTATAAAAGTAATTACAGAATCAAAGGATAATTCGTGAGACGAATCTTTTAAGATTAATTAATCCACGATTAACAAATATTTACTGTAACAATCACATCGTCAAATCATGACGTAATTAGGCTCATTAGATTCGTCTCGCGAATAATCCACCGATTATAAATGGATTTTATAAATAGTCTATATTTTAATACTTCAAAATAATATCTAAACATTCGATGTGACGGGAAACCAAACAGGGTCTTAATCAAATTGCACTATGGGTGAACTACGACCACGTGGTAGTAGCATGACTTGTCTAAGTCGGTTTTGTACTTGCAGTTTATCTTCTCGGACAGATGTTCAGTACTCACAGTATGCTTTCACAGTATGCTTCGAATAGTCCTCAAAGAACCCACATTGACAGGTTTAAAGGGACAGTGTTGTATGCGCTGAGGTAGCACAATTTCCCTTGGGATTGACCGATGAAACCAGCCATCCAAACACACAGATCTTCCACCTCTTCCAGTTCCGGCACGTTCATTGTCCACCATGTCCCCCCTTCCACATCTACTGATACAATCGAAAGCCGACCGGCAACCAAATGCAGCATTGCCATTGAAAAAGGTACTTGTATGATCATATATGGTGGTTTCAGGGCCTCATTCACTCTCCATATAATCCCATAATCCGGTTTCCGAAGAGTAGATTTCCACTCCAGCCACATATCCACAATCATCCATCATAAACTCAAAGACATGGAAGTAAGAGGAGACAGCAGGATCAAAGCTCAAAAATGGGTGCAGAATTCCTCCTCCTCCTCGGGGTTATAACTGAAATCCGGGAAAGCGACATATTTCTTGGCAAAATTCACCAAACCATTTTAAATAGGGTTACAACCACCTCATAGTAAGATGGTTATTATGGTAGTGGTTTCAAAAACCGAAAAGGTTTGGTTATCCGCACGTGGTGACCGTGATATCCATATGGTAACCATGGTAACTGTGATAACTGTGCGGTTTTGCAAACCCTGTTCCTCGGGGAAGGGATTGTACCATGGTTTACAAAAAACATACGGTTATCGTGCGGCTTATCCTTCTCCGTTTTTGAAATTACGATAACTCTCGTGGTAACCGCTACCACGATAACCTCACCCAAAACCCAAAAGGTTTGGTGAACCTGGATTGCAAACGACGTAGCAGAAGTCATCCGAGCTCATGAAGCAGCGGCAGAGGAGGAGGAGGCCGCAGCTGTCCACCATCCTGACGCTCTTCAAGCGAGGCAGGAAGGAGAAGGCCGGCCTCTCCCGGTGGCGTTGACGAAATGCCGCGCTTCCTTGGGGAAGCGCCCTTCCTTCTCGCTGCTGTAGAAGAAGCCGGCGAGGGTTTGGGGGAGCTTCTTGCGGTGGTCGGGGTCGGAGATGAGGCCGCGCCAGCGCCTGGATACGCAGTTGCATCGGCAGACCGACTTGGCCGGAAGGCGGGGAGAGGATCTTGACAATGAGTTCGTCGGTGAGGTCCGCCGCCGGATTCCTCCTACCGCCGGATCCCCTCTTCTTGGATTTCTTGGCCATGTCGCCGCCAAGAAGGGCAAACTGCAACTGAAGCAGCGGTCAGACGATGGGGTGGAGCAGATGAGGAAGGCAGCGGAGCAGGATAAGGCTCGGCGTTGCGCACCGGAGACCCGCTCCGGCGGCGGTGGAGGAGTGAGGAGAGCGAGGTCGAGCACTCGAGGAGGAGGCCCAGAGAGAAAGCCTAGCCCTAGCCCATTGGGCCTGGATGAATCCTGACCGACTGATCAAACGGACGGCCGCGATTCTCCTGGTTTCAATTTTCGAATCGCCGAGAAAGCGAAAGCGCCACCCTCGCCTCCCCCTCTCACCCCGCCACGTGTCCGCACCGCATCGCCCCAACGGAGGCTGCCAGGTGGGCCCCACGCGAGCAGCCATCTCCTTCGGGCCCACGTGGCAGAGACACACGGGGACTCGCGCAGACGCGGCTCACCTCACCTTCTCCTCTTCCGCCCCTTCCTGCTCCTCTCTCTCATTTGGTTCGCTCGCCTTGGCCCTATAAATGCCGGCGCCACCGGCGGCGAGGAGAGAGAGATAGAGGAGAGCCACCCCGATCCGCTCGCCGCCGTCCCCTCCGGCCGCCGACGCCTAGGGTTCCCCGCCCGCCGGCGCGTCGCTCGCGGTGGAGGCGGGTATTGCCGTTACCGCGCCGCCGCCGTCGCCGCGTGGATCCACCGCCCGCCCGACTGCGGGCTTCGCTTAATTGCGCCTCCCCTCTTCCTCCTCCTCCTCCTCCTCGCCGCTCCTGGTACGTACACGCGCTCCGATCGGAGGATTCCGGCTGCATTTGGTTATCTGTTCATGCCCGTCGCTTGTGCGCGATCGCGTTTGGGGGAAGATACGGCGCTCGATTTGCTCGTCAATTCGATTGATCAATCGATCATCGATGGAGGATTTGTTAATATGATTGGGCGTGTGTTTGTATTGTTAATTGGTTACAGTTTGTATTGTTCCGTACGATCAATACGTGTTGATCCATTGATGAGCGCAGTTGCGTTCTTCCCCTCTCCACATGCGCTGCTAAATGTTCAGAGACCGGCAAAAGCGTCATAAATTACTACTATTATGCCATTTACGCATCCAGTGCAGCTGTTTCTCGAATCATATCCAACGCAGCAAGGAGATTGCTCATAGACTATAATATTTCCTTCTCGTTTTCGCCTTTGTGGGATGGTTCATGCTTCTCCCTTTAAATTTGTGTCAGATATACATGCAAATGTGCAACCCCTGCAAGATTATATCACTGTTTTTGAAAGCAAGCTTGATCTCTGTTCGTTTGTTACACCTTTTCGCATCATATTTCATAACTTTATAACTGGTTAAAAAACGTACTGGTAAGTTTTATTCACTCATAAAGTAGAAAGGTAGTAGGAAGAATGTAAATGCTTGACAGAAATTTCTGCGTTCCAAACAGTTGGCAGTCCTTTATTTGTGTCGTGTTCGAAATACGTAGAACATATACAGAGGAGATTAGGAAACTTTGATTTGTTGCTTTAAGCAGAACACATCCAGATCATATATATCATTTTTTTTCCAAATGGGGTCCTCCTGTACCAATTTTCCCGAGCACCTCCGTTCCTTGGGTGGTTCCAAGTAACAATCAGTTCATGAGACTGCCTATTTGCCAAATTTAACATGCCAGCCTGTTTGAGCCAGACTGCTAGTGATCCCTATTTTGTTTCCCTGAAGCCTTCTTTTTTAGTATTTGCAGCTGTCAACTTACTTATGAAAACTACGTTCATGCTAAGCATAGAAATGTAAAGCTAAAAATAGCGTCAGGTTAGAAAGGAGAAACTGAAAGAGCCAAATGATGGCATGCAATGGTTGGGAGGACAATCAAAATTCGGCATGTCCAATTTGCTACTTATAGCATAAAAAAAATAGGCAAACACCAAACAGCTGGACCGTCCTTCCCAAGTGCGAAAGTTACGTTTCATTCTTTCATAAACCAAGTCTGATGTTGTGAAACTAAAATTTATGTAGTACCCCTGCCTGATCCATTCTTTTAGCCCACAGTTTGCTTGTGGAATCCTACATGCACTTATCTGTAAACCCCCACGCATGGGGCATGTCTTTGTGAGCACAAAATTTATTTTTATTAGCTCAATTATTTCAGATGACGGGACCTACGAAAGCCCCATTTGAGGGAGTGATTAAGGATTTCAAAGGAAGACTATCTTGCTACACACAAGATTGGCATGATGGGTTCCGTTCTGGATTCAGGTTTGTCTAATCGAACATTTCCAATGTTAATTTGTGCATGTTTGTTCTTAATTCCCGCTGCTGTATCAATTATGTTGTTTCAGGATATTGGCACCTACATTGTATATCTTCTTTGCATCTGCACTACCTGTTGTTGCCTTTGGGGAACAATTGAGTAAAGATACAGGTTGGATTGTCTTCCTTGTACTTGCAGGATTAGCTATGAACTTTGCCATTCCTACTTATTGGCACGATGTACACATACTTTCCTTTAGCTCTCCATAATATTGAGTTGAAAAAAGGAAACATGTTATTAACCCTTCTTTCAAACATGGGAATAACAGAAAGTAATAACAGTTTCCTTTCTCTATTAATTGGAGTCATGGACCAACCAAACGGATAGCTGTGGCTCCTTCAGAGTTTACACGCAGTTTCTGACAACTGAATTGTTCATGTTTCAGATGGTACACTGACCACAGTTGAGACATTAGCATCAACCGCTATATGTGGCATCATACATTCAATATTGGGCGGGCAACCACTGTTGATTGTAGGAGTTGCGGAGCCCACTATAATCATGTACACTTATATCTACAATTTTGCCAAAAATCAGCCAAACCTTGGAGAAAAACTATTTCTGCCATGGGCTGGATGGTAAGGGCTGATAAATAGAACAATCCTTCCTTCAGTATTCTTTTTGGTTATACTAAATGTTATCTACATTTCTCTCACTTTTCTTTGCCACTGATAGGGTTTGCATCTGGACTGCCGTCATGCTGTTCCTCATGGCAATGTTTAATGCTGCAGTCGTTATAAACAGATTTACAAGGTTTGCTGGAGAACTATTCGGAATGTTGATTACGATTCTTTTTATGCAGGAAGCAATCAAGGTATTCACTGTTTGTTTTCTAGGACTAGTTTATCTCTAGTAACATATAAGTTGTGCTCTAATTTAGTAGATTGTTACTACATGGTCTTTGTTCTGCAGGGGATGATGAGTGAATTCAGTGTGCCTGAGGGTAAAGACCACAGTCTACCGATATACCAATTCCAATGGGCTTATGTTAATGGTCTGCTTGGAATTATCTTTTCAATGGGCCTGCTATACACTGCAATAAGTAGCAGGAATGCAAGGTCATCGCTATACGGCGCTGGTTTGTCATAAGTACCTTCATTTTTTTCTCATAGTCTCCAAATATCAACTACTCATGTGCCAGATAATAACCTGCAGGGTGGCAAAGAAGCTTCATTGCTGACTATGGCGTTCCATTCATGGTTGTAGTGTGGACAGCATTGTCATATTCATTGCCAAGCAAGATCCCTTCAGGGGTTCCTAGGAGGCTCTTCACCCCACTTCCTTGGGAGCCAAAGTCATTGCAGCATTGGACAGTAGCAAAGGTTGTGATGTGTTTACTTTGATTCCTGGATCTAATGTAAAATGCAGATATATGCGATGTCGGAATTTTGATGTGCTTTCCACTATTGATTTTGCAGGATTTGTTTTCTGTCCCTTCAGCATACATATTTTTGGCTATTGTGCCTGCTGCAATGGTTGCCGGGCTCTATTTCTTTGATCATAGTGTAGCTTCACAAATGGCTCAGCAGAAGGAGTTTAATTTGAAGAACCCATCGGCTTACCATTATGACATTTTGGTCCTCAGCTTTATGGTATTATTTGCCATTTGTAGTTGCCTCTGTAGCATACATTTTCTTATTTCGCAGTAAGGATGCGATCCTTTCATTCCTACTGCTTATGGGAACGGCAAAAATATAAAAAAGAATTGATGATAGGTAGAAGTTGTTGAGACATGTATACACGATCTTGCAAACTTTGCTATAGTATAGAAATGGCCTTTTTTTCTCAATAGGATAAAAATTCCATGCAGGTCTTGATTTGTGGTCTTCTTGGCATCCCTCCATCTAATGGAGTACTTCCCCAGTCCCCCATGCACACTAGAAGCCTTGCCGTCCTCAAGGGACAGGTTAGTGATTTTGACGTGTTTATACTTCATTCTCCATACGTATTTCTGTTTATGCTACCTTTGCTATGTGCCATCTCTCTTTCTTTTGATTAGTTGCTTCGCAAAAAGATGATCCGAACTGCCAAGGAGGGTATGATGAACAATGCTAGCAGTTCAGAAGTTTATGGCAAGATGCAAGAAGTTTTTATCAAAATGGATGATAAAACCAGTGTGAGTATACAGTATATACCAAAATATATTCGTTCCTCTGTACAGTACTTTTTTTTTGCCAGGCTGGCCCAAGATAGGCCAACCAAATTTACTTAAGACTAGGAGTATGTACATAGCTACAAATTTTCAGACTTCAACAAGAAGCTGTTGAAGTGAATGGAGGTTACCACAAAAGCAACCTCCCGAAAGAAAAAGGGGATGCAGCAAGGTTTAACTCTCCTAAATTCCTGAAAACCCCAGCTTCCTTCCAGATCGCGACTTCCTCTTTAATTGAGCCAAAAAGAAAGCCCGCCGATCGGCTCTGATTTTGAAACACCCGCGCGTTTCTCTCCTTCTAAATCATCCATCAAACAAGCAGCACAAGTGTGTAAATAGCGTTCCTTTAGCAGGTGCGAAAACCCTGCTGCATCGTTAACCACCATTCCCCCAGGTCCATACCTGACTCGGCCGGTAATTGGAACCCAACTCCAATCCAACCCCTGATCATTCTCCAGACCCTTGACGTGTAAAGGCAAGAAACAAATAGATGCTCGCAGTCTTCATCACTGCTCCTGCAGAGCAAGCAAACCTGCTAGTGCGGCCAGCCGCGTCTACTCAGATTATCAACCGTGAGGCAGCGTCCTTTCTCAGCCAACCACATAAAGAACTTCACCTTGGACGGCGCTCTCGTTTGCCAGATCAGACTACCACATAGTGCTACTGTGTTTTCCATGAAGAACATGATGTACGCCGAAGAGGTGGTGAACCTCCCATTTGATGCCCATTTGCAGATTGTTTCATCCTCCTCTCCCACTCACAACTGCACTCCCTGGACCGCGTCCCAGACCTGAAAGTACTCCCTGATGGCACGATTGGAGGGCACACCCTTGATGTCTCGCACTCACCTGTAGTTCTGCAGTCCTTGCGCCATGGTCAAGCCCGTGCGCTCCACATGGCTAAAGATTAAAGGGAACGCTGATTTTATGCTCCCCACTGGTAGCCAGTCCGCTAGCCAAAACTTGGTGTTCTTCCCATCTCCCAACATCTGTCTTGTTGCCGAGAAGTAAAGATCTTGTAAGTCCTTTGGCTGCTTAGTCGCCACTGCTGTCCATGGACGGTCACGGTGCTCCCCTCTCTTTGCCAGCCACTTGAGCCAAAGCGCTTTGCCAAAGAAGTTTAGGTTTTTTTTAGTCCCAACCCTCCGTTTTCGTAAGGCATACAGACTGAATTCCATGCTACTAAACAATGCCCACCATTCACCTCTTGCTATCCTTTCCACAGAAATCCTCGACACTTTCTATTTATTTCTTTGATTGCCCACTGAGGAAGCTCGAGGATGGACAAGTAATGAACAGGCAAGGTGAACAGGACTGTTTTGATCAGGGTTAGCCTATCACCGGTGGATAAGAACTTTGGTTTCCATCCGGCGAATTTCTTGGAGAAGCGAGGCTGAACGTCTTGCTTCATGAGCTTTCGAAGTGATAGCGGGAGACCAAGATAGGTGATTGGGAACGATTCGAGCCTAAAGCCAAGGATCTATTGGACCAATGCTGATTGTTCTTCTGAGCATCGAATCGTTGTAATGGTGCTCTTTGCAAAATTTGCCTTCAGACCTGTTACCTCCCCGAAGAGCTGAAGGATACCTTTCACTGCTAGAGTATCACGTTCCATCGGCTAGAATAAAACCACCGCGTCGTCAGTGTAGAAAGAGATCGCCGACAAGCGTGATTGGCTGCCCATCCAACACATGGCGCTCGAGGAGATTGCCTTGGCAACCAAAGCCTGCAAGACGTCCATCACGAGCACAAAAAGAAGCGGTGACAACGGATCCCCCTAACGTAGCCCTCTCATCAATCTGATTGAGTTGCACTCCTCTTCGTTCAACCCAACTGTCGTCTGCGCCGTGAGGAGCAGGGAGCACACCCATCGCCTCCAACGGTCGCCAAACCCTCTGTACCGGAGCAGCTGCAGTAGGAAAGGCCAGGAAACCAAATCGAAGGCCCTAGAGATGTCCAACTTGAGTAGAACCATCGGCTGGTGTCCCATGTGAAAGCGTCGTGCCATGCGTCTCACGAACATGAAGTTCTCGTGGATCGAGCGACCCCTGATGAAAGCCGACTGTGTGCATGGGATCAAATCTCCCATTCTGCCTGCCAATCTTGTTGCCATTAGCTTGGTTGCCAACTTGGAGAAGCTATGGATCAGACTTATCGAGCGGTAGTCTTTCAAGAGCACCGATGCCTCTTTCTTCGGCAGGAGGATGATCACCGCTGAGTTCAACTTTTCTAAGTTCTTACAATTGCCCGAGAAGAATTTTTGTAAAGCTACCATAACGTCTTGCTTGATTAATCCCCAGCTAGCCTGGTAGAAGAGCCCAATATAACCATCGGGGTTTGGTGCTTTGTCGGCCGGCATGTCCCTAATCGTCTTCCATATTTCCTCCTCCCCGAAAGCCTCCTCCAACCCTGCTAGGTCCAACGACTCCAATCCCAGTGCTTGGAAGTTAAACGCCCTTGTCCTGGCCTCAGACTCAGCCGATCCCATCACCTCCTGGAAGTACCCTCTTGTCATTTCTAGCATGTCCTGCTGAGTAGAAGCGCATCGCCCCCCATGCTCTAGTTAGTGGATCGCCAACTTTCGCCTTCTTGCTCTGATCTTGATCTTGAAGAAGGTTGCACTAGCATCTCCGTCTTGCAGCAGCCTTGTCCTTGCCCTCTGATGGACTCTAATCCTTTCTAGCGCCGCCAAAGCCAGACATCTCACAGCTCGTAGTCTTCTTTCCGCCGGAATAAGGACCCTATGCTCCTGAGCCACATCGAACCTTAGGATCACCTTGTGTGCAATCTGTAGTTGTAGCCTCAGGTTGCTGATTCCTTTCTACTCCCAAACTTTGAGCCTTCTTGCCAATCTGGCCATCTTCACGTGTAGGATGACGAACGGATCATCGCCATGCACCTCTGTCGCCCAAGCCTCTTGCACTACTTCCTGGAAACCCTCGAACTTAACGCAACAGTTCTCGAATTTGAATTTTCTACTTCGCAAGTAAAAGTCTCCACAAGTCAGCAAAATGGGACAATGGTCCAAGGCCGAAGAACTGATAGCCCACAAGTGGTATTTCAGGGAACAATTCTTCTCAATCTGTCATGACAAAAACCCTGTCTAGCTTCACTAAAGTCGCCCTCTCTTGTTCATTACTCCAAGTGTTATGTCTTCCAAAGAGATATACCTCCTTAAGTTCCAGTTGGTTCAGCTTGGTACGAAATGCAGCGATGAGCCGCCGATTTTCACTCTGCTATTATTCTTGTCCGTTGTAGCTGCGATCAAGTTGAAGTCCCAGTTGATCATCCAATAGTCACCATAGACCGCGCCCACTGTCGCAATCTCCATGAACAAACTCCTTGCGGGCCATACACCGAAAGTGAGGAACCATTCCCTCTGTAGACTCCACAGCCAGCCCAGCCACCTCTCCTGGTGCAGCAGTTCCTGCCTCCTTGTGCGCCGTTTGGTTGGGCGTGAGCTACGAGACCCCCATCCCTCGCACCACCCCATTCCTCCCCTCCTCGGGCGCCTCTGTCGCCATTAATGCTCCCTTTGTCGTATCCCCATCAAGATCTTCAAAGGATAGATGCCTGGCTACCTTGGCAACGATTGCTTAGACTTTTGCCTGTTTGGCCAGCACGCCGGGGCTGAAGATGGCCGCAATAACTCCCTGACATGGCCAAAAGTGTCGAGGCGCACGCTAGCATGCAGGACTCCCCTGTGGACCCCATCCAGAACGCCTCCCTGTGGCCCGTCTAGCACTGTAATAGCGTTCGGCCTCGTGACGTCATCCAACACCGCGACGGAGATGTTTGCCTCGACCTCCGTAGCCAGCGCCGCAATGGTGTCCAGCACCGCGACGACGGCGCCCCATCAACCAGCGGGGGAACGGGCACGGGCGCCCTACGGCGGAGTAAAGGTTGGTGGTTAGCTGGCGGGGCGCCCTAACTGCTTGGGCACCCGATGCTTCTTGCGCTGCACCAGTGTCCAGCCCTCGTTTCTCCCCTAGGAGGGGGCAATCGGCTTCGCGGGACCCATCGTCGAGCAGACGACATCACCCCAGGAGAGCGTTGAGGACACCGGCGCCTTGTCCGGCAGGAGTCCCGGCAGCCGCGTTCTTGCCTCGGCCAGTGGAGGCGCGAGAGCGCGAGCGTGAGAGCTTCTTGCGGGCGGTCATGGTTTTCGCAGAAACACAGTGCAAGTTTCTTTCACAATGCAATGGTATTAAGATAGAAGAAGCCATGTATTTTTTTCAACCCTTCATTTAATCCAGTCTTCATTTAATCCAGGTGAAATATGAGCAGGTTGAGAGGTCGAACCTTTGTTTACTGGGTGAAAGCAACAAACCCATACCAACCGATCTAGGCACGGTTCTCCTGTACAGTACTAATTATAATGTTGCTTCATACTACTTGATTAATCTTTTCCGCTTGGTTCTTTTCAAAGAGGGCCTTTTCCCCTTCCTTGTGAACCTTTTGGTTAGTAATTACCATCATCATCAGTGAGAATATTGTCCTAATAAGATAGTATCACTTTTAGAGCATCACCAACAACATCTTAAAATTTCACCCCTAAAATTTTAGTTTTGGGAATCCTAAATAAAATTTGAGATGTTAAATTCATTCCTCCAAGAGATTGGTTAAAATTGGCTTCCTAGGTCGGCGCAGGAAAATTCCAATAGAAACCACCCCTCCTTCCCGCGATATCACGTTCCTTCATGCGATTGGGAGCCAAAGTGTGTCCCTAGAAGTAAAGAATGACAATTACGTTATAGGAAATACAAAATATTGGGAATGAGATTAGGGAATCGGTTGGAACCGATTATTTTGACCAAAAATCCTCAAATTACCAGATAGAGAATGATATTAAGATGTTATTGGTGATGCTCTTTCATTTTATAAAGTTATTGAAGGAAACAATATAATCATCCTTTTCGTTCTGTCTGCAAGGCAAAATAAATGCACCACTAAGCTCCATACAGTAAAAATATGTGTTAATACTTTCCTAAAAAATCTCTGTTAATACCCTGCAGGTCAATTCTGTACACAAAGAGCTGAAGGAATTGAAGGATGCAGTTATTCCAGAGGGAAATGGAGCAGGGAGGGTGTCTGAGGTATTTGATCCTGAAAAGCATCTAGAAGCTTACTTGCCTGTCCGGGTGAATGAGCAGAGAGTGAGCAATCTGCTGCAGTCCCTGTTGGTTGCTGGTTGTGTTGGAGTCATGCCAATCATTCAGAAGATACCAACATCAGTCCTTTGGGGTTACTTTGCTTATATGTCCATTGACAGCGTTCCGGGAAACCAGTTCTGGGAGAGGACACAACTTCTATTCGTTTCACCTCAACGGCGCTACAAGTAAGCCTCTGCTAGCTGCGTTCTGTATCTATTCAGACGAGTCCTTTTATCCTTTAGAAACGCAGGATTGAGAAAACACGGGAATAGAAAAAATATAAGAATAGAATGACATACTTATTGGATTCCTACAGGATTTTGAAACATAGGAAAGTTTAAGAACTATCGTTTGATTAGCACATAGGAAAAAGGCGGGAATTCTAGACACATGAAGAGGAAAACATGAGGTGAGACCTCATGCTTATTTTTCTCCAAAATTATTCTGGAATGATTCATTTCATAGGAATTTCAAAGGAATAGGTAGGAAACTGTAACATCCTGGCCCTCGGCTTAATAGAATTAATAGAATATTCATACCAACAAGCAACTTTTTTTCTGAAACCTCATCTCCTAAAAACTCTGAGATTAAGCGTGCTTGGCCTAGGGCAATTTGGGGATGGGTGACCGACTGGGAAGTTCTTCTTAGGTGTGCATGAGTGAGGACACCTGGGTTCTTCCTAGGTGTGTATGAGTGAGGACACTTGGGTGTGCATGAGTGAGGACACCTGGGTTCTTCCTAGGTGTGCATGAGTGAGGACACCTGGGTGTGCATGAGTGAGGACAAAGTGCACAGAAAAAACTGGTGTTGGTCTAAAATACTGATGTTGGTCTGTGAGGGCAGTCTAAAATTCTACAGAGCTTTCAGATGTAGTCTAAAAGACCGGTGTTGGTCTCGTGTTGGTCTAAAAGACCGATATTGGTCCGGAACGTTACAAGTGGTATCGAGCCGACCAAGACCGGTGTTGGTCCGTGTTGGTCTAAAAGACTCGATGTTGGTCTCGGGACGTTACAAGTGGTATCGAGCCGACCCTCACGGTTCACTGGCGCGTGGCGGGTCGCGTGGGCATGGTGCGCATGGCGCGTGGGCCCTGGAGGGACATGGCATGGCACATGCGCCAGCACTGGACGCACGGACATGGCCAAGAGGGGAGGTTCCTGACCTGGAGTTGACCGACGAGGACGTCGGGTCTTCTAAGGGGGTGTAGATGTAACATCTTGGCCCAAGGCTTAATTGGATTAATAGAATACTCATATCATGCAACTTTTTTTTGGAAGCTCATCTTCTAAGAACTCTGAGGTTAAACGTGCTTGACCTGGGGCAATTTGAAGATGGGTGACCAACTGAGAAGTTCTTCCGAGTGCGCATGAGTGAGGACAAGTGTGCAAAAAGACGGTGTTGATCCGTGAGGACAGCCTAAGATCTAAAGAGCCGGATGTAGGCGGCCCTCTGAAGGGTGGGATGTTACAGAAACAATCCTCCCTTTGAAAAGGGACATAAATACGAGGGAATTTGTTATTGTTACTATAGCTTGGGAGATACCAAATATTGAGAAACAATCCTTTGTTTCAAAGGGACTTTGTTTCAAAGGGGACTAAAAATACGAGGGATATTGTTACTATTACTATAGCTCGAGAGTACCAAATATTGCTACTTTCAAAGATTTGGTACCTCGGTGGGACGTTACAGAAACAATCCTCTCTTTCAAAGGGGACATAGAAATACGAGGGATACTGTTATGTTACTATAGCTTGAGATACTAAATATTGAGAAACAATTCTTTGTTTCAAAAGGGACATAAAAATACAAGGGATACTGTTACTGTTACTATAGCTCGGGAGATACCAAATATTGCTACTTTCAAAGATTTGGTACCTCAAAATGTATAATTTAACGGTGCCTCTAAAACCTCCCAAGGATCGTAGGAAAACTTGTCTATCCATTTCTTATCAGCATGCGATGTGTGTTTAGTTCTTGCTAAGTCAGTTTTGAGTGCAGGTACATAATTTTCAGTAATTATTTGTTCTTGATAAATTGGACAGGCTTCTGGAAGGCGCTCATGCATCCTTCATGGAGTCAGTACCTATCAAGAAAATATCTGCCTTCACTATTTTCCAGCTAGTTTATCTCTTGATCGTCTGGGGGATGACATGGATACCAGTAGCTGGAATTCTCTTCCCACTGCTGTTCTTCTTTCTAATTGTCATTAGACAGCATGTCCTCCCGAAATTCTTCGATCCACGCCACCTGTGGGAATTGGATGCAGCTGAGTACGAAGAACTTGAGGGGGTGCGCCGTGATCCATCAACGGTAATGAATTCTTTGTCCTTCTATTTTCTTTTGCACATTATTTTTCCCAGAGCACACGCGGAGCACTTAAACTCTAGTAGCTCATATGTTTGACTGGAATTTAAAATGCCTTTTGTTCTGCTAGGTTCTTTGTACGTCTTTCTAATACATAGCCTTTTTTTTCTTTGGACCATATTGAGTATTTTAGTTTAATGCAGTCAAAATGTTAAATTATTCGAACAGACGAACAGTATAGCCTTATGCATATGTGTAGTTTGGCAATTTTCCTACATCTAGTAGGCTTTAGCCATCACTCTTAGTCTTAACTGCTTTCTAAGATGATCTGAATCTTCTAGTTTTGGCTCTTTACACAGGATGAAGATGGTTCCGTTTCGCGCTGCAGCGATGCTAGCCCTGAATATGCTTCTGAGATATTGGATGAATTCACGACTAATCGTGGAGAACTGAAGCACAGGAACAAGAGTTTCCGTAACGAGAGGCTGATGCAGGTACCGACTCCTATCCAGCGATGTGGTTATTTCCTCTGTCAAAAAAAAATAAAGCATTGTAGATTGAGATTGTTTAGCAGAATTTTAAAATCAAGGTAAAATTACTTTGATACCCCTAGGAGTTTACTTGCTTAGAAAAGATCACATTTAGCAATATACTCTCTTCGTCTCATAATACAAGATATTATTACATCTTTTAATAAAAGTTAAGAAAGTAACAAAAGAACAAGTCATGATAAAAAGCGGTAGTTGAAAGAATAAACTGATAAAGAGTAAATTAGTATAAAAATTAATAGGTGAAAAATAAAATATTGTCTAGGGATCATAAAATACCGTATATTTTAAGAGTATATTATAGGACGAAATTAATTATCAATGAGGAATAAATACAAATACAGTGGTTAGATGTTAAATTGGGAAAGCAGTATTCTGCAGTATTTCAAAATCTTTTATATTTATGGACAAGTTTTAAATCTAAAATTCCTTCTATTTGTTTGTGAATATAGGATATCTAACTAACTTTGCTTATCACAGAATCAACGTCTACAGATCCTAATTTCAACTATAATCCGTGTTGGAAGCTAATATCCTTCTTTTTGACAGCTTAATTCGGTGAAGATGACCAGAGAACTTTCTCGGATTCCTACTTTTACTCCTCCACGATCCTAAATTTCAGAAGGCTATGGCCAAGAAAGAACTGTTCTTTCGTTCTTTCTAACACCAAGCACCAAAGGAAGATGCTTCGGTGCAAAGGGAGAGGTATTATTATCTCACGGCTCATTACATCATTCTTTTATTACAGTGAGAGTAATTGCATTCGAGGTACTTAAAAACTGGTACCAATAGACGGCGAAGCAGGGAGGAACTGTGGTAGTTTTGGACAACTAAAAATAATTCCCATTGCTGCTTGGGAAAAGCAAATTAAACATGTATTATATGTAATCAGAACGGTAGGGGGGATACAATTGAAAGTAGGAATAAGGGTGTGTTTTTGTTGTGTAGTGTGCAATGTTATTGATACCAATGGATTACAACACGATCGATGTTAAAAGCAAATAGCCTGGTGATGTCAGAGCATATGTGCTGCATGTAACCTGTAGCGAAGAGCAAATCTATATTCACTAGTCAAAGCAAAAAGAGCAAAAAAAACTTTTTATGGATCATGTATGATGGACCTATAGCAGGTCAAACGGGCTGCTCGACATGGCATGGCCCGGGTACGTCCGCGGTACGGCATGTTAGGCACGGCTCGTGTAGTAGACTGTATCGTGATAGTCCATGTGTTGTCTCCTCGACCCAAGCACGGTCCAATGGGAGGCTGTGTCATGCCGTCATGGGCATGGCAAGGCTCATGGGCCAGGTCGGCTCATCTGACATTATTCCCTGTCCGAAAATTCAAAAAAGAAGCTATTCCTCATCCGAAAATATGCATTGTCCAAATAAAAAATAATCGACTTAGTAAAATATTTTAAAAAATATGGGAAAAAATAGTAATGACCTTTATTGATATTTACCATGATACATGTCTCGTTATAAATTTTATCATGTAAAAACTTATATATGAAAAAACCATAACAAATAAAAAAGTACAACCTACAAGTCACTACTACTTACAAAATAGACTAAAACTATTCATTTTGGTCTTCATCTCAATAAAAGTTATCGAATTGAGTGACCAATTCTTGGTTGTCAGTGGTGTATTGGGCATGTTCTGCAGCTAGCTAGCTCATAGTCTTTAACGCTTAGTAGAATTTTGACGTGCTCGCTACTCAGACTTGTTCTCATGTCCTCGATAATTCTTTCGCATAGACTGAAGGCTGATTCGGATGATACTGTAGATACGGGCACCGTCAACACATCCCGTGCTAGTCTTGAAAGCACATGATATGATATCTTATGATCATTCTACCACCCGAGTACGTTGAAGTTTGATGTTTCATGCTTGATGGCGTCACTATCCAAATAGTTGGACAACTCTTCGGTGGGACCATGCAATCCAACGTCTCCACTTACTGCTGACGAACTACTACCACCACCATGGCTAGAAGATGAGCCACTCCAAAGATTCTGCCCCATTGAAGTTTTTCTTACCCGCTGCAGGGGCAGGTGGGGGTCTTTACAAACGAACTCCCTTAAACTTTATTTCATACTTTCCAAATACTTCATATAATTTAGTTTTAACATTAGAATAATAGGTAGTATAATCAACAGTAATAGTATATCCAATGAGTGATAGAATATTGAGGAATCAACATCAACGCCGGAAGTTCTTGATCACTTTGAGCCGGTGTACGTCAATGCACTCCCGCTCATAGTGTCAAATCCTTCTGAACCCATCGGTACCTCCTCCACAACTGGTGGTGTTGGAGTCGATCTGGTGGCATTATAATCACTAGTTGGAAATGACCCCGATAGGTAATTAGGGTCGAAATCACCTAACGTGAATAACGGATAGTTCGATCCATTCTAAAATGTTGAAACAACATAAACAAATTTCAGAATATTTATTCACGTAACATAAAATACAAATAATATATAAATATGAATATACCACATACTTCTTTCTTACCACCTTGTCTTTATGCCTCTGGTATGCACTATTTTTAACTCACAAAGTATTTTTTGATTTTAGACAAAATTTGTTCAAATTGTCTAAATCAAAAATTCGAGCTATTGTTAGCGAAAGAGCACAAAATGGGATGTTTGGATGAGGAAGAATACTGGGGTGGGTGCCCTATTTATAGAAAATTTTTTTATATTTTTGGGGATTTTTTCGGATTTTTTTATTTTTTTCACGCGCAACGGCTAATTTTCAAAAACTAGCCGTTAACTGGCGTTAGTGCACATGTGGCGTGATCTGATTAGCTGCAGCCCTAGCCATTGGACGGTGTCGTTCGGCTGACCCCGTGCCACCCTACCACGCGTCGCTCGCTCATTCGCCCGTCCCTCCTTGTCGTGTCGTGCCGGCCCACTACAGGGTTCGTGCCATGTCGGGCCACGGGCTGCGACGCTGGCCCAGGCACAGCATAACTAAACGGACCATGCCGACACGGCTCACAAGCCAGCGTGTCGTGCTGTGTCGGGCCACGCTATAGTGCACCAGTGCTCGGGCTGGCCCCACTAGACATGGCCCATCTTGCCAGCACTAGATGGATCATCGTGGTTTATTGATATTCATTCATGATGTCAATGTATCTATGGTTTATGGATTTTCTGTTATGTATGGGATGTTCACTTTTATTGGCAAAATTAACCCATTCAAATTTTTCAAATTTTAGTAAGGTAATAATCTAAAATTTTCAAAATTACTTTTATTACTCAAAAAGTTTGTTAATTATAGAATCTTACTCTAACAAAAACCTGGCAGAAGTGACAAACCAAACACAGCTTACATGTGTTAATCGTACCGAATTTTGACAATACCAAAATTTGGTACTACCAAAATAAATAATATTAATTTAGACGTCAAAGTGAACTAACTCGTACTTTCAAAAAGTGTTAACTAGCTGTCGGTCGCCCCACGCGATTGTTTTCTTTTTCTTTTTTCACTGTTTACCCTTTGTGGCATCACATAGTTTTTCTTTTTTGATAAGTTTATATACCTAAAGTTTATACCTTTACAATTTATACTTTCATATTTACAAGCCTAAAGTTTATACACCCAAAGTTTATAAGTCAAAAGTTGATATAGTTGATTCAAATTCAAATTCACATTCGGATTCAAATATCTTTTATATAGGATGTTTCGATACACAAAGTTTATAATACATATTCTTTACCTATAAAGTCTATACACAAAAATATTTTTTAAAAGTGCATTAGATTTTTGTTTTCTTTAAATTTTTGACAAACCTAGTTTTTGAATTGGTTGAGATTCATTGTGTAGTGGGAGAGGGAGGGGGCGTGTGCGTAATTTTGATATTTTTGCAAAAAAAAAGTAAGTAGTTAAAACAACACTGAATTATCGAAGTGCATTGTATCCTTAAAAATATAAAGCCTTAATGTTTTATTTATTGTTCATTTAAACATAGAGAATTTTTAGTGATCAAAGTTCCAACGGATGTGCTAATAGGGTGTGTAAGTGTGCCAGTGCATTCATTTTGTATTATGTTTTTCTTAAAAAAAAGGTTTGAACAGTGGGTGTAGCAATAATGCAGGAGCAGAAACATTAGAAGCCATATGAATAGACACGTGATATACAAATAAGTACCAGACGCAAGTACCTATTTCGTAAAAAATAAAAATAAATCTTAACTATAAATCTACCACACCCACGCGCTGAGTCAGTTGATCCGATCTACTGTACGGCTATAATTCCCAGTCACGTCCGAGTCACCATGCAAGCACACGTCAGCATGCGTGTACCGACTACTGTGCCGTCGACCATGTGGCTGTCGAAGCAGCATTGCTGCCGGGGCGAGCCCACGCGACAGTGGGCCCCTTCCGATCCTCGCAAAAATAATAAGAGTACGAGACTCATCGGTTGTACATGTTTTCTAATAAATTAGAACAGTTTATTAGAAAATAAAAATTTATAACTATAATAACTGTCTATAAACTCCACTCAATTTTGTTTTGGCTGGCTATTTTATAGAAAACTCCTTGAACTTTTTCAAAATTAACCCGCAATCCACCTTATTATTTTAAAAAAAACAGTTATACGTACGATATAAATTTATCTTAACTACTTAAAAATCTATAACTTTTCGATCATCAAATTGTTTTTCGTCTAAATCTATAAAATTTCCGATCCGTATAACCTCTCGCTCCATTGTTGTCTCACTTTCCTCACCTCCAACGAGCCCGACTCACGCGCCTCCTACGTGCGCCAGTGCATTGCCCTGAGCGGCGCCGAGCACACGCCGCACGCGTAAGCTAGCGCGTCGCCGTCGATATACATACAACTTATCCTATTCATCAATATACTTTTAAACTAATAATATCCGAGTCGTAAATATTTTAAAATCTTACCAAATTTCTAATCTTTAAAGTATCGGTGAGTCAATATCTATTTCCATTATATTTTTGACTTAATTTGGTGAAATTAAATTAACTTAGACTAAATATCTATCCGATACTATTTCTTAATTAAGGTTCAAGTGGTATATAAAGTTCAAGTTGAAGATAACCTTACTTTCAAAGTTATATATATAACTATCTATAAAGTAAGTAGTATTTCTATCCAAAATTTTCGTCTGTCTTTTATGTTTATAAAATTAACCCGTAATCCCAATGCTAAAAAGAAAGAGAGGGATTGGATAAAAAAAACCTCCTACATACCTCTCTTTCGTCTCCATCTCGCGCCACACCCTCCCCGTTGTCGCTGGAGCTCCCACGCCGCCGCCCGGACCTTCGCCCTTCACCTGCTTCCTCCTGCGTCGTCGTTTCGTTGCAACGCACGGGCATTTTGCTAGTTAATTATAAATAATATATTTAGTGACTTAAAAATCAATATAAAAATATTAAAAGAAATTAAAATATTTAAATTTTAGCTTTGGTTTTAGTTTATTAGGGCAACTAATAAAGCCTTAAATTTTAATGTTCTTTCTTTATTGTCTCAGTTTTATAAAACACTGAGACCATAAAAACATATGAGTATTTTTAACATAGAACATAATTAATAATTAAGATACTAGAATATAAAGCTTTCTTAAATTTACTCAAATGGAGTAATTAAGGGGCCATTTGAATTGGAGAAAAAATAAAGGAAAAAGAAAGAAATTCAAATCCTATACTATTCATGCCTTTTGATTCATAGAAATGAGGAAAGGAAAAACAAAGAAAATTTCCTATTCCCGGTTTTAGAGGAAAAACATAGAAAATTTAACATCCACCTCATGTTTTTGCTAATGTGGTTAGATGTGTACAAGCTGATAATCAATCCAATTTACTCTAATAATTCGAACCCATTTTTTGCTTTTCTACGATCCAATTAAACACTCATTCTTATAAATTTCTTATGTTTTTAATTCTTTATTTTGTATATATATTTCTTTTGTAGGTATTTCTATCGTATTATTTTGTTGTCTTTTTTGTTTCTACGTTTTCTCGATCCAGCGTTTCAAAGGGATCCTGATCTACTACCACTCGACACGCCTGGTGTACGTGCGGCTGACTCGGCGAGTGCGCGTGCGCGTAGGTGTTGTCCCCGCGCGACCCGGCAACCGCGCAGATTCGATTCCGGCTACCCGCTTTGGTAAGCAGAGACCCGATTCAGATGCAGACTTTCGAGTCACGTCCGAGTCACCACTGCAATGTTCTTCCTTCTAAAAGCACTACCACGAAAATTATCCAGTGTTTAGTGCTTCCTTCGTTTTTCAGAATGTAAGTATTTTTCAGATAGGCATAGATGCTTAAAAAAAATAAATAGAGATGATTGAAGGGGTTGTAATTGATGGAGGAGAAAAACTAGATAAAATGAATTATTGTGATCGGTTTAGAGAAGCGGTTAGGTGGGAAAATAACTTTATTTAAGATAAGTTATTATGCTAGAAATATTTGGGACGAAGACATAAACTATTAGATGTTTTGAATTTTATAATATGTTTTTACATTCACTGAAGAATTTCGTTTGGGTTATTTTCGTCACTAAGCTTTAAGCCATAGGACCGCAGACAGAATCAGCAAAATAAGAGGGGTTGACTAGACAAAATACAAGGACCAACAAAAAATGTACATATATAACATAAATATTCATATAATCATAGTTTTT
The DNA here is from genome assembly GCA_019925245.2 of Oryza australiensis. Taxonomy (NCBI): domain Eukaryota; kingdom Viridiplantae; phylum Streptophyta; class Magnoliopsida; order Poales; family Poaceae; genus Oryza; species Oryza australiensis. Next base: position 708,645 of record JAIFGZ020000229.1, on the reverse strand, counting down.
TGATAAAATAATGATTTAACTCTTTTTAAAAAATAATAAAATAAACTTATTTTTTTCATTTTAGCCTCACTTTACATATCTTCGTAGCATAAAAATCATTTATAATCGCATCCGTTATACCCTTGGTTTCATCTCTGCTGCACTATATCCAATATCAGATTTAACTCTGTGATTATGTCCCTATCCTTACCATTTCAACATCTTATATATGCATATTGAGGTTTAAAAACTGATTAAAAAGGGTCCCTTTTCTGAAAAAGGGACTTTCTGGTCATCTTAGGAACACAACGATTGGTTTCCAGTCATACTTAAAAATATCGAACTACATTTTAGGTTTTTCTTAAACCAATTTGATCATATTTTACCTGTAGTCAACGGTTTTTGAAAAAAAAACCTAACAATCCGCCCTGGTCCGGTTTTTGCGAGCATGCTCAGATGCATTAATTGTTATGGATTAAATTGTGCTTCCGTTTAGTATATTAGGCGGTACTTCCTTAATTTCAAATTAAAAATGTGATATTCTAATATAACAAATTTAAATAAATTTTTGTCTAGATATTTTTATTTTAGGTTTAGGCCATGTTTAGTTGTTTATTTTGATGTAAACTTTACACCGCAAAAGTTTTGGGTGTAAAATTTACACAAAGTAAGGTGTTTAGTTTCCTCCCAAAAATTTTTGATATGTTGAAAAAAGGACAAATTTATCCCTATAAATTACCATAGCTACTGGTTGGGGGAGGTAGGACGCCGTCCCCGCCCCACCTCGCCGTCGGCGCCGCCCACGCCCGTACTCCTCCGCCGCTCAACCCGGGTCTCCACGGCCTCATGGCCGCCTCCGCCGGCGACCCAGCGTCCTGCCTCGTCGCACCCGAGGCCTTCGTCTCCGCTGATCTGGGCCGACCGCCGGCCACCGCCTGTCGAAGATGTTGGAGCCGCCCTCGTGCGCAGGCGACCCCCGCGGCGAGGGCATTGACCACGGCGCACGAGACTGCCGCTCTACCTCGGGTCTCCATGGCTGGGCTCAAGCTGCCGGTCGGCGGACGAGGAGGAAGGAGGGCATCAACGCCAGCCACGCGCATGTGGCAAAAGAGGGAGAAGGCCGGCGGGGAGCCCGACGTACGTCGCGGCGCTCGGCAGGGATCTACTCGGCGCGGCCGCCGCGCACGTGAGCTCGTCGGCCTCTCACGACGCGAGCACGAAGGGGATGGATCCGACCTTTTGTGTTATTTCTCATAGATGAGGACGAAGGGGCCCTAGTCCAGCGCAAAGGCGTATGAAAAATTACAACTTTTTATCAAAACCCTCCCAAAACCAAAATTTTTACACTTCAACTTTACACATAGATGTTCAGTTCTAAAATAAAAAAATATCTAAAATCCCAAAACTTTACAAAATTTTACAACAAATAATCAGGGCAGTTATTTTGAACGTAGAAAACACTCGGGAGCGAGTAATTCCTATATTGTTTTTTAAGCAGCTTCGACTGCTACACGCCACCCAAGACGAATAAATGTTTGGTTAGATAGCTGTGTTGTTAAAATCGAATTGTGGGACCCATGTTGAAGAAAAATCCCCCAATCACTATGTTCTGCCTTGCCTGCATGTGTCGGCTCCTACAGCCAACAAACAATTCTTTACTCGGTTGAGGCCCCGTTTACTTCCAAATTTTAAATGTAAACTTTACATAAAAAAATTTAGGATTTTGGGTGTAAAGTTTACACCTAAAAGGGGTATTTACTTTTAACTGTGTAAAGATTTTGAGATACTATAAAAATACAAATTTACCCTCTCTCTCCCTCTCACCCGCACCTCATTCCTCTCTTCCAAATCCAAAATCTCCGTTCTCCCAAATCCAAAATCGCCGTCCGTCGTCTCAACGATCGAGACCGAGGCCGCAGCCATCGGCCGCGCGCGCATCCGGGCGAGGTCGACGAGGTCGTCTCCGGCGAGGTCGAGGAGGTCGGCGGCGGCATCCACGGTGCCGCGCGGAGGCTCGGCGGCGGCGGCGTTGATCCGAGCGGTGACCAGATCCAAGCGGCGGGGCGTCGATGGCGACGGCGACATCCGTGGAGCCGGCGCCGCACGTTCGAGACCAGCCATCGGTCGCGCGCGTCATCCGGCCGATCCGAGCGACGGAGGCGTCGATGGCGACGACGACATCCGTGACGGCGGCGCGCATGAGAGAGAGGCGGCGGGGCGTCGACGGCGGCGGCCATGCGTGCGCGGGCGGCACGGCGGCCGGGGCCGTCCGCGGGGGGGGTGTGGGGAGTACTGTTGGCACGGGGTAGAGGCGGGCAAGCATTTTCTCCCAAGAAAATTTTGCACTTTTTGGCTCTCAAACCTTCCAAATCCAAAATTTTTATATGCCAACTTTACACCTATATGTTTACTTCCAAAAATACAAAAAGTGACCAAAATCCCAAATTTTTACTAAACTTTACAGAAGTAACCGGACGAGTTTGACTACAGTTTAGATTTCTATTTTTCCTCTCACCAGCTAAACGCCAGCGTGATGCAACGAATATTATAAGAAAGAAAAAATTAAAAATTATAACTAATATTTATTAGAATTAGACATATAATATTATATTGAAAAAAGTATTCATGTATAAAGATCTTATAACCATGTCACAAGAGTCAACTTGTGACGTTAGAGACAAACTCAAACGCCAGATCATTTAAATAATTTAAATTAGTATAGATATACATTAGTCAAACTGTCAGCTATGTAGTTTGGTTTGTTTATTTCTGCATTAAAATCGATTTAAGGCTTATGTTGGAGCTGCTCTTTAAGCTCTGTATGACCCAAACAACCCTGACCACATGTTACAGTTCTCCGTTTTTTTCTCTGTCCACATGTTACTTTTTTTATATTGGTATATTGTAACTTTTTTCCTGAAAATCTTTGTAATGCAATTAGTATTGACGAAGAAATTCATCACAACAGAATCTTGGTTAAGAAATTAATAAAAACAGATCTTATATGAAAGGGAGAAAGAAAACAATAACATTTTTAAGACGAAGGAACAGAAGGCGCGGAGCAACTCCAAAGCTTGAAAGTTGGAACCTTCTAAAACTTTTTAAAAATAAGCTACTAATTGCTGGGTACTCCTAGCTACTCGTTTGTGTTTGTTTAGCATAAACTTCAAGCTTTCAACAAGGTCATCTGCTCCTTAACTAATTCTCAAACCAAATTCTGATTCACGTCACTAGGCTTCTAGAACCCCTACCACATAGAAGGCTTGGTGACTCCTTATCTTTGGTCACGCTATGTCTAAGACTGTGTTCGGAAGGTGAAATTGGAAACTTCATCTCGCCAAAAAATATGTTACTAATTAACACGTGATTAATTAAGTATTAGTTTTAAAAAATTAAAAATAAATTAATATGATTTTAAAGTAATTTTTTATAGGTTTAAAAATCGAAAGCAGTTTAGAAAGTATGTGCGTGAAAAACAAAGAAATAAAACTTAGATAAGTGGGGGAAAGATCAAACAAGTAGAAGTTGGGAAAATGAAAAAAAAACAGCGCCTAAGGTCCCGTTCAGTTCAACGTTTGAGCCGAACATATCTCTGCACATAAAATGAGAGATCTATCATTAGTATGTAATTAATTAAACCTTAACTATTTATAAATTTAAAGAGTAAATTTGTTTGAATTTTTAAAAAATTATATAGAAATTTTTCTTCAAAACAAAATCGTTTAGCATTTGGAGAAGCATACCAACAGAAAAATAACAGAAAATGAGGAAGTTATCACTTCGAGTCGCTAAAAAGAAAACCTAAATGGTGGAACCAGATTGGGCACTGCTGAATTGACTTGCCAGGTATTCTAAAGAAAGTGACTATTATGATAAATACAACATGTCGTCCATTACAAAGTGAGAATGATTGATTACGCATAAAAGATATCAATAATTTGTGTTCATCAACACTTTGTTATCTTTTCATTCTTTTATTATTTTTTTGTTTAAGTCTGACTTCGTATTTTCTACTCTCAAAAGTCAAGACGTCCCTTTTGTCCTTTAAAAAAACCTTTTGTGCCATTTGAGGTCTGTAAAGGATGGGGAATGAAACTAAAGGTTGTGGGTAACAGAATGTAGGAAACGGTTCCTCTTCCTCTGACGTACTCTCTCTCTAATGACATGTGAACTCATAAGCTGTGAGGCTCACATGTCAGCCTCTCAAAATCAGAGAGTAGTACGTCAGAGGATCTTATTTGATAGAATATATGACTTACCACTCAATGTGTAATAAAAATCCTAAATAAAGAATATGGTTGGTCCCTAAATTCGTTCATTTGCATCATTTGAATTCCTAAACTCTTAAAATGTGTTTTTAGTTCCAAACTTGTTAAATGTGTTATTCAAGTCCCAAGTTGTCACAATCTCTCCAGGATACTACGTGGTACTTATGTGGCATGCCACGTGAGCGTTGACTCGTTTCCCTTTTATTTTGTCTCCCCATTCTCTTTTCTTCCTCCTTTGTGTTCGTATGGCCAAAAAAGAGAAAAAAGATTAAAAAAAGGAAAACAAAACGGAGAAGGAAAAAAGAAAAATAAACAAAAAGAAAAAGATATTTTAGGACCAAAATATTCGTGTGGCATGTTACATAGGATCCCGAAGGGGATGTGGCAATTTGAAATCATAATAACATACTTTAACAAGTTTGGACATCTAAAAATAATATATTTTGAGAGTTTGAAGACATGAATGACACGTATGAACTACCAGAAGTATGCTTTACTCAACTATAAATAAGAGAAGATATATCTACCATTAGAGTTGTGTTATGCTTTGGAAAAATATCCATATCTGGGGTTTCTAAGAGCAACTCCAATAGTCTATCTAAATTAGGTTCTCTAAACAGCTTTCTAACTGATTTGGCAAGCCGGACTTGTTACTCTCCAACAGTCTTTTCATCTATACTCTTTATTCTAAGTCTATAACAGTCAGACCCATATGTCAATTTCTCACTCTTTTCTCCTAACCATTGTCTCCAATCTTCCATCCTCCAGCTCTCCATCACCCACCGACGGCAACAACCGAACATCTTTTGGTGGCAATAGAGGCAGGAGGATGTGGTAGGTGGAGAACGTGCCGAGAACGATAAGGACGTCAGTGAAGTCGAGCGCTGGGACCACGACTGCTAGCCAGAGCGTGTAGAGCACAACGAAGGGTCAGAAGTGAAGGGTTACGCGGAAGCTACGCTAGCCGAAAACAAAAATTTTTCTACCGCGCAAACCAGGAACACTTACAAGTAAGGGGCGATAGATCGTTACCGATTGGAGTATACAGCGGAAATAGCCAATCAGGGCTATCCGATCTGGAACTGTGTAGCCGATTCCCGCCAACCGACAAGATTCCTGAGATGCCGATTCGCCAATCGCCCGATTCAGTAGCCGATCAACACGCGTAACGTAGCGCGCCTCTACCGATCCACACGTCCGGGGACAAACGCCGAACACCCGTGTGCTAGCACGCGATGCAAGGCTAGGGTTTGGCTCGAAAGCGGGAGGGTTTCCGTGGAGTTTGATCTCGGCGACTTCTGTTGCGGATTCGGTTTAAAGCGATGCAATTGACCTGCTGCAGCTCTCCACCCCTCCCTCCTTTATATAGAGTTGGCCGACTAGGACTAGTGACCGATCAGGACTCTATTTTGAATTGGATCCTATCCGAATCTCACGAGTTGGCCGCCCATACGTCGTAAGCCCATAGGACTCTATCCGATCGGATCCCTATCCGATCGAGCCGTATCCGAGTCCAACTCGAATATCTATTCTATCCCCTTAAGCGTGCGACCCGTAGGTTTAGGTATACTCGGTCTCGGCTATAGTCTAACTTAGCCGATCGTCGGCTCGAGTCCAACTCACCGACCCGTCAACGCGGCGCCTAGCAAGACATATTGACACCATAGTATACAAGAATAATATCGACTCGAACCCGTAATGTGTACACAAATCCCTTTGCCTCACGATACCAGTTAAGCTATAGGCAAGATGCGTGTCATCCCTTCAATAACTTAACCATTCACTCGAACCGTATTGGATTATCTGTCTGTTGATTGACTCCTCAATCAACTTAGCATGGCCATGCATTTTCATAATCCATTTACCTCGAGGGGCCCAGAGATATCTCTCCAAAGGAGGGGCAAATTCCATCTTGATCACTCACATCCCACTCCATGTTTCATAGCAAACCCGAAAACTACCTTTATAACTACCCGCCATTTAATAGCATTTGGTAGTCCCAAAGTAGGCTACTACACATGTTGGAATCCATGGTGATCTCGTGTCTAAGGACTTTGTACCAACACTACCCGAGATCAACTAATGACACATTAATTCCTGTAGTGTCTCATGGTGGGTCTATCCAACAATGTGTTCTCCAACACATGTATTCATGTTTATTGATTTGGTATCTCCATACCCATGATCTATGAGACATGATCATCAATCAATAAACATGCCGATCTTAGAATCATATTTGTTCCAACAATATGACATATGATCAAGGATCGTTTAGAAATAGATTCATACATAAAGAGTCTCATAAATAAGTCACATACTTATTGATCAATACAAGATCTCTATTTCATGGAACTGAATAACACTTTATTCATTTGTACATAAACATTGACGTGATATCCAACATCTCCATGTTGCCTCTAGGGCATATCACTAACAAGAAGTCGAGGCACGACACCCAGTGCCGCTTCCGGAGCAGGTCTAGGCCCTTCACGGACTTGGCGCCCACCTCGAACCGTGCCATGTTGGCGCCGCAGATCGGGGCAAAGAGTTGCGGGTCGTCGGGGAAGACCTTAGATCTGGATTTGATGCAAATATGCAAGGAGGGTTGCACTTGTAGGCGTTGGTTTTGGGGGAGGGAGGAAGGTTGGGTAGAGTCGGATCAGTTGTGGCGTGACGGGTTGTAGCCATTTTTCTTATGCCTCGGCTGCCTCACTGCTTTGCTCTTTGTGCGACTCATCCTCTTCTTCCTCAACGGTTGTTATTTGCGTGCAGGGTGATGACTGGCAACATTGCAGCAACCTGCAGGGCCAATGTGGTGGACATAGATCCTCTACAGTACTGCACCTATAGTAGCAGTGGCTGACAGATGGACCCGGTCTCACATGTCAACGGCAGCTACTGCAGATGCAGTACTACAGACAATCCTCACTGCTCGGTGGTAGGCTCGTGGGGTAAGGAGGCAGAGGCGCGACGACCGATGATGGCGTGCCCCGCGTGGTAGGGGAGCCGGAGGTGCAATGGCCGGCGACGGCGTGTGTCCGCGTGGTGGGAAGGTGGCGAAGTGGCGGCTTGAGAGGGATCAAGAGGGGAAGAGAGAATGTGTAGTGGTGGGACCCACGTTTGGCAAGTGGTCTCAACTTGCTAGATTTGGTCAATCAAGTGAGAAATTTAGCCAGACATTTGGCTTGGTAAGTTGGATGGCATGTTTGTTGGAGGGCATGTTTTGTTCAAGTTTGTCGAATTTTGGTTTGGAGAGTGAGATGAAGAGACTATTGGAGATGTTTTTATAACTATACTACACATAGGCCCCATTCCTTCTAGATGAAGGGTGTATTGTAAACATATAGTGGAAATGGCTTATTAATCGCACGTAAAACAAGAAACACGATTAACATATGATTAACCGAGTATTAATTATTAAAAAAATGATAAATGAATTTATATGATTTTTAAAAGAAACTTCTATATAGAATTTCTTTTACATGAAATGTATCATTTAACAGTTTGAAAAAACATGCTAATGTAAATCGAGAAATTAGCCAAGTCGATCTTTACTTTAGAACATAGCCTAAAGATGAAGATTTTCCAAATGCATGTAAAACAAAAACAAGATAAGCCATTAACGCATGATTTGTCGAATATTAATTATTACAAACTTAAAGAATGAGTTTATTTGATATTTTAAAGCAACTTCTAATATAAAGAATTTTTAAACAAAATATATTGTTTAGCAGTTTAAAAAGCATGCTAACGAAAACCGATAAAAGATTTATGGGCTTGTTCACTTCATTAAAAAATATCTTACTATTCTTTAGTAATGCTAAATTTTGATAGTGAAGGCGAGGTGGGTTGTGTTTGGTTTGATACTTACCAAATTTTGAGAATAGTTTTGAGAATAAAAAATTCTATAATTATCAAATATTGATAGAGTTGCGTTGGCAATTGTATGTATTGTTTATTGACTTATCAAATTTTGATGTTATTAATATTTAAAAAGGTTGAAAATTGTAAGAAAATATACAGGCCCTATATCTTAATTAGCGGCTCACCTTATTATATACCAACTGCATCCAAAATATAGCTATTTATAGAACGGTAGCTTATCTCAAAATAAGCTATTTCTTTACTGCTCTCTTCTCTCAACCAGTCACAATTATTTTGTATTTTATTTTTTAATTTATTTTTCTTATCAAGCCATCCTCTAATTATTTTTACCTATTTTTAAAATATTTATGTTAAATTTAAAAATGTTTACATTTTAGGTCGGGAGAAGTATGTTTTCTCTATGGGTAAATTTTGTATGCGATCCTATGGGAGAAAACGACTTCTAGATGATCAGTGGGCTCTATCACATCCCATCCGAAGTCCTCCCCTAGGCGGTGCCGCCGTTGCGTCACGCCAATAAAAGCACGCGCAGCTGGGACCCCACCTGTCATTCACTCAGATCCAACGGCAGTATCGGTACGGCAATTTATAAAAGCAAACCGCGGAAGTAACAACCGTTACAACCCCAACCGCCACTCCACGCGGTCCGTCACACCCCACCGCTCACCGTCACGCGCTAACGGAAAACCACCGCCACGTGTCCACGCGGCGGTCTTATCCACTCCCCCTCCCTTTCCCCTTCCTCCCGCCGCTTTAAATTCCTCACCACCCCAAACCCTAGGGACACAATTCATCTCCCGTTTCGTTTCATCTCTCCACATTTCGCACAAACAAAATCAATCGGAAGCTTACCGGAGAAGCAATCTGAAGATGGCGATGGCGACGTCAGCATCCACCGTCTCCTTCTCCGCCCGCCCGTCCGCCGCGGCGGCGAGCGCTGTCCGGCCGTGCGCCGCCGCGGGGAGGGCGCGCTCTGGGGAGAGCGGCAAGTGGTGGGCGCCGTTGCTGGGGTGGTCGGGGAAGGCCGACTACATCGAGGCCCCGGCGCCGGCGGCGGAGGTGTTGGGTAGCGAGGCGCGTAGGCGGCCGTTCGTCGGTGGCCTGACGGAGGAGAAGGCGCGGGAGCTGCGGGCGAGGATGGTGGAGACGGAGAGCTTCCACGACGCCATGTACCACTCCGCTATCGCCTCCCGCCTCGCCCGCTCCGCCTAGGCCCCGCCGGAGGAGGGAGACCGGGTCGACTCGCCGCCGCCGCCGGTGGCATCGCCGCGGCGGCATGTGCATAAACCGGGGGGACTCGTTTCGTTGCTCTAGCTGTTGTTGCGGAGAAATTTAGAAGGGATCTGGTTTTTAGAATTGATCCCTTGCTTCCATCCCATCTCCACCGATATGCTTTGCTTTTTCCATTTCCTTTGCGTTTTCTCCCCAAATGTAATCTGGATCTGAGATCCATTAGGGTTGTTGTGCTTCTCATTTCCAATCGATTGGATCATCTGTTGAAGAAGAAGAGCCGCATCGGCTCTCTGCTCTCCAATCCATTGTCTCATGTTCTCATTCTGTATTTGCGGTGTGATTTGGTTAATTACTGGTTAGAAGTGCTCTACCGATGATGATCTTGAGTAGATCTGGTTGCAATGCTACCGTTCTTGTGGCAGCGAAAATGCATGGGGAGATGTATTGTTAGGTTCATTTCGATTATTATTTGGTTTTGATATCTACCACACCAATCTCTCGGGACAAATTTTTAAGGCTTTTCAACTACCTGTCCCTTTCAGGCATCAGCAAAAACAATAATACAAACTAATCCCGAACAAACGGAACAATAATTGTGCTACACTAATTATATATAATCTGTTTTATTGTCCCCATCGTAGAGCTGCAATCCAACACTCCTCAATTACGCTTTAGAGATCTTTCCGAAAACACTATGACTTTGATTTACATAATTTTAACATAAATTTAGTTCAAAGTTGTATAAAAATTCCTCCAAAAAATGGTCGCCTCAATCCTACACAGAGCATTGAAAACGAACACATCAGATTTAGATCTACAAAAGTTCTACTGAAATTGGGTTCCAAGTTCTACAAAATTCCTCCCAAAACCTGTTGCTCTCAATCCTACACCCAAGATTTCAGATGTTAGTTCCATTTGCAATGTCTAATTTTGTTTAGATGTCATTTGCAATGTCAAACTTTTACACTCTAAAATAATATTTAGACATAAACTTTAAAAATATATGTTTAAATAGATGGTTAGATGCATGTGAATTTTTTCAACTTATTTAAATCCGAAAATTTATAAATCAAGTTTACATATAGCTATTTAGTTCTAAAATTTTTAAAACTTTACTTAACTTTGGAAGAACGTCCATGTCAAAAAGCAGACACACGAAGGCTCCCGTGAAGCATCGCATCGCATCAAATCTGGCCTCTCTCTGTTTTTAATTGCTCTCGCCGTACTCTGCCATAACAATTAATTTAATCACTCGTTTATAGTGATCCCCGTGAGTAATGTACTCCATGTTCTAGTATAATCCTGATTGCAGAATGAAAAATGTTCAACTGGTTGGCAAGTGGCCGGCCGGCCATCGCGTGTGGCAGCTTTGTTTAGCTTTGGCTGAATCGTATTTTATTCGCAGCCTGCAAAGCCTGCCTCAACTAATGCGATCATGCTTCAGCTATGGCCAACATGGGATCATTCTTGTGCTTGTTGCCTACGACAAAGCGCTTACTTCATGATACGCTTCTCAATTTGGGTAAATTTAGGTCCCGTTTGGAAAGTTGAGTTTCCGTCATCGATTCTGCAAATACAGACTATTTAAAAAATATATTTATAATTGATGAATTATTCGTAAGACGAATCTAATTAAACTAATTACGTCGCGATTGACGATGCGATGATATTGTAAATATTTGTTAATCATGAATTAATTGAAACTTAATAGATTTGTTGATGTTTAAACATCCAATGTGACACGGAATAAAGTTTAGTTTATAAAATCAAAAAACTGTTAGGACGATGAAAACGATCGATTTGCTTATCCGTGAGCTCAATATATTCGTCGAGTCCATGCGGATATAATTTGGAGGGATCTGCATCAGCTGATGAAGTCACGATAGTGACCGCGACTTAGGCAGTAGTAGTTCTCATCATCAGATACAAATCGAACGGTCTAAGCTAGCGGGCGCACTGTTCATCATACTGTAGCGAAAACATTATAGTAAGGGATATTAGTCATGCTATTACTGTAACACTAGATCTGAACCATTGATCGTAAAAACAGATAAAGCTGCTGTTTGTCAAAGGACGCATTTCTTCCTCATGATAACCGTACTTTCTCATAAACCAACTTTTATACACAAATCTGCGTAAAATGTCATGTCGAGATTTATGTGTAGAAGTTATATAATCCGCACCTGGTATTAATTTTTGGTACCGTCAATATCAAGGAGTTAAGAGCAACAAGATTGCGTTTGTCAGCACAACGATATCAGCTGGAGAAAGAAAAAAACAAACACTTGCCAAGTAGTAGAATGTATTGGATGGGTGATGGTGATAACTCATAACTCATGTCTCATTAATATACTAAACTTTAATCCGCAATATACTAAACTTTAATCCGCATCACAAACGTTTGAACATCAAAGATTATAAACATATTGTAGAATTTAAAAATTATTCACGATACTGTAACATCATGTCATCAAATCATAACGTAACGTAATTTATAACATCATGTCATCAAATCATAACGTAACGTAATTAGACTCATCTTGTTTTGTGAATAATCCACCGATTATGAATGGATTTTATAATAATATATATTTAATGCTTTAAAATAGTATCTAAACATTGTCATTCATGTGACAATCTGGTATCCAAACACCCCCCAGAAAGGGAAGAACCTCGGCAAAGGTTAGATGGATAATAAATTTCACTTGAACCTAAACGTATGACAGACCACGGATGGATTACTTGAGAGTTGAGAGCGATCTCATATTACTATGTTAAAAAAACTTGTTTTCTTTGAAACATAGCTACAGATAAATAAAGAGGGGATATAAAATTATTTTTTGTAGTTGAATAGAAGTAGGGGAACTATGAAAAATCAATACAAGCAGGAAAACATAAGTGCAGCAAATTGGAAAAAAATTTGCCGGACATGTTGCTCGGAGTCAGAATTATTTATGTGTGCTCAAATATTCTATCATTACAGCAACCACAAAAGCCTAAATGGATTAATAAAAATGATAGATACATAGCACATTTTATCAACCTGAAAAACCGGATAGCTCTCATCAACAGTAGCTGACATACTATCAAGTCAAAATCTGCTGATTGGATACACTTGACTGGATCCTTGGAGATAGATGATTCACTTGCTCTCTACGTCATATAGCTCTGATCTGATAGTACATCAAAGATAAAAGAAGATAAGCACATCTATTGTGAATTACGTTAATTAACATCCCAATAGACCCCTCTGTTATGGCATTAGAGTAACCTTACTATCTAAGCTTATCCTTGTGAAGGTCTATCAGCATACTTCAATGATAGGGATAGAACAAGTTTTGAAAACATTGCAAGGGCATCAAACAAGTCAATAACAAAATTCTTTGCCTCACCATCAAACGTGACAGATTCACCAAAAGTAGCCCTCACATTCACAATGACATACTGTTGAATATTTATGGATTCAATAGGCCAACCTCTAGCATGATATGAAGAATAGATTTGTGCAGAGATCAAATGACCACCACAATCAAGCACTAACATGCCCAACATTATGACCTATTACCTCCATTCTCAAATGTTTGATCTCTGGACATGACATTTCACCATTTGTCATATTCAGAAAACTTTGTAAGTATCACTTATTTTGTTGTAACTTATTTTATCACTAAAAGTACTTTAAGCATGACTTATATTGTTGCACATTTGCACTAAATTTTTGAATAAGATGAACGGTCAAATATCATGTCCAAAATTCAACAGCGGCATACATTTAATAAAGTGGGAGCAGTTATTAGGCCCAAACTTCCTTCTTTTATATAAAATCAGTCAATACTAAATTACTAATTCATATCTAAAGTGGATATACACTAGACTAAAATTTCTCTGCAGTGACCTCAACTCCACATTTCCACAGTAGTATTGCATTAGTAAGCTCCAAAAAGTCTGGAACCATATAATGGTAGAAACAAAATGCAGGTACACATGTGCAGCAACTCGGTTGAAACAGAAAGAAAAATACTGTTACGATTGGATTTGTCTACCTTTTCTCATGCTCAGACTCACATTACACAAGTATGAACGCTCAAGTGTTGTGATAGATGTCAATTCATTCCCAAAATATCACATCACTAACTAGTAACATCCTAAGTAAAAACTATGGGCACAAATACATCAAGTCCTCCCTTTGCAGTAATCAGGAAAATAACTGTAAAGAAGATTATACCACCATAGTTTGATTGTCAAGACTGTTGAGATTATATTCTAGTACAGAATCCATGCTTCATGTGCTTAATCAGTAACGGCTGTCTCACCAAGTCAACCCATCACATCAATTCTGGTTATACTCAAAGCAATATAAAATTTCTGTTGTCCTGAGTACCAAGAATTCTCTCCAATATTTTCTGTAAGCATTGGTTGAAGAACTAGAAATATTTCCTTTGCAGTGATCACAACTACAGAAGTACAGATTTTTGGCAAAAAAACAGACAATATGAAATCATTTATGGTACAACATTCCTCATGAAGCATTTGTATTAGAGAAAACAGAGAACAGCTCATCGCATAGCTATCATATATACTAATAAACATGTATGTCGGCCATATATACATACTACATATGCTGAAAAACTCCGACAGCTGCCAATACCATATTCTAACGAAATTACACTCTTTCCGAGAAGCCTCACCGATACCAACTAGGCATAAATACACTTCTCCCCTTCGAAGTAATCAGACACAATACAACACTTTACCTTGTACATATCAAACAGCTAATGAAAACATGGAGATATCAATCACAATAACTAGCACTGTACATGAATGACGAATCATACATAAACATGAACCATCACAAGCAAATACACGGTGCATAACTGCATACAGGAACTCGGGTCCGCAATGAAGCAAACACTTACATGAGGTAGGTGCCGTGGGCGAATGCGCCAGCGAGGACGCCGTAGAAGAGGCGATCCCTCCACACCGGGTTGTGCCGCAGCCCGATCCTGACTGCTCACGACGGGGAAAAAAACCCAAAAACCCTAAATCAGCAACACGAATCCGAGCAAACAAACCACGAATTTCACGACACAGGAGGGGGGGTTCACGATTCCATACTGAGGGGTAGCACCGGGGCGTAGATGAGCGGTAGCAGCATCAGCAACGGCGGCTTCCGCTGCTGCTGCAGCTGCTGCTGCGTCGGGCGCCTCACCGCCGCATCACTGCATCGACACGTGAGATGTGAGAGATCGTTGAGCCGAATGAGAGCGATGGAGAGATTGGGGAGGTGGCTTACTCAAATTGAGACGAGGACGAGGAGGAGGACGACGCGGCGGACGCCATGGCCGGAGTTGGAGAAGAATCGAATCGAACCAAATCGAAGGCGAAGGCGTGTTTTGTTTTGCTTCGCTGCGTTTTGCGCCGCCGGTTTTGGAATCCGGGATCCGCGGTTTCCACTAGCGCACGGGCACAATAACGAAGCGATTACGTAAAACTATTTTACGTTTTCGGACTATGGTAGCGTAAGCAGACTTTTTTCCTTCGGCCCATGACGACATTAGCCGGCGGCCCACGTAAACTACTACTACTCCTCCGTCCTCCTCTTCACCGTTTAGATCGGCGGCGGCGGCGATGATGAGGGCACGGTGGGCGGCGGGGATGCTGCGCCGCGCCGCCGGCGCTGGCGCTATGTCTAGCTCTGGTGACGCTTCGCTCGCCGCGCGCGCCGTGTTCGCCCGCGGCTTCCTCGGCCTCAACATGGTTAGTATGGCCTCTGGTGCCTCAGCCTCTGCGACCCTTCGCTTCTACGTGCTTCTCTCCGAAGCGGCGGCTAATGGGTTGGAATGGTTGTGGTGGTGGGTAGAAGGCGAGCAAGGAGGCCATTGAGAAGAAGGAGAAGGAGAAGGCCAGGCTGTAAGGCTACTTCCACTACCTTTGGCATTTGGGGCTAGTACTGCATGGAGTTTCGGATAAATGTGTGAATTGTGATGTTTTAATCTCTCTTAACTGTTGTTCTAGTGCAGTTCGGATGAAATGAGCAGGGGGTACTTCGCTGACATCGCAGAGATACGCAGGAACGCCGGCAAGGTGTGCATATGTTCTCGTAGATTTTTCCGTTTCACTGTGTTCATGTTGTCACACTGGTAGAAATGTGATTTACTTTTTAGATGCTGATAGAGTCTATCAACTTTTCATTGTGGTGCGGATTGTGCAGCTTGCAATGGCGAATAAGGTCATCATTCCAGAAATCGCAGCCGTGAAGTTCCCTTATCTTTCTGTGAAGTCCCCTGATGGCAGCACGCTGAATTTGCCGCTTGTCGTGCCTCCGCAAAATGACGAACCCCAGGCTGGCTATACAGTGGACACGCAAAATGATGATAGTAAGGCTGGTGATATGGTGGTTCCTGATGCTTCATTGGTGTGCCTTTCCTTTCGCGCAAGCTCCCAGGTAGGGTGAATTAGATCGTAATTTACAAACTTCCTATCTGTATGTGATATATCTGTTCACATTGTTATCTTATATGGCTTGGCTCAAGTTAGCTAACTTTGCAGACTTTTTGATACACGCTTCATGGCTAAGCATGCCAGGTTGTGCTTTTCCGTCATACATTACCTGCTAGATACTCACATTATGATTCGATGATATGGGCTTGTATCTTTAGTGAAGTCCAGAGTTAATAAATAGCTTGTTTAGTTGTCTTTCCATTTTTGTAAGCACTTGGACTGGTGTCTATCTGTCTTGAATGTGTGCTAAAGGGTTTGTACAGAAATAATCTTGTTTTGCCTCCTAATTTTTGTCATTTCTCATGATCTTTTTACCAAGATACTGAAATTTAAAGCTCCTGGTTTAGATGGTTGCATTTCCTAAATTTACTAATGTTCCTCAAAAAAAATTATTTTGATATCTCACTGCTGCTGTTAGAGCTGCCTCTAGATTTTAAAAAGAAAGAGCAAAACTAGGTTGGATTTGTTAAATGCATATTCTCTCTTGCAAGCTGGCTAATTTAAGATCAACCTATAGTTCACAATAGCTTAGCTAACTTGAGCCAAGCCATATTGCTATAACAGAAAATGCAGCCATTTCTGGTTCATCTTACCCACTTGTATTGCCAAACTAGATCAAGCTGTAATATTTTCGTTTCTCTTGTTGTTTATGCTCAGTTTTATTTTTCACATGTGCATAAGGTTCATCAACCCAACAAAATGACTCCCCTAAAATAGACATGAAAAATTCTGAAATTATTTTTGTAACATGTGCTGTGATGCCATCCATCATCCCATAAAATTTTGATTAAAGTACAACCTATAAGGAGAAAAGAAGACAGAACTCATTAGGAACTGAAGTGGCATGGCATAATAGTTAGTTCGATGACCAAAGTGGATGAAAAATATTTAGGGGATTAACCACCAAAATAGTTGATGGAATTAAAGTGGACCTTTTCTGTTCTATTGCTATCTGGTTTTAAAAAAACAAATTCATCAAGCATTCCAATGGATAACTACAACTCATTCATGTCCAACCAATCACTAGGTTTTATGTATTTTTATACATGCCAATTCCATTCTTGTTGATTTTTTGTTTTGAATAGATACAGTCAGTTGCTCATTGGCTAACTTGATGCCTCTTGTTCAATAGAAAATGGCAGAATCGTGGAGCCTACCTTTTCTTGATGCATTTAGTTCTGCTGGGAATATTCAAGTGTATGAGGTACTTGAACATAATTTGGGTTATCTGCTGCGAAGTGCCTTATGCCATAAGTTCATGCAAATCACCACTCGGAAAAGGAGTAACATAATAAGTGAACTTATGTTTGACATGTCTTACAATCTTACATAAGTTAAGATTCTTATAGATTAGAGAGATAAACAAAAAAGATTGTTTCCGCTGCTATGTTTAGCTCAGCTCTCCATTTCACTTGGATGATCCTCGGGTTGCAAATAAACTATAGTGTCAGTAGCATGCATAGTTTTTGTTACTCCATTTCAAATTACTTGTTGGTCTAGCTTTGTCCTAAGTCGAACATTTCTATCTTTGACCGTCAATTTGAAATTCATATAGTTTAACATGTGAATTATTATTATGAAAGTATTTCTCATGGTGAATCTAAAACATAAATCCTATGATGTTAAACTATATATAAATTTCTAGAAATTGATTGTCAAAGATATAAATGTTTGACTTAAACAAAGCTAGAATGGCAAGTAATTTGAGGCGGAGGGAGTATTATTATTTCATTTTGATGCTATTCAAATATTCAATCTATGCATCCTTCCTTTGTGAGTAATTGCGCCCATGTTTACAGTTAATTGGTGTCAACTGTCAACACAAAAAGAACTCTATACTATGATATTGTAACTTTGTTATTGAATACGGCAACATGCCGACAATGGCTACTTAGCAATAATAAATTGAATTTTTGATACTGCTGAGGAAATTGTTGTACATTATACTTGGCTGCAACTGAAAGGGGAAAAAATTATGGTTCAGGTCTCATTTATTGATTCATGGCTGTTATCATCAAATCCTGTGAGAAAAGTATTCCTCAAGGCAATGAGGAAATCCAACAATCCACAGAGACATGTTGTATATGCCTTTGGCGACCACTATTATTTCAGGAAGGAGCTTCATATCCTTAACCTTCTTACTGGGTAACGTTTCTTCCTTCCCTTCCCTTTGTTCATTTGGCAAACTAGATGTAAAATAAAGGTCCTGGTTACCATATACTTGGGTAATGTTTCCTCCTTCTCTTTGTTCATATGGTTTGTTCTTTCCCTTTGTTTCAAACTCTGCTACTGCAGGTACATATACCTGGTCGATCGCCTCGGAAGAGTGAGGTGGCAAGGTTTTGGATCTGCGACGCAGGAAGAGTTGTCATCGCTAACTGCATGTACCTCCATTTTGTTAAATGGAAGATGAGATTAGATGGCTAATGGAATATTTGGGGCTGGAGAAATTTTGTCATTGCGATTCCATAGCTGTATTACCTCTCGTTTCAGCATATTTCGCGGTTAATAAGCGTGAATTGGATTGTTTTTCTCCTGCCCGATAACATTGTGTAACAGCATTGCTTGCTTCTCATTGTTATTCTCGAAACTCAAGACGTAGCGTCTACCATCAGGTAGGGAAGACACGGTTACCTGATTGGATCTTGTTTTGTACTGCGACAAGCATAGGTTCATAATTCTTTCCGGTTTTATATTTTTTAACTTTTAATATTTCATAATTCTTGACATTTTTAACAACTTGTCTTCAAAAATATATTTATATTTTTCTATTATAATATATACAATAAATCAATACATCTTTGTTTTTATTATACTTCATCAGTTTCAGTTTATAATACAACTATTTTTTTCTCTAGTCACTTTGACTAAATCTATAGAAAATATAGCAACATTTCTAAAAAAAAACATATAATCAAAATATATAAAATGTTAGTTTTAATAAAACTAATTTGGTGTCGTAAATATTGTTAAATTTATATATACTTTGTTAAATTCAAAGAAGTTTAAAATAATTCAAAATGACTTATAATATGAATTATAAAGAGGGAGTAGTACTCTATAAGACAAATTTATATATATTGTTTTAGTGTCTTTAATAGTTATTGGTAATAAAAGATTGATATTAATTTTATTTAAAACGTCAGCATAACCGGAGGGAGTATGTTATTATATTCAGCTTATTGTTTTGACTATTATCATATTCATTGGCACCGATAACCATTCAGGTTCTGGGCCTCAATGACAAAACAGGGCTGGGTGACAGATCAGCCGTAGAGTTTGTCTCATGTGATAAGGCTGTAAGTACAATCGGGCCTAGGTCATCTCAGCTTGCATAACTTAATAGCATCGCAAATTCGCAATTCACATAAGATGAATAAACGGAACAATGTGAAACGGGGAAAAGGTAAAAACAAAAAACACGCCCTCACAGCGCCAAAGGTGTGTGCTTTACGTGTTAAAGAAAAACAAATTGTGATAAAATGTTTTTTTGTAAATGCTAGATTTTGAAATATAGAAATTAATTTTCAGAGTTGATTTCAGGGGTTCCTTTTGAAATATGGAAATATTGAATTATTTGGACACGTGTATATATATATAGCGATTTAAATGCTAATGTTAAAATAAACTATAATAAAATAACTTAGGGTCTGCTTTGGCACAGCTCCAGCTTCACCTTAGTTCTCCTGAGTTAGAGCTCAACCAAACGGTTTCAACTTCACTAAAAATGAGAGTAGTTGGCTAAAGTATTCTCACAAAATGATTTAAAGAGGTGAAGATGGGTTTAGGCAACTTCACAACTTCACTTCAGATTTAATTCTTAGAGTTAAATTTAGAAGTTGGAACCCTACCAAACAAACACTTAAAATCTCTACTATTATAAAAATTGAAGATGTTTTCGTCGAAATTTTGGTACGTCATTCGTATTTGAGTTGGTTATATGTCACCCGCATCCAATTCGATGTGAGTCTAGAATAACTATTACACACTTCAATCTCAGCCCAACCCCTCTCCATTCAAGCCCAACCCAACCGGCCACACCATCCCGCCGCCTCATCCCTCACGCCACCACTTGGCACCACGCACGTCTCTACCTTGACCAGCATCTTTTTTCTCTCTCCTTTTTTTCGTTTTTTTCTTCATGCCTTTTCTCCCAATAGAGACGAGTTCAATGGGCTACACGGTATGGTATGGCATATCCTAGGCCCAGCCCAACAAGAAAAATACCCCAGCCCAACAAGCAAGAAAAATTAAAAAAACAAAAAAGCTCTCCCCTGCCTTTGGACTGTGCCCGACTCCCACTCCCTGCGTGTGATGAATCACAAAACCCTAGCCTAATCCCCTGGCAGCGCGGCGCACGCGGCTCCCGACGCGGCGGCTCCTGGTCCCAGCACCGGCTTGCTCTCCCCTCCTATCCCAACGGCGGCGCGGCGTTGGCTCCAGTCGTCCGGCTCCTCTCTTCCATTCTCCAGTCCCGGCACAGCCTCCTCCCCCGGCCGTTGCTTGCTTGCTGCTCTCCCTCCCCGGCCCCTGCTCATTTTGAGCCCGAATCGAAAGTGAGTAAACCCGTCCGAATTTTCTTTTATTTGTTAATGTGGAAAAAATTCCTGTGATTTGGTTATGCACTTAGTTGGCAAAAATCCCTAAACCGATAGGATCTGCAATTTGGTTATAGGATTTATGAATTGTGAACTATGAAGAAGAGGGATGGAGACATTGCTTCTATGTTCCGAAAGCATGATGCAAAGAAACGTGTTTTAGCTTCATCTCCCGTGGTGCAAAAGAAAAATGAAGAGAAAGAGCAAGACGAGAAGATAGTAATTGAAGAAGTTATTTGTACCACGGGAGATGTACCTACTCCTACACCACCTACTCCATCTTTAGAACCAATTGGAGATGTACCTCCACCGCCACCGTCACCGCCGCTGCCACCACCATCGCCACCGTCACCATCAAGTTTTGATATCAATCTCCTTTCACATGATCTAGGTAAAAGGTAGCATATTGCAAGTTATCATGCTAATGGTCAAGATGCAATTAGAAGAACATATATTCTTAGAAAGGCATTTCAACCTTATGCACATGAATTTCCAAAATAAAAAATTGGCAATAGAGATCGTAATTTCACATGTATATGGTTTGCCAAATATGATTGGGTTGAATATAACATCAAGAATGATTTTTTGTTTTGCTTTTTCTGCTACTTGTTCAAAAGCAAGAAATATAAGGGCAAGGGGTCGGATAAATTTTTTGTAGATGGTTGGAGAAATTGGAATGTAGGAGACAAGTCACTTTTGAAACATTGTCACTTTGAAGCACACAAGGAAGCTCATGAAAAGTACATTGGCTATTTAACTCCTGCTACAGCTATAGATGATAAAATTGAGAAGTGGATTGATGAGGAAATAAGGCTTTATAAAATTAGATTGACTTATTCATTTTATGGTTGGAGCATTTGAGTCCTTTGATTTTGTGTTCAGTCTACACTTAATGTTTGTTATTCTTGAATACACAAATGAATTATTTGAATATTTGAAAAGGAGAGAGCAAGATATTATTCATGTAATCCAACTTGTTAATGTGGCGAAAAACAGAATGCAACACTTGATGACATCAATTCCTTCAAAAGGTCACTTCGTTTTGCAATAAACATGGTGTTGAAGTTCCTGCAATGGAGGCTAATTATTTTCCTTTTGGAAGATCACGGCGGTTTGTTCAGTCTCAAACAAATGATGATCACTTTAGAAGAGAGTTATACATTGGGGTTGTTGATAAAATAAGTCAAGAGCTTGATAGTCGGTTTGATGAGGTTAATATGGAGTTGCTTTCTTGTATGTTTGTCCTCAACCATTCCAATTCATTTGCATCATTTGATGCACAGAAGATACATTGACTTGCTAAATTCAATCCTAAGGACATATTTGGCTCTGATTTGCTAAGGCTAGAATTATAACTTGATACCTATATTGATGTCATGAGACAAGATGATAGATTCAGTGGGCTAGAAAACCTTGTTGACCTCTCAGTTAAGCTAAGAAAATAAATAATCACAAAATTTATGATTTGGTTTACTTGATTCTCAAAATGGTATTGTTTCTACCTATGATGACTGCAAGTGTTGAGAGGACATTTTCTAGTATGGATTTTGTCAAAACCAAGCGAAGAAATAAGATGAGTGATAGTCTTTTATATGATTGCCTTCTCACATTCATTGAGAGAGACATTTTGGAAGATGTGGATGAAGATGATGTAGTCAAGACTTTCATGACCATCGAAAAGCGTAGGCCAAAAAATAATGTTCTAATCATATTTGTTATTTTACCTCTTTATCAATGTGCTATTTTAAACTATTTGTATTGTAATTTAAGACTTACTACCATTTAGTTTTTGTGTATCGAATTGTTGGACAATTTATATGAAACTTTACCGAATTGCTAAATAGTTTTTATCAGTTGGCATATGAGTTTTTTGGTTCAATATACCTCATGTAAAAAACCTAGCTCCGCCCTGTCTCCGAATAATCATGATCCTTTCCCTCTCCTTCTAATCTCCTATCTTTTCTCTTATTTTTCTTTTTTATCTTTTTCTCTCATAAATAATTTTTATACGATAAGTTTGTTATTTTACAAATGCTTCCCGTCGACATAATTCTTTTTACTAATTGAATAATCAAAATTTTAATCTTTCATACAAAAGGTATATCAAAATATACATGCGTCACTTATGAAATAGCCACCTGATCGATTTGTGAAGCTATAAAAAGGTAGAAAAAGTGATTTTTGGTGTGATGATACATAAAGCGAGTATAACCGGGCTTAATACCATATATGATTTTTGTTATTGTTTTATTTGTCCTGTTTTGATTTGTCTTTTAAATTGAAAGACTTTTTATGAATCGTAAAAAATATTTTTACCTGTTATGACGCATGCATATTTTTGTTAGTCAAATATAAAATTAAACTCAAAACCAACAAACCAAGGAGTGACCCACCTGCATTCGCAGCACAGAGAGTAGGGATAAAAGCGGGACGGGAAAATCTGTATTGACCGTCACCGAATACCGAAAATCCTGACCGAATACCGTATCCGCGAGAAAAAGGGAACGGGAAAAAAACGAGAACGGGAAAACGGGAAACGGGAACGTGAATGGTTGGGATGTTTTCCCGACCGTATTCACGGATCCGTATTTATCCGAGAAAATTCCCGCGGGAAATTCCCGTTTTTGAGCTCATGTGCATAATAAAACATTCACTCTAGTCTATTAAACTTTCACTCATAAAATTTTTTGAATATTGTAAGCTCATGTGCATAATAAAATGTTCACTCATACCATGAGATTATGTATGGTTGCAATTGTTGCATCTAATTAACTCTTTAAAGTGGTTATATGTGTGTCGATTTTTCTATTTTTTATCGATTTTCGATCGTAATTAACATGCTCCGACCGTTCCCGATATCCCGTATTATCAAATTCGTTTTCCCGTCCGTCTTTCTCATTTCTGTTTCCGATAAAAAATATAAAAACAGAAATGGTTAAGTTTTTTCCCAACAGTTTTCATCCCTAACAGAGAGAGAGACCGCCGGTTAAGTTCAACTGCTCCACGCATCGAGAAGTTCAAAAACCGAAAGGGACCCACCACTCCATTGCGGGATCCCCGGCCGCGCGCTCCGCGTTTCTGCCTCCGCCGCCTCATCCCTCCTCCCGCGGAGACCGGAGAGAGAGAGAGAGAGAGAGAGAGAGAGAGAGAGAGAGACGAAGGGGAGCAATGGCGGCCGCGGCGGAGGGCGAGGAGGACCCGCGCTGGAGGAGGTGCAACACTGACTGCGTCTACTTCCTCGCCTCCCCCTTCACCTGCACCAAGGTAGGTACCCAACCGCGCCAAAACCCTAGCTCAATCCCCGCACGATTTTTGTTTTTTCACGGATTCCGCGTTTCCGCGCGGCATGGCGGTGGATGGCGCCGCTGATTTGATCGGCCGGAGCGCTGAGTTTTTGAGCGCGTGGGTTTTTGTGGGTTTGGTGTTGCAGGGGTCGAAGTGCGAGTACCGCCACGCCGATGGCGCCCGGTTCAACCGCCGGAACTGCTGGTACTGGTTCCGGGGCAACTGCGTCAACCCAAGCTGCACATTTCGCCACCCCGTGAGTGATCCGTGGTTACTCGGTTCGATACCTTCGTTATGCGTGTCCTGTGCTTGCTGTATTTGATGCCAAGGATGCATATGCTTTGCTAGTTAGTGGTGATTGTTTGATTGATGCCGTTGTCATACTTGGGTTGTGTTAACTTGGATGGGGAACCACGAAAATTGCGGAAAATGTTGAAATGACACAACTTGGATGGGGAACCACTAAAATTGCGGAAAATGTTGAAAGAGGGATAAGGTGATGGGTTCTGGGATAATATCAGCCTTGAGCAATTGCTTGAAAAATCGTATGAACAATTGGACATTTACTGATAGCCCTATGTACAGCTCCAACCCTTAATCCATCTTGCATGATGGCTTAGCCATAGTGATGTTCTTATGAAAATTTTTGTTTCATATGAGTTGTGATAGTGTACAGTGCCATAGGTGTAGTTTTATTTTGTGTTGTGCCCCCACAGTTCCACTGCTCTCATCTAATGAGGAAAATTCAGGGACAAAGGGGGTTCGATTGACCCAACTGTGATTTTTTCTCTGTTTATGTTAGTGAGCCAAATGAACATATAGGAGACCAAGTTTTGGTATTTCAGTACTGTAACCATGAGTGGTTGGTCTGTTTCTTTGTTAAGTAACTCAGAAGTATTGATTAAATGTTCTTGCCCACGGTTTTATGCTCTAATGTTATGCGTTGAAATGATTTGACCGGTTGTTGGAACCCTATCTTCTTATTAGATCTTCCAGCTATGTGATTTTGAATGACATCATTGCTATTTTGTTATAATTGTTCATCTGTTGCTGCTCCTTTTGGTGCAGCCACTGGAAAACCTCAACAAAACCAAACATTTAGCAGACCCAGTCTCATCATGTTGTTCTACTTCTGTCAAGGCAGCTAACCCTTGTTATTTCTACTATAACTCGCACTGTTCAAAAGGTGACAATTGCCCCTACCTCCATGGGCCTCTAACTTCTAATGATGCTGTGGGAGTTTCTTGTAAAGCTACCACTTCCAATCCTGCTGTAAGTAAAAGTTATGTTGGAGATGAGAGGGTTGAAGAATCGAAAGATGCCATCACAAATCCCTGTCAAGGTACCTCTTGCCATATAAAAGAAGTTCCTGTGTCAACCAATCCTGAATTTGGTGAAGCTGAAGCTGTTTCTGGTGCACTTGAAATATCAACTGGTATAGATGAATACATGAAATGTTCCACAGTTTCAGATCTTAATTCAGGAGATTCAACTATGGACCACACAGAACAAGATGAGCACGATTCCTCTCCTGGATTTGATGTGCTTGTGGATGATTGCCTCTCTAACAAGAGTGATCTTGAACATGAATTGACAACAGAGAGTGGTAATAAGGTGCTTCATGCAGAGTATGATATTAGAGATCCAGTTCTTTATGATATGTATTACCATGATCCAGAGTACTATAACTATGAACCAGAATTCTGTGGCCTTGATGATCGGCAATGTTACCTTTATCTTGGCCATCCTAATAGAGCTCAAGAGCATGAAAGTGAGATCACTTTGGGGCATATACCACCACGAAATACTGAGGTCACTTCTGATGAATATGACAGAAGGTTCTTCAATCCCAGAAACTTCACCAGCTCAGTGGCAGATACTGACTTCGTTCATCAGCACACCCAGACTCGACACATCTCAAAAAGAAGACCTGAGAATAGAAAAGGTGCAAAGGGAAAGAAGGATCGCATTAAGAGAAGCCGTTGCCTTGAACCCAAGAATAGTACTCAACAGATTGAATCAATGTCAACTTGTCAAAGGAAAGATTATTTGATGGGAGAGTGTCCTCAGCCTGCTAACCATGCTGCTTTCAGGGGACGGAGGAAGAAAAATAGAGGAAAACAACGGCGTGTTCTTTCTGCTAAATCTTCTGAACATCCTACTGCAGACTTTACTGGGCCAAAGAACCTTGCTCAGATAAAAGAAGAGAAATGTAAATCCAACTCAAGTTTTAGCCACTCCACTGCTCGCACGCCTAATGTGAGATCCTTCTCAGATGATTTTGAGGGGCCCAAATCTCTGACTGAGCTTCTCATGACTAAGAGTAGGAGTTCTGTTGGCAAGTGAACGTATCCTAGCAAGTGTTTATGTAAAAGTGTAGCTCAGCGAAATTTCTGCTTATCATGGTTAGGATGATGTCAACACTTTTTTTTGATGATATAGATAGTTGCTTGAAAGCAATTCAGTCAAAAGGTCACAGAAGGTCTACTGACAACTTCTTTGAACAAATTGTTATGAGTTAACCTGTCGGTGAATGTGCGGATGAAGAAGGGGTCCATATTAAGGAATTTTGCTTTGTAAGTGGTAATGATGTTAATCCACTAGTTACTTCATGTTGCTAAGATCTTGACTTTAATTTAGTGGTAAAATGATAGTACTATCTATGAACTTTTAGGAACAAGCATCGGCCTTATTTGCATAGGGCTGCTTAGGTTATGCCCATTCTGCTGCTTTAAAAGCTAGGATTAACAATACCTGCCTAAGTGCCTCCTGCATTTCTGCTATTATTTATGATAATTTGCTCAACTTGTACTTTTTATAACAGTAAGGTGATGCTACATTTACTTTGCGTGCATTTTAAACATTCACGTATTTCATATTTTTTGTGACGGTCAAAAATAATTCTAGATAATAACCTCCTCACTGCAAGTTATGCTGAAATTTTTGCAACTGCACTAATGACATGACTGGAAGAGCGTGACCTGAGGAAGTACCCGTGGGCAGGGAGTGGATTGTGAGGCTTCGGAGCCCCACGCTTAGGAAGCCGCGTGGCCGGCGTTGGACACAGATGGACACAGGAGTTGGCGCCCTAATCAGCAAATAGCTAATTCTGGCTTGCTTTCATTAGATGGCCGAGTGCCCCCTTTAATAGAGTCTTAACAAATCCAAATCCTAACCGACTAGCAACTAACACAATCTTTATCCCTAACAACTTTTATTCCAACTGATCTAGCCTATCTCCAGCTTTTAGGGCGCCGGCTGCCCCTCCTGGGCTTCACGGACCCTCTTGTGCCGCCTGCTGTAGCCCAAGCCGGTCATAATAATGACTGATGCCTTCTGTTTTATAATTATTCTTTAGCAAATGTTCTTCCTGTGTTGGTTCAAAATTCAGGGGTTTATATTGTATTAGTGTTTAACCTGTTAGATGAACAACTATTATGTTGTGAAGAATGTCAGCAGAATATGTTGCAGCTTGATCATATGTTCAGTTTTGCATCACTTAAAATCTTGGATTACTGGAGCATTGCTGTAAGAATGTAACTTCTTTCTTGGCCATCTGAAAGTAGCGCAGGGGTTTATGAATCATCTACTTGTTTCTTCTACCTAACCTAACCTTCATTCTGCCTTAGTGCCGTACATATTCAGTTTGTGCCATGTGAATAGAAATGATTGAATCTCAAGCAATAGCTAGATGTCATACAAATGTAATGTTTTTCAATAATCAGGAGAAGCCTGTTAGTATAGAATAACAGAACATGCCCCATTATCTTCTAGAAAACATAGCAAAAGCTAGTTGATGCTATATCGAGCCAACCTTTCTTTGTTTTAATGTTGAAACTCTGTAGATGTACAGTTTTATCTTTGAGTTTTGTAAACACGAACTTTGTACCGCGTACATTACGAAAGTAAGATAAGCAAGAATAAAAAAATATTTGTCGAAATAGCGGAATACAAAATTAAGAAATGCAAAAATAAAGAAAAAGAAGTGCCTCTATTTAGAGATTTATCTACCTATTTGGAAAATCCCTTTTTTCTGTGCCAGGAACCATATTTGAATTGGTGACACGAGGATTTTCAGTCCTCTGCTCTACCAACTGAGCTATCCTGACCTTTTCTTGTGCATCATCCTAGTAGAGTATTTGTATCTATGTCAATTAAAGGGGCTAAAAATCAATAAAGTATTCCAAATCCAAAATTTGGAAATGGGGAGGGGTAGTCCTATGCATTGTACAAAGAAAACCTATTTAATAATATTTAAATATCGAGTTAATAATCGACATTCCTTGCCGATATTATAATAAAAAAGAAATGTATTCAATGAATTACATAAGATCCATTGGGTTCACACTCCTTTGTGAAAGAGCAAAATGATAAAGCTAATGAATCTTAAACCTATTAATAAAAAAACAGGATAAATACTAGAGTTAGGGAATAAAAGAGGGTTTAGGGATAGAGGGACTTGAACCCTCACGACTTAGAAAGTCGACGGATTTTCCTTTTACTAGAAATTTCATTGTTGTCAGTATTGACATGTAGAATGGGACTCTCTTTATCCTCGTCCGATTAATCCACTTTAAAAAGATTTCGAAAACTATGAATTGAAGGATTTGATAACTCAATATTCGATTGGAATGGATTCACAACAATTCTAAAAAAATTATGAATTTCCTATTTCATAATCATTCCTATTTTCATTCTAAAAAAGAATTAAAGAACATATATTATGATATGAGTTCTGTGATTAATCGTTCGCTATGCCAGTATCTATACGTGTGTATTAGATTTCGAAAACCCTTCTTTCTCTAATTTAGAAAGGGAGTTCCGCTAGCAACACAGCGTAATTAACTCGATTCGTTAGAGCAGCTTCCATTGAGTCTCTGCACCTATCCTTTTCCTTTGGGTTGTAGCTCGAGAACCGCTTGTTTTCTCAAAACATGGATTTGGCTCAGGATTGCCCCTTTTTTAATTCCAGGGTTTCTCTGAATTGGGAAGTTACCACTTAGCAGGTTTCCATACCAAGGCTCAATACAATCAAGTCCGTAGCGTCTACCGATTTCGCCATATCCCCACTTTCTTTTTCTTTGAGACCAGGATTCCTTGTGCAATTTCCTCCATCTGTTTGTTTTTTTGAATCGTTGAATTCATTACTCGTAATCTAGCGGTTCGTCTCTAGTTGAGAGACTCCGCTTATTGCAATTCAACATTGAATTGATTCTATCGTTGATGTATTTGCAATTCAATGCGGATCAATATATCCCAAGGTTTTTCTCTCCCCCACCTACGCGTTCCTTTTTTAGAGTATTCAAAATCATACTATAACGCTTGATATTCATTCTTTTTTTGCTAATTAGAATTAGCAATTTCATTTGCTATGATTCTATGTTCTCCTTAGTGAAATATTAATCATTAAATTATTAGCAAATAACAAAAAAAAATATCTCAAAAAATGTCTATAATGATGGACTGAAAATACAAGAAATTTGCATGTTCTCTTTATTATGTCTTTCATATATATATTATTCTTTTCCATGTATTAGATTATTCGTCCGAGCCATATCAAATTAAAAATATCTAAAATCAAATTCAATATAGAAATTGGAATAGATTCTATTATAAAAAGATTTGTGAATTAGAGAAAAAGAAAGTTCAAAAAAATCTATCTAACTTTATTTTATGAAGTTCTAGTATTTTTTTAAGTAGAACTTCCAATTTCAAACTAGTTAATAGCTAAGATTAATAATTAAGATCTGACATTTTACGGATTTCCTATACTATACATATTTCTATTTGTTACACTATTGCTGTTATGTAAGTCCACTTAGCTCAGAGGTTAGAGCATCGCATTTGTAATGCGAGGGACATCGGTTCAAATCCGATAGTCGGGCTTTTCTCTATCAATGTTCCATGAACAAAAATACCTCTTTTTCTCCGAATTAAATGGAGAGGCCAAGATCTATTATGTTGTTCTACCCTACAATTTTGCTAGATACAAAACAATAAAATAAACAATATATATACAGAAATCCAGATGTTGATGAAATTCCATTTTTTTGTGGTACTTTTAGTAGATTTTACTCTGTTTATCCTTTACTTTGATTCAGTTTTAATTTCGATGTATTCTGTAATGTAAATACAATGAAATTAATTGTGTAAAATGAAATTTCAATAAAAAAAGGAGTCTTCATGTCCCGTTATCGAGGACCTCGTTTTAAAAAAATACGCTGTCTGGGAGCTTTACCAGGACTCACTTGAAAAACACCTAAATTCGGAAGTAATCTGAAAAAGAAATTCCATTTTGGGAAAAAAGAACAATATCGTATTCGTCTTCAAGAAAAACAAAAATTGTGTTTTCATTATGGTCTGACAGAACGACAATTACTTAGATATGTACATATCACTGGAAAAGCAAAAAGTTCAACAGGTCAGGTTTTACTACAATTACTTGAAATGCGTTTAGATAATATCCTTTTTCGATTAGGTTTGGCTTCAACCATTCCCGAGGCCCGGCAATTAGTTAACCATAGACATATTTTTGTTAATGGTTATATAGTCGATATACCAAGTTTTCGTTGCAAACCCCGAGATATTATTACTACGAAGGATAACCAAAGATCAAAACGTCTGGTTCAAAATTCTATTGCTTCATCCGACCCGGGGAAATTGCCAAAGCATTTGACGATTGACATATTGCAATATAAAGGACTAGTAAAAAAATCCTGGATAGGAAGTGGGTCGGTCTCAAAATAAATGAGTTGTTAGTTGTAGAATATTACTCTCGTCAAACTTGAACTTAAGGAAAACGGAAAGGTTCATAAAATTTTCTTCCCCTTCCCCTTTCCCCGAACTAAATCGACCTAAGGCTCTTAATTCGTATTTTCCCATTCACCTAACAGAAATGGATTAACCCTAGGATTCCTTTTTGTTTTTTGTTCTTTCCTCTATGTGTATTTTACATACCACAGTAATTTGGTATAGAGAATTTCTATTAAATAAAGGTACTATATTATTGCTGGAATAAATTCTTATTTGATTTGATACATTGTAATCATTAACGTTGCTGAATTAAGAAAAAGGAAAGAGAGGGATTCGAACCCTCGGTAAGCAAAAGTCTACATAGCAGTTCCAATGCTACACCTTGAACCGCTCGGCCATCTCTCCTCCATAATCTTATTACGGAAAATAAACTGAGTGAATAGCGAGTTTTCCTATTCCTGCAG
Source organism: Oryza australiensis (assembly GCA_019925245.2). Classification (NCBI taxonomy): domain Eukaryota; kingdom Viridiplantae; phylum Streptophyta; class Magnoliopsida; order Poales; family Poaceae; genus Oryza; species Oryza australiensis. The sequence goes on along the minus strand of JAIFGZ020000229.1, from coordinate 677,679 downwards.
TACAGGTACAACCACAACCGCGCGAGAGTTTCATTGTTCTATTAACTTATTTATTTATTTATTTAAATAAATATTGTATGAGAGTACAAACAAGAGGGACAACCCTACCATTTGAGCAAAGTGTAGGCAAAAAAACCTAATAGGGAGTGAGGATAAAGAGACTAATCCATCTACAAATTCTAGATGTTCAATAGACCTTTGTCAATGGAAATACAAAGGTAAGAAAAAAATTAGATAAAAAAACTCAAAAAAATAAAGGCTTATGTTGGATTGGCACGACATAAATCCAGTCAAAAATAGGATTAAGATTAAGAAAGAGACAAATTATTTCTAAATAGTTAGACAAGGGATACTAGTGAGCCTCTCCTAGTTTTTTATTCATTTAGTTCTTCAATTAACTCAAAGTTCTTTCTTTTTCTTTAAAGAATTCCGCCTTCCTTAAAATACCAGAAACTGTTCTTGTAGGTTGAGCACCTTTTTCAAGGAAATAGAGAATAGCTGGAACATTTAAACAAGTTTGATTCTTTATCGGATCATAAAAACCTACTTTTCGAAGATCTCTTCCTTCTCTTCGAGATCAAACATCAATTGCAACGATTCGATAGACAACGTATTGGGATAGATGTAGATAAACAAAGCCCCCGAAACGTATAGGAGGTTTTCTCCTCATACGGCTCGAAAATGATTCGAATTTCTATCTACTTGTATTATAGATAGATAGAAATTCGACTATGACTTGCATTAATTTCGTACAGAAAAAACAAATTTCATTTATACTCACGACTCAAGTTGACTAATTTTGACTGATAGACTTGAAAGAAAAAAATCCTTTGAAATTTTTTGAGTCGTCTCTAAACTCTTTTCTTTGCCTCATCTCGAACGAATTCACTTTTATTCCTTATTCCGGTCCAATTCTATTGTTGAGACAATTGAAAATCGTGTTTACTTGTTCGGGAATCCTTTATCTTTGATTTGTGAAATCCTTGGGTTTAAACATTATTTCGGGAATCCTTATTCCTTTTTCTTTCAAAAGAGTAGCAACATACCCTTTTTTTCTTATTTCCTTTGATAAAGCATTTCCCTCTTCTATAGAAATCGAATATGAGTGATTGATTCGATAGACTTTTAATCAAAAGAGTTTTCCCATATCTTCCAAATTGGACTTTCTTCTTATTTTAATCTTTCGATTTCTATATTATTTCAATTTCTATATTAAGGGTAGAATGACAAAGTTGGCCTAATTTATTAGTTTTCACTAACCCTAGATTCTTTCCCTTGATAAAAAATAAATTCTGTCCTCTCGAGCTCCATCGTGTACTATTTACTTAGCTTACTTACAAACAACCCAGCGGAAATCCACAATCGATCGTGTCCTTCAAGTCGCACGTTGCTTTTTACCACTCATTTTAAACGAAGTTTTACCATAACATTCCTCTAATTTCATTGCAAAGTGTTATAGGGAATTGATCCAATATGGATGGAATCATGAATAGTCATTAGTTTAGTTTTTTGTATACTAATTCAAACTTGCTTTGCTATCTATGGAGAAATATGAATAAAAGAAATTAAGTATTTATCGGGAAAGACTCTGCAAAGATCCAATTTATTTAAACCCATATTCTATCATATGAATGAAATATAGTTCGAAAAAAGGTAATAAACAAGTTTGCTTAAGACTTATTTATTATGGAATTTCCATCCTCAACGGAGGACTCGAGATGATCAATCCTGAAATGATAAGAGAAGAATCGACTCTTCTCCAACAAATAAACTATCAACCTCCCGTTTAATTATTTTAATTAATATATTAGATTAGCAATATATTTTTCCATAACAAAACTAATTAACTATTAACTAAATAAACTATAGAATTCTCGTATTTCTTCGACTCGAATACCAAAAGAAAGAAAAATGAAGTAAAAAAGGCATTTCCTGTAAAGTAAAATTAAGGTCTTTGCTTTTACTTATTCTTTCTTTTACCTAAAAGAGGAAACTCCAAATCAAAATTGAATCCATTCTATCTAACGAGCAGTTCTTATCTTATCTTTACCGGAATGGATCATTCGGATATTTTAAAAATCACGGATCGAGATCGTTTTCGCTTAACCAAAGAAAGAAAAAATGAAGGAACCTTTTTACTAATAAAATACTATAACAAAAATTTATCTCTATCATAAATCTATTTCTACCATAAAGGGGTAGGTCTCGTTTTTTATACAATGTTCTATGTCAAGTTTAAAAATTTTTCATGAAAAAAGATTTTCAATTTGACTGGACTTGACATTGGATTATGTTTTCGAGACAGAAAGGAATGCATTAGGAATGCATCGAATCTAAGAGTTTATAAGAGAAAATAATTCTCTTTAATAAACTTTATGTCTCGTGCAGAATACAACACGATTTCATCAGAAAAAATCTGGGACGGAAGGATTCGAACCTCCGAGTAACGGGACCAAAACCCACTGCCTTACCACTTGGCCACGCCCCATTTCGGGTTTTATGCGACACTAATAAACAATATTATGTTTATTTCTTATTCGTCAATCCTACTTCAATTACATAAAAATGGGGGGTATTCTCTTGGTAGGATTCTAGACATGCCAATAATATAGAATCCAAAAATGCATTGAACATTACATAGAATTCTATTAAGATATTATATGAAAGTCGAATTTCTTCCACTCTCATTTGAGAGTGCGAATACAAGGAGGTATTTTGTGTTTGGGAAAGACCGAAGAGAAAAGGATTTTGAATCCTCCTTTTCCTTTTTCCCTTAGGAAAATAACTCAATCAAAATCCAATTATCTACTCTACAAGAACGAAACGCTTGTTATGCCTAATATACTTAGTTTAACCTGTATTTGTTTTAATTCTGTTATTTATCCGACTAGTTTTTTCTTCACCAAATTGCCCGAAGCTTATGCCATTTTCAACCCAATCGTGGATGTTATGCCTGTCATACCAGTACTCTTTTTCTATTAGCCTTTGTTTGGCAAGCTGCTGTAAGTTTTTGATGAAATCTTTACTACTCGTCGCCAAATGGAATCATGTATTCATTCTAAAAAATCAAAAAATGGATAAGAGCCGAGAAGTCTTATATTATGAATCTTCGATTCTAAAATTCAAATTCTTCTACATTGAATGTATAGCTGCAGCAATAAATTTGGATCAGCCTTTCTACTCCCTGCATCTACGTTGAGCGGTATCTTTAGGTAACCGCACAATACCTAACCTAATTTATTGATAAGAGTGTTTATTATAAATCAATTCTTGCAATTTTTCAAAAATTGATTTTTGCATTTTTAGGTGTCAAAATAAACAAAACCCATCCTAGTGGATTTGTGTGGTAAGGAAAAACGGGTAATCTATTCCTTAAAAAAATCTTGGAGATTATGCAGTGCTTACTCTCAAACTTTTTGTTTATACAGTAGTGATATTCTTTGTTTCCCTCTTTATCTTTGGATTCTTATCTAATGATCCAGGACGTAATCCTGGGCGTGACGAGTAAAAATCCAAAATATTTTCTTACAAATTGGATTTGTTTCATACATTTATCTACGACGAAAATCCGTGGGTCAGAATTCCTTCCAATTCGAAAGTCCCAAATGATCCGAGGGGCGGAAACAGAGGGATTCGAACCCTCGGTACAAAAAAGTATAACGGATTAGCAATCCGCCGCTTTAGTCCACTCAGCCATCTCTCCCCGTTCCAAATCAAAAGGTGTCCGTGATATGACAGAGGCAAGAAATAACGATTGCAAAAAATTCTTCCTTTTTCTTTCAAAAGTTCAAAAAAATTATATTGCCAACTCCATTTTAGTTACATTTTTTCTTAATGTTAATAAAAAGAAGAATTTTCTTCTTTTTCTTTCTAATTCTAGAATTGGATATTGGCTAAAAGACAATCGATAGATTTTCTCTTCAGCGGGCATTTCCATATAGGACTTGTTAAAATAAAACAAGTAGGTTATATAAAAAAACTCTTTTTTTATTATTTATCAACAAAGCAAAAAGGGGTCTTATCAAACCAACCCACCCCATAAAATTGGAAAGAAAGATAAAGTGGACCTGACTCCTTGAATGAGGCCTCTATCTGCTATTCTGATATGTAAATTCGATGTAGATGAAATTGTATAAGTGGATTTTTTTGTATTTCCTTAGACTTAGACCGCGCAAGGCAAGAATTTCTCGCTATTTACGATTTCATATTCTTGTTGTTAGTGATATGCCCTAGAGGCAACATGGAGATGTTGGATATCACGTCAATGTTTATGTATTTATGAATAAAGTGTTATTCGGTTCCATGAAATAGACATCTTGTATTGATCAATAAGTACGTGACTTATTTATGAGACTCTTTATGTATGAATCTATTTCTAAACGATCCTCGATCCTATGTCATATTGTTGGAACAAATATGATTCTAAGATCGGCATGTTTATTGATTGATGATCATGTCTCATAGATCATGGGTATGAAGATACCAAATCAATAAACATGGACATATGTGTTGGAGAACACATTGTTGGATAGACCCACCATGAGACACTACAGAATTAATGTGCCATTAGTTGGTCTCGGGTAGTGTTGGTACAAAGTCCTTAGACCCGAGATCACCATGGATTCCAACATGTGTAGTAGCCTACTTTGGGACTACCAAACGCTATTCCGTGCTGGGTAGTTATAAAGGTAGTTTTCGGGTTTGCTATGAAACATGGAGTGGGATATGAGTGATCAAGATGGAATTTGTCCCTCCTTTGGAGAGATATCTCTGGGCCCCTCGAGGTAATGGATTATGGAAATGCATGGCCATGCTAAGTTGATTGAGTAGTCAATCAACGATGGATAATCCAATACGGTTCGAGTGAATGGTTAAGCTATTGAAGGGATGGCACACATCTTGCCTATAGCTTAACCGGTATCGTGAGGCAAAGGGATTTGTGTACACATTACAGGTTCGAGCCGATATTATATTCTTGTATACTATGGTGTCAATATGTCTTGCTAGGCGCCGCGGTGTGTCGGCGAGTTGGACTCGAGCCGACGGTCGGCTAAGTTAGACTATAGCCGAAACCGAGTATACCTGAACCTACTGGGTCGCACGCTTAAGGGGATAAGAACAGGCATTCGAGTTGGACTCGGATACGGCTCGATCGGATAGGGATCCGATCGGATAGAGTCCTATGGGCTTACGACGTATGGGCAGCCAACTCGTGAGATTCGGATAGGATCCGATTCAAAATAGAGTCCCGATCGGCCACTAGTCCCAGTCGGCCAACTCTATATAAAGGAGGGAGGGGTGGAGAGGCGTGGCACGTCAATTGCATCGCGTGCAACGAAGTCGCCGAGATCAATCTCCACGGAAACCCTCCCCACTTTCGAGCCAAACCCTAGCCTTGCATTGCGTGCTAGCACACGGGTGTACGGCGTTTTGTCCCCGGACGTGTGGATACCGTAGAGGCGCTGCTACGTTGCGCACTCTTGATCGGCTTCGGATCGGCTACGGCATCTGCGAATCGGCGATTGGCGAATCGGTTGTCCCGTATCGGGCGTCGGCTTGCGAGAATCGGCTACACTTGTTCGGATCGGATAGCCCGATTGGTCATTTCCATTGCGCACACTCCAATCGGTAACGATCTATCGGCCCTTACTTGCAAGTGTTCTGGTTTGCGCGGTAGAAAATTTTTGTTTTCGGCTAGCGTAGCTCCGCGTAACCCTTCGGTGGTATCAAAGCTAATCTTTCTTAGTTCGGGTTTTAGATTGGATCTGGAACAAGTTTTGCGCACGGGTTGATTATATCAATCGGTTTTACGGGATCGTTGAGGAGAGTTAATGGTAATTGCGTTCCTTGATAGTGTATCGGAACGGCGTAATGTGATTACGTCGAAGCAATTTCCATATAACTCGGTTTGAGTTGGAGTTCGAGATAGCGTTCCTTGATAGTGTATCGGAACGGTATAATGTGATTATGCCGAAGCTATCTCGTAGTCCGATCTTGTTAGGCTGCCTCGCGCCTACGCGAACCATCTCCCTTGATAGTGTATCGGGACGGCATAATATGATTATGCCGACATGGTTTCCGTAAGCGAATTCATAGATTGGATCTATTAATACAGGGACCGCCGTGTGCGTACCCCCTTATAGGTCGTCTCGATGCCGTAGCTCTGCGATAAGTAGAAAACGTTTCTACGCCTAACTTGTTTTTGCAGAGAATGCTTTGAGATGGTATGGCCCTATTATATGTATGAGATGCATGTGATGCATGTAATATTCTTTCATATGTGCAATCCTGTAATATTCTTTCATACGTGCAATGCTTGTAATATTCTTTCACGACTGCGAGTCGATGTAATCTTTAATTAGAGCTTCTATAGTAGTAGCTTAGTTTGAAGAAATCAAGCATTCGGCACTCGAAAGAATGGTGATGAAGATGGAGATCCTCAGACAGGCATGGAGATGGAGATCACCATGTGAAGGGGGCCATACTATTTCACTATATGTTATTCTTCTTGCTTTCATATGTGATATGTTTGTTTGATAGGATAGCATCCCTCGCAAAATTAAGTAGTAATGATGCCCTTCCAAATGTTGCACCCGTCACCGTTATGCTCGTCAATGGTGGGTGCGCAAAGCAGAGTGCCATTCTCTATCATAACACGAGGGGTATATGTCAAACATATACATGCGGGAGCATTTGGTTTACTTAACAAGGCTATCAAAACAGTTTTGGGCCTTGGGACATAGGTTGGCGCCGAGGCATGGAGATGCCACACCAACAACAAGAGTCACATAGAGATGTGATTAGCAAGGTGTTGCTTACCGATGTTACTAATTTTCTAGCAGTGATGCCAAAGCTCACTAGAAAATTAATTAACATGTGGATCTTGACCCAATACGTAACCTAGAGGGAAGGTGGAAAATACGTAATGGGAGTCTAATGTTAAATTGTTTAACAATAGACATAGCATAAACATTGTGCTAAACTTTGCTTTTTCATTTGTAGAATAAATGGCGGCTAATACTACACCCAGTATCTTTAATTTGCGATCTATTCTCGAAAAGGAAAAATTAAATGGAACAAACTTTATGGATTGGTATCGCAACTTGAGAATTGTTCTCAAGCAAGAGCGTAAGGAGTACGTTCTTGAAGTACCCTATCCCGAGGATTTGCCAAATAATGCCACCGCAACGCACGGAGAGCTTACGAGAAGCACACTAATGATGCCCTAGATATAAGCTGTCTCATGCTTGCTACAATGTCCCCCGAGCTTCGAAGCAATATGAGAGCGCGATGCTCACACTATATTCGGGACTGCGTGGCATGTTTGAGAACCAAGCTCGGGCCGAGATGTTCAACACCTCAAAGTCCTTGTTTGCGTGCGAGCTTGTTGAGGGAATCCCGTCGAGTCCGCATATGATAAAGATGATTGGCTATATCGAGAGTCCGGAAAAACTAGGTTTTCCCCTTAGCCAAGTGTTGGCTACGATGTGATTCTCGAGTCGCTCCCTCCGAGCTTCGAGCCATTCATATTAAACTATCACATGAACAATATGGATAGAACCTTGGCTGAATTGCATGGGATGCTAAAGACAGTGAGGAGAGTATCTAGAAAAACGGTCATCATGTGATGATGATGCGAAGGCAAAGCGCAAACCACTGTCAAGAAACTTTGCACCAAGAGGAAGTTAACTCCCGATGAGATCGCGAGTGCCTCCAATGCAAAGAAGGGCAAGAAGGGGTCGGCGGCATCGATGCCGTTTGCTTCTATTGCAAGGAGACAGAGGCCATTGGAAGAGGAACTGCAAGAAGTACATGGAGGATCTCAAAAAGAAGCAAAGTATGACTTCGCCGGTATTAATGTTATAGACATTAATCTTGCTACTTCACCTCCCGACTCTTGGGTATTTGATACCGGATCGGTAGCTCATATTTTCAAATCGTTGCGGGGAATGAGAAGAAGTAGAGGATTGAGAAGGGGCGAGGTGAACCTGCGCGTCGGCAATGGAGCAAGCGTTGCTACGTTCTTGTCGGCACGATACCACTTCATCTACCTTGAGGATTAGTTTTGGAATTGAATAATTGTTATTGTGTTCCAACACTATGTCAAAATGTTATTTCCGCTTCATGTTTGCAAGCGGAAGGATATGATTTTAGATCAATGGACAATGGTTGTTCAATATATCTCGAGATATGTTCTATTTTCATGCTCCATTGGTGAATGGATTATACGTTTTGAATCTTGAAGCGTCTCCCATCTATAACATTAATACGAAAGACAACTCTCTAATGATATAAACCCCACGTTTATCCGGCATTGTCGCTTAGGCCATATAAATAAGAAACGCATGGAGAAGCTCCATAAGGATGGATTGCTTCACTCTTTTGATTTTGAATCATTTGAGATATGTGAGTCTTGTTTACTTGGTAAGATGACAAAGGCACCTTTCACGGGGCACGACGAGAGAACAAGTGACTTGTTGGCACTCGTACATACCGATGTATGTGGACCAATGAGCTCAACGGCCGAGGTGGTTATCGTACTTCATTACCTTTACCGATGACTTTAGTAGATATGGCTATATCTACTTAATGAGGCATAAGTCCGAATCCTTTGAAAAGTTCAAAGAATTCCAGAATGAAGTACATAATTATTTAGGGAAAACAATCAAGTTTCTACGATCGGATCGTGGAGGGAATACTTGAGCCAAGAGTTTGGTAATCATCGAAAGATTGTGGAATTGTTCCACGTTGACTCCGCCGGGGAACTCCACAATGGAACGGAGTGTCCGAACGGAGAAATCGCACCTTGTTGGACATGGTGCGGTCGATGATGAGCCAAAGTGATCTTCCGTTATCCTTCGGGGATATGCTCTTGAAACAACGCCTCACACTAAATAGAGTTCCATCTAAGTCGGTTGAAAAAACACCATATGAGATATGGACAGGGCAACCCCTAGTTTGTCTTTTCTCAAAATTTGGGGATGTGAGGCTTATGTAAAACGTTTACAATCGACAAGCTCACACCCAAATCGACAAGTGCTTCTTTGTGGGATATCCTAAGGAAACTAAGGGATATTACTTTTATAATCGGGAACAAGGCAAAGTGTTTGTCGCCGACATGGTGTCTTCTTGGAGAAAGAGTTTCTTTCAAGAAGGGTTAGTGGGAGCAGGGTGCATCTTGAAGAAGTTCAAGAAACACCAAAAACGTTTCGGCGACCACGGAACCACAACAGGAGGAACAAAGTGTTGCGCCACCGGTTGTAGATACACCACCCCACGGAGTGCGAAAGATCACGTCGTGTGCACAGCAGTACACAGTGCGGAACAACGTGATATATTGTTGTTGGACAACGATGAACCTAAGACCTATGAGGAAGCGATGGTGGGACCCGATTCCAACAAGTGGTTTGGAGCCATGAAATCCGAAATAGAATCCTTATACGACAATCAAGTTTGGAACTTGGTTTATCCACTGATGGTGTCAAAACCATTGAGTCTAAATGGGTTTTTAAGAAAAGGCCGATATAGATGGAAATGTTCACATCTATAAGGCGCGATTGGTGGCGAAAGGTTTTAAACGATTCAAGGAGTTGATTATGATGAAACCTTCTCGCCCGTCGCAATGCTTAAATCTATTCGGATTATCCTAGCGATTGCTGCATATTTCGATTATGAGATATGGCGGATGGATGTCAAAACGACTTTCCTAAATGGAAACCTAAGCGAGGATGTATACATGATACAACCTCGGGGTTTTGTCGATCCGAATCACCTAGAAAGATATGCAAGCTACGAAATCCATTTATGGATTGAAGCAAGCATCTCGGAGTTGGAATATTCGTTTTGATGAAGTAATCAAAGGGTTTGGTTTCATCAAAAATGAAGAAGAGGCCTGTGTTTACAAAAGGTCGTGGGAGCGCAATTGTATTTCTAATCTTATATGTGGATGACATATTACGATTGGAAATGATATCCCTAAGCTTGAATCCGTCAAGTCTTCATTGAAAAATAGTTTTTCCATGAAAGACTTAGGGGAGGCAGATATATATTAGGCATTCGGATCTATAGAGATAGATCCAAGAGGCTAATTGGATTAAGCCAAAGTACATACATTGACAAGGTGTTGAAAAGGTTCAACATGCATGATTCCAAGAAATGTTTCTTGCCCATGTCACATGGCATTAATCTTAGCAAAAATCGGTGTCCTCGGACACATGATGAGCGGAATAAGATGGGTATGGATTATATGCTTCGGCAATTGGATCCATCATGTATGCCATGCTTTGTACACGCCCGGATGTCTCGTACGCTTTGAGTGCTACGAGCGATACCGTCGATCTAGGTGAAGGTCATTGGATGCCGTAAAGAATATCCTTAAGTACTTGAGAAGAACTAAGGATATGTTCCTAGTCTATGGAGGTGAAGAAGAGCTCGTTGTAAGTGGTTACACCGATGCTAGCTTCCAAACAGACAAGGATGATTATAGATCGCAATCGGGTTCGTGTTACGCCCGAACGAAGGCGCTCACTGGAAGAGTTCCAAGCGGGATACCGTTGCCGATTCTACAACGAAGGCCGAGTACATTGCTGCTTCGGAAGCTGCAAAGGAGGCTGTTTGGATCAAGAAATTCGTTTCGAGCTTGGTGTGATGACTAGTACGACGGTCCAATGTCTCTCTATTGTGACAATAGTGGAGCCATTGCGCAAGCCAAGGAGCCGAGGTCACATCGAAGTCCAAACACATACTTCGGCGATATCATCTCATCCGCGAGATTGTGGACGAGAGGTGATGTCAAGATATGCAAAGTGCACACGGATCTCAACATAGCCGATCTGGCGACAAAACCTCTCCTCGGCCGAAGCATGAGGCGCACACAAGAGCAATGGGTATTAGATACTTACATGATTGACTCTAGTGCAAGTGGGAGATTGTTAGTGATATGCCCTAGAGGCAACATGGAGATGTTGGATATCATTGTCAATGTTTATGTACAAATGAATAAAGTGTTATTCGGTTCCATGAAATAGACATCTTGTATTGATCAATAAGTACGTGACTTATTTATGAGACTCTTTATGCATGAATCTATTTCTAAATGATCTCGATCATATATCATATTATTGGAACTAATATGATTCTAAGATCGGCATGTTTATTGATTGATGATCATGTCTCATAGATCATGGGTATGGAGATACCAAATCAATAAACATGGACACATGTGTTAGAGAACACATTGTTGGATAGACCCACCATGAGACACTACAGAATTAATGTGCCATTAGTTGGTCTCGGGTAGTGTTGGTACAAAGTCCTTAGACCGAGATCACCATGGATTCCAACATGTGTAGTAGCCTACTTTGGAACTATCAAACGCTATTCGTAATGGGTAGTTATAAAGGTAGTTTTCGGGTTTGCTATGAAACATGGAGTGGGATATGAGTGATCAAGATGGAATTTGTCCCTCCTTTGGAGAGATATCTCTGGGCCCTCGAGGTAATGGATTATGGAAATGCATGGCCATGCTAAGTTGATTGAGGAGTCAATCAACGGACGGATAATCCAATACGGTTCGAGTGAATGGTTAAGCTATTGAAGGGATGGCACACATCTTGCCTATAGCTTAACGGTATCGTGAGGCAAAGGGATTTGTGTACACATTACGAGTTCGAGCCGATATTATATTCTTGTATACTATGGTGTCAATATGTCTTGCTAGGCGCCGGTGACAGTCGGCTGAGTTGGACTCGAGCCGACGGTCGGCCCTAAGTTAGACTATAGCCGAAACCGAGTATACCTGAACCTACGTGGTCGCACGCTTAAGGGGATAAGAAGGGCATTCGAGTTGGACTCGGATACGGCTCGATCGGATAGGGATCCGATCGGATAGAGTCCTATGGGCTTACGACGTATGGGCGACCAACTCGTGATATTCGGATAGGATCCGATTCAAAATAGAGTCCCGATCGGCCACTAGTCCCGTCGGCCAACTCTATATAAAGGAGGGAGGGGTGGAGAGCTGCGGCACGTCAATTGCATCGCGTGCAACGAAGTCGCCGAGATCAATCTCCACGGAAACCCTCCCCACTTTCGAGCCAAACCCTAGCCTTGCATCGCGTGCTAGCACACGGGTGTACGACGTTTTGTCCCCGGACGTGTGGATACCGTAGAGGCGCTGCTACGTTGCGCGCGTTGATCGGCTTCGGATCGGCTACGGCATCTGCGAATCGGCGATTGGCGAATCGGCTCCCCGGGTATCGGTGCCGGCTTGCGAGAATCGGCTACACCTTCCGGATCGGATAGCCCCGATTGGTCACTTTCATGCACACTCCAATCGGTAACGATCTATCGGCCCTTACTTGCAAGTGTTCCGGTTTGCGCGGTAGAAAATTTTTGTTTTCGGCTAGCGTAGCTTCCGCGTAACCCTTCACTTGTTACTAGATGTTCTATAGGAATAAGAAGAAATCGCAACCCCTTTCCGCTACACATAAAATCGATTTCGAAAGTCAATTTTTCTTTTCAATATCTTTATCTTTTTTTCAGAATCCTATTTTTGTTCTTATACCCATGCAATAGTGAGCGAGTGGAAAAAGAGAGGTTACTTTTTTTCATTTTTCCCTTAAAAGATAGGCTTTCTTGGAAATAGAAATCATGGAATAATTCGAATTCCAATGTTTATTTCTATAGTATAAGAAAAACTAATTGAATCAAATTCATGGATTTACCACGACCTCGGTTGTGACCCCATAGATAAAGCGCAAAATTTCTATCTTCGAGACCATTGAAAAAAGGCATTGAACGAGAAAAACTCGTCCACAAATAATCAAAGTATCGTATGCCTTGGAAATGATATAAGGTGCTCGGAAATGGTTGAAGTAATTGAATAGGAAGATAACTATGACTATAGCTCTTGGTAGAGTTACTAAAGAAGAAAATGATTTATTTGATATTATGGACGATCGTTACGAAGGGATCGTTTTGTTTTTGTAGGATGGTCTGGTCTATTGCTTTTTCCTTGTGCTTATTTCGCTTTAGGAGGTTGGTTTACGGGGACAACTTTTGTAACTTCTTGGTATACCCATGGATTGGCGAGTTCCTATTTGTAAGGTTGCAATTTCTTAACCGCAGTAGTTTCCACCCGCCAATAGTTTAGCACACTCTTTGTTGCTACTATGGGGCCAAGGAAGCACAAGGGGATTTTACTCGTTGGTGTCAATTAGGTGGTCTATGGACTTTTGTTGCTCTCCATGGGGCTTTTGCACTAATAGGTTTCATGTTACGTCAATTTGAACTTGCTCGGTCGTTCAATTGTGGCCTTATAATGCAATTTCATTCTCTGGCCCAATCGCGTTTTTGTTTCCGTATTCCGATTTATCCACTAGGGCAATCCGGTTGGTTCTTTGCGCCGAGTTTTGGCGTAGCGATGATATTTCGATTCATCCTCTTCTTCCAAGGATTTCATAATTGGACGTTGAACCCATTTCATATGATGGGAGTTGCCGGAGTATTAGGCGCGGCTCGCTATGCGCTATTCATGGGGCAACCGTGGAAAACACTCTATTTGAGGACGGTGATGGTGCAAATACCTTCCACGCTTTTAACCCAACTCAAGCCGAAGAAACTTATTCAATGGTCACCGCTAATCGCTTTTGGTCCCAAATCTTTGGTGTTGCTTTTTCCAATAAACGTTGGTTACATTTCTTTATGCTATTTGTACGGTCACCGGTTTATGGATGAGTGCTATTGGCGTAGTCGGCCCGGCTCGAACCTACGTGCCTATGACTTCGTTTCCCAGAAATCCGTGCGGCGGAAGATCCCGAATTTGACTTTCTACACCAAAAATATTCTTTTAAACGAGGGTATTCGTGCATGGATGGCGGCTCGGATCGGCGTCATGAAAATCTTATATTCCATGAGGAGGTTCTACCACGTGGAAACGCTCTTTAATGGAACTTTCGTTTTAGTGGTCGTGACCAAGAAACCACCGGTTTTGCTTGGTGGGCGGAATGCCGTCTTATCAATTTGTCGGGTAAACTACTTGGAGCTCATGTAGCCCATGCAGGATTAATCGTATTCGGGCCGGAGCAATGAACCTATTTGAAGTGGCCCGTTTTGTACAAAAAACCCATGTATGAACAAGGGTTGATTTTACTTCCGCACTTAGCTACTCTAGGTTGGGGAGTAGGGCGAGGAGGAGAAGTTCTAGATACTTTTCCGTACTTTGTATCCGGAGTACTTCATCTAATTTCCTCCGCAATCTTAGGCTTCGGTGGTATTTATCACGCGCTTCGGGACGAGACTCTTGAAGAATCTTTTCCATTCTTTGGTTATGTGTGGAAAGATAGAAATAAAATGACTACAATTTTGGGTATTCACCTAATTTTGTTAGGTATAGGTGCTTTTCTTCTAGTACTCAAAGCTCTTTATTTTGGTGGTATATATGATACCCGGGCTCTGGGGAGGAGATGTAAGAAAAATTACCAATTTGACCCTTAGCCCGGTGTTATATTTGGTTATTTACTAAAATCCCCTTTTGGGGGAGAGGGTTGGATTGTTAGTGTGGATGATTTAGAAGATATAATTGGGGGACATGTATGGTTGGGTTTCATTTGTGTATTTGCGTAATTTGGCATATCTTAACCAAACCCTTCGCATGGGCTCGCCGTGCATTTGTATGGTGCGGAGAAGCTTACTTGTCTTATAGTTTAGGCGCTTTATCTGTCTTTGGTTTTATCGCTTGTTGTTTTGTCTGGTTCAATAATACAGCTTATCCGAGCGAGTTTTATGGACCTACTGGGCCAGAAGCTTCTCAAGCTCAAGCATTTACTTTTCTAGTTAGAGATCAGCGTCTTGGAGCTAATGTGGGATCTGCCCAAGGACCCACAGGTTTAGGTAAATATCTAATGCGTCAATTGTTTGTGAGTTTTTATTTGATCAAGTATGTTGCTCTTTTTGCTTGCATATTTTGCTTCGATTTGGTGGAGTGGGGACATTCTCAAACAGAACATGATTTCCAAGATGAATATAGTGGATTATTTTGTACACTGGGAGTTTTAGTGGGTAATGGTCATGTTTAAAATTCAAAACCAGTTTTGAATTATATGCTGGGAACTATGGAGGGTAAACTCTTATGACATTTTTCTGTTATCTATTTTTAACGAAGGGTCACACAGACAACAGTCTGGCATCTTTCGTGGGACCATAGGTACTTAAAACAAAACTGTGCCTTGTGATTTTTAGTACAAACAAGGAAATTGTGTCTCATGATACTTGCTGCACTAGTACTTTTTGGCATTTAATATTTACTGTTGGCTAATGTCCCTTTAGTCCTTAAATATGTTACAACCAAAAAGGCAGTGTTTCAACTAGTACCACTTGTGTAAACAAACAGAGGAACAAAGGACCCATTTTTATTAATTCATGGATTCACGTCAATGCATTATGCAGACAGACCTTACGATCTCCTAAACCCCAAGGCCTCTCCCCTTGTCACCATCATCTGACTCATCCTGAAATTTGTTATGGTTACCCTTACTTTAATATGCATGCATATTCTTAGGTTTGAGGAATGCACCATTTCCTCTCCCACTGCAGTCCGTATTATGCACCATAGGACTTACTAGGTGCTCACCACACCCACAAACACAGTGATAGTAAGCCATAGAAAGGGGAGATGGAGATTGGAGGGCTCCAGAGATCTTCCCAAACATTTAGGAGGTCTGGTTCATCAGGTTTGGTCTGGGATGGGAGACTTATCTCTGAAGACCAGAACCAGAGTGATCAAAGGGCAACTGGCGATGCAGAGGCTGGAAGCTTAGAATCTAAAGAGCTAAAGCATTCTTGTAGCGTTGGATCCGGTTTAACAGCGCAGCGAAGGTGCAGCGATAGCGTGGAGCGCAGCAGGTCTGGCAGCCAGGCCTTTCGAACTCGACATGTTCCTCCTGCTATGCATCCACCTTCACCCAAAGTCTCCCGCTGCTTGTTCTGCGGCATCTTTAGCAAGGAAGAACCCCCACAGTCTCCCAAGCCCAGAAGGTACTAGTGTGTTGTATATTTTCCAAACAAATGGGTAGGCTTAGAGAACTTTCTGAGGCTAAAGTTCATCAATAAATATTTTGTAAGAGTTAGTGCTTGCTGTTTGCTTGTTTCTCTCTTGCTTTCTTTGTTTCTCTTCAGTTTTGTATCGGCAGCCATAGTCAGGACCTGTTTATGGTTGTCTTTTCTGTCGAAGTGTTAACTATACGCATATAGTAGCAGACTTGTAGCGTATATTTATATGCCAATGTGCAGGAGCATGATATTATGATGTGCAAGTGATGCTTCTATTTGCTACTATGTGTGCTATATTTCAAGGTTAGTACTACACTGTTGTTACTGAATGTGATCTACATGCTTACCCTTGATTTACTGGTTAATCAGCATGGGAATTACTGTCGCCCTCATGTACTTCATACCTTTAAGCAGCTTACCCTTATGTGCTTCTAGCCTTCTATGTGATTTATGATGCTGGTTACATGATTGGAAAATGCTTTCTTTAAAGTAAAAACGCAAATAAAACTGGTGGGCAGACTAAAGTTACTCTGTAGAAACATCCTAAGCTTGGATTAACTACTGCTAGGAAGCTTTAATGTTTCGTTACCATGTACGTGATCTTGATTTCATGGATGACTTTGGATATGTTTGGATTATCATATAAATGATTGTGATTGCATGGATGACTTAGTATATGATGAGTCAAATTCAACTTTTTGGATTACATTATTTCTTTCCCGTTAATTTTTTGGTGTATGATGTCCAATTGCTTCTAAGTGGAAGTACCAACTCCTGGCGGTTTTTCTTACATGATACTTAACAATTGCTAAAGTGCTGTCATCTGATAGTAAGCTATTGGCTCTATAGAACACCTGGATCATTCATTAGTTCTTCTATTACTAGTTCCTTTATGCCTAGTTGCCTAGTTGAGTTATTTTGTATGAAGTCCTGACCTGCTACCATCCTTGTGACCTTGTGAGCTGATGCACACAGGAAACTTTCCTAGTGACATAAGCTGTGCTGTTTACCTTGAAATGCTCTAGTGTTTGTCTGAGTGCTGTTCATGGTCATCCACCTTGCTAACAGAATGCATATTCAGGGCATTTCTGAGTTGACTCAGAAATTTGCAACATATGTGAGATGCAGACTTAGATTATGTGTCAGTTACTAGAAGAGTACATGTGCAGATTACAGTGTATATTGTGGAATTGGTTAGGTAGGGTCTTGGCAAATGGCTCATGAGTGGTAGTCCATTTTTATCTGATCTGCTTTACACCTAGTAGGCTAGTGCCAAGTTTATAAGACAAGGTAGGCCAATCTTTAGGATGAACAGAGATCATTTTGGCAATAAAAGGCAGTTGTATAGACCATGTTTTGTCAAAAGATGTGTGGGCATGAGCTCCACCTGTCAGTGAAAGTGAGGATGTGCTCTCCTGTTGTGGTTAGGAATTAGGTGCCTTAATACTGACCATACTATTTACCTGTCCCTAGGTACAGACAATTCCAACTATGTGACCTACTCCCAATAAGGATTCAAAACATTAGGTGGTGATGTACTGATGTAGCCTCTAAGAATCACAATAATCCATGATGAGCCTATCAATTGATGTGCATAGTTTTCATAACAAAGAAAAATGAGGTGCACGGTCATTGAGAAATAAAGTGCCTGGTAGTTTCATTTCCACCATCTTTGTCCAATAAAGCATATCCTTTTTTGTCTTCCTGCCTACCATTCAAATGGTTTGGCAGCACCTAGGCATTCATGATCAATCTCAGCGAAGTTGCTTTAGGCAAAATGTGAACCTAAGAGGAAAAGGCATAGTGGGCATTGGGCAGCTAGAATCATAAAATGGTGAAAACTTGGTTGAAAAGTTTCCTGCGATTTTTAACATGAGGTTCTTTTATTGGTAAGTGTTAACTATATCTAATAGTGGGTTCATCTATGCTGAAAACATCTTAAGTTTTCTTCCCAGTTGATCTGTTAAGTTCTCTCTTGTTATAACATGCTTTAGGGGTTGTAATGCACTGTGGATTGTGGTAGGGGTAGAATCTAGGAGAGGTTGCTAATAAGGGTGGATAGCGAGCCGGCTCGGCTCGTTAGGATAACGAGCTAGCTCGACTCGGCTCGTTATCCTAACGAGCTAGAAACCCAGCTCGGCTCGGCTCGTTAGAAGCTCGAGCTGGCTCGTTAGGCTCATGAGCCGGCTCCTGACTATATGATTCCACAACAATTGTCACAATCTGAATCATAGTTACCTTGCATTTGATAGCCTAAGTCTGCTAAGCCATCATCTACTAGGATAATTGCATTTATGATTTAGTAAAATGGTGAAGAACATAGTTGTCGGTGATATGGACTCGGGGGTATGTCAGAGGCATGATATCTGAAAAAAGGAGGGCGTCCTTGCCCAAGCAAGGCGCGACAAAGATATGTCCTGAATGGCCCAAGTGAGTCCTGGCCACGGGCGGCCCGGAGGCCGCCGCGCTCCCAAGCGGCAGGGTCCGGGATCACCCGGACCCCCGGACGGCAAGGTCCGGGGCTACCTGGACCCCCCACCCTCACCCCGCACCTCTCTGAGAGAGAGGCGAGTCCAACTGCCAACCACCTCATTTAATGTCTAAAAAGAGAGGCTAAGCGCCCGTCCCGCCGCATTTAATGCGATGTGAGACGCGTCTGTCAGCCGCTCTCATCATCACCCCTTTTTGCCCGTCACGAGGCAAAGGGAACCTAAAGTCTTTGACTGTGACCGCGGTATGGCAGCGCACCCACTCCGCGCACGCCTCCCTCACGTCCCGTCTAGTCGTGTTTAATGCATTGGGCGGCTGCGTGGAAGAGAGTACGAGCGCAGGAGGGGTTGCGTCAGCACCTACCCGCGAGATGGACCGCTGACCAATGGGTCCCATCGGAGTAGGTAGGCCGGCCATCACCGCGTCAGCAGCATGGCTGCCACGACGACCACCTTTTTCCGTCTATCCCCATGACGCAGCAACAGGAAAAAAGATGGGGTGGCTTCTCCGACAAGACAAGGCAAGAGCCGCTCCATCACGTGGAGCGAAGTAGAAGAAATCGGGACTACTATGGTGTCCCCTTGCACTATAAAAGGAGACCCAAGTTCATCATAAAAGAGGTTTCGCTTTCTCCCAATTCAAACCCCGGCTCTGGTTCTGAGTTCCGTGTTCTGGGCTCTGTTCAGCTAGTCTGTAGCAACACTCGAGCCATCAAACTTGGTTGTGGGGGATACCATCACTGGTCCTTGTAATCCATCCTTCCTACTACACAAAGAACAGGAGTAGGGTGTTACACCTCATAGGTGGCCCGAACCTGTATAAACCTCTGCGTCTCTGCAGTCTTGATTTTTCTCGGTTAATCAGCGTCATCTCATCTTCACCGCGAGTTTAAGCCAAGGTTCACCGCTCCCCGTGCCGAACCAAAAAAGGGGGTCCCTCGGATTCCTGCGTGTCGATCTCCGACATCGACAATAGTGTCTAAAATGGTGAACTTGATGTCGGTGTTGCCATTGCCTTGCTTGCGGTTGCAGATCCTCGACTGCAGCCAACCTTGCCTTGCTTGCTTGTGGTCTGGGATTCTCCCACACTTGCAGGAACTTGCTCTTGTACCTCTCATTCTTCCCCATCGCAGTCGCAGCCGGCAGAGGAGGAGGGGAGTGGCGACGGGGCCGGCGTGGCGGGGCAGCGGGCGCTAGAGGCGAGCACTAGCGGCTGCGAGAGGCGAGCGGGCGGCGGCGGCACTCGCGGAGAGAGGGTGTTGGCTGGGGGCTGGGGGCACTTGTGGCGAGGGCACTGGCTGGGGGCACTCGCGGCGCTAGGCGTTGGCTGGGGGCACTCGCTGGAACGCCACCGGCGCGAGCCACGAGCTGAGCGCCGATGCAGGGAAGGGAAACCAGGGATGACAGTGTAGTGCAGTGCGGCGGCAGTACGCCGATGCATCCTGGGAAGGGAAAACCAGGGTTAGGGTTAGCTTGTTGGGTTGTCTTGGGCTTTCTATTTCCACAGGCCCAACCCACGTGCTCTGGCTCGCGAGCGGCTCGTGAGCTAGCTCGAGCCAGCTTGTTATCTCTAACGAGCGTTAAAGCCAGCTCGACTCGTTAGGAAAATTAAACGAGCCAAGCTGAGCCGAGCTTGTCACGAGCCGAGCGAGCTAACGACCCACGAGCTTTCTGTCCACCCTTAGTTGCTAACAAGTGATTTAGAGAGTGGCTATATATGTAGTTTAGGGTTGTAGTTCTTACTAGTAGGGGTGGCCATTCGGTCATAACCGAAACTTCAGTCCGGTTAGTTCGGTCTTTTAGAAGTTCGGTTATTTGGAATTGTTAACCGAAGTTGCCCTCACATAGTTGAAGACCGATAGTTTGGTTAACCGAAACTTCTGTCTCGGTCTTTGGATAGACTGTCTGACGAACACAGCGGTGCGGCGGCGCTGAGGAGGCTGCAGAGCGCTTGCGGCGCCGACGGGCGAGCGGTGACGCCAATGGGCGAGAACGGCACACCATAGCCGACGGGCGGTGGGGTGGGGCGGCGGGCGCACGACAACACAGGCGCGCGGGCGGCGAGACGCGACGATGTCGGCGAGGCGATGGGGCAGTGCGGCGGGGCGAGCAGCGACGCCAATGGCTGAGGGGCTAGCGACACGCCGTCGTCGTCGCTGCCTCCTCCCCCTCCCCCTGCAATGCCCCGCTCATGACCCATGCCCTCAAACGCGATCCCGTCCCCGCTTCGCGTCCCCGGCCCGCACCGCGGCGGCGGCGGCGGGAGGGAGGGCCCCGCCGCGTGTGAGAACGCGCGTGGTTTCGGCATTGGGCGGAGGCGGCCTGGCCGGGAGAGGGATGGAGCAGCAGCACCACATAGGGGACGGCTCCCGCAGCCCAGGTTCGTCGTCGTCGGTCTCCTCCTCCTCCTTCCAGCTCGGTGGTTAGTTGGCCGTGGGTGAGGGTGGCTACATTGGTTACATCAGGTACCCGCGAATAATAACCGAACTACCCAAAAAAACTTCGGTCTAGAGTTCCTGACCAATGACCAAAATTTCGGATACTTCGGGTTCAGGTTTGGTCTTCGGTCTCCTTTTTTTCTGCTCACCCCTACTTACTAGTATTTATCATTGTTGTTTGACTAGCTTTGCTTGAAGGAGTAGCAAATTAGCAGAGTTGGGAGTTCCTCTTAGCCTGAATGCATTTCCCTGTTCATTTCTACTATCTTGATGCCTTTGCTGTTGCTGCTGCTGTTTGATCTGAAGTGAGTGTTTGATCTGAAGTGAGATTCTAGTTCTGCTAATCTTTTTTCTTGGGAATTATGCATAAATATGATATTGTGTTCATGGTACACCACACTAGTCCTCTTGCCTCTTGGCGCGTGAACTAATGAAATACCTTTGGATTTTGTATGCCCAAACAATCGAGGGTCTGAGCGACTCCCCCATGATCATGAACTGCATATCTTGTCAGTTGTCATGCTTGCTTCGTAGGATTACTGTAGAGGTAGAAGACATAAGATTCGAGGAGGATTTGTGGGCCGGGCCTTGGGCCTGTCCCGGGGTACCAATGTGGGCTGGTCGAGAAAGGTCAAGATTTTATTCGTTTCCTTTCTCTAGTTGAGGTCTGTTTGTCTGTTTTTAGGAGCTATTCGGTGGACGACCTTTAGAGGAGCTTAAGATTATGTTGATTGGTAGTCAACTTTTGAGAATCTGAATAATCTGTTAAACTCTGGTTTTTAATTCATTTTTTAAATTCTATGATTATAGATTCTCAAAATCTGAGTGACAATTTAAATTGTTTTGGGGAACTTTTGATTTTAGGAGGGGCTACAGCTGCACAGTAACAGCGCTACAATAGGGTAAAGAAAATGTATAGCGTTGGCTGTGTAGTAAAGCCAGTTGTAGCTGCAGTGCAGCGTTACCGAACACGGCCATATTTTAGAACGGAGGGGTAATAATCTCAGCTCATGCATGTACATGGAGAATTTTTGGCATTTATAATTTTAATTTTTTAAAGATTTAAAAAATAATTTTCGGATTCAAAAATTTGCAAAACTAGTCGCTTTCGCCCTCCGGGAGGGCGGGATTTATAAAACGCCCTCCCATAGAGCGTTTTATCCGACGTGCGACGGCCGTTGGGTGCCGTCTCCGCCGCGCGGGAATATTTCCGAGCGGCTCCCTTCCCGCCCTTAGCAAGGGCGTTTTTCCTGTTCAAACAGGGCGCTCGCAAAAAGGGCGGCCGCCCGGCTTTTGCGGCGGCCCCCTTCCCGCCCTTTCGAGGGCGGTTTATGCCTTTTTGCGGTGGACCCCTTCCCGCCCTTTCGAAGGCGTTTTTGTCATTCCCGCCTCCGGAAGGGCGTTTTTATCCTAAACCCTAACCCTAATCGATCGATCCCTTTCTCGTATTGTTTTAAATGTAAAATGTTATCGTCGTATTATTGCAAATGTATCCGATCCATTTGATTTGTCGTATTGTTTCAAATGTAAATGTAATCGTCGTATTGTTGCAAATGTAAATATGTTATGTAATGCACCATAATATTCGAGGTATCGTACATATGTTGTTTGCATTACCTGTGATGATAACATATTGTTTTAACCAAGTTAACTTAGTAGCAATGGTTAAGCAGTTGTGTGTCACACTGTTACATAATCCATTAGCTATGGATGATATAATACATGACAAATGTCTTATTCATACATGATACAACGTACTCATCCTCGACGAGTCAAGGCTCGGCTACCTACGGAACCGTTCAAGGGCGATAAGCTTGTCATCAATTTTCTCTTTCCTTCTCGGCGTTGTACTCCTTTTGAGTTTCATATTCAATTACTTTTAGGCCGTTATATTGGGGAATGACATTGTCGATCCACCTAGTGAATTCACACCTCCTTTGAATGCTCTGGTAAAGAAACACATGTAATCAGTTAGAGAGCCACTAAAGTGAAGACGTTTGCGGGATTGAAAAAACGAAAGACGTACAACGAAGTCGTTGTCTAAGTTGGGGCAAATGAAATATCTGCAGCCATATGTTCGTGGTTCAAAGGAGGTAGCCATCTTGCAACGATCCCTACAACCGCACATGGGACGCTCCAACCATTTAGGGTAACCCAGTGGGTTGTTCCTCCAAGCTAAGCTTGCGATTTCGATGCGACGTTCGTACTCCATCCAAGCTTGAATGAATTGTTTAGTCGACTCAGGTTGTGTTACCATCTGACCGATCGAAGCAGGTTTAACCGTATCGATCTACTCTTCATATGGACACTGACGTACATCCTCCTGGTTGCACATTTTTGATGTTCGGGGTTAGAAAATGGAACAAGCGAATAGGTTAAAGAAAGAAAATTATACTCACGACAAAATCGTCATCCACAATCTCGGGGCACACGAAGCATCTTTGTGCTCTAGTTGCTTGTCTTATGGATCTTACCACTTGGCAATGGAGACCACAGTGGCATTCTGGACTTCCCCGCCATGTGGGTAGTGCCAGCTGATCCATAGGCCAATCCAAAGCTTCAGCACGAACTCGACGTTGGTACTCAGCCTTCCGTCGAAGGTAGTCTGACCTTGTTTCGCTAAGTGGGTAGTAACGTGTTCCGTCGGTTCGTGGGTTCTCCGTATCTATCCACTCAATGAAGTTGCACACCCGACGATATGCCTGCATGAGGTGTTAACACGATGTACAATCAAGTTAGCGTTTTCTGTGTGAAGATTTTGTAGCTGAAAGCATTGCAGATAAGCCATACCTGATCAATGTTGGCGCATTAGAAAAATCGTCTCCCCCGGATTTCAGTGAGGAGGGACGACGTAAGTATGCAGCCATCTCCACAATGGTATAACGGACGGTCACACCATGATGAAAAAAAACCGCTCAAAGGATAGAGTCGCCAGTGGAGATGCTCAAGGAATGGATGATATGAAGATCTCATTGTACGAGTAAATGTAGAAAAGAGAATGCAGATTTGAAGAGCTCGTATTCGGATGTAAGCAATATATAGTGCAGGGAGGTCAAGGTTCACATCGACGTATCGTTTATGTCGTCACGGGGCAACACTGAACGAGACGTATCGTGTAGGATTGTCACGGGGCAAAAGTTAATAGCGACGTACCGTGTAGGACTGTCACGGAGCAAAAGCTTATAGCGACGTTTCGTGCAGGTTTGACACCACCAAAAGTTTTTTTGTCGTTAGTAAGAGTATCATGCAGCGAACGATACGGAAGGATCTCGTGACATGTGAGTGCGACGAACAGACAGAGATATATACAAACTTCGAACACAAAATAAATAATTACAATTTTTACAAACTGTTGCACACGAAACTACGGCGAGGCCTCTTACCCCTAGCTCTCCTAGCTCGTGCTCTAACATGCCCCCGAGAGTACGTCGGCTGTGCGGGGCACGTCACGACCGGCACGGACATCCGCGCGGGCGTCTCTGTGGCGGAGTCACGGCTCTGTGGTAGAGGTGCTCCACCAAGTTGAGAGGTGGCGAGAACGTCCCCGATCCGGGTCCTCCAGTCGTCGAGTCGTCGCCCGTACTTGACCCCCTCGTCGCCCACCCGGACCCGCCCGCCGCGACGATGAAGCCCCGAGCGGAAAATCCCGCGAGTAGAATCCTCCTATATATAAGCAATGTCAAGCATCAGTGATTTAAACTAATAAGTCTTAACTACTCGGCGGACAACGCTTGCTCACCTCCCGGCTGAGTGAGGGGACGAGGAATGGAGGATCCACTCGCTCCAGCAAAGCTCGCAGTGGTCGGCCGAGTCGCGAAAGGCCGAGGGTCGACGATCCACTCGCGCCGCCGTATCCCCGTCGGTAGCGTCGGACCTACACGACATTCGGTTTGTTAGATCACGTTGTAGGGTTGCCACAATGAAAATGAGTGGAACTAACCTGTGGAAACACCAGCGCCGTGTGGTGACCATCCTGGTACCGGACCGTGTGGACGTGGACCTGCAGCAACCTGTGGAGGTATCGCGTCGACGGCTGAACGACAAGAGAAGATCCGCAGGGTCGAACGTGCCGTCGTCTGCATCCGCTGGAATGTCATCCTCTGTTCCACGTCGTTCAGGTGAATGCCTACGTCCAACCTCAGCATCACCGAGTCGATTTCGGCATTCAATGCCCATGCGGCGTCGGCCTACAAAAATCGAAACAAATTAGGTTCGTCGCTCAAATAAACAAGAATCAGGACGTACAAAGGCATTAAGGCCGAGAAATCATGACGTACCCCAACGAAGTAGTCCTGGTCTTGGTGCCTGGGGTAGGTGTCCGTGACCACTGCCTGGTGCTGCTGCTGCGCGGCCGGTGTGAAGGTCACGCACGGACGCGTCCACGGTAGGTACCACCGAAGGTAGGCAGTGTAATTCTCCTCGGAGTGGCCGTAGATCTCGCCTATCACCTCCTCTGTGGCGATCAGCCAGTCCGCCACATATTGCTGCATACATGGTTCCCAGAGGGAGCCTCCCTGCTGTCCCCGTCGAGACAACCTGCGTACATAGTAAAGGTCGACTATAGTTCCATTTCATTCGACACAATAATAGTAAAGTTGAAATAGAAATACTCACTGGTGGTCCTGGTGGGGAACGGCAACCGGTACGTCTACCGGGAACCCCTGCCGCAGTTCGAACTACCTCATCACTCGGCCTGGGTAGTGAGGCTCGACAGAAATGTTGTACACCATCGGGATCAACGTCATCCAGTAAGCCGAGTCGCGCGTGCACAATGTCGAGAGGCCTAGAGGCGCTCGAGCTGCGAGCACCTACTGCGTGTACGGCTCCCAGACAACGTCGTAAGGCTGGAGACAGTCCAACTCGAACACAAAGTCCAGGTAGCTCCGTCTCACCTGAGCGTGGGCGTAACGACGCTGCGAAAATAAAATATTCAAGTAGTTACAAGTTTTGTTCAACACAATTTGAATATTTGAAAGACATAAGAATTTGTACTTACGTTGCGTCGAAACCAGTACGAGCCCATCGTAGGTCCGTCGGCTGGGTTCTCGAACGCGGGTGCTGCGTCGTAAGGAGAGGTGTCGACAATCGGTCGGCCGATCGTGAACCGCTCCGCGGCCCAAAGCTGTAACAGAAGGGGGCAGCATGTGAAGATCGCTCCTGGATCCGTCTTCGTGCACGCGTCGCACAGCCCATGGTAGGTGGCTGCGAGGACTGCTGAACCCCAACTCCACTGAGGCACGAAGCCTATCTCCGCGTCCGCTATTGACCGGGCGTAGTGTATAAGCCCCCTCTCTACAGTGTTCCCCGACGTGTTGGTGAACATCACCCAGCCGAACAGCCAAAGTAGGTACGCCTCTAACGAGCGTCGCACGGAGTACTCGTCGGCGTCGGGGTGGAGCTTGCCAGTATACAAAGGAGAAAACCATGTTAACAATCATAACATGTAATGAAAAATAACGAAGTCTTCAAGTTAACTTACTGTGAACTGCATAATCCAAGTCTTCGTAGGCCCGGTGGTCGCGTAAGGGTAGATCGCTTGAACAGCTGGGAGCCCCGGTAGCCTCATCACCTGAGCGAATCGTGCAGTGATGTCCTCCCTCCATCCACCAATAGCATCCACAGGCCCAACAGCCTCTCCGGCTAGTGGTAGCCCTAGCAGTACGAGACGTCTGCGGCGTCGGTGCCATCTCCCCACAAGGAAGATGGAAGGTGTGCGTCTCGGGACGCCACCGATCCACCAAAGCAGCTATCGGGGACCGGTCCGCATCCCACCGTCTCGCCCGGTCGTGCTCGTCGGCACGCGCCTCAACAAGCACGCTAATCGCGATCGGGCCGGACTCACGCAACTGCATATCATCAAGTGTAATATTAGTGTCCAGTATAAAATTGTTGTCGTAAATCAAAAGAGGATGATCGTACCACTGAGCGTGTCGCGGATCGACACGCAACAACTCGCGCGACGGGCGTGGACGAAAGGTGGTCAGCTGAGCACCCTGCACTGCCGACAAGTACGACCTGTGCACCCTGTCGACCGACCTGCTGAAAAGAGCTGGTGTATCGTCCGCCATACCTGCATGAATACATGAATACATTAGTAAGCAATTCATAAGGAAAAAACCAAACAATATGAGTAAATAACATAAATGGTCCATTAGATCTGAACATTGCAAAAATTACACATTGTAATTCAAACTACCAAACACAACATAAAAATAGTTCATGTCTCACAATGATAAATATTACACGCACGACAGATGGCAACAAATATTACAAATATTACAAATATTGGATCACCACAAGATTGAAAGGAGCAAAGAAAATAATCAAGCCATTGTATCGCCAGCGGACGACGTAGTCGCCGCACGAGCACGTCTAGGACGTGGTCGCCTCGTTGTTGTTCCTTCTCCCGATGGACGGCTGTCATCGGAGGACTGTCCGGATGGACCTGCACCTGCGACGGTTGAAGTTTCTGAATTCTTCGGATATTTTTTGTATGTATGTCCGCGCTCATCGCATTTGCTGCAACGTAGGGTCCTTCCCCCGGCCTCCGACTCGTCCATGTCGTTTCTGATGCGTCTCGACTGACGACGTCCCTTTTTCATCCTTAACTTCGACGGATCTGGAATGTGGAACACTTGTGGTCGCAGTGTTGTGTACGATCCAGATATCCCAAAACCATATATCTCCTCCTTCCACGTATGAAAAATTGATTCTTTCCTGTAGTACGGTGACACATAGATGTCTGGAACTATGCCGCAATCCCCAGCTACGGCAAGGACATGTGAGCAAGGCAGATGTCTAAGCTTCGGCTTCATACAACTGCAACTACAACCACCATCCGCATGAAGCACACATTCCTGCACAGCTTGAACACGGTTGATGCTGCGCCTTCTCCTGTACACACATGATCTCGTACCTATGAACTTGGGTTCCTTGGGAGATTACTTTGTGCTTCATAGCCTTTAGAATTTTGTCTTGCATATATTTCGTCACCACGTTGCGAAATACAATGTTGTTATCGACCATCAAAGGGGATATTTTCTTAAATCTATCCCTAAAGTATGCCTGAGTGCCATGAAGAATAAATTCCACAATACCCACCAATGAAAGCCCACGAACTCCTCGCATCACCCAGTTGTACACCTCGGCCAGGTTGGTTGTCATTATACCATATCGAGCTCCGTCAGTGTCATACAATAGATACCACTTTTCTTTCGGTTCATTCTCTATCCAGTGGGAGAAATTATGTATTGATAATGCAGACCTCCTTCTCATTGTTGGCAGGTCATTATGCAATGGACCAAGAGGTACTGCAGGCTCGTCAACCTGTGGCAAACGAGATTGCTCGTCGGTTTGGTTTGTTGTCGGCTCATCCAACCTTCTCCACATCTCATTGAATTTTTTCTCTTGATTTTGACCACATAGCCTCTTGAATAGATCCATCGGTGCTTGTTCTTAAATTGTTTGTAGAAATTGGCTCCCATATGCCGCATGCACCACCTACTCCGAACATCATGTCACCTAGTGGAAGTCCCCTCTCCGGCCAACCATTCGAAGATAGTCGATTGCTCTCGGCATGCCGGCATGACGATCATGTATGAGACAAACATTGGGCCTCGGACGAACGACTTGGCATCGAACTCTCTCCAAGAACCAATACCGCTTTCGGTGTTCTCACTCTCGACAAATGCAAATGCCATAGGTAACACCGGTTGTTCCCATCTGCTCCAATCGCCGTTAGTATCACTCTGTATTTGCACTCGAAAGGTTCCATCTATGCACAGGCACAGGCGGACAGGTGCACAAATGCGTTGATGCAAGCACCAATCAAGAAAAAGGCTCTTTGTAGCACGCTCTTGCTCGAATCAGCAGATGATAGAAAGGTCTGAATGTCGTAGTAGGTATTGGGGTTTCTTTGAGCAATGGTGGCTAATAGACGAGGTAAATTGTCATACGATGCTTCAAATGTGCCATACCTCATCTCCAATATCTTTTGTTTCGCCCTCCAAGCCTTGGCATAGCTAATAGTATACTTGAATTTGTTCTCAATGTGCTTAATAATGGAGCCTGGTTCAAAATCCGTGTTTTTAACAACATGGTCAGTACATCTCATCGGCAACAAACGCCGAGGTGATGTTGCGGTGGTACTTATCTACCCCGGCAATGAGACATGTGTGCTCACCAACAATGCTCACTTTCCAATAGTCACTCCATTTCCCCTTGTATGCATGAACGCGCCACGGACAATCATCCTTCATATACTTCACATCATACACATAGTTCGTAGACTTCACCACCCTAAACTCTCTATGTAAAGAGACCGCCCAATGCTTCACTGCCTCTTTCATGTCTTCCTTATGAGCATACCGAGCACCCTGGATGACCTCGTTATCCTTCTATTCAAATGAAACATGTTGCCCTTCCGAGAAAACAAGCTGAGAGAAATCGGATTGTTCCCAATCGACGGGCATGACATCTTCTTCCTCGTCCGATGATTCATCGCCCTCCGCCTGCTCATTTTCAAAATCCTCCCTCTCCATTTCTTCAACAATTGCTTCGATTCTCTTCCCTCGTCCGCCACGCCAATCGCCTCCTCCAAGCTTGCTTCATTGCTTGGACCTTCACCGTACTCTGTTTGCATTGTATTACTGCTATCGATTTCGTGCAAGGCCACAAAAACAACAAGGGGCCAGGACCTTTCAAGTGCCATGTCCACATAACGTCTCCACGACTCAGTGTTATCTATAGGCATAAGTTCCCAATAATATCCTTCTGTTGCACGACTTACTACAACGGATAGAGACATTGTGTTTACTCTTGTATCCACTTTAAATCCACGTAGCAACCAACTATACACTGACTCAAATGTTTTCTCAGCTGGCATATCGATGTCCTTCGATTTCATCCTAAATGCTGATAGATCTACACCTTTTGGACCTTATCTAACGTTGCCTTCACCGTGAACTATCTGAAATATGATCTTACTTGCCATAGTGCCTGACAAACAAATTGAAACTGAGTTTATTCCATACTACGAATATGTTGCCTATAATTACTGTGCCTAAGTTAATTTCTTTAACAATATGTTCCCTGTTCTACATCTTAAAATATCCCGAATCGGTTTATTCGTTTCATCTAATGCCAATCGTATCTCGTTCATTTCAATATGACAACTTTTGTACACTAAATTAAATTAAATCGTACTTTATATCTACACAAATTTTGATTATCAATGAAATTATACGTACGATTATCTATAGTGCTTACCATCTACTCACATAATTTACACATAGATCTGAACATATTCTACCTAAGTTGATCTATCTATTCTACCTATGTTCATGTCCATTAAATTATCCTTGTTGATCTATCTATTCTACCTATGTTACTGTCGATTAAATTATCTAAGTTGATCTAAATTAAATCATCTGTTTTACAAATCTAAAACAAAATATTCAATAACTATTCAAATATTAAAAAATTACATTTTTCCTAATATTGCATTTACATACTAACTAACAAAAAAATAATGACGGGATATTGCATTTACCTCGGATGGAGTACGCAATCCAGCAGGGCTTCGCCGCGCTCCTTCCTCTTCCTCACCCCTCTCTCTATACTTTCTTCTAGATTTGGGAGGATGCAAATGAGAAGAAAACCTTTGAGTCTCGGCTTATATACTGCCCAGGCTAAAAAACGCCCTTCCAGAGGGTGGGAAGGTCAAAAAACACCCTCGGAAGGGCGGGAAGGGGGCCGCCGCAAAAAGCCGGGGCGGCGCCCTTTTGTAGGCCGCCCCGTATGAACAGGGAAAACGCCTTACCAAGGGCGGGAATGGGGCCACCTGTAAAAATCCGGGCGCCGCTTTTTGCAGCGGCCCGTTTGACAGGAGGAAAACGCCCTTGCTAAGGGCGGGAAGGGGGCCGCCTGCAAAATATCCCCCACGCGGCAGACGGCACCCAACGGTCGTCTACCACGTTGGATAAAACGCCCTCCGGGAGGCGTTTTATAAATCCCGCCCTCCCAGAGGGCGGGAAGCGACTAGTTTTGCAAATTTTTGAATCCGGAAATTATTTTTGTAAATCTTTAAAAAATTAAAATTATAAATGCCAAAAATTATGTACATGGACCAGGATTTAGCCTTATCCAAACACGCCTTTAATGGGCCACCCTTTCCATGGGATGGGCTGGGGCAATTACGCGCTTATAATTTAGGGGGAATAAGTTCACTTTGATTCACTCAAATATACGTCCAATCTATATTCCTCAATCGTAATACCAGATATCTTAAACCTCATCTATTAAAACCAATACAAAATAACTCCTTTGATGGTTCTAAGGGTGATTTTCGCTGACGTGACCCGTTAACTTAGTCCAACTACCGAGTCTGCACGTAGGAACCCACATGTCATCCTCTCTCTCATTCTCTTCCTCCTCCTCCCTCTCTCTCCCCTTTATCTCTCTCTTCTTATGTTCCCCTTCTTCACGGCGGTGGCGGCGGGAGGACGGGGGGAGCAAGGCACGCGACAGCATGTGCCCACATCCAAAGTTTGTCCTTCATCTCTGTCGCTGACCTCGCGTTCGCCTGTTGTAGCCTTAACAACGTCGTCGCCGTCGTCGCGTACGTATGTGTCGTTGTCTCGTTGAGACAATTTCCTAGTGTTGTTGCATGCAGGCACGCCTGTCGTGACATAGGGTGTCACGCCCCTATTTTTGTTTGGAATTAAAAAACACTTAAGAACTAATATTAAAGGTTTAAGTAGAATATCAAGTGAAATTAATATGAAAAATAAAATTTTCTTTAAAAATCATGGTTGAAAATATTTTTGTAATATTCTCCATGCTCTAAAATACTCTATGAAATTCTCATGAATTTTCGAAGCTCAAGAAGTAAATTTTAATAAAACAAAGTTCATTTAATCAATTAAATAAATTAAAAAACCAATTCAATTAAAAATCCTCTCTTGTGGTCTGAGTCGAATCGACGAAGTCTGTTGTTTCCTTCCTCGGCCTCGGCCCGCTTCCTCCCTTTTCTTCAGGCCGGTTTTCCCCTCTCCTCCCCCTTCGCCGGCCCAATTACTCCCGTTCGGCCCGGCTCGCCTTCTCTCCCTCCCGTGAAGTATGCTTCGGCTCCCTCTATCTCCCGTGCCTCCGACAGGTGGGGCCCACCTATCGGGGGTCTTCTCCTACCTCCAGCCGGCCAGGCCAGCAACCGCTACTGCCCCACATCGTCGCATCTTTTGCGTGTCTCCCCGCTCTCGTCCTTGCCTCTGAACTGTGTGGGCCCGGATGCTGCCCATCTTCTCCACCTTTTTCCCACTTCCCGCGTGAAATCCAGCACGGATTTGAACCCTCGCCCCCACGTCGTCGTTCCACTTCACCACCAGTTGCCGCCCTTCCCGGCCTCAAGCCGCTGCTCCCGAGCCCACGAAAAGAGACCCTGTGCTCCCTCATCATTTTCCCCTTCTCCTCGAGCTCGTCGCGCTCTCTCTTGCTCTTCCCGCACAACTCCCTCGCACCGTCGCTCGTCGTCGTGCTCTGGCGGAGCACTGCTGTTGCTAGCGATGTCGTCGTGTCGTGCCACCGCGGCCTTTAGCTCGCCACTCCGCATCGCATCCCGGCCACCGCTCCGCTCCTCCAATCCGCCAATGAGTCACCACCTACACCGGCAACCTAAGTCGCCGCGGCCATTGCTGCCTTTGGCCAGCATTTTTCACCGTCGTAGTTAGTGCCAAGCTACATCGTCGCCCCCACCACCTTTGCAGGGTCGAGGAGCCCCTCGACCGCCACTTCTTCGCCGCCAGGAGTCGCTGAAACCCGCCTTCTCTTGCTCCCTGGTGAGTTCCGTCGCGGGCTCCATCTCCGACCGGTGTTTCCCATCGTGCCACGACTCCTCTCACTCCCCTAACCACCCCCTCCTTCGTCTTCCCTATGTCATGACCATCCCCATCCGCCGCTCCTCGCTCTCGCACCGCCGCTAGATCGTCATCGCCAACCCGAGGAGCGTCACCATTTCGGGCTCATAGTCGGTCGCCTCCCATCGATGGCTTGTCATCCCTTGTGCACGGTGAGAATCCCCTCCTTTCCATCTCTCGTTTGCCCTTACCCGCGCCCCTCTCGCATCGTCGTCGTTCGCCGCTGGTGGTGGTCAGGGCCGGTTGATGCTGCCCGCTCGATATGGCCGATGAGGCCGGCTCCCCCTTGCTCCGGTCGTCCGATTCGCTTTGGGGTGAATCCGAGCTATCTGTGTGGCTGCCCATGTGGCCGCCATGTCGGTGCCCTATCGGCGCCACATGTGTGCCACGTGGTGCAACCGCCTACGCCTCCATGGACTCGATCCACGGTAAGTCGACTCCCTTAGACCCGTAACGCGTGGGGCTTGCCTGTTGGCCGGCGCCCCTTGGGTGACATCAACGTTTACCTTCTTGTTTGAGAAAATAATTAATATTTTCACAATAAATCGAATTAATTTCAAGAATTCATTTAGATGGCGAAAAACTTCTAAAAATCATAACTAATTCATATAAACTCTAAATTGGGACATTCAACTTGTAAAATTCATCTAAAGTTGAGCTCTACATGTATGTTTACTTTACATATACTGTTTAATTGGTTTTTATTAGGGTTTTTCTTGTTTTGCATGCGAGCGTGTAGTTTCCGCCGTTTCGAAAGATCGCGGATGCAAGGAAAAGAGTTCGAAGAAGCAAGGCAAGTCACACATTCCTTCTTGAGCATATTGAGCCTAATTTATAAAAGGTTTTATCGTTTGCAAAATAAATTACATGTTTTCTTAATTACATGGGAATAGGGACAATCTATTTTCTTGTATGTGCCATGTTTACTTGATATCCATTCTTTGTCAAACTTGGTGATAATTTGACTAGCTTGTGCCGCTTATTTTGACCTTACTAGAATTATGTTATGCTTAGCCATGTTTAATTACCATTAGCTCACTTAATGGGATAATCACATTATACACATCTAGCATCCTGACGAGCTGCGAGCTCGAGACATCTAGCTATGTTTTATTGGTCATAATTATGAAACTAAAATGTGCCTTAATGGTGCGCTATGGGTGCATGGTTTTGCTTGTCGCACCCATGACAATTAAGGACCCGTTCGTAGGAAACCTTGGAAGAATTACCGTGCTTACCAGAAGTAAGAACTGCTTACTTGTGTATAGTTTTCCCATTTATGACGATCCCAGTGAGGGTAGGTGTGATGGAGTTGGATCGGCCTAGGCTTACCGGTTGATCAGCTGTTGGATTCACCACGGCGCA
The DNA here is from genome assembly GCA_019925245.2 of Oryza australiensis. NCBI lineage: Eukaryota > Viridiplantae > Streptophyta > Magnoliopsida > Poales > Poaceae > Oryza > Oryza australiensis. The sequence goes on along the minus strand of JAIFGZ020000229.1, from coordinate 643,425 downwards.
TGGGGGGCTGCCCACCCCGATATAGGGGTGGGGGTGAAACCTCAGCATGGTGCGCTCGGTTAGGGGGAATTATGTGAAGGGTTTTGTCACGATTTCTCCCTTTATAGTACCATGGTGGTACTGCGAGGCATGATAACATGTGTGGAATCGTGTCTTGTGGGTACAGTTGTGCACCTCTGATGAGAGTAAAACTATTCGAATAGTCATGCCGCGGTTATGGGCGATCAACTAACTTCACCGTGATTAGTCTCACTCTAATAAATTGGTTTAGTTCAGGTGGAATGGTTGGGCCTGTTCAACGTGGTGTAGCATTGTTCAATGAATATTAATCTTGCCTTAATTAATCACCCGTTTTACTGTTTTCAACTACAAATGTTTACAACTGCCTTTATGCAAATAGCCACAAACCTCCCTTTGTCTTCCCTTGCACGTCTGCATCATTCGTGTGACTTGCTTGAGTATGGCGTTGTACTCAACCTTGCTATTATTCCCCTTTTCGAAGTGTAGTGCTCCCGAGGTAAAGACGGAGTTAGAAGATCAAGGCTTATACCTCGGTTGAGTTTTGCTGTAGAGTGGAGCCGAAGCTCCGCTAGGATTTTCCTTTCTCCGTTGCTGTTTTTTTCAGTGTGAGGACTAATTGTCTCTTCTGAAAGTATTTACGCCTTATTTACGTTTGGATCTGCATATTAATTTGTCGTTTTGTGTACCCTAATTAAATTCTGGACAATGATTTAGATACAAAATTGATTGGAAATTTGGTTAAATTTCTAAGCATGACACAAGATCCTGGCGTCACGGCGCCATGGGGTCACTGACGGTCACCATGCTGCCACCGCCGAAGCTGCAGTGACTGTGTTCGACGCTTGACCAGCACAGCGAGCGAGACCCGACCAACGTGGCGAGCTAAGGGTCTCGCTGCTCTTGTTCGACTAGGGCTTCCCCGAGGAAACGTCTACCAAGCTTGTTAGCTAACTCCCCATTTCCTCCTCTTCCTCCCCCTCCCTTCTCCAACCAATCCAAACCCACCACCTCTCCTCTCACCGCTGTCGGCGCCACACGCTATTCTATGGCCTACACCTCTCGGGAATAACTGGATCCATCTCTCGGTGAGCACGACGGCGTCAACGGGCAGGATGGATTCGGTGCTCAGGGTGGTGTTCCAAGGCGCCTCCGGGGCATACAGCGAGTTCACGACAAAGACGACGCTACCCGGGTGCGACACTGTGCCCTGCCGTGCGTTCAGCGATGCGTTGGCGACAGTCGATGACGACGTCGTTGACCATGCGATACTCCCTGTCAAGTCCACCATAGAGGGCACAACGCTGCGGAACTACGACCTTCTATCGAGGCATGACCTGGGCCCTGTTTGGATGCCTGGGCTAATTTTTAGCCCCTCCTCTTTTAGCCCCAATTAGCCCTCAAGGATCCAAACGGGGGGCTAATTTGGGGCTAAAGTGAATTAGCCCACCCCAAAAAAATAGCCCCTTCAAGGGTGACTTATTTGGGCTAATTTGCTCCTAGTATCTCCATGATGTCTATGAATTTGCTGAAAAGACATATTTATTCATATATTTAACTTTATATATTAATATCACAAGTCATGTACATTTGTTCAATATAATAGGGTAATAATACCCTTAAATTAAAGACAAATTAGCCCTCAAATTAGCCCTGGATCCAAACTACTCAAGGGGCTAATTTTTATAGGGCTAATTTGAGAGCTAAAAATTAGCCCAAGGGCTAATTATCCAAACAGGGCCCTGGTCGTGGTTCAGGAGATCAACCTGTTCATGCACTATTGCCTCCTCGTCATGCCCGGGGTCTGTGCCGCCAAGGTGAGCTGGGTGATTAGCCATTCCATGGCGCTCGCACATTGCGGTCGCGTGCTAGCATAGCTCGGCATCGATAGGGAGCCCGTGGAGAACACCGCCGGCATCGTGATGTTGCAGTCCAACCTGATGCTTGACATCGCCACCATCGTGAGCCCGCGCACCATCGACCTCTACTGCCTCGACGTGCTTGTGCACGGCCTCTAGGGTGAACATCACCCGCTTCCTGCTCCTCTCCAAGCCGCCATCGCTAGTGATGCTGCCCATGGACGCCGACGCCAAGACCAACATGGTGATCGCCCACCGGGATGGCTCCATGATGGTGGTCCTCAAGGTCCTCTCCGCCTTCTCCTCCCGCAACATCAACCTGACCAAGCTAAAGATCATAAACAAACAAAGACAGCGGCGGTGGCGGTGGCGCCGTGGCAGGCGGAGGGTTGCCTCCGACTGACGGCGGAAGAAGAGGAACGGAAGGGGGTGAGAGACAAGGGGAGAGAGAGGGAGGAGGAAGAAGGGAATGAGAGAGGGTGGCATGTGGGACCCTGTGCTAACTCAGTGGTTAGACTAGGTCAATGAGCCACGTCAATAACGTAAAACCACCCTCAAAACACCCTCAAAACATTAAAAGAGTCATTTTACATCAATTTTAGCGGTTGAGGGTTCAAAATATCTGTGGATATTGTAATTGAGGGATACACATTGGATGTATATTTGAGGGAGTCATAGCGAACTTAAGCTAAAATCACGGCCCATCTAAGGCCTTCCTCTTCTCTGTTTTGCTTCCGTTCCCTCCTCCATTTCTTTGTTCTCTTCTCAAACTATTTTCTTGTGAAGCGACGGACGCACAAACAAAGCACACAGATCTCTGGACACACGCGCAAGAAGAATAGAATTAGTTACAGCAACATGCTCCCAGAAATTCCCCTTCAGCTCAAGTCACTCTCAGCAAGTATTGTACTAGTAACAGTTAACTGGATACTGTCCGTTCTGAAGACTGTCCAGTTCTGTTCTTCCGAGTAGAGTACGTACACCCATATGAGACAGGTCTGTGATTCACAAGAGCTCTGAATATTCCCCTCCCCCTTTGATTTTTTGCTCGCAACTTCGCATGTGACCAGCGGTGCAGAGACACGTTAGCGTCACAGCGGTGGTTGCTGCCCCTGGCCTCAAGACAGCTAAGAATCGACAGGACTAATACTAATCCACGGGTTAATTAGACTAGACAAGCAAGCAGGCAAGAGCAAAGACTCGTTTAATACTTTAATTAATTGTAGCAGCATAATCCCAGCCACTATAGTGAAGTACTACACTGTAACCAACTGCAAAATAGTCAAACTAAGTAGAGCCTGAACCTCCATGCTGTTCCTGTCAAAATCATCATGTAGAATTTAGCAAGTTAAGACCTTTTTTTTCATGTTTAGTCAGTTTCTTTTACTATTTTACTGCTACATGGCTTGCAGCTAGTTAAAAAAAAATATTCTATTACACGTTCTCATTGCATCCTAGAAGTAAAATAAGTGATGGTTATCATGAAACACCACAGTGCCGAACGGAAACCTAAATGTAGTTTTCGTGTTAAACAGTGCAACAGAAATGGAGCAGCACCATCAAGCCGATGGCAAATCATTTTCCATGCACGCGATGAGAAGATTCCAATTTGGTTAGAAGAACAAAAAGAAACCATGAGAGATTAGAGAGAGAAGGAAAAAATATATTAGGGCTAGATTATTGCAAGCAACAATAAAGAAAAGAGGCCACCGACGGGCAGGACAGTGGCAGCCCAACTGCCATTATTGGGACAAGAACGGTTTACCTGACAGTGCTTATTGCAAAAGCACAAGTCAGCACTCAGCTGATCTCATTTGTTCTTGCTATAACTTGGAGCACCGGCGCTTGCATCTCGCTCCCCTATAGTTTGGTCTGATTTTTTTTCTTCATGCACGTTTAGTTTTATGTCCAAATTAATCTACATGTGGAATCGCAAATTAATTATGTCCAGTTTGTCAATCTTTCAGCTGCAATGATGAAAACAAAAGAGAGTACAGTAGCTATTTATAGTTTAAATTTATAAGTCAAATAAATTTATTTTTTTAATTAAAACAACTTATAATCTATTAATTATGTACTAATTAATCTTCTTTTGTGTGCAGCCAAGCGTTCTGTTATGCCGAACTCGGCCCAAGTGATTTCCAAGCATTCTTTTAATTCAGTGATTTTATGTATAGTTGATGTAGAGTTGAAATTAAAAATTGCATATCATTGTACTATATATGCTTATTGTGTAAACATGGGAAAAAAGCTACAATCTTGTTTTTGTTTTTAGGATTTTTTTTAGAGGATGACAATATAATCCCAAGGTAATGCGGAAAATTGTAATGATGTGGCAAAACGTTGCAATTGTCGGGAGATGAAATGACAAGAGAAAATTAGTTTCCTGGGAGGAGTGTTAGGTACTGTAAGCACCGCAGGTTGGATAACAGATTTAATCGTTTCAGGGATTAATGCAAAACAAATCAATATAAGATATTGCTGACCCCCTAAATCAGAAGAGGAATAATTTTAATCATGTGAATAATGCACATGTTTTTTTAATCCTCGAGCCCCTAACCAGGTCCTTTCCATTTTTCAAATAATGCGCCAAGTATATATCATGCACAAGCTTAATCTAGCATCAACCTTGGTTCAGAAAGACAATCCACGTTAAAGCACTCTTAGCATATTCAACCATTCAATATTATTCACGATATCAAAAAATAACTACTCAAAATCTCGTATATGTAAAAAATGTCGCAACAAATAATGCCACTTAATGCTACTTCATTTTAACTTTTTCTCATATTATCTAATTTTGTGCTTGAGCTATCTCTATACGAAACAAAACTTATTTTTCTCTCGTCCACTTATCCACAACAACAAAATAAATGATATACAAAGAACAACTAATAAAAACATGCTCAATGATGTTTAGGATAATAAACATAGCCAAAAACTAAACCAGTTTAAAAAACATGCATATGAGAAAACATAAATTCTCAAAGTTTTTGTAATTAAGAATTGAACTAACCTCCTTGTAAATGTCATAAAATGCATGGCAATGCAACAATTCTCACCATATCATTTCGATCTACCAATCAAAGCACCATCGATTTGATGCCAACTCACATGTAACACGCATGCTGCACATGCCAATTCTCTCCTCTTTCCTACCTCCAAAAAAATAAAAGAAAGAGAAAAAAAAAGTAGCGGCAGGTAGGAGGGCATTCCCGTCCACCGCCCAGGCGCCGACAGATCCACCCGCTACCGCCGGTCACCGGGCCCACCATGTCAGCGGGTGACAGCCTGTGCCCAGCTCAGCTCAGTTCCTCTCCCCTCCTCCCCGACGCGGACATCCCGCATCTGACGGCTGAGATGTCTCCCGTCGTCTCATCCGACGGCCATGGTGACCGGTGGTAGCCGGTGGCGGAGGCGAGGCGACTCCCACCAACTGAAGCGGAAACCAACCCGAGCGTGTGCGTATGTAAGAAGAGAGAAGAGGAGGAGCGGAGTAGTGGAGCGCGAGCTGAGGAAGGAGGAGGAGGTGGAGGAGGAGGCGGCGCTGCAGATCTGGAGGAGGAGCGGGGAATGGTGGTGTCGCCGGCCACCGCCGCGATCTAGAATTGCCCCCGCGCGCGCGCGCAGGCGCGGATCTGCTCGCCGCTTAGCCGTTTCGCTGTGAGTGGAGGAGGAGGAGGAGGAGGAGGATGGCGGCGAACGCGGGGATGGTGGCGGGTTCCCGCAACCGGAACGAGTTCGTCATGATCCGCCCCGACGGCGACGCCCCACCGCCGGTACGTGCGTGCGATGAGCGAGAGCGTGTCGGTGGTGGATCTGGGCGAGTGTAGTGTTGGGTGTGCATCTCTCTAATCGAATCCCCCGAGAAATGGCTTTTGTTTTTGCGCTGGGTTCGTGGATTCCTCCGCGGTTTTTCGTGGGTGCGTTTAGCGCAGGCAATTGTGAGTTAGTAGTAATCCTCATGCGAGGAAATGTCCGGTGGTTGTGGAATTGTAGGGATCCATATAGAGCAATGCAGCTCCCGGAATTTCCCGGCCCAAGGCTTCCTGTAGCATTTGAGGTGCCATTGATGTGTTAGATCTCAGCTTGGTTAGTACTGATGATGCAGCGCTGAATCTCAAAACTGTGGAATTCATGCCCAGCTTTTGTAGAGCTCCTCCGTTTCTAGTTTTAGGACCTTGGTTTCGGCTTGAAGTCAAGCAGATGGTTCTTTAGTGATTGATTACTACTAATTCTGTAGTTCCATTCGGGCATGTAGTGACTGTTGTTTTCTTGCTGATGCAGGCTAAGCCTGGGAAGAGTGTGAATGGGCAGGTATGCCAGATTTGTGGCGACACTGTTGGCGTTTCAGCCACCGGCGACGTCTTTGTTGCCTGCAATGAGTGCGCCTTCCCGGTCTGCCGCCCTTGCTATGAGTATGAGCGCAAGGAAGGGAACCAGTGCTGCCCCCAGTGCAAGACTAGATACAAGAGGCACAAAGGTTAGTTTCTGTACAACAATTTTATTATTTGTTGTTATATGATATATCATTACTAAGATCATGTTTGATGCTTACTTTATATCTATGTATCCACATAAAAAGTTTGGGGAGCTACCAACTCTCTTTTATTCCCAAAAGACAAATGATTGATGTATATATGCTGTTAATATCTTTTGCCTTCGATAAAATGCAGGTAGCCCTAGAGTTCAGGGCGATGAGGAGGAGGAAGATGTTGATGACCTGGACAATGAATTCAATTATAAGCATGGCAATGGCAAAGGTACAGAGTGGCAGATACAGAGACAGGGGGAAGATGTTGACCTGTCTTCATCTTCTCGCCACGAACAGCATCGGATTCCCCGTCTGACAAGTGGGCAACAGGTACAGTTTAACATGATATAAGTTCTCACTTGTATCAGTGAACTTGTTTCTGTAAGAATGCCGTGCTCTTGTGTACTGACAAACTGATATTTTCATTTAGATCTCAGGAGAGATCCCTGATGCTTCCCCTGATCGCCATTCTATCCGCAGCGGAACATCAAGCTATGTTGATCCAAGTGTTCCAGGTACTTTTCTTACTCATCATAAATTGCTCCTTTCGGAAAACATTGGGTTGCAAAGTGCTAACATTTCTCTATCATGATTTCAGTTCCTGTGAGGATTGTGGACCCCTCCAAGGACTTGAATTCCTATGGGATTAACAGTGTTGACTGGCAAGAAAGAGTTGCGAGCTGGAGGAATAAGCAGGACAAAAATATGATGCAGGTGGCTAATAAATATCCAGAGGCAAGAGGAGGAGACATGGAAGGGACTGGTTCAAATGGTGAAGATATGCAAATGTATGGACAACCTATCCTTATATTATACGCTGCTTTGTAGTGGATTTAGATAGTTATTTTTGCATGATAGAAATTCACATCAGACATCTAAAAACCTGGTCTTATGATGTGCAGACTGAAGGTATATCATATCAGCACACACTGAAGATAACTCACTCAAGCACTTAGAATGCCCTTTTCTCCATGTTATTCAATGACTTATTAGATAGTTTTACACCTCTGAGTTTGATTAGGGTATAGATTTTTATTGGTTATGCTTTACCAGTATACTGCAGTTTGATGTACATTGTATACATTGCTTCAAGTATATTGAGGTATCTGTAATTGTCTTTGGCAGGGTTGATGATGCGCGTCTACCTCTGAGCCGCATAGTGCCTATCCCTTCAAACCAGCTCAACCTTTACCGGATAGTTATCATTCTCCGTCTTATCATCCTGATCTTCTTCTTCCAATATCGTGTCACTCATCCAGTGCGGGATGCTTATGGATTGTGGCTAGTATCTGTTATCTGTGAAATTTGGTTTGCCTTATCCTGGCTTCTAGATCAATTCCCAAAGTGGTACCCGATAAACCGTGAAACATACCTTGACAGGCTTGCATTGAGGTAAGTTGAAACACTTGATGTACATTTTTTTCAGGGTCATGACACTGAAACACTCTTACATTGGCATTCTGTGTCCTGAGGCGTCCAATCTAATGTTGCAGATATGATAGGGAGGGAGAGCCATCACAGCTTGCTCCCATTGATGTCTTTGTCAGTACGGTGGATCCACTGAAGGAACCTCCTCTGATCACAGCAAACACTGTTTTGTCCATTCTGGCTGTGGATTACCCTGTTGACAAAGTGTCATGCTATGTTTCTGATGATGGTTCAGCTATGTTAACTTTTGAGGCTCTGTCAGAAACTGCAGAATTTGCTAGGAAGTGGGTTCCGTTTTGCAAGAAGCACAATATTGAACCACGAGCTCCAGAGTTTTACTTTGCTCAAAAAATAGATTACCTAAAGGACAAAATCCAACCTTCTTTCGTTAAAGAAAGGCGGGCAATGAAGGTAAGCTTCTACTGTCATGGTTAGATTACTGCCAATCCGCATTGTGCTTGCATATTTAACTTTGGATACTCTGTTTCAGAGAGAGTATGAAGAATTCAAGGTACGAATCAATGCTCTTGTTGCGAAGGCACAGAAAGTACCTGAAGAGGGGTGGACCATGGCTGATGGCACTGCTTGGCCTGGGAATAACCCAAGGGATCACCCTGGCATGATTCAGGTGATGTTTACTTCTAATGAGGGAGTGATTTAAGATTGTAATTTAATCAGGGTCGTGTATACTAAACTCCTGTTATGTTGATTACAGGTGTTCTTGGGGCACAGTGGTGGGCTTGACACTGATGGTAACGAGTTGCCACGGCTTGTTTATGTCTCTCGTGAAAAGAGGCCAGGATTCCAGCATCACAAGAAGGCTGGTGCAATGAATGCATTGGTATGTGTTCAATTCTGTGAATTTGTCACTGAAATTTATCAACCCAATACTTATACCCCTATTTCTGGTGGCCAGATTCGTGTATCTGCTGTGCTGACAAATGGTGCCTATCTTCTCAATGTGGATTGTGATCACTACTTCAACAGTAGCAAAGCTCTTAGAGAAGCAATGTGCTTCATGATGGATCCCGCACTAGGAAGGAAAACTTGTTATGTTCAGTTCCCGCAAAGATTTGATGGCATTGACTTGCATGATCGATACGCTAATCGCAACATAGTCTTCTTCGATGTGAGTACAGTGGTGCCTTTGTTTGTCATCACAACAAATTTTCATGTCTGACATGGTTTTCTGCTTTGCAGATTAACATGAAAGGTTTAGATGGCATTCAGGGTCCAGTTTATGTGGGAACAGGTTGCTGCTTCAATAGGCAGGCCTTGTATGGCTATGATCCTGTACTAACTGAGGCCGATTTGGAACCTAACATTGTTGTTAAGAGCTGCTGTGGTGGCAGAAAGAAAAAGAGCAAGAGCTACATGGATAGCAAAAACCGTATGATGAAGAGAACAGAGTCTTCAGCTCCTATATTTAACATGGAAGATATAGAAGAGGGCATTGAAGGTGTGTGCTTGTCTTTGCTCACCTTTCACCTTTTATGTTATGAACAACCACTGCACTCACTGTTATCAACATTATGCTTCTATCTAGTATTATGTTTTTAGACACAGATTTTTGAGATACTCAAGCTGGCTCCCATCCTCTAATATTGCTTTTGTAATCCATTAGGTTATGAAGATGAAAGGTCAGTGCTGATGTCCCAGAAGAGATTAGAGAAACGTTTTGGTCAATCGCCAATTTTTATTGCATCCACCTTCATGACTCAAGGAGGCATACCACCCTCAACAAACCCAGCATCTCTACTGAAGGAAGCCATCCATGTTATCAGTTGTGGATACGAGGACAAAACTGAATGGGGAAAAGAGGTTAGTGGAGCAACTCGTAATTTTCTGTTGCTTTCATATTATAGAGTTCTTTGTTCTACTTCGTGCCATGTCATGGATGTGACCTTTTTCTATGTAGCAATATAAGCCAAAGCTAACCTTTTGTTCTTCAACGTGGTTTCAGATTGGCTGGATCTATGGTTCAGTTACTGAGGATATCCTGACTGGATTTAAAATGCACGCAAGAGGTTGGATATCGATCTATTGCATGCCGCCACGGCCATGTTTCAAGGGTTCTGCGCCAATCAATCTGTCTGATCGTCTTAACCAAGTGCTCCGATGGGCTCTTGGGTCTGTTGAGATTCTGCTTAGCAGACATTGTCCTATCTGGTATGGTTACAATGGGCGTTTGAAACTTCTGGAGAGGCTGGCTTACATTAACACCATTGTTTATCCAATTACATCCATTCCACTTATCGCCTACTGTGTGCTTCCTGCTATCTGTCTCCTCACCAACAAATTTATCATTCCTGAGGTTAGTCGTTAGTCAGAGGATATCCATTCACTTCTTATGCTGTTATTCAAGTTTCTTTTATTACCGATTTGTTGTTTTTTGTTATGCACTCTGCTTTTATGACCACAAGCCAACAATTCCTTCTGCGAATCGTCATAGTTTATAATTCAGGAGAGCTCTGTTGTTTTGGTCAAGTTTCTGCCCTTCTGAAACTTCTCTAATCAGATCTTTTTCTTATATGCAGATTAGCAATTATGCTGGGATGTTCTTTATTCTGCTTTTCGCCTCCATTTTCGCAACTGGTATACTGGAGCTCCGATGGAGTGGTGTTGGTATCGAGGATTGGTGGAGAAATGAGCAGTTCTGGGTCATTGGTGGCACATCTGCCCATCTCTTTGCCGTGTTCCAGGGTCTTCTGAAAGTGTTAGCAGGAATTGATACCAACTTCACTGTTACCTCAAAGGCGTCTGACGAGGATGGTGACTTTGCTGAGCTATATGTGTTCAAATGGACCAGTCTCCTCATTCCCCCGACCACCGTGCTTGTCATCAACCTGGTGGGCATGGTGGCAGGTATATCATATGCCATTAACAGTGGTTACCAATCATGGGGTCCCCTCTTCGGAAAGCTCTTCTTCTCCATCTGGGTGATCCTCCATCTCTACCCCTTCCTCAAGGGTCTCATGGGCAGGCAGAACCGCACTCCGACCATCGTCATCGTCTGGTCGATCCTCCTCGCGTCGATCTTCTCCCTTCTGTGGGTCAAGATCGATCCTTTCATTTCGCCTACTCAGAAAGCTGTCGCCTTAGGGCAATGCGGTGTGAACTGCTGATCGGCGCCGTTACGAAGATGAACTTCAATCAATCAAGGTCTACCCCCCCTTGTGTAAATACCTGAGGGGGGCTAGAGTGGGATCTTCTTTTTGTGTAGATGAAGACCTATTTTATATCTAAGTTATGCCACTGTTCATTAGCTACTTCAGTGCTGGCGTTAGCTGCTGCTATTGATGAAACTGTGAAGCCTTATTTTGCCTGCGAAGAAGCCAGCCCAGCAGCGTAAATTGTGATTTTTTTCTTCTTTTGTGGCACCTGTTGTTTTAGTCATTTGTTTGAGGGATCGTTGTTACACATACTATGGGATGTTATTTATACGGATATATTCTAATTACATTCTTTTGCGGTGAACATTTTAATTATATTCTTAGCATATATATCGATGTAAGGCAACTCAGTATTTCAGCTGTTCACTTAGCAAGTTGCAACACACGTACACATCTTGAGTTGTTTGTTAATGACATTTGCACCATCTGTTTCGGATCTTGTCTGTACCAGAGTTTCAGTTTCGGGGTTCAATTTGGGTCGAAAAAATTTTGAACTGCAGCGAAGGTACATGGTGTCATCAGTATGAATGCGTTAGCTGATTATTCCCTTCAGGCTAATAATGCTTTCGTATGTCAAAACTCTAAAAAAAACAAAAACATGGCTGATGTTAAACTCTAGAATATTTGACTATGAATAATTTCAAAATTATGTCTTAGAAATACAGATGAATATGGATGATGTCAAAAACTCTAAAGAGTATGAATAATTTCTAAAATATGTCTTACAAATATAGAGAAAATACGTATATATCAGTTTTAAAAAGTACTTTTTCAACAAAATCATATGTTCGTTGAAATTTCCATATGTATTATAATAAAAATAATGTTTAAAGTTGTTTTTCAAAAACCGTGTCCTTGTCTAAATGACAAATATTATTAACCTGAAGAAAATATTTTCTAAAAAGTCGTAACTTTCGAAGTTAATTATAGCGCCTCGTCTTAATGTAAAGTCGATTTTCTCTAAAAATTGAGTGTCCAATTTGTAATGGCATCCAAGATTACGTAGTACCGTGTTTCATATCACAATTTCTGAACGGCATCATATCGGCTTGGAATAAGTTAATTTTAGTCCCTCATCTTAATGTCGAGTCTAAATTACATTCTGAAACACTGCAATACGAGACATAACATGTCCCTCTACTTATAAAATCAAGGCTCTCGAGATCCTAGGACAGTATAGTATAGTATTCAGATTTGACGTGACAAGTTGACTACGATAAAAAAATGCTGAGTCAACTTGGGACCCACGCGGGCCCTACAAGTCAACGGCCTAACTCTTTCTTCCTCCTCTCTCTCTTTCCCCTTCTCCCTCTCTTCTCTTCACCAGCTCTCTCCATCGTGTCCCATCCTTGCTCCCCCTGCTGCGACACAAGCAACAACCCTCCTCCCCGGTCATCTCTGTCACCACCTCCAAGCTCCTCTCCGGTGCACCCTTCCTCAAGTCCCACCTCGCTACGGGGGAGATCCTGTACGGACTCCTCCTCCTATCCTTCCCCCCACCCTCGTTGAGCTCATCGCCCTCGTCGGCTATACGTCGTTGTTGACATGGAGCACGACCCCGATGTCGTTCACAAGGCGTTGGCTTGCCTCCACACCTCGACGTTGCCTGCACCACGGCCGTCATCCGCCTCCCCGACGCTTGCCCTGTCTGGTCCAAGAAGGCACTCGACCTCGGGACCATGGGTCTCATGCTTCCTGCCATCTCTCTCTAAGCCAGGAGGCGTGCGATAGAGAGAATGATGATGGCCGACGAGGAGAGGGGCGCCAGCTATGGTGAACTAGAATGGTGGCCACGAATTGGGAAAGGGACCAGTCGACGCCTTCTCGGCGACGGTGAGGTGGTGGCACGCAGATACTTCACCGATGCCGCGAGCGTACGCCACCACCATCGACCATCCTCTGTCGCGCCTCGGAAGAGGGGTCGCGTTGCGTCGCAGGACATTTACGTCAACCCCGCGCTCCAGCAACAGGCCCGCCTCTTCCACGGTTCCACCCCTACCTTGAAAGTGGTGTCGGCTGCAAATCTCGAGCTTGAGCTTGTAGAGGGAGGCATAGACGGCGGTCAACAGCTAGCCACGATAGGAAAGGAGCCAAAGAGAGAAGGGTTGTTGTCGTTTGCTTTGGCGCCAACGGCCTCGGCGAGGGAGGGCGAGCCGTCGCTCACCTCCAAACATGCTGGTGCACCCGGTCGGAGGACGTGCGACAGACTGGAAGGGCCATGGCGACCGTGTGACGAACTCATGAGGGGGCGGCATGGATGGCAAGGGCGGCGACAAGACGAAGGAGATGAGGCGGGAGGGCGAAATTGTGTAGGAGGAGCTAGAGAAGGAGAGGGAGGAAGAGAGGGAAATAGGACAACCGCTGCCTTTCCAGCCCACTGCAACCATCATACCTCTCCCCGCTGCCCATCGCCCATCGCCCGTCTCCTGGCCTCCATCGCCCGCCACCCACTCTCGACCTAGAGATAGAAGGAAAGAGAAAGGAGAGGGGAGAGAGAGAGAGGAGTAAGATGGGTTGGATGCTGACACGTGGGTCTCAGTTCTCATGTTGATTCAGCGGAGGTGCAGTCAACTTGCCATGTCAACCAAAACCAGAAACATGTAATTCGAACTCCACGTCTAAGATGAGGGACCTCAAGTGGACATATTCCTATCGGCCTCCTGCTTGTGCGATTCTGTTTGGGTCCAAACTGTACAGCCGAAGGCCCAAATCCTCGCCCATCCATTCGCGCCTAACTGCTTTCCCCATCCCACTCTCCACACCGCCCAAACCCTAGCCGCCGTCGTGCCGTGCCGCCATCCATCCTTCCCTCCCACCACCGCACGCACTGGCATCTTGACCTGACCTGTTCCATCCCCTCCTCCATTCGCAACGCTTATCCATGGGGTGATTTGTCACGCCCAGAAATTCAGACCAGAATTTCCGAAGCTATATGTTTATTAAAATCCCTGTCCATGACCAGCCAGGGGTACACATATGACAATTGTTGATATTACAGTTCCATGTCATAGAAACATTACAAAAAGATTACAAAAGAGCAGCGAAAAAGGAAAAAGGGCCTAAGCCTAAGCTTGACGCCGGCCACGTGGCTTCAACCAATCCACAGTCATCTTCCAAAGTACAGGACAAAGCCTACTCAACCTCATCTTACGCTTCGGCTTCTTGCTCGGAGTTACGCGAAGAGGCAATGATGAGTACTTTCACGTACTCAGCAAGTCACACCGGAAGGGGAAGAGAATGAATGCAGGGGAGACAAGGATTTGGCTAGGGTTTGCTTTTGCGTAAACCGTAAGGGTTTTTCCAAACAATAGGAATTTTGAGCACGATCAAAATAGTAGTAATTTAAGTAATTAAATCATTTTGAAACCAACAATGTCCAACGTTATCCCCACGTTGCGACAGGCCCAACCCATCCAACTATACTAGTCATGTTCCATTAATCAGGGTTTAATAGTGTGAGACTAATCACGGTGAGTTCGGTTGATTGCCCAATTACCGCGGGCACGGCTATTCGAATAGTTTTACTCTGATTAGAGGGGTGCAACTGTACCCACAAGACACAGCCCCACGACACGGTTTCCCGTGCACCGAAATACCACCATGGTACCCTGGAAAGGGAACTGTGATAGGACCTTTCGTATAATCCTTCGCTAACTAAGCGAACCCCACCAAGGTTTCGGCCCCACTCCCGGACCCTGGGACGTGGGCAGCCCCCCCTGAGTGCCTCGGTGAATCCGGCAGTCCAACAACCCTTATATCGGGGCCGACTGAAACTCCATCCATCTCACCCTTGCTGATGGGTTCGTCAGCTAGGAAAGACTACACTACGAGGCCCACCTTACCCATTTTGGCTTGTGGTTTGCATGGTCATTCTTTCGAGGGTTCCCGTGAACCGGTCCTTAATTGCCATGGGCGTCACTAACCAAAACCATAGCGCCCACAGCCCACCATTTGCCATATTTTAGTTAATAATCTGGTTCACCAAGTTCTCCAATTATTCTTCTTCCGAACATATGTCCAGAGGATGTATATTAAGTGAGAATGACCCATTTAGTGAGCTAGTGAATCTAAGCCAGACTAAGCATAACCTAGTCCTGCATCTAGTCATGTTGTTTGCCCAAGTTTAATCAAGGAGTTTGGAGTGTCAAACCTAAGGCGTAAACTAGATATACGGTGTAATATATCCCATAGGATGACATTATAAAATACATATAATTTAATAGAGTAAAATATGTGTTTTAGCAAATTGGGAGCAATATGATCAATAATATAGCATGACTAGCCTTTCTCTTCGGCTTGGGGATTTCTGCAACAACTTCGTAATAAACCGGGTCGGCGAGACTACCGGGATCTACACGACAAACACGCAATTCAAAAAAACAGGCCAAAAAGCCACTGAAACATAGAACAAAACTATTTTTAATGGATTCTTGGCATTTTTATGAATTTAATGAAATTTGAATGGACTAAAACAGAGCTCGGATTGAAAAGATATGATTTTTCGAAGTTTTCTAGGTTTTTTTACTAAAACAGAAAAGTCCTTAATTAATTTATTGCGCAATAACGCCCGAGATGACATCATCTGCTAGGGCTGACGTCAGCGGCCGCGGGAGAGCCGGTCCATGGTGGACCGGGTCCATGGGCCGGGACGGGTGGTGCACCACGTGGCGCACACGTGGCGCCGAGGTGGCGGCCACGTGGCGTGCCACGCGGGTATGGGGAATGGACGGCTCCGATCTTCCGAGCGAATCGGATGGCCGGAGAGGGCGTGGCGGCACGGACGACCGGCGATGGCGCACGGCGGCCGGAGTCTGGCCGGCGCCATTCGGGCGATGGAGTGTCGCGGCTCACGCGCGGGCGTAGCCGCGCGCACCCGCAAGCGGAAGCGCGGGCTCGGACCGAGAGGGTGGGAAGGGAGCTCACCGCGAGGACGCTGAAGGTGGGAAGACGACGGCGTGGACATGCGGAATCGACGGCGGAAGATCACGGGGAAAGACGGCCAAGGGAGAACGGACGCGGCGACGGAGATGGAGGCGGCGGCGAGGTCCGAACGGCTCGGGCGACGGAAATCATGGCCGAAGGCCGACAGCAGGCTCCGGAGCGAGGGCGCACGTCGCGAGAGCAAAAGAGAGCGAGGAGAGAGTGAGCGAGAGTGTGGGGAGGACGTCGTGGCCGAGGGGACGCTTAAAAAGGCCACGGGGAGGTCGGTGGCGGCCGGATAAGAGAGAATTTACTCGCTGAAGTTAAGAGAGAGAGGAAAGGGAAATAATGACCGACGATCAATTCCGGTCATTAAGGGGCGCGGGAGAGACGGCCGGCGGCGATTAAGGCTGGCGGGAGGGGCGGGGGTTAAAGACGGCGGGATCCCGGAGCGCGGGGTGGTCGGCGGCGCGAGATCCGTGCGGGCGGTAATGGCGCCGGGCAAGGCGGCTGGAGGTGGACGACGGGCATGACAGGTGGGCCCCACCTGTCATGGTCTCGAGGAAATGGGGAGGCAAAATAGACTTATTTTCGGGCGCAAATGTTAAGCGGGCCGCGGCCATCGGCCGGCTCGCGAGGAGGAGAGAGTAGGCGCGGGGTGCGCGGGCGAGCTGGGCCGTCGGCTCACAGGCAGGTTTGGGTGGGAAACGACGGGAGGAGAGAGAAACGATTTTTCTGGGATTTATTAATTCGATTTTGATTTTAATTGGTTAAAAATTATTTCTAGGGCTCGGAAAATTCCGCTAAAAATCCTGTTAGTGTATTTTGACATGTAGAATTTAGGAAAAATCCTACCATGCCATTTTCATTTAGATTTTTCCTTTTAAAATTATTTGTTCGCTCCTGGTTAATTTCCAACTGTTTTTCTTGCGATTTTTCTTTCGATTTTTAAAAGGGGAAAATACCTTAGGGTGTGACATGATTGATCGATGGCGAGGACGACGACGACCTCCAAGAAGAGGCCGCGGGACCGCGATGGCATGGAGGAGGCTGCAATGGCCTTATCCTCTCCCGCTGCTGGAAGCTGAATGAACGCAAGAAATTCAATACATTCAACTATGTGGCGTGCAAGTGGGTTGGCCTACCGGACTCCACCTGGTCCTGGACGAAACGGTCGTATTTGGGGTTCAATCTGGCTGTCTCATCTCACTTCCATGTGTTCGAGTTGGTGCAGGATTTGGTTGATTATAAGGAGGATGATGACACTGATTTTGATTTTGATGGCGACAAACATGTTCTCAGGCTTAAGGTCTATCCTCCAAAAACAGGGGTGTGGATCGACAAGATAGATAGTGGATGTGGCATCCATATCAAGATTCAGGATGATCCAGAGAGTGTTTTTTTCAATGGAATGTTGCATTTGGTCCCATGGAGTCCGTGGTGGCGGTGGTGGATGCGGAGGGGAAGAATTGGAGAACCATCCCTTTGTATGGTGCTCATCTTCCTTATGATTCTGATACGAAGGGATTCATCGATCAGTCCCAGGGCCTGCTGCACTTTGTAAGTACTGACAAGTATGATGCCAACAAAATATCAGTGTGGGTTTGTTAATGTCAAAATGGTAAGATTCTTTAGTGGATTCGGTCAAAAAAAGTTAAATAGCTGATGAAAATTTATCTAGAAGAGACCGAGTTCAAGAAGAAATCTTGAAGACTTTTGCATGACAGCTTAAGTTTATCTATCAATTAGACAAGTTTTGTATTTACGAAAGTTTGTATCATGTCTGATGAGGACTTTATGTTTTTTCTTTTATATTTAGGAAAGTTTATGTCGTGTCCACTAGGACTTTTATCGGCCTATGGGTATAAATATATACACCCATGGTCCTTATAAACTATCTCCACAGATCAATATATCTACTTTTGACACATCGTCATCCTCTTACGAGGTTTTATTTCGACGAGTTCTTGTTTTCACGTGCATGGGCTGAGTTCGACCTCCGGCAAGAAGTAAGTTTCATCATCTTCGCTTGTGTTGGCGTGACAAGGGTGGTTTATCTGGTATACCATCTCTATCTATAGTTTCGTTCTTGTTTATACTCACATCGGCTTAGTTAGTACTTTCTCAATTAGATCCGATATTCTGATCAAGTTGTTGTTTTCTTTAAATATAATGTCGCTTCAGATAGATTTGTTACATCCATCATATTAGATGGATTACCAGCTCATTGAGTATTAAATTATCATATACAATCTCGTGCTGCATCGGTTAAGTCTGACCTACTATATTGTTACTGATAATCTAAGTCTTGTTAAGCCGATAGGTGTATGCTAATGTTTTATCGAAGGGTTAGCCGATCTTATCTGATGTGTTAAATTTCTCTTTGATGGTTTTACTGTCTTGGTTAAATTTAATACATGACCACTTTTATCGATGTCATATCGGTTGGTTTAAATCAATCAGACAGTTATCAATCTTATATTGCATCGGTTAAGTCTGACCTATGAGGTTGTCGTTGTAAGTTAGATTTATTTAAGTCAGTAGGCTTCAATCATTGTTACATCGGGGTTTCAGCCGATGAGTTATCTAAGTGTTGCATCGGTTTATAAGGACTATATACAAGTTGGTTTTAGTTGATTGCAGCAAATGTTTCATTGATTATTTAATCATTTGGATTTAATACATCGATCTTCTAGCCGATATATGTTTTAACCGTCGAGCCTATATTTAATGTTATATTTGCTTCATTATATATATATATATATCAGCTTATTGCTTCATTAGATATTTACTTTGTTACTTTTATATTGGCCCATTGGTTCATTGTCATTGTCGATGTCGGAGATCGACACGCGGGAATCCGAGGGATCCCTGTTTGGTTCGGCACGGGGAGCGGTGAATCTGGTTTAAACTCGCGGTGAGGATAAGATGATGCAGATGAGGCGGGAGAAATCAAGACTGCAGAGACGCGGGGGTTTATACAGGTTCGGGCCACCTACGAGGTGTAATACCCTACTTCTGTTCCGTATGTAGTATGAGGGAAGAATTACATGGAGCAATGAGAGTGTTCTTGTTTTTGGGGAGTTAGAGGTGGACGAGGGGTTGCTAAGAACTAGCTGTCGCTCAGGGGATTGGCCAACCGAGTCGAGGGAGGGAACCGACGAGAGAGCGAGCCGTTTTTATGATGGACTTGGGTCTCCTTTTATAGTACAAGGGAACACCACAATAGTCCCGATTTTCTCTACTCCGCTCCACGTGAAGGAGTGATTTTTGCCTTGTCTTGTCAGAGAAGCCACTCCATGTTTGCTCCTTCCTGTTTGCTGCGTCATGGGGGAAGGCGGAAAAAGGTGATCGCCGTGGTAGCCATGCCGCTGACGCGGTGATGGCCTGCCTATCTACTCCAATGGGACCCACTGGTCAGCGGCCCATCTCGCGAGTAGGTACTAACACAGCGCCTCCTGCGCTCGAGCTTTTTCTCCCACGCGGCCGCCCAACGCATTAAACGCGACTAGACGGGGCGTGAGGGAGGCGTGCGCGGAGTGGGTGCGCGGCCATACTGTCACGCCCAGAAATTCACACCAGAATTTCTACAGCTAATTTGTGCATTACACCCTCGTCCAGGCATCAGCCGAGGTACACAAATCGACGTTATTGATAATACAGAATCCTCGTCTTAGAAACAATATAAAAGAGTTACACAAATACAGCGGAAAGGAAGGTAAAACTGACTTAAGCTAAACTTGACTCAGGTGAAGCGAAACGCCAAGACCACAGCTAACCCTTGACATCGAACAAGCCTACACCTCCTCGGAGACCTCGATCTCAACCTCTGGCACTGAAGGGGGAAAAAGAAGCAAGGCTGAGTACAACCACCGTACTCAACAAGTCACACCGAAAAAGGGGACATGATGCAAGATAAATATCAAGGAAAAGGATAAGAGGCTCAATTTGCATAAACAACATTTGCAGAATATAATAACAATATTTGAAGATAGTAAAACAGTAGTAGTCATTAAGCAGTATTAAATAAACAATGTCCAACGCTAAAACCACGTTGCAACAGGCCCATCCATCCACCTGCACTAGTCACATTCCAACATTTCATTCAAGTAAATAAGTGAAACTAATCAAGGTGAATCGGTCGATCGCCGTAACCGTGGGCACGGCTATTCGAATAGTTTTACTCGATCGAGGTGTACAAGCTGTACCCACAAGACATAATCCCACAACACGTTACCGTGCGCCGGTGCACCACCACGGTACCCGGAAAGGAACGTGACGGGGTCCTTCACATAACCCCCTCTAACCAATCGTACCACACCAAGGTTTCGCTCCCACTCCCATCGGGCAATGGGCAGCCCCTCTAGTGCCGCGGTGAATGCGGAAGCCGATCAACCCTTAAAACCGGGGCCGACCCAACTCCATCACGCCCACCCTCTCTAGGATACGTTGGCTAGAGACGGCTACGCTACGAGACCCGACCATTACCCATGCGGCTTGTGGTATGCACGGTACTTCTTCCGGGGTTTCCGAGAACCGGTCCTTAATTGTCATGAGCACGCTAACCAAAGTCCAACCATGTGCTCATGACCCGCCCTTTTCATAATTCAATATTATTAGAAAAAGAGTCACATCTTAACCTCATCTGAGAGTTAACCTCTAGTAACATACTTGGTTAGTGTGATCCCCTTAAGTGAGCTAGTTGAGCTAAGCATAACTAAGCAAGCCTTAAGCTATCATCTAGTCATATTGAACCCCAAGTTATCAATGGTATAAGGTAAACAATCCTATGGTTGAGTACAATAGGTATAATCATCCCATGAAATGACATTCTAAAACATATGCGTATTTGAGAGAAAAGAGGTATTTACATAAAATAGGTACAATATGATCAATGTAATGTATGACTTGCCTTGTTCGGGGACGAGGAACCTCGGCGACTACTTCAAGAGAACGGGCTCGCGGAAAACTCGGGATCTACACGACAAACAAAGCACTCAACAAACACCCTAAAAGGTCTACTAAAACAGCACGAAAAGTATTTTTAATGGATTCTTGACATTTTTGGATTTAATGAAATTTGGATGGACTAAAACGGAGCTCGGATTCAAAAGATACGGATTTAGAAGTTTAATTGTGATTTTTAAACTAAACAAAAAGATTAAAGCATTTATTGCGCAATTAAGCCCCAGTGACGCAAGCATGGCGCAAGCGGGCAGGGCTAACGTCATGGCGCAAGCACGACGCAAGCGGCGCGGGCGCTCGGTCCACGGTGGGCCGAGTCCACGGCGGCGGCGGCGAGCGCGGGACACGCGGCACGCATCCGCGGAGCGGCGCGATCGGGCGGCGACGGCTTACGCGGGAGTGAACGGCCAGATCCGCCGTCCGAAGGATCGGACGGTGTGAATCGCGGATAGGGTTAGGTTTTTGATGGCGGTCGGAACGGCGGACACGCGGCGGCCATCTAGGGCATGGCGGCCAGATCGAACGGCGATGCTCGGGCGAGATCGGACGGTTCGGGCACGCTTGATCCAGCCGATCGGATGGCTCGGATGAGAAGGCGCTAGGTTAGGGTTTGCGGGCGCAGTGGCGAGCGGCTTGCGGCGACGAGCGCGAGCGGCGGGACACGGCGGCGGGACTCCGGCGCGAGCGACGGCACGCGAGCGAAAGGGAACAAAAGGAAAACAAAGTAAATAAAAAGCAAAACGGGGAACGGTGGCGAGCTCACCGGCGGTGAAAGAAAAGGACGGAGACGGCGAAGATTTGGGGCTAGAAACGATGGCCAACAAAGGGGAACACGGCGGAGCTCGAGGGGGTTTTAAAGGGGGAGAGAAGAGGTTGAAACCGGCACGGATACGGCGGGTATAAGGTCACCGGTGGTTTCGGACTCGGAGAGAGAGGAGAGATTTCCGGCGGTCGTTTCGAGGCGACGACGGCCGTTTCGGCGTGCGGGAAAAGCGGCGACGGGTGCGGGGACGCAGGCCGATGCTCGGCAAGGGGCCCACGTGGCACGGGGCTCACGGGACGGGCCGGAAAAGGCGGGCGAGGAGCGGCGCATGGCGGCGACGGCGGCTGGGCTTGCCGGCGCGAGGAGGAGGCCCGACAGTGGGGCCCACTGCCGGTGGCTGCGGAGCGGGAGGAGCCGCAGACTTGCGCGGCGCGGCCGGCATCGTGGGCTTCGCCCACGGCCGAGGGAGGAGCGGCGCGCGCGCACGGGAGCGGCTTGGGCGGAGCGGAGCCGAGCCGACGGCCCGACACGGGGTGAAGGGCGGGGAAACCGTACGGGCGGTACGAAAAAGGGAAAGAAAAAGAAAAAGGAAAAAGGGAATTTTGGGGCTTAATTAAATTGCTGATTTCTTATTTAATTGATTAAAAATACTTAGAGTGCTCTAAAAATTCCAGTAAAAATCTTGTTAGCGCATTTTGACATGCGAGTTCAAGAAAAATCCTACCATGTCATTTCCATTTATTAATTGCATTTTAAAATTACTTGGTTGGCTCAGTTACTTCCAAAAATTCGATTATTTCGGGGTAAATTATTTAAATAATTTAGGGCAAAACTCGTGGTGTGACAACCTACCCCCTTAAACGAGAATCTCGACCCCGAGATTCGAAGGTCTGCGAAAGGTGTGGGTGCGCGGCCTTTAGCTCATCTTCTCTTTCCCAAGTGGCTTCTTCCTCGAGTGATGAGTCCATTGAACCTTGCAAAACCCGATAACCTTGTTCCGAGTCCTTCTCTCGCGATCTCGAGAATACGTCTGGTCTCTCTACGTAGGTTAAGTCCTCTTGAATTTCGATCTGGTCTGGACTCGCCTGCTCTTCTAGTACCCTTAAACATTTCTTTTAACTGGGACACATGAAACATGTCGTGAATACCAGCCATGTTGGAGGGAAGCTCAAGTTGATAGGTGACTTATCCTCGATGTTCCCGAATTCGGTATGGTCCCACAAAACGTGGTGCCAACTTGCCTTTGGTTTGGAAACGGTGTACTCCACGGAGTGGTGTAACGCGAAGATACACAAAATCCCCTCCTTCAAAAGCGAGGTCTCTTCGACGATTATCTGCGTAGCTCTTCTGTCGAGACTGTGCAATCCTCAACCTTTCCCGAATCGTTCGGACCTTTGCCTCTGCTTCACTTATTACTTCTGTGCCAAACAACTGGCGTTCACTAGTCTGATCCCAGAAAAGGGGTGTGCGACACTTTCGTCCATACAAGGCTTCATACGGTGCCATTTGAATGCTGGCTTGATAGCTGTTGTTATAGGAGAATTCTGCATAGGGCAAGCTTTTGTCCCACGCTATTCCAAAATTAAGCGCGCATACTCTCAACATGTCTTCCAAAATTTGATTCACTCTCTCGGTTTGACCATCCGTTTGCGGATGATAGGCCGTACTAAAATTCAAACGGTACCGAGCTCTTCTTGCAACTTCTTCCGAACTTGAAAGTAAACCGACTTCCCTATCGACACGATCTTTTAGGCACGCCATGCAAACACATGATCCTTGCGAGATAAAGCTCTGCTAGCTTCTTCCGCGAGTAGGTAGTATGCACTGGTATGAAGTGGGCCACCTTGGTGAGTCGGTCCACAACGACCCAAATTGAGTCATATCCTGACGCTGTGCGGGGTAAACCCGTGATGAAATCCATTCCAATTTCTTCCCACTTCCACTCTGGAATCTGGAGTGGTTGCAACAATCCGGCGGGCCGTTGATGTTCTACCTTAACCCGCTGACAAACATCACAAAGTGCAACAAACTCAGCTATCTCCCTCCTCATACCGACCCACCAAAACATTTCTTTAAGATCTTGATACATCTTTGTACGCCCGGGTGAATTAAGTATTGGGTTTGGTGAACTTCCGTAAGGATCATTTTTTTCAAATCCTTGTCTTCTAGCACACACAATCTCTTTCCCATCCAGATTGTGACGTGCTCGTCTTCCGTAAAGCCACGAGCTTTTTCGACCCTCATGTTCTTCTTGAGTTCGGCCATCTCGGGATCTGATGCTTGAGCAGCCCGGATTTGATCAATGAGAGTGGGTTGGGCTTCCGAGCAGCCACAAAACCAAAATCCACCATTCGTAGATTTAGATACTCGAATTCTTGCTGCAACCGGTCGCACATTCCTTCGACATTGAGGGTGGTGCAGTAACTCTTTCGGCTTAGTGCATCCGCAACCACATTAGCCTTGCCAGGATGGTAATGTATCCCCA
This sequence comes from Oryza australiensis, assembly GCA_019925245.2. Taxonomy (NCBI): domain Eukaryota; kingdom Viridiplantae; phylum Streptophyta; class Magnoliopsida; order Poales; family Poaceae; genus Oryza; species Oryza australiensis. The sequence goes on along the minus strand of JAIFGZ020000229.1, from coordinate 619,280 downwards.
AATCGTAATCTTTGATCAGTTCCAACCATCTTCGCTGTCGGAGGTTCAAATCCGGTTGGGTGAAAATATACTTGAGACTTTTATGATCCGTATACACTTCACAACGATTGCCAATTAGGTAGTGTCGCCAGATCTTCAGGGCATGAACCACTGCGGATAATTCCAGATCATGAGTTGGATAGTTGTTTTCATGCGGACGCAAACTGATGAGAAGCATATGTGACCACTTTGCCTTCTTGCATCAACACACATCCCAACCCTTGGCGAGATGCATCACAATAAACTTGGAAATCCTTTGCTGGATCTGGCAGTATCAACACTGGTGCAGACACCAACTTCCTCTTAAGCTCTTCAAAACTCTTGTTACATTCTCGACCACTTAAATTTCTCATTTTTCTTCAACGTTGAGTCATCGGCTTGGCGATTTTGGAGAAGTTCTCAATGAAGCGGCGGTAGTAACCCGCAAGTCCAAGGAAACTTCGGATCTGCGTGACCGTTTTTGGCGGGGTCCACTTGGTAACTGATTCCACATTTGCTGGATCCACGGCTACTCCTTGGGCATTCACAATGTGGCCGAGGAACTGTACTTCCTTTAACCAGAAAGCACATTTGCTAACCTTGGCGTAGAGTTGATGATCCTTCAACTTCTCGAGCACTATCCGAAGATGTTGCTCATGTTCTTCCCCCGTTTTAGAGTAGACCAAAATGTCGTCAGTGAACACCACCACAAATTTATCCAAGAACTCCATAAACACCTTGTTCATCGATTCATAAAGAAGGCCGGTGCGTTGGTCGGTCCAAAAGACATGACCGTACACTCATACGAGCCATATCGGTGGTGAAGCGGTCTTGAGAATGTCCTCTTCCCGAATTCTCAACTGGTGATAGCCTGATAGCAGGTCTATCTTGGAGAACACCTTGGCCCCTTTGAGTTGATTGAATAAATTATCAATCCGTGGTAGGGGATACTTGTTCTTGATAGTAACCTCATTGAGTGCGCGATAATCGACACACATTCTCTTGGTCTTGTCTTTCTTTTCCACGAAAATCACCGGAGCACCCCAAGGTGACGTGCTCGGGCGGATATACCCTTTTCGCAACTGTTCATCCACTTACTTCTTTACTTCGGCCAACTCGTTGGCTCCCATCCTCTACGGCCTCTTGTGTATTGGGGCGGTCCCGGGTACTAAATCGATCCGGAATTCAATTTCCCTTTCTGGCGGCATCTGAGTTAAGTCTTCAGGGAAAACTTCAGGGTATTCTCTGACGATGGGGATATCCTCTAACTTCATAGGGGTCTTTGCCGCCACTTTGGACGATCCACCGGCAGAAACATGATTCAAAGTTGCTACGGTCTTGGCTTGCATGGGAGAACGAAAGACAATTCCTTCTCCTTTCGTATTGATTAAAGTAATGGTGCGACTAGCGCAGTCAATTACTCCCTTATGTCTGGATAACCAATCCATCCCAAGAATGACATCTATGCCTTTGGACTGAAGGAGGATGAGGTTGGCTAGAAACGTAGATCCTTGGATTTCTATAGTCACTGAGGGACAGTACTGAGTAGTGTCCAAGTGGTTTCCAGGGGTTTGAACCCGCATAGGTATCTTAAGTCCCACTACTGACAACCCATGTGCCCCAACAAACTGCTTTGAGATAAATGAATGTGTAGCGCCAGAATCAAATAATACTGTGGCAGGAGTAAAGTTTACAGGAAACATACCCAGTATAACTTCAGGAGCGGTCTGTGCTTCCTCGGCGGACGCATGGTTGACCCTGGCCTGGATGAACCTTGGCCCAGCGCGTCTTGGTTTGGGACACTTGTCTGCAAAATGCCCGGGGTCACCACAGTTGAAACAGACTCCTGGCTTTCCTCTAGAGTCCTTCCTTGGAGGTGGTGGCTGTGACTGTGCTGGGGTGGCGCCGTTGGAGGGCGCGGGGCTGGAGTGCGCTGTTGTTGACCACTGCCACTACTGCCAGTTTGGAAATTCCCTGGGTGATAAGGTCGATGCTGACGAACAATCATGGTGGTGGGTCCACTCTGACTTCCAGGCATGAAACGCGGCCTCTGATGATTTCCCTGCTGTTGAGGAGGTCGGGACTGGATTACTTTTCTCTTCTTGATCATCTTGTTGCGCTGATCTTCCTGTCGAATGGCCTTGTCAACCAGCTTTTCAAAGTTAGCATACTCTCCGGAGATTAGCTTGTCCGTGAGTTCATCATCCAAACCAGCCAAAAACTTTTCCTGCCTTTCTGCATCGGTGCGCACATCTTCTGGGGCATAACGGGCAAGACGATTGAACTCATGCAGATACTCAGTAACTGATCTGTTACCCTGCTCAAGAGAACGGAACTCACGCTTTTTCTGTGCAACTATTCCCGCAGGAATGTGTGCGGTCCTGAAACTGCGACGGAACTCTTCCCATGTAACTGCTGCTCCCGCTGGGCGAGTAACCAAGTAGTTGTCCCACCAAGCTGAAGCAGGACCCTGTAACTGATGAGTGGCAAACGAGACTTTCTCTGGTCCGTGCACCTGCGAAGATCTAACTTCTTCTCTATGGCATGAAGCCAATCATTAGCCTCCATGGGATTAGTGGTGCTGGAGAAGGTCGGCGGTCGGACACGAAGGAACTCGGCAACTTGACTGGGGTGGTGGGGCGGAAAATCGATTGTTCGTCTGCTCGTTGCTTGCATTTGTTGCAACATCTCGCCGTTGCATCTCCGGTGTTGTTGTTGCATTTTTGCATCATTGCAGCCATCATCTCGTGTTCAAAGCAAGCACTTGAGCAATGGTGGGGTTCTCGGGTGGCGGTGGAGGAGCATTACCATTGGCGTCGTGAGCCTCGTTGTTGTTGACACTGACCGCCCATTGTTGCTTTTTCGCTCCGTGGTCCCGGTGTTCACCATCCGAAGAAGGCGACCGAACCGAAGAGAGAAAAGAAGAAAAACAGACAGACTTAGAAACTAATCTTTATTATTGGAATTCAAATGCATTGTTCTGATCTTGACTAAAAACAAGGAAAAGCACCAAACATCCTTAATTGGTCAGTCGTATCACACTTGATATCGACTGCCAGCTATCCCACACACAGCAGCCTAACACACAGCAACTACCAAGAAGACAAACTAAGCTAAACGATAAAACTAAGGAGGGCAACTAGAACGATCCGCAAGGCGAGGAGTCAAAACTGCTTCCTTCAGAAGATCCCCATTCTTCGAACGGCTCCTAGAGTTCTTTGGAGTCACCTCGGACTTTGACTCTTCGAATCGCTTGTCGTAGCCCAACCAATCCCGCCTCTTCCTCTCGAGGAATCTCGAGTTTCTTCGAGTCCATATCTTCAGCTGAATTCTCTGAGCTTGAGTCACTGGAGATGGAGATCCAACCGTTAATGTCACCTCCGCCTTGATACGCCGAAGCTGGAGCAAAGGTGAGAGCGTAACTGCAGCAGGAGGAACGGAACAGCGCGCTGAACTGGAGCGGGTGGAGCGGGAGTGGCCGGAGAAGCCGGAGGAGGCGGTGGAATCCGAGGCGCCACTGGATACTGACACAGCGCGGTGGTGGTCTTCCGAGGCGTAGTGCGAATCCTGACACCAACTGGTGCCGGGAGTCCCTTCAATTCAGCCACCTCCTTCTTAAGACGAACCACTTCGTCCTGCAGTCGTACGATCCTTAGCATCTTCTTGTCGTTCAGCTCTTTGGTTGTCTTGTGTAGGTCAGAGTGCATCTTATCTAGGCCTTTGATCACGGTGCACATGTGGCCGAAGGTGGAGTCGTTCTCCTCTGTTGTAGACTTGAATGCACTGACCTCGGAGGAACTACCTCGACGGGGATGGTAGCGGTAGGAGGAGGTGCGAAGGTCAGCATCATGCAGCTCCCTCATCCTGGCCAACATCAGGTAGGCGGCTTCTTGACAAGCGTGATCTGATGTGCCTCCGGAAGCTGTAACCTCCATGTTGGGAAGACACGTTCCCACAAACCCGTGAACCTCCAACCGAACACGATAGGGCAACTCGCCACTGAGAGGCGCCACTGTTGTATACTCCGGTGCTTCAGGATATCCGACTGCAAGGGCCATACGCGCCAGCTCTGCAACAAAGCCCGTCATCCCTTTCCCGCAGTGCGTCGCTGGGGAACCTGCCATCTATAGAAACAAAGGAGTGGAAAAATCAAAGCATGCTCAAAACCCCACGACCAACATCCCATTTTCGCAATTCCTAAACCCTAGACTGACTCTACTTTTCAAAACACCCCCTTTTTTTAAACATATGCAAATGAAAAGAATTAGAGGGCTCTTAAGGTTTCCAGTTGGCTTGTCCTACAGTCAAAGGAAGGCTCTGATACCAACTTGTCACGCCCGTAAATTCACACCAAAATTTCGTAGCTAATTTGTGCATTACACCTCGTCCGGCATCGCGAGGTACACAAATCGACGTTATTGATAATAGAGAATCCTCGTCTTAGAAACAATATAAAAGAGTTACACAAATGCAGCGGAAAGGAAGGTAAAACGACTTAAGCTAAACTTGACTCAAGTGAAGTGAAACGCCAAGACCACAGCTAACCCTTGACGTCGAACAAGCCTACACCTCCTCGGAGACCTCGATCTCAACCTCTCGGCACGAAGAGGGAAAAGAAGCAAGGCGAGTACAACCACCGTACTCAACAAGTCACACCGAAAAAGGGGACATGATGCAAGATAAATATCAAGGAAAAGGATAAGAGGCTCAATTTGCATAAACAGCATTTGCAGAATATAATAACAATATTTGAAGACAAAAACAAAGTAGTCATTAAGCAAATTAAATAAACACCGTCCAACGCTAAAACCACGTTGCAACAGGCCCATCCATCCACCGCACTAGTCACATTCCAACATTTCATTCAAGTAAATAAGTGAAACTAATCAAGGTGAATCGGTCGATCGCCCGTAACCGTGGGCACGGCTATTCGAATAGTTTTACTCTGATCAGAGGTGTACAACTGTACCCACAAGACACAATCCCACAACACGTTACCGTGCGTCGGTGCACCACCACGGTACCGGAAAGGAATCGTGATGGGTCCTTCACATAACCCCTCTAACCAATCGTACCACACCAAGGTTTCGCTCCCACTCCCATCGGGCAATGGGCAGCCCTCTAGTGCCGCGGTGAATCCGGAAGCGATCAACCCTTAAAACCGGGCCGACCCAACTCCATCACGCCCACCCTCTCTAGGATACGTTGGCTAGAGACGGCTACGCTACGGACCCCCATTACCCATGCGGCTTGTGGTATGCATGGTACTTCTTTCAGGGTTTCCCGAGAACCGGTCCTTAATTGTCATGAGCACGCTAACCAAAGTCCAACCATGTGCTCACGACCCGCCCTTTTCATAATTCAATATTATTAGAAAAAAAGTCACATCTTAACCTCATCTGAGAGTTAACCTCTAGTAACATACTTGGTTAGTGTGATCCCCTTAAGTGAGCTAGTTGAGCTAAGCATAACTAATCAAGCCTTAAGCTATCATCTAGTCATATTGAACCCCAAGTTATCAATGGTATAAGGTAAACAATCCTATGGTTGAGTACAATAGGTATAATCATCCCATGAAATAACATTCTAAAACATATGCAGTATTTGAGAGAAAAGAGGTATTTACATAAAATAGGTATAATATGATCAATGTAAGGTATGACTTGCCTTGTTCTCGAGACGAGGAACCTCGGCGACTACTTCAAAGAGAACGGGCTCGCCGAAAAACTCGGGATCTACACGACAAACAAAGCACTCAACAAACACCCTAAAAGGTCTACTAAAACAGCACCGAAAAGTATTTTTAATGGATTCTTGATATTTTTCTGGATTTAATGAAATTTGGATGGACTAAAACGGAGCTCGGATTCAAAAGATATGGATATAGAAGTTTAATTGTGATTTTTACACTAAACGAAAAAGATTAAAGCATTTAATGTGCAATTAAGCCCGGTGACGCAAGCATGGCGCAAGCGGGCAGGGCCGACGTCACGGCGCAAGCGCGCGGGTGCTCGGTCCATGGTGGACCGAGTCCACGGTGGCGGCGGCGAGCGCGGGGACACGTGGCACGCATCCGCGGGGAGCGGCGGCGATCGGGCGGCGACGGCTTACGCGGGAGCGAACGGCCCAGATCCGCCCGATCCGAAGGATCGGACGGTGTGGATCACGGATAGGGTTAGGGTTTGGATGGCGGCCGGAACGGCGGACACGCGGCGGCCATCTAGGGCATGGCGGCCGGATCGGACGGCGATGCTCGGGCGAGATCGGACGGTTCGGGCACGCTTGATCCGGCCGATCGGATGGCTCGGATGAGGCGGCGCTAGGGTTAGGGTTTGTGGGCGCGACGGCGACGAGGGTTTCACCGCCGGCCTGGGTGGCGCGGCGGCAGAAGCGGCTTGCCGGCGACGAGCACGAGTGGCGGGACACGGCGGGACTCCGGCGAGCGGCGGCACGCGAGCGAAAGGGAACAAAAGGAAAACGAAGTAAATAAAAAGGAAAACGGGGAACGGTGGCGAGCTCACCGGCGGTGAAAGAAAAGGACGGAGACGGCGACGATTTGGGGCTAGAAACGATGGCCAACAAAGGGGAACACGGCGAGCTCGAGGGGTTTTAAAGGGGAGAGAAGAGGTTGAAACCCAGAGCACGGATACGGTGGGGATAAGGTCACCGACGGTTTCGGACTCGGAGAGAGAGGGAGAGATTTCCGGCGGTCGTTTTGGGGCGACGACGACCGTTTCGGCGTGCGGGAAAAGCGGCGACGGGTGCGGGGACGCAGGCCGGTGCTCGGCAAGGGGCCCACGTGGCACGGGGCACACGGGACGGGCCGAAAAAGGCGGGCGATGAGCGGCGCATGGTGGCGACGGCGGCTGGGCTTGTCGAACGCGAGGGAGGAGTCCCGATAGGTGGGGCCCACCGTGCCGTGGCTGCGGAGCGGGAGGAGCCGCAGAGACTTGCGCGGCGCGGCCGCATCGTGGGCTTCGGCCACGGCCGGGGAGCGGCGCGCGCACGGGAGGCGGCTTGGGCCGAAGCGGAGCGGCCGACGGCCCGGCACGGGGTGAAGGGAGGGAAACCGTACGGGCGGTACGGAAAAGGGAAAAGAAAAGAAAAAGGAAAAAGGGAATTTTGGGGCTTAATTAAATTGCTGATTTCTTATTTAATTGATTAAAAATACTTAGAGTGCTCTAAAAATTCCAAGAAAAATCCCTTAGCGCATTTTGACATGCAGAATTCAAGAAAAATCCTACCATGTCGTTTTCATTTATTAATTGCATTTTAAAATTACTTGGTTGGCTCCGATTACTTCCAAAATTTCGATTATTTCAGTGGTAAATTATTTAAACAATTTAGGGCAAAACTCGGGTGTGACACATACCGCGGTCACGGTCAAAGACTTTAGACCCCCTTTGCCTCATGACAGCAAAAAGGGTGATGATGAGAGCACCGACGGCGCGCTCACATCGCATTAAATGCGGTGGGCGGGCGCTCGCTCCCTCTTTTTGGGCATTAAATGAGTTGGTTGGCGGTTGGGCTCGCCTCTCTCGAGAGGTGCGGGGTGAGGATGGGGAGTCAGGATAACCCGGACCCTACCCGGGTGCAGGCGATCCGGACCCGCCTCGGGAGCATGGCGGCCTCGGGCGACCTCGGGCCAACCCTCTTGGGGCGGCCACGTGGCCATCCGTGGCCGGGACTCACTTGGGCCATTCAGGATACATCTTTAACGCGCCTTGATGAGCAAGGGCGCCTTCCTTTTCTCAGATGTCGTACCTCTGACATACCCCCGGACCCATATTATCGACAGTCATATTATATTATCATCAGCTGATTGCTTTTATATCATTATTTATCTAAGCGTCCCAATTCGTTTAAAATCTTATTTACATAGGCTAGTGGCACTACATCGGATATCAGCTGGCATCAATAACTATTGGATATCGGCTATCACGCTATCGATCGATTCTACATCAAGCTATCGGCTATCGGTTGACACATATCTTTTGGATCGCTCAGCGGGACCCAGGCTTTATTTCATCGATATCGGCTTATTGAACCGATCAAATTTACATTTTGTCGGTTGTAGGATCAAACTAACTGGCATGTCAATATCTCATCAATATTTTAGAACCTGCATTAGAGTGAAGCAGTTAAGCAGCTCTTTTAGTCCTTTGTGTATCACAAGTAAGATCTATGTCAACACATTTTTTTGACACACTTAACGGGACAGATTATTTTTGCGTCAGCAGGGTTCTGTTTACACCCAAAATTGACACCTAGGATTGAAATAGGGAAAATTGCCAATATTTAGAAAATCTGTCGGTTTCCTCCAGAAGGCCGGTCTGACTGCCATGGATAGGTCGGTCAGACCGAGCCTAAGGGCCGGTCAGACCGGCGGCATGTGGCCGGTCTAACCGGCAGAGTCCAAAACTGAGTCAATTTTATCGGTACTCGGGTTTTCTTGCTTCATAAGATATGTTTCGGGTTTTCTAAGGTGTCTATCCCGAATTGGACTGGAGGAGGGCCGGTAGAAAGTAAGACCAACCTTTATTTAAGGGCTAAGGCCGGTTCAATTGGCAATAGACATAGACAATACTCAAGAATCAATTTAGTTTCTAGTTTTTAGCCGATTGAATCGTTCTTTTACTTTTTCCATATTAGTTCGTCCATCTTTGTCGATTTGTGTTGTAAATTATCCGCCGCTGCGAGAGTGCGACACCTCTTTGTAGGTTTGTACTGAAAACCTTCCGTTTGCCCACGAGACGGGTATAGATCCATCGTTCTACTCAAATCGGCTTCGCTAGCCGGTTTAATCTACAAAACCCATTTTGATTTAGTTTTTGCTAGATTGAGGTGATTAACAACTCCATATCACCGCAAGCCGTTTAGGTGTTTTGATCGTGTTTGTCTTTTTACTAAAAAAGTTGCCAACAGGTTCTTTATGACTACAACAGCGAGCGAGCAATGGACCTTGCAGCACACTGTCAGCTCTGCGGGTCTATTTGGGAGGAGAGCTAGTCTTGATTTTGGACGTGAATATACTGCTGTCTCGATCCAAGAACGCAAAGATATTTTTCATTGTTTATCAGCTTGATCAGCGTGGTCATAAGATCATGTCGTATGGAATGGATAGTGGGGAAGTACGTTTTCTAGTGAGTCTTGGCTCTTGGGTATGATTGCCAGCCACCACATCTTCCATATCTCTCCCGTTTCTCGGAATCATTAGCAGATGGACCTTAATAATCTAGTACCAACTACCATACTGAAGTGCAGCTCTACCTGTGTTGATATTTTTGGATGATACGGGAGGATGAAAAACTTGGCCACATCTTTTAGTTTATTCTCTAACTCTTAGACTGCCACAACATCTCATAGTTTTTGATATAGGTTTTCTTCTTTGTTTCTGGGACAAATTTCGATCTTATGCTTTATGAAGTAGTAATTATGTTCTTAGTTGGAGCAGTGTTGAGTGACTTTGGCAGATGTTTCTTGCTTCTTGTTACTTTTGGCCGGTGCTTGATTCCACTCCTGTAACCTGACTTTAAGGTGCTATTTATATTATATCATTTGCTTAGTGACTGAATGTTTCGATCTAATTTGTATGCCAGTATGGCTTTATATTCTTGCTCCCCTCGTTGTATTTCTACATTTATGGGTATTTTTTATTTTTAGAGTTTTGACAATACTTGTAATCAGTTTTACCTAAAAAAACTAGTAATCAGTAAATGGCATACATGATTACTTCTATTTGAACATGTGATGCCAAACCAATGAGATGCACATTTCGTGGATGGAGTTGAGATTTGAGATGTAGCTCAATACTTGACCAAACTGAAGGGACTTTCTTTGCAGATCAATCGGTGCATGCATTCAGTTATATCCAGTCAATGAGTTGTGTCATGAGCGCGAGCCGTGTAGGAAAGAGACAAGGACTTAATTTTCAAAACCGTCAAGGGACTCAATTTACACATGATTTTAAAAGTAGTTGAAGCCTTGATGTTCTTACATTTAGTTTTACTCAATTTACACATGATTTTAAAAGTAGTTGAAGCCTTGATGTTCTTACATTTAGTTTTACTCAATTTACACATGATTTTAAAAGTAGTTGAAGCCTTGATGTTCTCTACATTTAGTTTTACGGTTGAGGGGTACGCGATTGAAACTCGAGTCCTATCTGAGGCACCTAAGGTGGACTTTTTTCGATGAGACAACTTCGTCTTAGGCCCATAAAACAAATCCGGCCCAGGCCCAAATTCTCATTCCCCCCGCACCGCATGGTTTGCTAGTGGCCGTGGCCACTCGCCGCGCACGAGCACACGGCGCGCCGCCGCAACCAGAAAACCCTCGCCTCGCCGCCGTCTAATCGACTCGAACGTGACCGCCGGATCTCCTCCGGTACACCGGCGGCGGCGGCCTGTGGTTTGGTTTCCTAATCCCTTTGCTTCTCTGATCTCTCTATCTCTCTCTTGCGCAGCCATGGCGGAGGAGGGGGATTCGAGGGAGTGGATCACGCCCGCGGAGAAGCTCACCGATGACCTCCTCGTCGAGGTCCTCTCGCGCGTGCCCTACAAGTCGCTCTGCCGCTCCAAGTGCGTCTGCAGGCGGTGGCGCCGCGTCATCTCCCACCCCGACCACCGGAACCTGCTGCCGCGGTATCACCTCGGCAACGCCATCGCCGGCTTCTTCCACCTCGACTCCTTCACCAACGTCACAGGGGAAGGCCGCCCTTTCGTCGAACCCTCGCTCCCCTTCCTGCCCAAGTGTGGGTATCTCAACGTCGTCGATAGCTGCAATGGCCTCCTCCTCTGCCGCTGCTGGAGGCTCACAGATCCCCGGAGATTTGATTACCTAGTGGTTAATCCTGCCACTGAAACATGGGTCATCCTGCCCGACTCCGGCTGGTCTGACAAGATGCAGACCGCTCGCTTGGGGTTCGACCCGGCGATCTCCTCCTCCCACTTCCATGTGTTTGAGTTCGTGGAGGATGGGGCTGGAGATGTCGATGGGAATGTCGATGATGAAGACTATGATGGGCATGTCAAAGGGGTGGAAATCTACTCATCCATAACTGGAGAATGGAGTCACAAGGACAATGGTTGGGACTATGATGAAATTAGGATACGCGGTGAATCGAATAGCGTGTTTCTTGATGGTGTGCTGCATTTGATCACTCTGGAGTATGTGGTGGCAGCGGTCGATGTTGAGGGGAATACTTGGAGGACCATTCCTATGCCACAAAGTCTAGCTGAGCCTTTCGATGGTATTGGTGAAGGATTCATTGGCCTTTCTCGAGGTTCTCTGTATTTTGTAAACACTGATCACGATGAACCATATAAAGTATCAGTATGGGTTCTTGAGGACTACAATAGTGAAAAGTGGATCTGGAAGCACACTGTCAGCCATTTACATCTATTTCGAACCAAGAGACTCCTTTTTGGAATGGACTACAAAGTTGTCTCGGTTCATCCAGAACGGGATATCATTTTCTTGGTTTTGCCGCATAGAAAAATACTCGTCCTATGAATTGGATAGCAGGGAAGTGCAATTTATATGTGGGATTGGATGTAGTTCCGAATGGCTGCTATATCTTCCATATGTTCCCTTGTACTCAGAATCACTGGCAGATGGGCATTGATCATCATACTTGCATAGGCGAAAACTCGGTTTGTTAACCTTAATTATGACATTGGAGTTAGGACGTCAATAAGATCAGCAGCGACTTGGTAGATCTTTCTGATGTTGTGCTGCATTGTTGAAGGTGATTGAGTGCATTCTGCAACCTCATTTTCTGGGGACAACTTCATTCAGATTGGCGTAACAATAATGTGTATTGGACAGTGATTCACATGAAAGATATGACCACAATCGTTGAATATGTCGAGAGTACACTCAGCTATAACTAATTATTCTATTTTGTCATGCACCAATTAGCAGTATTGTATTTCCTATATGTATATTTTTGCTTCGCTGTAATGTTTCATGTGGTAGCTACTGAAATCATGTCAGTGGAACTCAAATGAAAATGTTGTCTTGAATATTGCGTGTCATCTGGACGGTGGAAACTATACCGAAAATGTTTTGTTTGTGTCTGATTACAGTGGTTCTACTATAAGTTCTTAATATTCTAGATGCCTTGAGTCGTTGTATATATTGACTTTGGTGGCTAATGATGGAACAATGATTGATCATTTCATTAACCTGCTAATTTTTTTGTTTCATCTCTTGGCAATCTATTTCTCTACAGTCAGTATGTCAGCATGCTGCCTTAAGTGCACTAGTGCGGCGATTATGGAAATTTCAACAGTATTTTCCCCCATCTTAACTTCTTAAGCACCCTTGTTTTTTTCCTAGAGTTTTTAACGAATTTGTAGTATCACAACTTAAGAACCAAAGTAACAAAGTTCCATGCCAAATTCATCCTGTGATATTTATTTGAAGATCAAATTCAAATCTTCTGACAGGGCATCAAACGTAGTTTCCTAGCTAGTATCAGCTAATCTGAAGCTGAGAACTCAGTGTCCTGCTTTGAATGTTGATTTGTACAACACTGAACTCTGCTGTGCGTTAGCTGTACGTTGGACAGGAAACTGATCGAGTATATAGCCCAAACATAATTTAGCAGTTTTTTTCGTTAAGTATACCTGGATCCCATAGTCTCCCAGCCTAGATATGTTATGAAGTTCATAATTTAGTATACTCTCTCTGTTTCTTTGTTATGGCGTTGGTTAGTTAAAATGAACTAATAACGTCATATACATTTTTTGGATGGAGTATTAGTTCAAAGCAGTTTTTTATCAGGGATCAGAGCAGTTTTTTAATGTAAATCAATACCGGAATCCAAGGATCTCGTGTCCTTTTTGGAGCAACTATTTCTCTTAACTGAACTAGATTAGTGGTTGGCTTTTTTATTTTTTTTCGAAAGGTTGGTTGAATATTTTTCGTAAAAGTGAAGTCATTCTCCTTCCATGGCATGTGCACAGCACGAGATATACTCTCAATCTCGTGCTTTAGGTTCGATCAATACTCCCAAACCAGCTCGTTTCAATGCATGGACATGTTACCGGTAATATTAGCGTCAATCTACTCTCAATTGCTCAATGCTCAATGCATAGACGTTACCGATAATTTTAGCGTCGATATATACCAATGCATGAACATGTTACCAATAATATTAACAATATGCGTCAATCTATACTCTTAGTCTCGGTTATTCGTTTAATCCCCAAGAAGAAAAGGTCTCTTGGATTAAGAATAAATTCCCTCAATTATCTTGTAAGAGATTAACCTAACAAGACGAATTAAAAATAAATCTTATCGAAAATGCCCTGGTGAGAGGGATTGACCAAATAAGGCCAGGCCTTTTGTAGCACAGAAGTATGCTATTATTGATACTTGCGAGCAAGAATATTAGCCTATTAATCAGCTTCCCATATTGAAGTCCTCTAGAAACGAATTCTGACGAAATGAAAGGCTAAGACATCGCAAGATTTCTGACGAAACGAGACGAAAACCCTTGATGGTAGGAAGGGGGTAAGTCATCTTGTCGAAAGACACTCGTTCGGTCACCATATTTATCAATTAAAATATCCAATGTTGGCATCACAAAAAAATTAAAAATTTTATATATATGGCCAAAAACGATAACGGTGTAACGGTCGGAAACAGATACGGTAGGAAATTTCTGTGACCATTTTCATCCCTAGTGATTATAGCGTATCATCCCTAGCAGCACCAATAATGATGCAACTTACAGTAATGCAGTGCAAAACATGACTGACTTTTACTTCTCTCTTAGCATCATTTGTCCAAAACTTTCAGCCTTACAAACCAGGGATACAAGTGAAAAGAAAATTGACCAAGAGTTTTATGCAGCACTACATTTGAGCACACTAAGTCATCCTCACACAACACAAGTTTTATTCTTCTTAAGATGTACCTTTTTGCTTCTTGGGCATCCTGTAACCACCAACGACGCAGGCATGGTCACGCTCAAAGGGCTCCAGCGTCACCTGCTCCGAGGGCTTGAACTGATCTGCCTTCAGCTTCTCAACTTCACTGGCAAACACAGCCTCAGCTGGCATGGTGGAGTCGATACAATTCGCCTGTTCAAACAATTTGTCAGTCCATTACTAGTTCTACATTTTATATCTCCCCCATCTCAATCAAGGGGATTAAGATTCAGGGGCGAGAAAAGACAAAGGTACCTTGATTGAAATGACAAAATGTCCACCATTCTTGAGGAAGTAGGATGCATTGAGGGCTAAGATCCTAGCCTGCAGGATAGAGGATTCCATAGGAAAGGTTTCAAAGCTCAAATCAGTGAATCTTCAAGATTTTAACAAAGGGCACATCCATGGAAGATTCCATAAAGGGAATTTTTATGTGCTGACAACTTTATCTCACTCGAGCAGCAAACTTACAGAAACTATTGTAAGCATCATTATTTACAAAGCAAAAACATATCAATGTTCAAAACTCTGGAAAGGCTACAGAATTAGGAACATAGTACAATATTGAAGTAGTTCTAATTAGCACTATCAAAGAGGCAGACTAACAAAAATAACAACAGGAGAGAACGCTATACACAAAAGCTGATGTATTGCAGAAAATAAAGAATTAAGATAATCAGGCAATTAAATATGGACAAAAACTTGACTATTAGCCACCAAAACATTAACTTCTATACTGAAGGTTTTAACATAGTAAAGAGAGAATAAACCAAGCATAATGCACAAAACAATGAAGACACAGTGCATCGGAAACTCGAATTTGCATCATCCAATTTGATGTCCTGAAGGGGAATCCGAGTAAGTTCATCATATGCTAAAACCCAATCAAAACATTAATAAGGGAACTGGTAAGTAGTGCTGGCACTGAAATGCAAAGTCTACATGTGCATAACACAGCAAGACCAAAGAAACACTGCAGGTATACTTATGTGAATGAGTGTGTAGATTAGTAGAAGACATCGAGGCCACCTCCCAAGAGAAAACCATAAACATGGTGAACTCCACTTGAAAACCAATTTCAAAAAGGATAGATTCAAAAAATAATATAACAGAAGTGCTTCAATAGAAAGAATGCAGCTTCCTGTTACAATTTAAGTACTACAGAAGCATACAAGATTACACTACTTGGGAGTGTAAGAATAGACCTTCTTGGTTGGAGGTTGCTTCAATATAAACTGGAATAGAAACAGCTCGACATAAGAAAACTGCAAATTGTTGAGATGGTTTTAAAAGGGCTGCATGCAGAGATGCATGATGAAAACAAAGACAGTAAAGAAGGCAGAGAAAAACAGCAAAGAAAAAACATAATGGGCGTTAGCACATCAGAAACTCGAATTTGCATCATCCAATTTGATGTCCTGAAGGGGAATCCGAGTAAGCTCATCATTTGCAGCCCATAAATCAACAAAGAATGTCACCATAGCATTGCAATCACGATAATTAATTGAATACTAACAAGTAACCATATAATAAATTACCTAAGGTCAAATACAAGGTCATGAAATCAGTGTGAGAAAGGTATACCTGATCTGGCTGGGCAACATCAGAGAAGATAACATCAACCATGCCAACCAACATCCTGTACCTTGCTGGGTGCCTAGCATCCTCAATGATGGGAATCACATTGGTCCTCCTTTTGGCCATGTTCACAAGATCCCTACCACTCCTGTGTGAGAACTCAACAGCATAGACCAAACCGTTCTGCAGAGTGACTCAATTAGCGAAATGATAAATTGCATTCAAGTGACTGAATTAAGAAATGAGAATGGTAATTGAGATCTCACCGGTCCAACAATATCAGACACATGAGACACTGTTGTTCCTGAGGCAGCACCGAGATACAGCACACGAGTACCAGGAGCCTAAATCATGACACAAAGATGAAAACGTGATGCTTTTTCTACACTACAGCATTAACCACCAGAGTGATTTTTGTACCGATTTAGCCTAAGCTACTGCACATGGGGATTCAGCCAAAAAACTTACAATCCAGATGTTGTCAACACCACCAAGCACGGCAGCAGCCAACTTAGAACGGAAGGGGTTCCACACCCTGTATTCAACCTTTGTTCCATCCTCATTCTGTACATAGCAGAAACAACCGACATGAATTTACTTTGCAGTGTACAATACAATAGAGCAATATGAACAGAAACAGCAGCAGGCATGAACATAATCTTTGTGTTACACTACAAAGAAGCAACATTAACATCTTACAGCTTGCTACAGTGCACTAAATTATCTTGCATTTCTAGCATGATTTGACAATAATGTGTGTACACTACAAAGAAGCAACATTACAACATCTTACAGCTTGCTACAGTACACTAAAATTATCTTACAGTTGTAGCATGAACTAAATAAGTAGAGAGGGGTAAGAGCAAAGGACCTGGACGGAGATGCGCTTCTCGCCGTAGACGGACTCGCCGGGGACCATGTTCTTGGTGCAGAGCGCGTCCTCCTTGGCCTTGGCGATGAACACGCCGTTGTGCTTGTGCGGCACCACGACCACCTTGCTCCCGCCCTTCATGCCACCCCTCCCGCCACCACGGCCCCTTGGCGTCCTGCCTCCCCTCCCACCACGGCCTCCTCTCCCTCCACTGTCTCCGCCCCTCCCGAAGCCCCTGCCGCCGCCGCCGCGGCCGCGGCCGCCGCCATCGCCTCTCCCTCCCCTCCCGAAGCCCCTGCCTGAAAGCACAGCAGCATCGTGTAAGGCTGAAACCGAGCACACGACGAACGAATCCTAGGGTTTCGGGTGCTTGCTTACCTCGCGGGGGCCTCATGGTGTCGAGTCGTCGGGGTGCGCCGCCGCCGCAGGCGAGGGGGAGGTGTAGGGTTTTGGAGGGGGTTAGGGTTTGGATGGGGAAGGGAAAGATTTATAGAGGGAGACGATCGTTGATGTTTGATCAGGACCGTTGATGAGAGGGACGGAAAATGGACGGTTTAGTGGAGTGGTCTTCTCGTGTAACGTAGTACGTACATGTAGGGGCCGTTTGGTGTACGGGATTCTGAATGGCCTCGTTCTAACAGCTCAAAAAACAATTTTAAAAACTCACTAGAGAATTTTTAAAAAATTTAGAGAATAAAATTAATAATTGGTAAGTCAGATTATCAAAATTGATTCTCTATTTATTAACTAACTAGACCCATCAACCGCTAAGGTATATCTTTTCTCGGACACGACGGCGAGATGGGTGGGTTGGTCGTGCAGGTGGCATAGGGCGCATGCGGCTGCAAGGTGCATGCGGCAGCGGTGAAGTCACGCGACAAGTGCATGCAGCAGCGTGTTCGGCGACGGCGGCGGCGCGCCTGAGGCTGCCGTGCATGTATACCTTCTCTCATTTTCTCTCTTTTTCACAAGTATTGTCGTTATTAAGTGCTACCAAAATCTCAAATTTGAGACTACTGCATTTAAATCATAAATAATACTGATATTAGATATAATTAATATGTGTATATCTTCTCTCTTTTTCTCAAGAAAATATGTTTATCTCTGAAAATATCAAATCTACAATTTCTTCATCGAAACTTCTTATCTTTTTATAGTCTTGGATGTTGAATTGGTGAAATTGCACCTTCACAACCCTCATGTCCCCAGATATTTGACATATATCATGTTAAATATGACCATGTGTCTTTCAATTTATTTCCGTAGACATTGTCAAGGCTGTTGAACAATGAACCAACGTAGTAGTGCATTGATGCGTTATTATTTAGAGTCTTTTTTGACAATGATGTTGAGTTTATTGCCGATATACTACATGAAACAGACAATGATGATGATTATGGTAATGAAGGAACACATATTGGTTCTATTCCCGGACATCAAGTTATTGAACGTGACCGACAAGCAGGCCATGTAAGATTGTTTAACGATTATTTTGCGGAAGAACCTACGTACAGTCCTACCATGTTCAGGCGCAGGTATGGAACAATTATTAGTTTTTTATATTGTTCGTACTAATTATTAACTCACATCGTTATGTTTTTAATATGTAGGTTTCGGATGGGACGTACATTGTTCCTTTGCATCAAGCAAGCCGTTGAGGACCACGATGAATATTTTATTCAGAAAAGAAACACGGTCATAATACTTGGGCTAAGCTGTTTGTAGAAACTAACATCAGCTATGCAGATTTTGACTTATGGGATTGCAACTGATGTAACAGATGAGTATGTACGAATTGGCACAAGCACAACAATTGAAAGTTTGAAAAAGTTTGTCAATGCGGTTGTCGAAGTTTTTGGCAATGAATATCTTTGGTCACCAAATGACAATGACACTACAAGACTAATGGCAATAGGAGAAAGTCGAGGTTTTTTAGGAATGCTCGGATCCATAGACTGCATGCATTGGAGATGGAAGAATTGTCCAAAAGGCTGGCATGGACAGTTCATTGGACATATGCACAAGCCTACAATTATTTTAGAAGTTGTTGCATCACATGATCTATGGATATGGCATGCATTTTTTGAGATGCCATGATCTCATAATGACATCAATGTTCTTCAACGTTCACCTCTATTTGCAAAGCTGGCAAAAGCACAGGCTCCGAAGGTCAATTATACCATAAATGGCCATGAATATACAATGGGATATTATCTTACCGATGGTATTTATCCTAATTGGGCAGGTTTTGTTAAAACTATACCTATGCCACAGGGGGACAAGCGGAAGTACTTTGCCAAAGCACAAGAAGCCACAAGGAAGGACGTGGAGCGTGCTTTCGGCGTTCTTCAAGCTCGTTTTTCCATTGTTCGTGGTCCAGTTAATTATTGGGATCAACTTACACTTGGTCAAATAATGAAGGCTTGCATGATTATGCATAACATGATCATCGAGGATGAGAGAGAAATAGATTTTAAACAGGACATCTTTGATAGTGCTAATGAACCAGTAATCACCTCTCATGAGCCTACACCTGAGTTACCTGAGTTTCATGAGTTTATATAGACATACAGGAAGATAAAGGACAGGGGAGTGCACTCTCAGCTTCAAGAAGATTTAGTTGAACACTTATAAAATTCCCATGGTGACCATTATTGAAAAATTTAAAAAGTGTAACCTTCTGTAATAAGAATTTAGAGTTTTAATTAATGCAGTTCTTGTTGGACATTTATGTACCAACTCTATTTCTTGTTTAACATTTTAATACTGTTGGTGATACAAAACATTGTTGCTCAAGAAAGCGCAATAAGATTTTATGCCTCTGAAATGCTGAAAGAATATATTATGAAGAGCAAAGGAGAAAATAAGAGTGAAGCTGGTCCTTCTGAACGTCTTGTAGCTGGTGGTTTGGCTGGCGCAGTCGCACAAACAACAATTTATCCCGTATATTTAGTGAAAACACGACTGCAGACTTATTCATGTGTGGATGGTAAAGTACCTAGTCTTGGTGCATTCTTAACAATATTTTTAAATATTTGTAGACTGCAAGCTCAACGAGCCAATTCAGAGTCTGCATATAGAGGAACAAAGAAAGACATCATGTAGATCGATGTCACTGGCAAAAATAATGAAAGTGGAGATCCAAAATTTTTTAACAGGCACAAAGTAATCTGAATTGAAGAATATGATATCCAGACGGATTGAAATGAAAATTCATTGCAAGTACTGATAACATAACTAATATTTAGGACAAAATTATTGTATTCAGTTCTATGCGAGCACTGAACAAAAATTTAATTATGCAACCATCAAATCAATCATCTCCTCCATTAACATCATGATTGTCTCTACTAGCATCACGGTTGTATTCATTACCCATCTGATTATCTCTGAAATATAAAGCAAGCATCATATTATAATTCGTTACACTAAAGTAATTGCGGGGCAAATAAACATGATAATTATTTGCGTACCTGTAACTATTCGTTATCTTTTCTTTGAGACGCATGTAGTATTCTTGAAGCTGCATCAGCATTGAGCTCAAATCTAAAGTCATTATACGCTCTTCATCTATCATGTGTTTTCTGTCGGCCTCCCTTTCCCTCACAGCAACCTTCCTCTCTCTCAGTGCTACCTCCTTTTGTCTAAGTTCCTTGTCTGTTTCGACACGTTGTTTTTCCAACATGCACAATTGAGAGAATCTGTCATCGTCTGCCACTTTCTTCTTCTCCCACAGAAAATCCACTTGTTAGGTATCGGTTATCATGACCTTGACGTAAACTAGCTTTGGTCCTTCTCACTCCCAATGGTCCTTGTGACGTATTGTACTCAGGACTTGCTTCTTCAACATCATGTGCATTAGTTGGAGTACTGATTGGAGTAGATGATGAAGGGTTACGCGGAAGCTGCGCTAACCGAAAACAAAAACTTTTCTACCGCGCAAACCAGGAACACTTGCAAGTAAGGGCCGATAGATCGTTACCGATTGGAGTATGCAGCGGAAATAGCCAATCAGGGTATCCGATCTGGAATGTAGCCGATTCCCGCAAGCCGACACCCGATTCCTGGGACATGCCGATTCGCCAATCACCGATTAACGCGCGCAACGTAGCGGCGCCTCTACCGTATCCACATGTCCGGGGACAAAACGCCGTACACCCGTGTGCTAGCACGCGATGTAAGGCTAGGGTTTGGCTCGAAAGTGGGGAGGGTTTCCGTGGAGATTGATCTCGGCGACTTTTATTGCGGATTCGGTTCAACGCGATACAATTGACGTACCGCAGCTCTCCACCCCTCCCTCCTTTATATAGAGTTGGCCGACTGGGACTAGTGGCCGATTAGGACTCTATTTTGAATCGGATCTCATCCGTATCTTATAGAGTTGGCCGCCCACACGTCGTAAGCCCATAGGACTTTATCCGATTGGATCCCTATCCGATCGAGCCGTATCCGAGTCCAACTCGAATATCTATTCTATCCCTTAAGCGTACGACCCTATAGGTTCATGTATACTCGGTTTCGGCTATAGTCTAACTTAGCCGATCGTCGGCTCGAGTCCAACTCAGCCGACCCGTCAACAGCGACGCCTACCAGCACATATTGACACCATAGTATACAAGAATAATATCGGCTCTGAACCTGTAATGTGTACACAAATCCCTTTGCCTCACGATACCGGTTAAGCTATAGGCAAGATGTGTGTCATCCCTTCAATAGCTTAACCATTCACTCGAACGTATTGGATTGTCTGCGTTGATTGACTCCTCAATCAACTTAGCATGGTCATGCATTTCCATAATCCATTACCTCAAGGGGCCCAGAGATATCTCTCCAAAGGAGGGGCAAATTCCATCTTGATCACTCACATCCCACTCCATGTTTCATAGCAAACCCGAAAACTACCTTTATAACTACCCAGTTACGGAATAGCGTTTGGTAGTCCCAAAGTAGGCTACTACACATGTTGGAATCCATGGTGATCTCAGGTCTAAGGACTTTGTACCAACACTACCTGAGACCAACTAATGGCACATTAATTCTTGTAGTGTCTCATGGTGGGTCTATCCAACAATGTGTTCTCCAACACATGTGTCCATGTTTATTGATTTGGTATCTCCATACCCATGATCTATGAGACATGATCATCAATTAATAAACATGCGAATCTTAGAATCATATTTGTTCCAATAATATGATATATGATCAGGGATCATTTAGAAATAGATTCATACATATCGAGTCTCATAAATAAGTCACATACTTATTGATCAATACAAGATGTCTATTTCATGGAACTGAATAACACTTTATTCATAAATACATAAACATTGACGTGATATCCAACATCTCCATGTTGCCTCTAGGGCATATCACTAACAGATGATTCTGGTACCGCCTTTTGTTTCTTGTTGGTTACCTTTGGGGCCGATAATTCCCTTTCCTTGTCTATCCACTTTTGCTGACTCCTCAACTCATTGCAGCAATGCATGAAAGCAAACGCTTTATTATTAGGATCTTCAGATTTGAAAAGACTTTGTGCCTGAACAAGCTGTTCATAGGGAGAAAATAAATATACAATGCAATACAACATGTAAATAAAAAAATATTTTTCAGGGGTACCTTGTCTTGTACAGTGGTGCCACTTTGTCATCTCGCCTCTATACGTCTTAAACAACCACAAAATCTATTAACAACTTCCTGAATATGTTGCCATCACTGCTAAGTGACTTTTGAGAACGGTCTGAGTCGAATGTCCTGTTGCTGTGGAAGTACTCATATATCCTACCCCAATATGTATTCCTGCCTTGGTTGTTACCATTAATAGGGTCTACACTGATGTTGATCCACGCTAAAACTAAAAGGACATCCTCATGTTCGCTGAAATTCTTTGCTCGCTTTGAATTTGTTCTTACCAGGGCATTGTGATCATTGTTCCCTTCATAACAAGGTGCTTCCTGAGAGGATTGATAGCTACCAAATTCATTTGTTACAGCGTGATCGTTGTTATCTTGTGCCATAAGATCACTGAAGTAATTGCCAGAATAGATAGAAGCTGCAAAAAATAAAGTAGTTAAATAAATAATTATTTAACTTATTATGTAAAATATGAATTGGCCTATGAAGTTGCAAAAAAAACACTAATCAATTCAGTAGCAAAATAAATAATTATTTAACTTATTTGACAAAAAATTGTTCAACACCATTCACCTTGTACATCGAGGTCGTTGATCGATGTGTCTTGTTCGACTCCCGTGTCGTCAACTCCATGATCGCTTACTTGCGAAGTTTCGTCCAACATAGATATCGCAGGAGCACCAGCAGGCGAGTTGTATGAAGGCGTCGTCGGTTGGGGTTGTACAAATCCATCATTAGTTGAGGCTGTCGGAAAGCTTCATGTATTGGAAGGCCGATATGCCGAATTCCCCTGAGCTCCGGCTAGACGAGCATTGTCGGTCATTGGCCGCGCATGTGGTCTGTTTGCCACATTTGAAGGAGGGACCCTATGCGCCAATCTTTTACCACGCGGAGCATCTCCAGAATTATCCATCATGCTAAGGTTGTGAAGTACGCTACATGTACATATCATTTATATCAGTAAACAGACGACACACAAAATTAATAACTCGGAGAAAAAAATTATATTGACGTGAAAATCATCAAACAAAGGGATAAATATTATCTAATAAAAACAAATATATAAATGGTCACTGTTTTTTCTTTCTAAACCAAGCTTGTCCACTGTTTTTTCTTTCTACCCTGTTAATGCGGGAAAAAATACACTACTGTAGTTTAGAGGTGATTTCGTTGAGCTAGCATGGATTAATTCATACAAAATCGTGGCAGAAAAATTAAGATTCAGGTGCTCTAATATTACCCAGGGCAAGCAGCAAGGAAGGTGATTGCCGTACTATGCCAGGCGGCAGATGATGTAGTAAAAGCAAGCAACAAGCAAGGTGATTACCAACAAGCAAGGTGATTCCCAACAAGCAAAGTGATTACCTTAGTGCACACAAGAGGCAGATGTAGGCTTGGCAAATGCTATCGGCAGCAGTGCGGAATAGAGTTTTGGTGAGATGGCAGGCGGTGCGGTAGGGACGACAATTCAGCGCGACAGGGACGTCAATTTGGCGTAGGCGACAGGGACGGCAATGCGGTGCAGGCGGCACAACATAGATAGATCTGTTTCTTTCGCGGCACCTCGCGCTAAAATATTCCACGCGGTGGCGGGAGCTATTTTAGAGACCCAGGACTCTATTCTCAGTTTTGAGCATGAGATCCTGATTTTAGAGAACCTTCAATTTTAGAGATCCATATGGAGCCAACCTTGGAGCTATTTTTTCAAAAAAATTCTCCAAAATAGAAATAGAGATTCATTTAGAGAAACTGTTGAACATGCTCTTAGGGGATGTTTGGCAGAGCTTCACATTCTGGATCCTGATGAAGTGGAGTTGGAACCCTCTCAAACGCTCCAGCTTCAAACAGATCTGAATGGAGCACTCGAGTAAAATAAACTAGTAAGGTGAAGCTACCTTCCACCAGCTCCAGACTTCCTGTCAAACACCCCTTTAATATATCAATTTAGTACTGGGTCTGGTATCAGTTCTGGTGATCGTCTGTATTGATCCATACTAATTTAGTATCAAATGTATCATCAGTATCCAGGGGCGGAGCCAGGATTTTTACATGGGGTATGCCGAATCAAAAATTTCATATGCGAACTGGTAAAAACTATTTAGCAATTCGGTAAAGTTTCATAGAAATTATCGAACAATTTGATACACAACTACTAAATGACATACTAAGTCTTAAACTACAATACAAATAGTTTAAAATAGCACATTGATAGCTTAAAAACAAATAGGAAAGATTTACCTGTGTACACCCGAGATTTTTCGTAGTCTTGAATGAATTGAATGAAGTGATTAATCACTCGGGTGGATATGACGTAGCCTATGTTTTCTACATCTTCGTGTTTAAGAGATTGAAAATCTATGCCCACTCACTTGCCCTTATCATTGAAAGCAAGGTCTCTAGAGTTTCCTGAATTTATAGCTGCATCTATCTATTCCGACGAAACAGTGAAAACATAATTATGCTCCTAGGTTAAGAGATTAGTAAAAATACAGTGTAAACATATTTTGTAATTCCAAAGAAAAGTAAAAAAAAGATATGTCTACAATATGCAAAATATAGACAATCAAAAGCATGCAAAGATCTTAAGAGAAAAAACCTGCAATCCTAGAAGCTCTGTTGAACCATGAACATATGAAAGTATCTCTATTCTAGATACAACACCAGTGACTGAGATCATGTCTCCTCCAATTGGGTAACCAACAACAATCACAGTATCTTGAAGTGCAGGCAAAGATCCAAACTCTAGAGGTGAAACCCCTTTCCAGAATTCATCATCCTCTACAATTAACATTGCTGAAATGGAAAGGTTATATTAATTACCAAATCACATAATAAAAGCTCACTTCTTGAATCATTAAACAATAAATTGACAGACAAATCTTTACAATTTAATAAATAATTGCTTGAATAATACAATTTGACTCCTGCCCTTGAATTTTTTAGGTCACCGCAACTTCCAAATGATCGACCCAATATCTCCAAAATAATAATCCACATAGGCAGGTTCTGAGAACATAAGAAGACCAAACATATTGTTCATGGTAATCACCATCAAGCGCTAAAATTAGCAATAGCTTCTGGATTTGTTTTGCATAAGTACTAGAACAATTTCACAACGGTGCATTTATGTGCAATGGTGCAACCGTAAAGCTCTAGATAAACAAGAAAGGACGGATGAGATTTAGTTACTATCCCTAAAGTTAGGGTTTAGGGATTTGGCCATTTGGGAGAAAACTAAAGCAATACACCTACAGGGGTCGGGAGCCGTCGCGTCGGGAGGAGCCGGGGCCAGGGAGCTGCCACACCGAGGAAGAGCCGCGTGGGGAGGAGCCGTTGCGCAGGGAAGGAGCCGCGCTAGGGATGAGCTGAAGGAAAATGCGGAGGCTACGATAGCATAAATCAAAATTTTCTACCGCGCAATCTAGGAAAGCTTGCAAGTAAGGGTCCGTAGATCGTTACCAGTTGACGTGCAGTGCAGCGAAAACAGTCAAACGGTTGCTAGCCGACCTCGCGAACGTCCCAGCCAACCCCGAGAAAACCTTGCCGACCTCGGAAATGCTTTAGCCGACCCCGGGTCCGAATCGCTCGACTCGCCTACCCCGACGCGTCTTGTCCGACCCCGACGGCCATTTCGGTTCGTTGATGAGAAATTTCTCTCACGCGCGGCACAGGAGATCGCAACCGGTGCGGGTTCTTCTCATTTTTGTCTTTGTGCGGGCGTGCCGATTGATTTGATCGGTTAATCAACAAGAAAAACAAGAGAATATGCGTTAAGTGTTAGGTTAGATCCCCACTGGATCGGCGAAGGGAATCCATAAACATATATATGCTATTCTAAACTATATTTAAGCCAAGTGATTGGAATGGATCGGCTATACCGAGAGCATCGGCCGCTTAACCCAAATACGGTAAAGAATAATAAATATATGAATCGATAACCTAGCCGATACTGGAAAGCTAACAATGAATCGGCTAGTACTCCGATGAATCTTATAGAAAGATATCACTCTTGAATCAGATGCATAGCCTGAAAATCGGCCATCGGCTATCGATGGTAGGCCGATTTCGGCTAGCGACGTCCGACAAGAATGCGATCTTAACATAAGAGGCGATCTGATATAAATCTAATAATAAATATATTAAAAGAAGCATATCGGGCGAGATAAGACCACTGAAACCCACAGCTGTTTCTAAATAATATAAATCTTAGCGAACGGATCATTGATAGTTCTAAAAATGACTTAATAGTTCGAACCCGATGCAACATTAAGTATAAAAAGAAAAACCTGATCTGTTGTAGCTGATTTATATCTCTTGAGACGGTGGATACCGCATATAAACCAGCCAACTTTTAGATCTAGCCCTATCGGCTGTAAGTTCTTGATAAAACTAGCCAATGGCAGGATAGATCTAAACATTGATCTAATTTATATGTGACATATGATAAATAGCGTAGTATAAACTCTTGATTCTAATGTGTCATTACGATGGAAGCACTAGAAACAATAGATCATACCACTAACGACAAGCATTTACCTAGATCTGGGGATCGAAACGATGCAGCCCGTCGCCAAACAAAGTGCTCGTCTAAAGAAAAAGGTTGGCAATGCGCCGAAGGTTTGATTGATTATGATTGTATATTTTTACAAGGGGTCTCGGGTCCTATTTATACCCAAGATACAATTACCTGTACAAACCCTGGACTCTATCTAAACTACTATTTAAAACACAACATTATCCCGAGCGGGACCCACGCCGTGTTACAACTAACAGTCTAAACAAACCCCTAGATTACAGATACAATTGCCGTTACAGGACTCTATCCATAAGTGGCAATATCGTTTAACTCGCAATTAACAACTGAATCTTCTATTTATCCTCAAACTGCTGCATCAGAAACGGTTTCATCTCTTTCGGACCTAGAATCAGCTATCGGCTGCCTCTGTCCGATCCAACCTTAGCCGATTGGCCTCGCAGTCGATCACTCCTCAGCCGATGTGACCCCTGTCTCCAGCCGATCCGATTCTGCTTCGTTTTTGCAGACTTAGGGATTCGATTACCAAATTTCAGTGTTAACAGGTTCGTCTCGCCCGACCCCACGGATCTCCACGTGCGCCGGCCAATTGCCTAGTGGCATTAGGGTTTGCCGATGCCGACGTCTTTGTGTCGAGTTGCCGATGCCGACGACGCCGTGCCAATTCTCCCGGCCCTCCGACCTGTCGACCCCGACCCAAATGCCGAATTGAATTCGGCTAATTGGATCTCGACGAGATTCAATGCTGCAATGTAGCGATGTCTCTACCGGTATCCACACATCTAGGGAGAGAACTCCGAACATCCGTGTGCTAGCACGCGATGCACGGCTAGGGTTTTGGCTCGGACGTGGGAGAGTTTCCGTGGAGAATATTGGTCCGGCTATGTGTTGTGCATGATACCCTCCACCCCTCGCCTCCTTTATATAGGGTTGCCGACTGGACCTAAAGGCCCATCGGGACTCTATGTCCGGTTGGATCTCTATCCAATTGAGCCGTATCTGAGTCAAACTCGAATGTCTGTTCTTTCCCGTTAAGTGTGCGACCACTATTGACACCAAAGTATACAAGTGGATCATATCGACTGAACCTGTAATGTGTGTACAAATCCCTTTGTCTCACGATATCAATTAAGCTATAGGTAAGACTTGTGTCATCCTATCAGTATCTTAATCATTCACTCGATCTTGTATTAGATTATCTATCTGTTGATTGACTCCTCAATCAACTCGGTATGACCATGCACTTCCATAATCCATTACTTCGAGGGGCCCAGAGATATTTCTCCCATAGGAGGGGTAAATTCCATCTTGATCATTCACATCGCCCTACATATTTCATAGCAAACCTGAAGACTACTTTTATAACTACCCAGTTACGGTATAACGTTTGGTAGTCCCTAAGTGAGCCATTACACATGTTGGAATCCATGATAATCTCAGGTCAAAGGACTTTGCACCAACACTACTTGAGACTAACTAATGGCACGTTAATTTCCCGTAGTGTCTCAAGGTGGGTCTATACAATAATGTGTTATCTAACACATGTTCGTGTTTATTGATTTGGTATCTTCATACTATGATCTATGAGGCATGATCATCAATCAATAAACATGTTGATCTTAGAATCATATTTGTTTCATTCATATGATATATGATCAGAGATCATTTAGAAATATATTCATACATAAAGAGTCTCATAAATAAGACTTATTGATCAATATAAGTTGTCTATTTTATGGAACTGAATAACACATTTTTTATTAATACATAAACATTGACCATGATATCCAACATCTCCATGTAGCCTCTAGGGTATATCACTAAAGAGCCGGGGCCAGGGAGCCGTTGTGCCAGGG
Source organism: Oryza australiensis (assembly GCA_019925245.2). NCBI lineage: Eukaryota > Viridiplantae > Streptophyta > Magnoliopsida > Poales > Poaceae > Oryza > Oryza australiensis. The sequence goes on along the minus strand of JAIFGZ020000229.1, from coordinate 590,849 downwards.
AGGAGCCACCGGGGAGCACGCCAACGTCGGCAGGATGCAAGGGAGAGACCGAGTCTCGGTCTCGGGCGGGCGAGGGCAGGGGAGAGGAGAGGACATGATTTTTTTTATTTTTTTTGCTTGTTGGGCTGGGCCTAGGGTATGCCATACCATACTTGTGCAGTCAACTAGATCCGTCCCTGTCGATATGGAATGATACCTATGCATGTTTTCGGATCAGGATCCTTGTCAGCTAGGGGTGAAAATGGTCGGGAAAAGATCTTAACTATTCCTATTCCCGTATTTTTAGCTGGGATCGGGAACGACAATGGGAAAATGAATTCGGTAATACAGGACACCAGGTACGGTCGGGAGCATGTCAATTACGATCGGGAATTGGTAAAAAAAAGCAGGAACATCGACACACATGTAACCACTTCAAAGAGTTAACTCGATGTAACAATTGCAATCAATCAGATTCACACATCACTATTCTATTGATCTACTCATGTACCTGACAGTGGAAAAGGCGCGAGGGTGCTGTTGTTCACTGGCGGGGGTGGCTCTATGTCACGCCCAGAAGGAATTTTCGAAGCTGAATGTGCATTAAACACCCTGTCCAGGACCAGCCAGGGATACACAAACGACAAATTGTATATACAGATCCACGTCTTAAAACATATAAAAGTCTTACAATGCAGTGGAAAGGAAAAATAAACCCTAGGAACTAGGCTTCGACACTTGCGACGCGGAAACTCCACTCCACAGGCATCCCTTGACAGCAGCGACGAGCCTACTCATCGTCGAACCCGACTGCATCTTCTTCCTCCAGCTCTGAGGGGAGGGAAAAGGAAGCAAGACTGAGTACAACCACCGTACTCAGCAAGTCATACCGAAAGGAGGTATGAATGCATGGTAATTCCAAGGGAAGGCTAGGGTTCACTCTTGCACAAAGCGGCATTTCACAAAGCTAAGTTGAATACGGTAAAAACAATAATTAAATGTAATTGAACAATATTAATCATCTCTGCTCAACGCTACACCACGTTGAGTCAGGCCCAATCCATCCAACTATTCTATCCAATTCCATTGAATCAGGTTATTATCATTAGTGGGACTAATCACGGTGAATCTGGTCGACAGCCCATAACCGCGGGCGCGGCTATTCGAATAGTTTCTAACTATGATCAGAGGTGTACATCTGTACCCACAAGACACAGCCCCACAACACGTTCCCGTGCGTCGACATGCCACCACGACATATCAAAAAGGGGTCTGTGACAAGACCATTCGCATAACCCTCCCTGACCAAGCGACACCACACCTCAGGTTTCGCCCTTACCTTTATATCCAAGGTAGGCAGCCCCCTCTCGTGCCTAGGTGAATCCGGCAGTCGCATAGACCTTTCCCGGTCCATCCGCACTCCATCACGCTCACCCTTGCCTGGATGCGTCGGCCAGAGAAAGCTACACTACAAGCCCAGCCGTTGCCCACGCTGGCTTGTGGTACGCACGAATGTTTCTTCCAGGGTTTCCCACGAACCGGTCCTTAAGCGCCATGGGTGCGTCTTGCACAACCGTGCACCCACCCCCACCATTTAGTCAAGTTTTAGTTAACGTTACCCTTTGCCAACGGCATCTCCGGTCTAAGACCGTCATTTCATGTGAAATAATTCTAGTAAATTAATTATCCCATTAATGATCTAGTGGTACTAAGCCAGCTAAGCATGTCCTAAACCTGAAACTAGTCAAATTAATTCCCCAGCGACCAATAAAATGGGGTAAACGACCTAGGTTGAGTACTATAGGTCCCATCCCAATTACATTGTAAAACAATGCAATTTAACTGATAAAGCGAGAATAATTTATAAGATGGGTACAACATGATCAATGGAAAATGACTTGCCTTGGTCTTGTTCCGACGGAACTTCAGCGACTACCTCGAGATAAACGGGAGCGTCCTCGGAACTGGAATCTACCGACAAACAAAGCACATCAAAAACATGCTATTAAACTACTGAAACAGATAATTAAACTATTTTTAATGTGTTCTAGACATTTTTATGAATCCGCTGCAACTTGAACGGACTCTAACGGAGTTCGGATGAATTTTTTGTGAATTTTACAAGTTTTCAGCCTTTTTACTAATTAAAAACAAAAAGGAAACCGATTTACGGCGCAAGCGCCCTAGGGCTGACGTCATGGCCGGGCGGCGCTGACCAGCGGGACCCACGGCGCAGTGACACAAGGGAAGGAAGGCTCACGGTGGACTCAGTCCACCGAGCTCGGGAAGGAGGTGCACCACGTGGTGCTTGCGTGGCGCCTACGCGGCAGCCATGTGCGCGGCCACGTGGGCAGCGGGGGTTTGCGGAATTTCGGAGCGAACGGTCCAGATACACTTGCGGCCGGATCCGACGGCCAAGGGAGGGCGCGTGTGGGAGCGACCGGCGGCGAGGCACGACGCGGCGGTTGGGCACGGAACGATGGCGCACGGACCAAAAGGTCACCGGCGAGCGGCGGCGGAAAGCGGGACGACGGCGCTCGCGACGCTACATCTAAAGGCCGCACGTGTACGAGGGGAAACGGCGCTAGGCGCGAACGGCGATGAAAGAAGGACGTCGGCCGATGGCAAACCAACTGCGCACGGGCCCTAGAGGCACCGACGGCGATCAAGACGGCACGCGCGCACGCATACGCACGACGGTGAGGTGAGGCGGCCTCGGGACTGTACGGAAACGGTAAATGGAGCGGAAAACGAAAGGGAGAGAGATAGGTGAAGCTCACCGAGCCGGAGATGGAGGGGACAACGATGACGACACGATTGGGCGACGAAAATTTGGGGAAAATAGAGGGGAATTACGTTCCGGGAACGGCGGAGGTGATGGCGGCATTGGTTGTGTGCGAGGTGCGGTGGTTCGGCGGAACGGCGGTCGGAAGCGGTGCTCTGCGGCGGCGGGCGGTGCTTGCACGGTGCGAGAGCTCGGGGCGGCGTGGATGTGGGCAAATGTAACGGGGACACGACGCAACGGGGTGTAGTGATGCTTTAAAGGGGTCGAGGCGGTGCGACACGGCGGGTTGAGCGGGATTGGCGGTGCGACGTGGCACGAGTAAGGCGGCGCCCAAATTTTGAAGTACGGCCGGTCGGGCGCACGCGGGATGGGAGAGGGGGAAGGTTGGGGCGCGAGGTGCGGGCGAGGGCACCGGGTGACGCGGGCGGGGAGAGCGGGACGTGGCAGAGAAGGCGGCGCGATGCGGACGTGCGCATGCGCGGGCGCGGGATGCGGCGGAGTTGAGCGGAGGTCGGGGATGACAAGTGGGGCCGCTTGTCATCGCCCGACCGGAGGAGGGCGAGGAGGTTTGGGCCGACCCGGGGAAAAAGGGGGGAGAGAGAAAGGGAGAAGGGGGGCCGGGCTAGCCGGCTGGGCCGAAAGGGAAAAAGGGAAAAGGAAAAACATTTTTCCTTTAGGAATTTAATTCCGATTAGCCTAATTTAATCTTTAAAATTGTTTCCGGTGCTCTGAAAATTCCGATAAAAATCCTGTTAGCGTATTTTGACACTGGGAATCCAAGAAAAATTCCACCAAGCCATTTCCGATTATTAAATGGATTTTAAAATTCCAGGTTCGTCTTGTTTTAACTTTTTCGGCGATTTCTTTTGCACGATTTCCCGGGTGATTTACTGCTAGGGGAAAAAGCGGAGCGTGACACTCTATGAAGAGGCGACGCTTGGAGCGGATGAGTCGATGCAAAAGTAGCACAACCAGAAGCTTGCTAAGTTAGCGGCTTCATCTTGGTGTGGGGCGGTTGTCTAGCCGAGGGGTGGCCGGGTGGCCGGGTGGGGGCATGGGACGGCCAGAGCGGTGGGCGGAGTCGGTGTCGTCGGGTGCGATAGTCTTTGGGGAGGTACGACGACGGGGTCGTGCGGCGGCGGTGGGAAGGTGCGGCGGCTAGGGGTGTCGGCCGTCGGAGCTAGGGGTGTTGTTAAACCACGATTTTCGTTCGGGATTAAAAATAATTAAATAATGAATTTCTAGAAATTATATTAACAAGAAAATAAATTATCAAGTAAAATTAATAAGGAAATTAAATTATTTCCCTTAAAAAATCATGGTTGGAGATATTTTTAAATATTCTCTATGCCCTAAAGTACTCTCGAAATTTTCATGAAATTTTGGAGCTCAGGAAGTAATTTAAATAATACAAAGTTCAATTACGCAATTAAATAAAAATAAAACAAATTAAAATTTCAAATCTTATTCCTTGGTTATTCTCGGCCATTCCTAAGAGTCTGTTTCACCTCCTCGAGGACCGCCGCCGCCGCGCCTCTCCCTCCTCCCGGCCCGGCCGCTCAGCCTCCGCCCGCCTATTCCTCCCTTGTGCAAAGTATGTTTTGGCTCCTTCCTCCGAGTCGCCGACGGTGGGGCCCACTGTCGGGCTCGTCCCTACCTCTGCAAGACTCGGGCATCGCCGTGCCCACGACGCCACGGAGCCGCGCCACGCTCGCCAATCCGCCGCCTCGCCTCCCCACACGTGCACGCGCCGACCGCCTCTCTCGCTCACGCCATTTCCCCCTACTCCCTACGAAAGCCGACACCATTGCCACCACTCCTTTGCGCCGGTCGTACCCCACTTTGCCACAAATTTCCCACATTTTTCGGCCTCCCCACCGCCTCCCGAGCCTATAAGAAACATCCCTGGGTTCCCCTCGCCATTTCCCCTTGAATCCCCGAGGCCGCGGTAGTGAATTACTAATAAAAGAAAAGGAAAAAATGATTTATTATGCTAGCAGCCGCTAGGGCTAACGTTAGCGGACTGACCGGTCGGCGTCGACAGGCGGGGCTCGTTGTTAGTGGCGCGCGAGAGAGGGTGCACGGTGGACCAAGTCCACCGGCCGGCGACGCGCACCACGTGGCGCTCCACGTGGCGCCTACGCGGCGAGCCACGTGGCGCCCACGTGGGCGGCCGTGCCAAGGTGGCACCACCGCTTGGACGGTCCCAGTTTACCACGGGTGAATCCGACGGCCCAAAAAACGGAGCGGCCGGCGGTGAGGCACAATGATGACGCTAGGTGGCGCTAGGGGCAAATGGCCGGCGACGGCAAGGCGGGAGCGACGCGCAGGCACGGGGCGGTGGGCAAGGCCCGGCGGCTCGGGAACAACGGTCGAAAAGGAAAGAAAGGGGGAGAGAGAGGTGCTCATCAGGCTGGGCCGGAGATGGGGAAGACGACAATGGACCGACGGAAAAAGGCGACAAATCGGAAAAAAGAGTGGTTGGGCTTCTCCACTACACGACAAAAACCGGCAGCATGGCGGACTTGAATGGCGAGCAACGAAGCGAGGAAATTTGGTGGTCGAAGTTGGGGTACGGCGACGAATTAGGGTTCTTGGGCGCGAGACGTCGGCGAGCTCGGGAACTTGCGATTGAATGAGGAAATGAAGGCGGGGCTCGGGGATGAGATTTATATGCTCGGGAGGTGCGGACTTGGTCGAGAGGCGCGGGTATGGCAGCGGCGACGTGACCGGGGTCCTTGGATTCGGCCGTTCCAGCCCATTTGTGCATGCGGGGGAGTGAAGGAGTGACGTGCGGAACATGGGGCGGCACGAGTAGCTTGGGGCGGCTCGTGGTGGTGCGACACGGGCGGCGTGGCACCGGGTTTCTCGCCAGAGGTTGGGGATGATAGGCGGACCCCGCTGTCAATGCCACGGCCAGGGAAAGGGGATGCGGACTTGCTTGGCGTGGGTGGGCCTCGGCCTCGGGCCGGCCCAACAAGGAGAGAGGAGGGCGGCGTGTGGGAAAAGAGTGGGCCGGGGACGGCCCACGGCCTGGAAAAAAAGGTAGGGAAAAAGAAAGAAAAAGGAAAAGGAATTTTCCTTAAGAAATTTAACTTCGATAATCCTAATTCAATTTTTAAAATTGCTTTCCTTGTTCTGAAAATTCTCATAAAAATTCTGTTAATGTGTTTTGGCATAGGAAATTTTAAAAAAATCGCCAAGCTTTTTTCAATTATTAAATATTTTTAATTATTAGAATTTCACTTGCTTTATTTATCTTAGCAATTTCTTTTGCACAATTTTACAGATGAATTTTAAACTAAGAGAAAAAGTGGGGTGTGACAATTCGTAACACCAAAATTTCACAGATGTGGAAATGGGGACATTAACTAGCGGGGGTTCTAAATCTGCCAACTACGACTAGGAATATGCTATTTTGTTCTTACTTTACTTCTGAGCTCAGGCTACATATATATAGTCCTGGCTAAATCCCAGATTGCAGCAAGTTTAGATTAGCTGCTCAGTTAATTCAGCTATTACATCATAACTCTTTTTTTTTGAAACTTATTACATCATAACTCTGAACATAAAACACTAGCTGACAAAATGGTGACGATAAACAATAGTCCCGCCAACCGTTATCCAGCGTTTCGTTTCGTTGATCTGGTCCCACTCCATCTGCACCGTCAGATCTTCACAATGCCTCTCCAAGCGTTACATAGCTCAAGTCTTATCTTTATAATGCCTCTGAATTTTGGTTGTGACAATACCCTCCCCTCAAGTTCATCCTTGTCCTCAAGGATGGGATTTTGGAAATGTCTTCCAGATACATATGAGGCTTCTTCCCAGGTGGCTTCTAGAGTATCCAAATTCTGCCATTGAATCAACCATTTGCACTACCGGTTCTCCTCTTCTAGAGACTGCTCTCGTGTTCAAAACAGCAAAAGGCTCAGTCTTGATCCGTCCTTCTTCATCCACCAAGGGTAATCCTGGCACCCTGTTCCCAGATGCCTCTTCAACTGGCTCACATGGACAACATGATGAATAGCTGCATTCTCAGGCAATTGCAATGTGTAAGCCATGTTACCAATTTTTTCCAGGACTTTGAATGGACCATAGAACTTTGATCTGAGCTTCAAAGAACTTCTCAACCCAAATGCATTTTGTTGATATGGTTGCATCTTCAGATAAACCATGTCCCCAGAGTTAAATGTTCTTTCTGTCCTTAGTCTATCAGCAATTTTGATTATGTTTTGGGACACTTGCAGACTCTCCTTCAGTTTGACTAGGATTTCTTCCTTTCTCTAAATAGTTATCCTTGCCTCTTCTGAAACATTGCATGGGACTGAGAATTCTCCAATTTGTGGTGGATGAAACCCACAAAGTGCTTGAAAAGTAGTGATATGTGCTATTGTACCATAGCTCAGCCAATGCCAGCCAATTCATCCAATTCCTGGGTTCTTTGAATGCCATGATCCTCAAGTAATTCTCTAAGCATTGATTAACTCTCTCTTCTATGGGTGATGGGCTGTACTGAGTTTCAGTGAGACATTCAATTTTGTGAATATTTTGGTGAAGAGGGTGCTGGTAAAGATTCTGTCCCTATCAGTGATTATAGAGATGGGCATTCCATGTAGTTTATGAATATTGTTCATGAAAATTTCAACTACATCTTGAACTGTGTAAAGATGGGACAGAGGGAGGAAGTTGACATACTTTGTTAACCTGTCCACTACCACCAATATTACATCCATACCTTTGGATTTAGGCAACCCCTCCACAAAATAAGCCATATCAGGAATGGCTAAAGGATCAAGGAGGCCAGGATACACTTGACAAATGGTGCAAGTGACCCAAGTTTTGACATCCCTCTTAAGCCCAGGCCACTAGAACAGTCTCTTGATCCCCTGGTAAGAAGCTTGAATTCCAGAATGTCCCCAAATCTGGATGAGTGGAAACTATTGAATATTTTCTTTCTCATCTCTCCATTCTGGCCAACCATGATTCTGCCTTTGTACTTTAGAATTTCAGATTCTAGGGTGTAAGGGTCTCCTGGTACTGTTTCTGTTTGTAACATTGTCTTCAGTTGTTGGTAAACTGCATCAACTTCATATCTGTCTTTGATTTCCAGCAGCCATTCAGGCACAATCAGAGTGATCACATGGCATTTCAGCATTGCTTCAGGTTCTGAGTGAACCCTTCTGGACAAGGCATCAGCTGCCACATTTTCCTTCCCTCTTTTATATTCCACTGTATAATCTTTTAGCAACAGCTTCTGTTGAATTCCTTCTGTTTCTGCATAGTGATATATTTGAGGCTCTGTTGGTCAGTTCTAATAACTAGTCTTCTACAGTTCTACCCAAGAAATAATGCCTCCATCTTTTTACTGCTTCCAAAATGGCCAAGATATCATCTGCCATGGTACCGAATTCCCCTGTACCACCTTCCAGCCCTACCATACAAATGAGCTACAGCCAAATTAACCCACTGATCAGGTGGAGTTCCTGAGATATCAAGGAGTTCCTGAGATATCAAAGAATTTCTTACAGTGTTCGAATCCAACCCAAGGCATCATCTCCAGAGAACCCAACCCAATCCTCTCCCGACCTCCTTCACGTGGTGTCTTCACGCGATTTTTCTTTTTTCCTCGCTCCGGACATCTCCGCACCGCTCGCCACTCATTGTTTGTGCCACGCTTCGCTCGGGTTAGGCCTAATTTTGATGACATGACCTGTTTTTGAATTATTAGGGAACAATTTTTAACGTTCTGATGTAGGATGACATATTTTTAAGAGAAAATTTTTTTAGCATAGCCTCCAATATCTTGTTTTGAGAAAAATTTTTTTAGCCGTCTCTGTAAAGCCGGGGACATATGCACTTAGCGGTGGCTAAAAAAAAATAAAAAGCAAAACTGAGAATGGGCGTTTGATGTGCGTGGCCTGTGAAGTTCAGCCCAAAACCAAACCCTAAATTCCCCATTCCCAATCCCCACTCGTGCTCTCCCCTCCCCCAAAACCGGCGGCAGCTGTGACCAGGAGCGGCGGGGGTGCTTGCGACCGGCGGCGGGGGCGGCTCTGACCTGCAGCGGCGGCTGCTGCTTCTACCGGCGGCGGCGGAGGCTTCTCCCCAACGACGGCGGCCACCATTCCTCCTCTCCCCCAACCCCCGAGTCCCCGACCCCGAGCAGCAAAATGTCCCTGCAGGAGCAACATACAGGCAAGGAAAATGTTCTCTGATTCAGATTGTGCAAATGCCTATTCTGTATACGACTCTATATATGATGTGCTAGATTGTTTCATCTAAATCAACTTTTGTGCCAGATTATTTTCTATGACCATGTCCTAACTCCTAAAATAAAACTAAAGTATCTCTTGGCGTGTCACCACCAATTCGATTCCCTCTGCGATACCTCCATGTCCGAGCAGACATCTTCTTGATCAGCAAGGCCGGCTTGAGAGATTTTACGGTGTACACCAACTTCTCCCCTTATGCCCTTGCTCAATCTCTATCTACCACCGTCTGACCAGACATCAAGCTTGGGAGATTTTACAGGAGCACACCCTAGTGGCTCACCTACCCTTGCTCAAGATCTGTGTCTGAATTCCCCGAGCCACCGGATTGAATCCAAAAAAGCTCAGTTTTTTTTACACCACCATCCACCAACCCTCACCCCATGGATCCAAGAGCCAAGTAAGTATGGAGCTATGCTCTGATACCTTTGTCACGGCCCTGGGTAGAAATGGATTTGTAACACAAGAAGTTCAGAGATTTCAGATCCAGGAATGGGGAAAGTAACTAGCTAGGGTTCTAAATCTACCAACTACAACTAGGAATATGCTGCTTTTTCTTACTTTACTTTTGAGCTCAGGCTACATATATATAGTCCTCAGATTACAGCAAGTTTAGACTAGCTGTTCAGTTAATTCAGCTATTACATCATAACTCTGAACACAAAACACTAGCTGACAAAATGGTGATGATAACCAGTGGTCCTGCCAACCATTATCCAGCTTCTCGCGCCATTGATCTGGTTCCATTCCATCCGCACCGTCAGATCTTCATAATACCTCTCCAAGTGTTACATAGCTCCCAAGTCTTATCTGAAAATTTTCATCCGTCTGAAGTCCATTTCAGTTTTCTCTGAATTTGGGTTCTGACTAATAAATGTTTTCCTGGGGAAGAAAGAGGAGGGGATCAATCATATAGGTATACAGGATCACACCATTTGTTTAACTATATTTTGATATCTGGTACTGAAAGTGAAATAGTGAGGTGTTATGGTATCTTAACTATTCTTCCAGGTTGTTTCTGATGATTCATTTAATCCTGAAATTAACTATTCCCACTTTCTTTTTTCTCCAGCTCAACAGGTGGGGCGTAAAAGAAAAACCTCGAAGGTATAAACTCACTCTCTCTTTTACCTCGAAGGTATAAACTCACTCTCATGATTCCCATAGATCATCATAGCTAACAACCTAACATTAATTATTTCAGTGCTTCGAGATCCCCTTCAAAGTGATTCGTGAGACGGTTGATAAAGGAGAGCACATCTTAAAGATAATTAAACCTGATCCAGAAAAGGTTGTCACAAGAGTAGAAAAATACCCAATTGTCTATTTAAAGGGGGAGGATGCTGGTAATGTTCATGCATTTAGCATAATACATAATTTACATCATGAAAACATTATTTCGTTGAGAGCTTTCACTAAGGATAAGACAAAGAACAGTGACACCATACCCCTAGTTGCGTTTGTCGAGCCATATACTGGAACACTGTGGCCAGCTCATCTTGCTGCAGAGAAGTGCGCTGACAATTTGAAGCACATTCCTTCTTCGAAATTACAAAGGGTGCGCTTGATTGTTCAAACAACAATCTCCCTAAATAAAAATTCAATATAAAATTAGTAAATAAAAAAGATCAAGCAACAACAGCCACAGCTGGACATTGCTACCTTAGTATCCTTTGGAATTTAAATTCAATATAACATTAATAAATAAAAAAACCAAGCGCAACAGCTACAGCTAGACATTGTTACCTTAGCACCCTTTGTAATTTCGAAGAAGGAATGTGCTTCAAATTGTCAGCGCACTTCTCTGCAGCAAGATGAGCTGGCCACAGTGTTCCAGTATATGGCTCGACAAACGCAACTAAGGGTACGGTGTTACTGTTCTTTGTCTTGTCCTTAGTGAGAGCTCTCATCGAAATAATGTTTTCATGATGTAAATTATGCATTATGCTAAATGCATGAACATTACCAGCATCCTCCCCCTTTAAATAGACAATTGGGTATTTTTCTACTCTTGTGACAACCTTTTCTGGATCAGGTTTAATAATCTTTAAGATGTGCTCTCCTTTATCAACCGTCTCACGAATCACTTTGAAGGGGATCTCGAAGCACTGAAATAATTAATGTTAGGCTGTTAGCTACGATCATCTCTGGGAATCATGAGAGTGAGTTTATATCTTCGAGGCTTTTCTTTTACGCCCCACCTGTTGAGCCTATGGTTCTCCTCCTGTTAAGGAAAAGGTTGACTTGCAAGCACCTAAGGACTCTTCTCCCACTACTGGGAAGAAGGGAAAGGGCAAGCTTATTGTGTATGAAGCACAGCAGAAGGAAAGCAACATTGAAGATGTTAAAACATCAATTCAACAAGAAACTAGAAAGCTGAAGAGGAAGAGGCAGAGGCGCAAGATGGAGCCATCTACCGCATCGTAGGTTACGAGGTATCTCTATCAACACCTGAGATGAGCCAATTTCTTTGTATTGTAGTCTAACGCATCTATGTTTAGTTACTCTCTGATTGTATGTTGCAGCTATCAAAGGGTAGGAAGCTTGGCAAACAGGATATTGCAAAACTGAAAGAGCGGTATGATTTGTCCATTCTTTGTAAGGAAAGATACTTCCGGCACTATGAGAAGAGTCTTGAGTGGTACTTCAATCTTGAATGGTGCGAGTACTCTGGTTTTCATGACTACCAGCGGCTAGTGCTTCATGATAATGTAGGTACCAACACTTGACTCCTCCATGCCAGCTAGTTTAGTGTTTATTTTTGTCTGTACTTGGTGCAACCAGATGTTTTGCTATACCCATGCTACCACAACCTAGTTTAACTTTACAAGTTGGTTACATCCTACTTTGGTTGAATTTTATGTTTGTTTTTCTTCTATAAGTACAATCCTTTTAATAGTTGCATTCAAAGAAAATATTGTAAAGCTTAAAGATTGGGTTAGTTATCTGTTACAATATTTTGTAGTACGTTCTTTCAGTGACTGAATCCACAGCTCCTAATTCTCATCCATTTGTCTTAGCTTCATAATCTGTTCCAATAATTTATGGATGCTGATATGATTTGACCTTTGTTGAATTTGTTTGTACCCGGTCTGTTTTCTCCCCGTAGGCCTTAGTTTTTTTCCCAATCAATGTAGTGCCATTCATTGCAAGATATCATGCACATAAGCATCCATTCATTTATTGCGTGGAGAAATGGAATCATACTAATCCTGTTTGTTCCTTTAATTCACTGCTTTTATTGAACATGATGCTCTTCTCTTTTATATATGTCTTTTTTACATCAATAGGGTCTGCAATACGAGTCAATGCATGTGTTTAACCATTTTTTTCTAATTAGATGTTTTCAAAAGTTACAACTAATGATATCAAAGTTTTGAGATGTTCGACTGCACATGTTCTAGGATGAGATGAAAAGGAACATAGCAAACATTTGATACTTTATTAATGCTTTTTCTTGGTGCTTGTTATGTCATTATGATTAATATCGGAACAGACTAGAGTAACCCAAAATACTCTAAACCGTGATGGTTTTGATCTGAGTCCGACCAGAGTAATGAAATCCCTGCTAATATACTGCTTTAAAATTTTGTTTCGATGATCAGAATCCAAACCTAGGATATCTAACTGATGTGCCACTTCCCAATAATCATAACCAGGCTGGCAGTTCTGGGCTGTTAATATTTGTAATTTTTGACAGGGATGGCGACAATGCATGCAGCTTGTAGTAATTAAAACTAATTGCTGATTCCCTTTTCCATGTTATTTTCACTCCACTCCACTCCAACTTGTGATATGATGAGCTGATATGGGAAAGGGGCATAGTGTTCTTCACTTACATAGTTATGTACGATAGCCACTCTTTTTTATTATATTTACCAAACTGGTGGTCTGGCCAGGGGGAACCGAGCCACTAACTAGATCTATCTGGTTTTGATAATTACGCTCATTATCATTTTGTGATCATGGATAGTATATTGTTTCCCTTGGTTATTTGGACCGAGATCATGTTATTAAGTAGTATTTGCATATGAACTTGCATTTTGTCATGTTATGTGCAAACTTTAGCTTGGTAGTTCATTTATATCGGGTAGCTGTTGGAAATTCATTTGCATGTTGGCATTCTATGATAGCAAGTGCCCATATTTCTGCATTTGTAATATTCTTGTAACCGATGTTTCTTAGGTTGGTACAGGTATCCCTGTAGATGTGCAATTAATGGTCGATGTACTTTTGTGCAGGCTGAGTTCTTAGAATGGGAGGAATACCACTTAACTTGTAATACCTATGAGGATGATCTAGCATATGTCAGGTACTGTGGACGCTTAGCAAATGAGACTAAGGTATGGTTGACTTGATCAAAGTGCTAAGTACTGGTCATATGTCATCTTTGTCTGATAGCCTTTATTTACGTGACAGTGGACTGAAGATTATCTGGCCTGCGACATAACTCAGGCTGAGGTAACCATCCCCAAAAGCCTTTTGCACCTAATAAACTATTGTGCAATGTATATTTATATTATAAGTCCCACAACTCATGCATGACAATTGTTTCCATTGTTTAGTGGCGTAGGGTTAAGGATATAGCTTTAGTTCAAGCACTGAAGATTGCAAGAGTCCCTGGTGGTGTCTACGCACAGGCAGCTTTGGCTGGTTTCAAAGTAAAACCTCCTCTCTTGTTAATTTTAGGTGGAGAGTGTAATGGTAATGGTGTTTAACAATACTATTTTTAAATCAGGATCATATATGGAGCATTCAGTTTGATTTCAATCACTATAAGGATTTTGATGGTGTTTACTTTGAGATTTGGAAGTGGGTTGCTAAGAGAAAGGTTAGATTGCCTCAGTATGCACACCAAGCAATTATGGTGCTCTTTTCTTTTGTCCATTCCTTGCTTGTTAATGACGTATACCTTTTTTTTAATTTCATCTTCTGTTAGATGAATTTTGAAGAAGCTTTGTCGGAAGTGTATAGAGAAGATATATTTCCTGTGCGCAAGAATGATATTAATTATGAGCTTGATAATACTCAACTAAGATTTCGGTCGATGAAAAAAAATGTATGTTCCTCTTCTCGGTTTTACTGCATTGTTTTGCCCTTTGGTGGATATTTTTCAACTCGTCATCCATCCATTTAATTTCTTTTTTGTTCGTGTTGACCAGTATGATGCCCACGTGGCTTGCATTGATGAATCGGTAAGCATGCTTTGCTTTAGATTAATAATAATATATATCCAGCTGGAATATTGTAACGTCCCACCCTTCCCGGGCTGGGCCCGCCTACATCTGGAAGCTCTTTAGGATCTTAGACTGCCCTCACAGACCAACACCAGTCTTTTCTGCGCACTTTGTCGTCCCACCCTTCCGGTGGGCCCGCCTACATCTGGAAGCTCTTTAGGATCTTAGGCGCCTCACGGACCAACACCGAGTCTTTTACGCGCACTTTGTCCTCGCTCATGCGCACCAGGGAATAACTTCCGGTCGGTCACCCATCCCCAAATTGCCCCAGGCCAAGCACGCTTAACCTCAGAGTTCTTTGGAGATGAGCTTCCAGAAAAAAAGTTGCAACTTGTTGGTATGAGTATTCTATTAATCCTATTAAGCCCTGGGCCAGGATGTTACATCCACACCCCGAAGACCCGACGTCCTCGTCGGTCAACCCGAGCCGGGAACCTCCCTCTTGGCCATGTCCGTGCGTCCGGTGCGGCGCATGTACCATGCCGTGTCCTCTTAGGGCCCACGCGCCATGCGCACCATGCCCGCGCAAGCGACCCGCCACGAGCCCCATGAAACCGTGAGGGTCGGCTCGATACCACTTGTAACGTCCCACCCTTCCGGTGGGCCACGCCTACATCTGGAACCAGTCTTTTCTGCGCACTTTGTCCTCACTCATGCGCACCCGGGAATAACTTCCCGGTCGGTCACCCATCCCCAAATTGCCCCAGGCCAAGCACGCTTAACCTCAGAGTTCTTTGGAGATGAGCTTCCAGAAAAAAAGTTGCAACTTGTTGGTATGAGTATTCTATTAATCCTATTAAGCCCTGGGCCAGGATGTTACAAATATGCTGTTCATATTGATGGAACTTCAATGTTTGTAGGTGCCAGAAGATGAAGTTCGTCAGTTAATCAAAGAGGCCGTTATATAAATGGTTAGTTGGTTTATTGCCCTAGCATATAAATGCATCCTGTCTAGTTTACTATGGCGTTGAGTAACATCTTCAAGTTGGGTTTATTTGCTTATGTGGAGGTTAATTTTTATCTTCAGAATCCAACACCACAGATCTATTTGGACTACGCCAAGAAGAAGTTGCAAACATCAATGAATATCGATTTGATTACCAAAAGTACGTATACTCTTCTCAATTACATGATTTACAGATAGTAGGAACAAGATTTCAGATTCTGATTTTTCTTCTATTATTTACTTTGTAGGAGAGGAGGAGAAGACACTGATGGCAGAAGTAGCGGACCAATGCTAACCAAAGCCGCCTGAAAGGATTTTAGCTTTCTTAGTCTGAGAAATATGCCTTTTGTTTGGATTCAGTAACTAGTAATCTGTCCGTGTCTGTTACACTACGGTGACATTTAGTAATCGTCCGCATATTACGCATATCGTGATGAATATAAATTAATTTGAACATTTGCAAGAATATGATTATCTTTTAAAATACTATCGATGCACAGACCATGCATCTTGAAGTTTCTGATAAATGATAATACATATGCTACACAATAATTGACCAAACTTCTAATATTAGATACATGAGTTTCTGATTTGTTGTGACATTGCCACGTTAAGGATACTATTGTTAGGTTAAGGTATGTCGAGGTGTGATGTGAGCATTCCGGAATAACATCACAAATGCTGGATACCACATATCATTTGTCTAGTTGCTAGGAGCACTGTATCTCGTATTCCTATCATAGTGTCGAAACTTGGTTTCGTCAATATAAATTAGGGGTGCAGTCAAGTTGTCAAATACGATGAGTTTAGTGAAAAAAAGGGTTTAGACAGGTTTATACCCTCTCGTGAGGTAATATCATATTCTTGTTTCGGGGATTTGATTCGCAAGTGTCTTTATTGATCTCTTGATCTCGTATATCGCATATTCCTCAAGGGACGCCCCTTACCCCCTTTATATAGCATTGGAGGGTGAGCTTACAAGTCGGAGACCCTATCATATTATATATCGATCTTCTCAATCTTACCAAGTTATGACTATGAGCCGTTACCTTATCTCATCGGCAACGTAACACTCAAGTCATAGCCTGTTTACATAATCATTAGGCGTAACCTATCCCTATCACTAGTCGGACAAGCTAGCCATGAGGATATTTGGTTCCCATAATCTCCACAGTAGCCCCGAGACCTTCGCGAGTTGACGAGATAACTTTGCCTCGAACCAAAATAACGCATAGCCAAATGACTCCTTGGCCGAGTGCTTGTGCCAAGTGGTTCCATCATCTCTGCGAGTCTCCCGAGTGCTTCATCATCCAATAAAAAGACGTGAAGGGCTAAAAAAACATATGAAAAATTCTCAAAAATAAAAATAAATACCTAGGTGCATCTCCTGATGCACCTAATTAGGTGTAGCCCTCGACTATGTGGTTAGTTAAAAAATAAACTAAGCATATAGTCAAGAACTCACATAAACGCTTAGCTCAAGCTAATAGTGCTCATAAAAAAATATATAACACATAACCTGATAATTAAGGCATAGTGTGTAATGAATCTAAGCACTCGGCAAGCTCATGCTTATCCGAGTCAATTTACTCGAGTCATCTCGGAAAAAATAGCTCAATCAACCCTCATGGGTGAATAAACTGAGTTATCAAACTCAACATAAATTTTCGGTTATCGAAAAATATGACCAAAATATTAAATAGTTCTGCCATAATATCGATCTTAATCAAAAAGAGCTCACCAAGATGGCAAAATAGCATTGACATAATTATTTAGTCAAATGCTTTAAGAAACCAAACAGTCCCTGTCATCAGGACAACCATGAAAAACTTAATTGTTAGTCACCTTTCAAATGGCATCGTGCCAACTTCTCATGAAGTTGCGCAAACCGTGGTATGAAAGGATTTTAAAGGTATTGGACAATGAGACACATGCATATTGCCAGAGCAAATCTGCTTAAGTCCATCCACTTAAGTCTCTAAGGACACGCGTCAAGCCACACCTTAGTTGGGCCGTAAGTCTCTCATGGGCTCGGCCCACTCACAGGAGAACTTAGCAAAACTCTAAGTTTTTATCGAAGTATCGAGGTCATCCCCGCCACTTCAACTTCCCAAATTTCCCCTTTCGTGCTCCTGTTCACAGGTTCTTCATAGAAACCCTAAACTCGCGCTCACTCAAATCCATCCATCCAGGAAATCAAGCTTCCACCGCAGCTCATCACTTGCATCCAGCTTCCCACATTTCCTCAAAAAGCCTCATCTTCCGCACTAGCTCCATTCTCTTTCTGATTGCGTCAATGGCGGGAAAGAAAGAAATCCCCTTTGAGCAGTGGGCGACCTCAGATGTGAAGGAATCAACCCTCCAGGAGATGGTGAAGAATGGAGTTCTTTCACCCAAGGAAATCATCGGCTGGCATCCTGCGGCCGATGAAGAATTCCCCCCCAAACACTTGGTGAGATTGTCATCTTCACCTCTTTCTTCTCTTGCGGCTTTGGTCTTCCCACTTCGAGTTCTTCCGTGGTATTCTCGAATACTACGGCCTCCAAATCTATCACTTGAATCCCAACTCTATGCTTCACATTGCAATCTTCATCCATGTCTGTGAAGCTTTTCTCGGTATTCTTCCCCATTTCAACCTTTTCCGTCGCATATTCTATGTCAAGCCCCACCCAAATAAAGATGACCCTTGCGTCGTCGGTGGGGCGAGCTTCAACTTCGCGGGACTCTCCGCGAGAGTTACTTCTCCCTTCCCTTGAAATCCTCCAACAAAGGCGGCACGCGGCGGTTCTATATTTCAAACCCTCAACCCAGTTTGCCCAACTTTGTCGGTCGTCCACCAATCCAAAGAGCTAACTGGAGTGCAATGCCGGAAAACTAGGATTGCGTAGAAGCGAATAAACTCCTGGCCAACATTCTCGAGCTGAAGAAGAAAGGTCTCCAAGGAGAATTAATTACCCGACATTTCATCAAGAACAGACTGGCGCCCATCAAAGAAAGATCCAAGCCAGCATTCGAGTATGAGGGCGAACAGGACCCCAATCGGGAGGACCGCGATTCCCTGAGCTACGAGACTTTGTGCACTCGAATGTACAAAATCTTCTCTTCTGGGATCGTGGTTGAGCGCAGCCACAAGATGCCAGTTCTCCCCTATAGTCTGTACCCTCCTCCTCCTCCTCCGGTAAACCAACTCAACTTCTTCAATTTCTTCGGTTTTTATATCTCTCGATGTATCTCAAAAATCTCCCTTGCGGGAAAATGCCCTTATTATATCTCGGCCATACAAGGTGAATCACGACGACGCGCCAGCTCAAACTACCAAAAAGCCATTCGGTGGCCCCAAAATCCAAACCGAGCCTGATAACCAAAGGGCTGCCAGCAGTGAAGACACCAGCAGGCGAGCGAGCAAGAGGAAATTGGTGATTGACGATTCGGATGATGAGATGCGAGACTCCTCAAGCTGACACAAACCCTCCGAAGCTGTCTGCCAGATCCACTCCAAAAATTCATCAATCAAACAGGTATATCTTATAATCAAAATTGTCTTCTTAAAAACCTTTCCATCTTTATCCCAATCATCTTTATCTTATATCTTGCGGGAAACCCCGGGACATAGATCCTAGTAAAGAAGACGTAGCCTCGACGCCAAGCTGCAGCAGAAGAGACAAAGCACTGCGAGAACAAGGGTTTCAAGGCCCTTCCCAGTGAGAAGACTCCCGTAGAAGAGCCCCTGACTACCAGCCAGGAAACCCCTGCTGAAAACCAGTCGGTCGAGGGAAAGCCCCTGACTGTCGATCAGGATGTCCCGACTGGAAACCAGTCGGACGTGAACCGAGAGGGGACGAGCAGTCAGAGTGCACCGGTTGAGGACTCGGGCGCCTACACTAGTAAGCCTGAAAGTAGCCTTTTGTCTCTTGTCTTCGATGTATCTTTTCTCCTATCTTTATTTGTCTTCCTTAAATCAATCGGCCAATGAGGAGGAGATCCCAGTTACAAGCGTCGAGAGAATTGGATCCCTCCTATCAAAATTGAGTGGCGTGACTCAGAAGGCTTGAAGCAAGGCATTATCTTGAGCAGGGCAAAAGAAAATGAGGAACGAGATATGCTTGTTGACAGCCTCAACGAAGCAACCCGGCTATTAAATGTGAGTATCAATCTTCTCTATCATGACCTCGTGGTTTCTTTCAATTAAGTGATTCTGAACTCGTGTGCAGAGAATATATTGTCGGTCAATGGCCAAGACGGATGCCCTTGAGAAGCTGGTTCCTCATGTAAACTCCCTAGAGAACATTCAACAAGACCTCAAGGCCGCTAGCGAAGAAGCCATGGCTAAGGAAGCCGCCTTGCGAAAAGAAATTGCCATGCTCCGAGATGAAAACCTCGACCTCCGGGGTTCAATTGGAAGTAGGCTTAATCAACTTAATCTTCTTATGCTTCTGTTTGTGATCCGTCTTGATCTTGAGCAAATCTTTTTGTTGCAGAAAACTTGTCAAAAATTGATGCTCTCAAGACCCAGCTGAAGAAATCAAGAGCTGATAAAGCTAAGCTGGAGTCTGACAATGAGCGAATTCATGAAGAATTCGAAGGTGAGTCTTCTAAGATAGCACTCTGCATCTTGCTCAATCTTGGAAATTTATGTGATCACGTGACTCTTGCAGCTTGTAAAATCAAGTCCCAAGCACAGTTTGATGTTTTTGCTGAGCGGGTCCGAAGGGCCGAAAGTGTAAGGGATGACTGCAATATATCTGAGGAGGGTGAGGATGGCAACGGCGTTCTGTTGAGGCGTCTGGAAGATGTTGGTGTTGTTGACTCATGTCTGAAGTATAGCCTCTCGGGCGGATCACCCAGTCGCCCTTAGGTCTCGTTTCCTCTTGTCGGCTTCTTCTCTGCGCCTATTCTCTTCCTCCACAAGCTTGCGCTCTTGCTCAAGCCTGGTTTGTTCTTTTTTTGCAACTCTGCGGGCCATGGCCGAGTCGGTCTCGGCCACCTCAGCCATGAGAATGTTGAAGAACTTTGGCTCGTAGTCTTGTCAAAATCGGAGTCGTTGGCCTCGTCCATGGAGATGTCGTAGAGGTCATCAAAATCTGAAGAGCTGAGGTACTCATTGAGCTCCGTGGATGAGCATGACCCGAGCGGTTGGAGGATGACGGTGACTTCCCTTGAGCCCGGATTGCTTGAGTCTGGATCGTTCCAGTCCGGGTCGTAGCTTGATGACGATGGTTCTCCCGAGTGGATCAATTCCAACTCGGAAGACAGAAGACTGCAATAGATCTGAGCGACGTTTGGTAATTCAAACGACGCCGAGAGGGTTTCTCCTCCCAAGTGGATGGATTCCAACTCGGAAGTCAGAAGGTTGTAGTAGATCTCAGCGTCGTTTGGTAGCCCGAACAGTGCCGAGCGGATTCCCCCTCCCGACTGGTCCGAATCCGAGTCGAGGAGGGAGAGCTTGCCGAATCTTTCGGCGGCGAAGTTGTCGATGCCTGATGAAGATCCCATCGTGCTTGTCGGCGAGATGGAGAAGGAGTCTTGATGCGTTGCCCCTACCTGGCGCGCCAACTGTCCAAACTTGGTTTCATCAATATAAATTGGGGGTGCAGTCAAGTCGCCAAACACGATGGGTTAAGTAGAAAAAAGGGTTTAGACAGGTTCAGGCCCTCTTTTGAGGTAATACCCTACTCCTGTTTCGGGGATTCGATCCGCCGAGTGTCTTTATTGATCTCTTGATCTCGTATATCGCATATCACTCAAGGGACGCCCCTTACCCCCCTTATATAGCCTTGGAGGGTGGGCTTACAAGTCGAAGACCCTATCATATTCTATATCGGTCTCCCCAGTCTTACCAAGTTATGACTATGAGCCGTTACTTTATCTCATCAGCAACGTAACACCCAAGTCATAGCCTATTTACATAATCATTAGGCGTAACCTATCCCTATCACTAGTCGGACAAGCTAGCCATGAGGGTATCCGGTTTCCATAATCTCCACAAATAGTTAGAATATTTTTTTATAAAATCAAACAAACAATAAAATTAGAAGATAGTAAACACTTATTAGCCATAAAGCTTACGTCATTCGTCACCGTACATCCGTAATACTCAAAAGTCTCAAATTACAAGAAACTCTCTACACCAAATTCACACCATCTTCTATCGACTGACCACCAGATCCACCACCTTGAAAATTTGAGAAATTATTTTAGCCTTTCTCAAGCATGTTGCCAGCCTGCGCCCATATCCATATTATCTTCAAGCCCATACTAACAACATCTAATGAGTCTTGCAATCTATGCCTATGGTCATACTGATTAATCTTAAAACATATTAGTTGACATAAACATCTGTCTAATTTGCACCTGCTCACAATCATATCGTCAGTGGGCATCTAAATCATTGTTAACCCTCAGACGACTCATCGATATGGTCGTCCAATCATGAGGTACGTTGGTTTTCTGTCCCACTATTGTATCTTGGCCTTCCACCACAAGCATAATGTACGCCTCGTTCTCCTTGCTGCATCAACAGCCAAAGGTGAGTCCGGCTCATCGTCATCCGTTTCGTTTGCCAGACAATTACTATCAACCACAATGAACTCTACCGCTGCAATAACCTCTTCCGGTGCTTTGCCTTGACCACTCCTGCAAACATTAACCTCTTCCACGACCTCCATAGGAATTTGATCCACCTCTGTGTGGCTTGTCTCATCGGTTCCAAAAACATCTATTTTCTTCTGACCAGTATTGCCAGGCTATACCCTTTCTCTCTTACTTTAGCCACAAACTTTCTCCAACTCCTAGTAGATGCAAGCTCTACTACTCTCCACTGCCATCCATATTGACCTATTACTGGCCACACAACTTTCATGATAAAATTTTCCAATAATGGATCTAGCACGTCGTTTATAACCAATTGTCCTGATGCATTCAGGCTAGTATCAACGAATACATATATGGTTAAATCTACCTCGCTATCACAAATTTGTATAGGAGCATCGCCATAATACACAGGAACGAGCACATCATTTGACATCCTAAAATAACATGCCAAATTGTCTTACTACGTTACTATCCAATAACTTCATCTATAATTACATTATTGCTCTAACATAAACTACCTCAATTTCACTACTTAAATATAACTTCCTTTCAATTTCTACTACTACTATATATTTATTTCTACTTAGTGATCTATTTCTACTTAGTGATCGCTACTTATAAATATCTTCATGTTAATTTATACTAATACTCCATGTTTATTCATAGTTAGTGGTCACTACTTATAAATTAATACATACATTGCTACTTATCTAAAAAATTATGTACTAATCTACTACTAACTTCAACACATTACTAGTATAATATCTGCACTAACATCCAACAATAATTAACAAAAGAAAATTTTTGTCGTACTTACGGATTAGAAATTTATATCTTCAATATCGCTGCTCTCTTCTACATAGTTGCGGATGTTTCCTCCCCACCCGCGTAGGTCTCTAATGGTAGCGGCACGGCGCCTCTCTCCCCTCCGGCCGAGTGCCTCTCTCCTGTGGTGGCGGGCACGACGGCGGCAACTCTTTGTGACACCGACGCTCGGTTGTCCTCCCCCCTCTCTCTGCATATGGTAGATGCGATGGAGAAGATGGGGTTTTAAAGGAGTCGGTCGAACTCCCATTGTTCGATAGGCTCGGCGGGGGAGAGAGGGGCTGTCGAACGCTCATCGTTCGACAGGCTCTGCGGCTGCCAGGCGGTGGGACCTGTCGAACTACCACAGTTCGAGAGGTCCCCTATCAAACACCCACAGTTTGACAGGGTCCAGTCGAACGCCCGCCGTTCGATTTCCCTCCTGTCGATTCCCCCATCGTTCGGCAGGACCCTATTTTGATGAATAAATCCGAGCGGCCACTATTTTTGTGATTTTTTTATTAAAATAATAATATTTCTAAAAAAATCCATGATAGCTGCATCATTCGTTGATTGGGGACAGAAGTTTATTAATTAGACACTGAGCATCTGAATCATGAACTACCTAGGCTTGATTTCAGGTTTTGTTCAGGTGTAACTATACTTTGAGACAGTGGAAGATCTAGAAACGGTCTCCGCCTCGGAGCTAACTAATATAAGACTAAAATAATTCGTTCCGAGCTAACTAATACATGGCTAAAATAATTTGTTATATATAGAACAATGAGACTATAAAATAAAAAAAGAGGCTGACATGGCAAAAGAAGTAGATCACTCACATATGACTTCAACTCTTTATGATTTTGGTACCACACTACCACTTGTGCTGACATCCTCGATAACATTAAAATTTTAAAATGTCAGTTTTTTGAAAAATAAAATAATAAGACGTACCGGTTGTCGCGTGGCAAATTCATCTTTCGGTTTTCTTAAGCCTTGAAAGTGCTTTAGAATTTTTTTATCTTCAATCGATGCAAACAAATCCTGCTAGATATAGCATAACATTCTTTAGTTCCGGTAGTATTACTATTTGATGCATCATTCTTTGCAAAATATCTCTCCGTTCTGGCTGAATCAGTCCAAAAAATGTAGCACAATTTACTAAAATGAGTGAAAAATATGAAATTAATGAAAAACCAAAAATGGAGAGTTGGAGTTTTCACTGTGCTAGCGTTGGAAACTTGGAGCCTTCGAGAATGGAGAGTTGGCGGCAGGCGGCAGCACAGAGCGCGACGCAGCGCTAGGCTGGGGAAGGCGCGGCACAGTGCGAGGAGTGGCCGAGGGGTGCGGGCGTCACGTCGGAGCGTGCGGCGCGGCGCTCGCATGGGGACTAGCCGACTAGGGTGAGGGATAGGGTTTGTGCTTGTGCAAAAAAGATGTTGGGCTAATGGGCTATGCAAAATATATGTTGTGCTGTATATTTAAGGGGCTATTGGGTCATATATATATTTCTCAAGGGGAGGCTATTAGGCCATATATATATTTCTTATCATTTTTATGAAGCAACTGGGCCTCACCCCGGTCTAAAACCCAGATAGATCCGCCCCTGCTTTGAGAGTAGCATAGCACCTCATGAATCAAAGTACATATCCACATTGTTAAGTGTATAACTGGTTGATTAGTAGAACCATTACTACCTGACTATGCAACTATTTCAGACAATTTGTTTACAATAGTTTTAGCTGTAGAAATATCCCCCTATATATATTGGAAACACGAAAATGTACCCTTCGTGCACGTGCGAGATTTTCAGGAAAGCAACTTTTATAATATTGTTATAATTATAAGATTTTGACGTTATTTCGCAGTAGGAAGGCTAGGAGCAAGTGGTCAAATTTGTGCTTCAGAGCTCGAATATCAGGTCGATGTTCAAACGACCCCTTGTCCCTGAATGTGACCAGAGACACATACAAATTGCATTATTTGGATTTGGGCTTGAACGGTTGATGATATATAAATTAGCTCATATATCTATTACTCCGACCATTTTAAAATATGACAACTTCTAACGATCATAATTTACTTAAAAATATAGCAAAATTTTCACATATTCCGTCATTTCTATCGGTCACAACTATCTCACATTTAATTTTTTGATCCGCTTTCCCATTTTAACAATCGTAATCACATCTCATTTAATTTTATTTATTTTCTTAATTTCTAAAAATAAAACATTTTTAATACGGAAGTATGAATTTAGTGTCTATTTATACTTGTAGTAGTGCTACTGTGAGACTGTGAGTTGCTTGCTTCACTGTCTGAAAGAGAAATGCTGGACTACCTACAGTACACATAGCAACCGACAAAGCTGTACCTTGTCCGTGCATGCATGCAACCGACAAGCAGGATGGATGTACTCTACATGCTAGGGGGCACCAACTTGGATGAACTCAATCACAAGGCACCATGTTGGATATGACTCCCTTCGATGATATTTCAAGTGTGCGTGTGGCCTAGGATATCCGAGTGGTCACGGTTTTATGATCATATCAAACCTAGTTGTCGAGGACGATATCGTGGTTGTTGAGGCGAATATATATATATATATATATATATATATATATATATATATATATATATATATATATATATATATATATGTGTGTACTATCTACGTGCGGATGCATTTCAGGTACAGAATGCATCCAGGTCAACCAACCCAATCAATCAGACGCACCACTTCGCATGCGAACCCACCGGCTGATTCGTCGGGACCGACACTAAAGCATCGGATCTCATTAGAACTCTAAAGTTAAGCGTGTTTAGACGAAAGTAGTACTAGGATGGGTGACCTCCTGAGAAGTCCTCCGACGGAGTTGCAACTGATGTTTAGATTAGGTTGCAATCAATATACTAAGTGTGTTGCAACTGGTCAACTACGAGAACCAAGTGTGTTGTAACTGGTCAACTACCAGAGCTGCACGTCAATTGCAACTGGTGTTTAGATGAAGTTGTAACTGGAGTTGCAACTGAGCGGGCAATCGGTGATTAGATGAAGTGGCAACTGGAGTTGCAACTGAGCGGGCAGTCTGGTGTTTAAATGAAGTTACAACTGGAGTTGCGACTGAGCGGGCAATCGGTGATTAGATGAAGTTGCAACTGGAGTTGCAACTGAGCGGGCAGTCGATGATATTGTGTGTCGCAACTGGTGGAGTTGCAACTGGTATTTAGATGAAGTTACAACTAAAGTTGCAACCAATTGCAATTGGGCAGTCGGAGATATTGATGTGTCGTAACTGGTGTAACAAACTGGTGGAGTCGTGGAGTTTGGTGTTTAGATGAAGTTGCAACTGGGTGGTCGGTGATATTGTGGAGTTGCAACCATGTGTCGCAACTGATGTAAGTTCTCTAAAAATAGCGGTGATATTGTGGAGTTGACCCCATGTGTCGCAACTGATATAAATTTTCTAAAAATAGCAAACAACAGTTGCAATTATATGTAAATAAAATTACAACTATACTTCCCGTAAGGTCACACATCTTAAATCTACTTTTGCCCAAACACGCTTAACTTTAGAGTTTTAATGGGGTCCGCTACCTAATGGGATCCGGTGCTTGTGTGATTGGTTCAAGCGCACGTATGAAGATAAGCTTTGGGCGCCCGAAGGATTTTTGTGTGTGCGCGTAGCTCGGTCTGCGTCGCGCCGCGCGTGAGCCTGGTTAGGTTTTTGACGTGTGCGCTGTGTGTGGCCCCTGTGCAACGTAGGTCTGAAATACACCTAGATGTATTTTAGCTATAGCTATATATATATATGGGGTATAGGATGATAACAACCGTTCGGAGAATATATAATTAAGCTAAAGACGTGAGGCACTACGTCAATGTTCTTATGACTGTTTTGGTCGAGATATTTAGAATCAAGTGTGGTCGGTTTTACACTAGCTATAGCGAGATTATTTGTTAGAGATTCGCTTATAAAAGTGATGTGAAATATGATAGATATCCATTGAAATCTAGAATAGCTATAAGATTTTTACTAATAACGTTTGCACGTATGAAGGAGCTATTGTATTTGGAACTTATGTTGTTACGTATTTATATATGTGACGATCTGTCTAAGATATAAAGTGGTCGATATTGTCTTAAAATTACATCGAACTAAAGTTACATACATGTTTGTATGGAACTTCTCCATTCAACTAATCTAGACTTTTTAGATAATATTATTTTACATAATTATATATATATATATATATATACATATATATATAGTTGAGCTACTGTGTGGCGCGCCACACAGCCTCATCCCGTATGGCATGGCCGAATATCTAATTTAAAAACTTAAATTGAAAATCCGAACCGTTCGAATTATTCTACATATTAATATCACCTTATAGACCAAATTTTATATTTTTTTTGAATTTTTTCACTATTTTATCGCATAGGTCAAAGCTGCATTAATCCAACAAGTTCTAGGGTATCTATTTTATTGCATCTTTGACCTATTCGATAAAATAATAAAAAATTTCAAAAAATGTAAAATTTGGTCTACATGGCGATATTAATATGTAGAATAATTTGAACGGTTCGGATTTTCAATTTGAGTTTTCAAATTAGAGCTTCGGCCATACCACAGATGGGTGTGCGGCGCGTCACATAAGCCCAACTCATATATATATATATATATATATATATATATATATATATATATATATGTGTGTCTATACTGTGCACGAGTTAGAATGCACCCAGGCCAACCGACCCAACCAATCTGATTCGTCGGGAGCCACACTAAAGCACCGGATCCCATTAAAACTCTGAAGTTAAGCGTGCTTGGACGAGAGTAGTACTAGGATGGGTGACCTCCTAAAAAGTCCTCCGGCGGAGTTACAACTGGTGTTTAGATTAGGTTGTAATCAACATATCAAGTGTGTTGCAACTAGTCAACTATCAGACCTGCATGCCAGTTGCAACTAGTGTTTAAATAAAGTTGCAATTGGGCGGACAGTTGGTGATATTGGTGTTTCACAACTGGTGGAGTTTGGAGTTTAGATGAAGTTGCAATTGGACGGGCAGTCAGTGATATTGGTGTGTCACAACTGGTGAAGTTATAACTGGTGTTTAGATAAAGTTGCAACTGAAGTTGCAACCAGTTACAATTGGACGGTCGGTGATGTTGATGTGTCACAACTGGTATAACAAACTGGTGAAGTTGCAAACAACTGGTGTAACAAACTGGTGAAGTTGCAACTAATGTTTAGATAAAGTTACAATTTGCGTGTAAATAAAGTTACAACTAGATTTCCCAATAAGTCACCCACTTCCTATGAGATCATCCATCCTAATACTACTCTTTCTCAAACACGCTTAACTTTATTAGAGTTTTAATGTGATCTGTTACCTAGTGAGATCCGGTGGTTGTGTGATTGGTTCAAGCGTGCGCATGAAGATAATATCTTGGGCGAGGAATATGTGTGTCTGTGTCTCGGTTTGGACTCGGTCTGCATCACGCCGTGCCATGACACGACTCGATCACGCGCGCATGGTTGGTCCGTTGGCCCCTGTGCAACGTAGGGTTGAAATACACCTACATACATTTTAGCCCTACTCTATATATATATATATATATATGAAATATCTCCATCGATTTCAGTCGTGTAGATCATTTTCTTTCACGGAGGAGTTATTTTCTTTCACGTTTCTTCTTGTTCCAATTTACCGAGTCACTTGTCTCCATCATTTTCATTCAGATAAGTACGTACTGTACGTACTCCACGAAATGCCGCGTAGGCAGCGCATATACATGCGCTAGACTGATAGTGACGATTAGCTAGGAAACTAAAAGTGCGTTTATAATTAATGCGTGATTGCTGAGAGATATTTCTAATTAATTCAGATGGGAACAATAATGGATTTGGCTTTCAGTGGTGGTGTGTCACAACACTGAAAAAGTATATGCCGGAAAAAGTCTGTTAATTAATCTTTTTCCCAAATTTTGTTAAAGTTCATGAGATCACTGCAGAATTCGAACCATTGGGGGTTCGCCTAGCTCCCCTGTTTCTGCCACTTCTTGCTTTTAGCTTATCCGCTACTTACAAGCAGAAAGTATCAAAATACACGTAAATATGAGAAATATTTTCATTAATTTTTCTAAATATACTCTTACAGTAATGAACCAAGGAAAATTAAGCAGCTTTTTCTGTCAGCTTTGTTCTGTCTGTGCATATACACTACGGGAAATTCAAGGATTGTCGAGTGTAAAAATCTTTGCCGAGAGCGTATCGGGCACTCGGCAAACCACATATTTACCGAGAGGACTCTCGGCAAAAAGAAACACTCGGCAAAGTCTACACTTTACCGAGAGTAAACACTCGGTGAATAAAAACACTCGGCAATCAAGCAAATTTTGCCAAGTGCCTCCGCGAGGCTCTCGGCAAAATCACATTTTTGCCGAATGCCAATAAGAGACACTGGCAAAATTGCAACGGCCGTCACCGAAGCCGTTTGTCAAACGTTTTGCCGAGTGTCAGTCAAAACACTCGGCAAAATGTATCCTTTGCCGAGAGCCAAAGCGTGTCACTCGGCAAAATATGACCTTTGCCGAGTGTCTCGCACAGCACTCGGCAAAGGATACATTTTGCCAAGTATCTTATCCTGGCTCTCGGCACAATTATGAAGATTTTTCCTCATCTACCCTCCAAACTTTTCCTATTATATAAATACCACATGTAATCCCTAATTATAAAATTTGGTAATTTTTTGATTGGTTTTGCTATATTTCTTTGATTTATTGTATTTTTGTGAATTTTTTGGCTAGTCTCAAATTAGAACTGCAAGTGGTTAAAAAGAAATAAAATTAGTGAAAAAATTTTATACATGTTATTTAGACCCTTTTGAGTCATTATGCGGTTAATGACCAGAAATTTCAAAATTTTTATTCACGAAACATGGATAGGAACCTATTGAGCGAATGCTTTTAAAATTGTAAAAATAGCAAACGAAGTTGAAAAATAATAAAAATTATCAGGATGTCATGATATCATACACTGAGACAATGGTAAAAAATCGAGAAGGTTTCGAATATTTTATCAGGTACGACGCTCACAAAACCGAAGATTCTCCGGAGTAGATTATAAGAGTTGAGAAGGATTGGTTAGATTTGGAGAGAAAGTGACAGCCGAATTGTCGTTTGATTTCAAATCTTTTTCCCTAGGCAATAAATAGCATATATGGGTTTATGCAAAAATTTTGTAAATTTTTGAGTCCGTTTGATAATTTTTAAATTATTAGAAGCAAAGAAACTAATAAAATTGTTTGCCGAGAGTAGCTCTCGGCACAAATGTGACACATGGCAAACTGGTTCAAAAAGATCATCATCGCATGCTTTGCCGAGAGCTATACCTAGGCACTCGGCGACATAAGCCTTGCCGAGTGCCATCGATCGGCTCTCGGCAAAGATGGATTTTGCCGAGTGCCCGGATCGACGGCACTCGGCAAAGGCTTATTTCGCCGAGTGCTCGGATCGGTGGCACTCGGCAAAGTTCAGCACACGGCAAATTTTGCTAATATGGTCGCTCCTCTCGGCGCCATTCAGTTTGTGACTTAGCGAAATTACTCGCGCCGCCGCATCCTTCCGTCCCATCTGCGCCACCCAGCCGGCGCGCGCGCCTCCCGGCCGCGCCTCCCCGGCCGACGCCCCGCCCCCGCGACGCCTCCCTCGCCGAGCCGCCGGCGACGCCCGGCGACGCATCCCGGCCGAGCCGCCCGGCCGACTCCCGTCCCCGGCGA
The DNA here is from genome assembly GCA_019925245.2 of Oryza australiensis. Lineage (NCBI taxonomy): Eukaryota > Viridiplantae > Streptophyta > Magnoliopsida > Poales > Poaceae > Oryza > Oryza australiensis. Next base: position 560,446 of record JAIFGZ020000229.1, on the reverse strand, counting down.
CGCCTCCCCCGACCGACACCCCCGCCCGGCCCCGGCCACGCCGCCATGCCTCGGACGCCCCCGCACGACGCCGCCCCCCCCCGACCGCGAACCACCCTCCGCCGGGCGGCCCCCAGGCGCCCCTTGATTGACGGCTCACCCGCTCCGGCCTAGGTATTTTTGTCATATTTTGCATATGTTAAAATTTTTGTGAGATTTTGTTAATAGATTTGAAACATGAGTTTGTTGTTTGCATTAGAAACATTAATCGATATAATACCATGTGCAACATTAGAAACAAATTGATGGCATAAAGAAACAAATTTAGATTTTTATTATAAACAAATCAATGGTAAAAGAAATAATATTTATTTTATGCATGTATATATTTTGAAGATTATTGTATATATGCTCGTATGAATGGAGTCGCATCGTGCAGCCATGCCATCGCTTGTGTGCCGGCCATCGAGCCGTGCTTCTCTATTTTGCGTGCCGTCTTTACCGTAGTTTGTCCGTGTATAACGTAACCTTAGGCGTCTCCCATTCGAAAGAGATATGGATGAAAATATACGTCTTCTTGCATATCTTTAACCGTATCTTTTCGAATTGTCCACGTTTTTGACAGCCCAAGAATGTGTAGATGAGTTTAGTTTCGATGGTCTAGTATTCAGTCCGACTCGAATTTCGGTAGTATCTCCGGTTGTTCTCCGGATACACAATCTCCTGTCGGGACGTGTATTTGGAGAACGGCGAGGAGTCTTGCCGAAATTGTCTCGGAGCGGAGTACTAGAGCATGGGAAGTAAACTCATCTACACATCCTCGGGTGGGATTAGGACCTATCTCGTACCTCTATTAGTCATTAAAGGCACTCGGTAGATGGAAATAATATTTATATGATTATTTGATATGATAGAGGATGGATGACCGTGAGTGGATGTATACGGGCCGCTCAAGTCACGGTCGTTGACCGATGAATGGATCGAGAAGACCGATGTTTTCTTGGAACTTGCATTTGCCAAGGTTAAAGGAGCACGTACCACATGGTGTCCCCGTAGCAAATGTGGTAACATGAAGCGACAAACAAAAGAGATCATGGGCAAACACCTTTGCAAGAATGGTTTTACAGCTGATTATACCCGGTGGACGTTCCATGGTGAAGCCTACCGTGAGAGAGACGAGGTCGTCCGACAACGCATCGAGGAGTTTGATTCGATGCCGGGGTAGGAGACATGTTAAATGACTATGAAGAAGCACACTTCGATGAAGGATGTAGGGAGGAGGAGCCAGAGCCTACCGCAAAGGCGTATTACGACATGTTGTCTGCGGCACAACAACCCCTTCATGGACATACAAAAGTTTCTCAACTGGATGTCATTGCACGGCTAATGGCGGTAAAGTCCCGTTTAGTGGAGTAGAGAGGCCTTTGATGTTATGTTGACAGGTTGTTGGGAGCACGCTTCGAAAGGTCACCTTACGCCAAAGAGCATGTATGAGGCACAAAAACTCCTTCGTGCACTTAAGATGCCATATGAGCGAGATACATGCTTGTCCGAACGGATGTATCCTATTTAGGAAAGAGCATACGGAAGCAAAATACTGTGCAAAGTGTGGATCCTCTAGGTTCGTAGAGGTAGACTCTGGTGATGGGCATAAGAGGCAGCTCGCTATCCCCATGAAGATCTTACGGTACCTTCCGTTCATACCGAGGATCCAACGGCTTTACATGACCAAGGAATCCGCGAAAGAGATGACATGGCACAAGCTCGGACGTCGATACAATCCTGAGAAGCTTGTACATCTTTCCGATGGTGAAGCTTGGAGAAGGTTTGATGTGATTCATTCTGGGAAAGCTCTAGAGGCTCGTAATGTACGGGTTGCATTGGCAACGGATGGGTTCAACCCTTATGGAATGGTGGCTGCCCCATACACATGTTGGCCCATGTTATTCCCCTCAATCTCCCCCCCCCCGGCGTCATCTTTCAACGATCGAATATATTCTTGTCGTTGATAATTCCTGGACATCCGGGGAAGAATATGAGTGTGTACATGGAGCCTTTGATTGATGATTTGGTCCGTACTTAGGAGGAAGGGGTATGGACATATGACCGAACTACAAAGACAAACTTCAAAATGCATATTTGGTACCATAACTCCCTACATGACTTGCCGGCATATGGGTTATTCTGCGGATGGTGTGTTCACAGGAAGTTTCCATGTCCGGTATGCAAGGTAGCTCTGAAGTTCATCTGGTTGGTGAAGGGTGGTAAATATTCTTCTTTTGACAAACATTGACAATTCCTCCCTCTTGACCATCCATTCAGGCGGGACATCAAGAACTTTACAAAAGATGTAATAATTACCGAGGCTGCACCACAGATGATGACAAGTGCCGAGGTTCGTGCTCAGTTAGAAGCTCTTAAGATCAATGAAGAAGACGGTTGTTTTCTGGGATATGGTGAGCAACATGCCTGGACTCAAAAATCTGCCTTATGGAGGCTCCCATATTTTCAAGATCTCCTTCTTCCACATAACATTGATGTGATGCACACCAAAAAGAATGTCGCCGAGGCACTTTTTTGTACAATCATGGACATTCCTGATAAGACAAAAGACAACGTAAAAGCTCGAGTGGATCAAACTATGTTATGCAATGGACCAAAGCTAGACATGGCGCCTCCCAGAGGTGGCAAGTTATGGAGAAAGCCTAAGGCCGATTTTGTTCTGATGAGGGCCCAAAGGAGGGAAGTACTCGAATGGTTCCAAACGTTGATGTTCCCTGATGGGTATGCAGCCAATTTAAAGAGGGGAGTGAACTTATCTACCATGCGAATCAACGGGCTCAAGAGTCATTACTACCACATATGGATTGAGCGGCTTCTCCCGGTGATGGTTCGTGGCTATGTCCCTGAGCATGTCTGGCTAGTCCTTGCAGAGTTGAGCAATTTCTTTCGTCAGCTGTGTGCTAAGGAGTTATCTCTGATTATGATTGACGAAATGGAAAGAATGGCACCTGTGTTGCTATGTAAGTTAGAGAAGATCTTTCCTCCTAGCTTCTTCAATCCGATGCAGCATTTGATTCTGCATCTCCCACACGAGTGCCGAATGGGGGCCTGCAGGCCGTTGGTGCTATGTAATTGAGAGATGTTTGAAGGTTATTAGAACGAAATGTAAAAATAAATGCAAGATTGAAGCTTCCATTGCGAGGCATACATTCGGAGGAGGTTTCAAATTTCACATCAAAATACTATGCCGACAACCTTCCTAGCGTGCATAATCCACCTCCTCGTTACAATGCTGGCGAAGATGAATTGAACCTCGTCTTTTCCGAGGCCAACTTGGAACCGCTAGTGAAGCGACCAACAAGAGATTGAATCATCATGAGTGGCGTAACATCATGCTATACGTGTTGACCAACCTCGATGAAGTGGAGCCGTACATGCGGTAAGTTCTCAAGAAATTTGTTATCAATTAGTCACTATTCTCATTGTTCAACCCTCTTGTTCCTCCCTCTTCTATGGAAGAATAGAAGAAATATATGAACTCGACTTTCATGGTTGTAGACCTCTTAATCCTGTCATATTCAAATGTCATTGGTTTGATCCTGCTCAAGTGAGACAGACTCCTAATCTTGGCCTAGTCGAAATTCGACAGTCAACCATCCTAGCAGGAGACGATGTATATATCGTTGCTCAACAGGCGACACAAGTTTATTATCTGTCATATCCGTGCCAAACCAATGACCATCTTCAGGGTTGGAATGTTGTGTACAAGGTAGCGCCACACGGTAAACTACTTGTACCAAACAATGAAGACTACAACATGGACCCAAACACATATGATGGAGAGTTCTTTTAAGAAGATGGGCTACAAGGAAGTTTTGAGATAGACTTAACCGAAGCGATGGGGTTGGATGTAGACAATGAAATGGTTGTTGATTAGGACGCTGGAGAAGAGGTTCGTAATGTGAAGAACTTAGAATTGCTTCAGTAGTTACATTTAGGAAATGAGAGGGACGACAACATTCCTCCTGCCGAGGAGGAACCTAATGATTATATCGACATGGGTGATAGTGATGATGACAATTATGATCCAGCTAATCCTGACCATGATGATTATTTCTAATACATGTATGCACTGCGTTAACTATGTTCTCTTTATCTATTTATTTTGCATCTCTCTTTGTATTTTTGTATATATGTACTGATTGGTTTACTTTTTCTACGTGCAGGTGATTCAACAAAGATGGTGGGTGGTTTGAGGAAGTGCGCGTTGGTGTTCAGAAGAGCCAAAGATGTCATTCGAGGGGCCGATGCAGCTGAGGGGTCTGGTAGGAGTCGCGGCAGGGGTCGCCGCAAGGTTTGTGCTGGCAGGGGTCGAGCGAGGATACCCTTCCCTGTACCATCCTCTAGTGACGACGAGCAGGAGGAGCGGGTGGAGGAGGAGCAGGCGGAGCAGGAGGAGGAGGAGGCTGAGGGGTCTAGTAGCTCTAGTGAGGAGGAGGAGGAGCAGGAGGTCGGGGTCCGGCTCTGGGCCGGGGGTTCCGCTTCCGCAGGGGTCCGCCTCGACTGTTTGGTTGCGAGGTCCCTCGACCCTCCCACGGCGACCGATACCTTTCGAGAGATGCCTGCTGATTCAGCCTGAAGGGACTCGGTAAGTAACCTTGGATGTTGTCAATACTTTTTCATTTGATTTGTTAAAAATTACAATTAAAACTAATAATTCATTGCATTTTCACTTGTCAGGTGTTGGACTGTGATCAGAGGAGGTGATAACAAACGCCAAGTCAATGACATCCTGGGTCTTCTGTGCAGAGTACACTTTCCTGGCCTTGTTCAGTACGCCGGAAGGTCAGAGCCTGTCTACATGTTTGACCACTACGTCGCCGTCCCCGATTTTCCTGATCGAGATGGAAGGATCTTCAACAACAGGGCGGAGCGGGTGAAGGCCGAGTTGTGGGTAAGTCTTCTGTCAAACCACGTCCCTCAATACATCACATTCATTGCACATTATTGAAACAATGGCTCAATACATCATGTGTTTATGCAGGAATTTTTAGATGCTAGACAGGATACGAGGCAAGAACGGCTGCGGTGGCGACAAATCCTGTCGCAAACTCATGACCGACATGCATTACGAGGCGCGCATCCAGGACATCATTGCATACAACGCTGCATACAACAACCTGAAGGTCACCAAAACCGAAGCAAGAACCATGACTCTGACAAAGGAACAATACATGCTGGTAAATATAACAGCGGATTTTTGAACGATTAAATACATTTGATTTGATCTAGGTATATCTCTTATACTTGATGACGTGTAGGTGCTGTTTGGTGGTGCGGCCAGCTTATTGATTGTTGGGAGCGCATGGTGGATAGGTGGTGCGCTGCCGAGTGGCAGGAGACACACTCCGCTTGCCGGGAGCGGCGTTTGATGATGCCAGGTGCACCACACCACCAAGGCAGCCTTAGCCTCAACCAGTATGCAGCTAGATGGATACGTGAATTCTATTTTTCATTTCAACGACCAATGCTCAATAGTTCTTAACCATACTATTGTTTTATTCGCAATCGGCGTCGCATGATGGGCAACCTATCTCCCAGCTCAAGGCATGGGCTTTGGCCCACAAGGGCAATGCGACATCCGACGTCGACTACAACCCAGAGACGGGCCCTCGGCGTACACCAATGCGACCGTCCACAGCCGCCTCAGTCAGTACACCACGATGGCAAGGGAGCTCCATGGGGAGGATTTCGATCCTACTACCCAGGATATTGATGGAGAAGTCGTCATGAGGGTGGGAGGAGGCAAGAAGCATGGGCGGTACCGGATTGGCGACAACCTCCTCGACACACCCAAGACACCCACTCGTCCCGCCTTCGAGCAAGGAGCACGAGCGAAAGCCCGGCCATACGCACATGGCCGACCGCCCACGACCAAAGTGCAGCACCTCCGGTTAGAAAATTCTTTTTCCTCAATTCATTAATATTTACTGATTGTTTGCTTCACTTTGTAAAATTGAAATGGAATATTGTAGGACGAGTTGGAAGAGGAGAAAAGGAAACGGTGGGAGATTGAGATGAGGATGACTGAGATGTACAGCTACGTGCAATCAATCAGTCAAAACATGAGTCTTCCTGTCGTACCGCCACCACAGCCTGTGGTATTCACTCCTCCACATCCTTTTGTAGGCACTCCGGTGAGTCACTTAACCTCGCATTTAATTTTCTTATTTGTGAATGTTACTATCTTGACAACCTATACTATTCTATTTTTCTTTTGTGCAGTCTTAGTCGGCGGCATCAAATAACCCCCCCAATAATGACCACGACGGTTGGGCGCCGTGGCCATCTCGGTAAATTTCTTTTGAACAATTGTAATTCTGGACTATCTACTGTGAACTACTATATTTTCTTCGAATTTCGTTTGCGAATTGTGCTCTACGTACTGTGAACTACTGTGTTTATGTTTTATGGATTGTGACTGTGACTACGATGGTGAATTATATGTCTTGTGGATTGTGAATTATGGCTAAGCTGTTGTGATTGTGGTTGTCGATGTGGTTATACTGATTGGGGATGTAGAATGATGCTTATGGGGTTGTGGAATGATTGGGGTTGTGAATGTGATATATATTTTGAAAATTTATGAAATATGCGATTGAACAAATAAAAGAGGGTTAAAATTTTCACTTTGCCGAGTGCAACACTCGGCAAAGAGGGCCTTCGCCGAGTGCAATGGCCAAAACACTCGGCAAAGAGGGCAACCTGGGGATTCTGGCAACCCTCTTTACCGAGTGCCCAAACTTCACCGAGAGCTGTGACAAAGCACTCGGCGAAGTTTTCAATTTCGTCGAGAGCTTTTGCAAAAACACTCGGCGAAGTATAGATTTTCGCCGAGTGTTTTCTTCCCAAGCTCTCGGCAAAATTGAAAACTTCGCCGAGTGTTTTTCCGGCACTCGGCAAACTTGTTCGTCACCGTATACCCAACCTAACGTGTATTTTTTTTGCCGAGTGTCGAAGTGACACTCGGTGAAGATTTCGCCGAGTGTCCGATGGAAAACTCTCGGCAAAGAGCTCTTTGCCGATTCAAAATTCATCGTGTGATCTATGCCGAGTGCAACACTCGGCGAAATTTTCGCCGAGTGTCCCAGTCATTTGGCAAAAAGAGATTTCCCGTAGTAATAGGAATCGCGACTACAACGATTAATTACTGTGGATTAAAAACCCATGACGTCTAGAGCTCCTAATCCCAAAATAACTTGATTAAAAATTAAGACATGACACTCATTCTGCTTAATTTATGTTTTACTTGTTACAAAGGGGATTACATTACCCAACACCATACATAGTACTCATGTACAAACGCCCAGCGAGCCCACTCGCATAACCTCACAACCGATTGCATGCATGTAAGGATGAAAGAGGGCTGACCACTAACTCTTTAACCCAACCCATGTACTACCTTTATCTTAAAATAAATTAATTTAATACAAAATATAACATATCTTAACACTATAAAATATAAATTATACAGATATACTAAAATATATCATATTACATATTAAATTAATTTATTTAATTTATTTTAGGAGGAAGAGAGTAATAAATAACCAATCTTCGTGAGTTAGTGCACTAGCCTTCTTAACATCCCTAATTACATCGTGGCCACACAAGCATGTACACGATCTCTCCTGCCTCAGGCGCACGAGATGTGTGCCTCCTCGCTGACATGGATCGCCTTCGTCGACGACGGCACGCACTGCGCCGCCGCCGTCGCCGGAGAAGAGGACGACTTCTGCTGCTTGATGACGGCGGCCCTCTTGCAGGCGGCCATGACGAGCGGCTGGTCGGCGCCTAGGGGGACGACGGGGAGGTTGTCGCAGTTGCAGATCTCGATCATGAAGCCATCGGGGTCGTGGAAGAAGATCTGGTCCACATAGATGCCACCTTCCTCCACACATCGTTGTATGTAAGTGATGCCCAGCTCCTTCAGCCGCCGCTCCACTGCCACCATGCTCTCACACTGCAAACGAGACCAGCTACACATGTCAAGGCTAGCTCATGATCCAACATGGCATATGTAAATTTGTAGAGTAATTGTTCTTTCGGAGATACTATATTTTCTACTATAAAATTTGAAAATTTGATATCCCTTACAAAAAATTTTATACTAGCAATTTAGTGTCTCTTGATACTTCTTAAAACTGTAAAATTTCTCAAATTTGTAAAAGAAATTGCTTTATATATATAGCATTTCGTTTGGTGTAGAGAACTTGTAATAAATAATGGATACAACGGCTAGAAATATTGTCATCCCATTATATATCTTAAATAAAGGGTCTAGATTTAAGATGTCTGAAATTTTTAAAAATGAAAGAGAGAACGTAGACGTAGAGATACCTCAATACCTCTTTAATTAGGAATCGAAAACTTCAAAAAATAACTTCATAATTATCTGTTGTACGTACGTGTAAGTTTCTTCTCGAGTTGTAAATTAGCTATATATGTGCTTATGCATCGAGACAAAAAAAACTTTTCATGTAATATGATGTGTGTCGTCGTTATCGTCGTCGGCGCCTGTCTGCCACCTTCATATTCGTATGTGCTATGAGTCAGCAACGTACTGTCAGGTTTATGATAAGATGACACAGTCACACGCACACAAGTTGTCTGTGATAATATCTCCTTAACTAATTGCCAAGCGATCATATGCATGCATCCACAACAATCAGATGCAGCATCAGCTTGTCCGTAGCATAATCGATCACTATTTCATGTACAGATCTTAGATCAGAGACAGAGACAGGCAGGCACAGAGACAAGAGGCAGAGAATACTAGGTCTTTTGCAGATTAATGTTTTGACATGTGAAAGCTACAATGAAATGAACAACAATAATTCAGTGCGAAAAAGAGATGCAACTTGTCCTGCTAGATCCATGCAATGCATCTCTGATCTATGTAAGTTGGCTAGAGATTAATCACAGTAATCATCAAATAACAAATCTGCTTTATCATATAGCTAATTAACAAAACTATATATATATGCAGTTTGGTGCCAGGAACAGAGGAGGCTGGTTGGTCTCTTTCCATGGCCCCCCCATTGTAGCATTGAGGTTGTCATATTTGAGAGGTTAATTTGGGACCAAACTATATATGTACGAGAGCATGCAACACATGAATGCATGTGATAAGTTGCGATAAAAAGGCTTTGGAAAGGGAGATTAGTGGAAAGGCAAGGTGTGTATTCCAAATGAGAATGGACGATGGGGATGACCTAACTAACAGCTGTGCGATCTATAGCTAGAGGGCAAAATGCCAAGTGAGATAGGACATGCAAATGTGTGCAATGTGGTCCTTTTCTAGAGAGTTCTAATCTTGAAATCAGAATTGAGATGATTTCAGGGTTTAAATTTGATATAGAAAGTTCGGATCGGTACGATTCCCTGTATAAAAATTAAAAAGACGTATTAAGACAGTTTAGATATGAGAATATATTCATGATCTAAGTAATTATCTATTTTCTTACTCATGATCTACCAATTGATATAACCCATCGTAAAAAAATATTATAAACGTACGACATACAACACGTAATTATCGTATGTCTATATTTGGTATGGAACATTTAAAGACTCACTACAGGTTCAAATTGTCACTAGAATTTCGTAAAACCGTGCACGACGGATTGGCCTACCGCCAGCTAGACATCTATTGGGCATCTGTCAATATCTGGTAGGGTTCAGTAGTACACGTAGCATTTTATTTACTTCAACTGCTTCACGCGGCCAAACAGAAGATGGGGCCATTTATTCAGGCACCTATTTCAAGGATAAAAAGTCCAATTTTACTTGTTCTTACCGTCTCAGCATGCTTATCTTTTTATCAGATATTTTTTCCGTAGCACATTCTTTTTCTTTGTTTACCTCCAACTAATCTTTCCAACAAAAGTCATTATTTTTATCACCAACTAATCTGTCCTAACGGAGGAAAATCGAAATTTTTTTTTGGAGAATGGACAATCCTAATAATTACTATGGGTCTTTGCTAGCTCCAATGTGAAAGAGGGGAGTAATAACGATGCATTCATTTTAGTAAGACTATAAATATCACTGTAAATATATGTCTATTGGATGTTTCGAAGGGAAATGGTAGAAGTAGCCGTGGAGATATGATGAACAGACAAAAGTCCCCGGCAACCTTGGCAGGCCATAACATTATTAATTAGTGTCCTATGTTGTTAATTAGCCGTTGATGACTGGTGTGACGTTCCATTTATATGTACTACTCGTCCATATATATTATATATATATATATATGCTCTAAAATATTTATGTGTATGGGGCCGTGTTGCTGACGTTGACACGGATGCTAACACATGTGCCAACAAAATAGAGACGTGTAGAACAGGTAATTAATTAGATTAACTTTGCTACGACACGAAAAGAAAGAGATGTGTCGATCCAAAATCCAACAAGGCGTCGATCGGCAGTGCATACTCTGTTCGGGTCAGTTAACCAAATGGAAATATCTCTCTTGAGAATTTTTTTTCCCAAGCTCATGTGCATATATGTTCGTTGATGAAGGTGAATGGGATGTGTTTTAGTATTTGTAGAGTAATGATCCGTATCTCGTATACCAAACGTACCTGAAAGGAGATGTGGTTATCCTTAGGGTTTATCTCTGTTTTCTCCGGCAGGCTATCGGGTTCTTCTGCCTGGAGCAGATGGATGCCGATCCCATAGTTGAACAGCCTGCCAATTCAATAATAATTGAATGATATATAGTTACTATTGAGTTGCATGCATGGATCAGAACTCGAAATCGAAAGAATAAAAATTATGTATGCAATCACCATGCGCCGTCGAAGTCGAAGGATCCGGGGCGGCGGACGGGGATGAAGCCGAGCACGTCGGTGTAGAAGGTGAGCGACTCCTGCAACGACCTGCACACGATGCTGATGTGGTTCAGCGACGCCAGCGGCAGCCCGCTGCCGCCCCTCGCCGCCGCCGCCGCCGCCGCCGTGTTCACCATCGCCGCCGGCCGACTATATCGATCTCCTGCTCTCTCACGTACGCTCTGATCTCGATTGATTCCAACCAAGGTCCGGCGAAGAGATGACCGAACAGATCGAGATCGATCGAGCTAGCAATTAAGTAGACCTGATCGAGCGCGATTGGTAGCTAGCTAATTAAGCTAAGCTTATTAAGTGGCGGATGAACTGATGAGCCAGTGATGCGATGATCAGTGAGGAGAAGGATATGGAAGACGGGGAGCGGGTTCCAGGGATTAAATAGGGATCACGAGTTCGGTGCCAGTTGACACGTGGGATCCACGTCATCGTCCTGCTCCGCAAGCATGGCAGTCTACTACCTAGCTAGCGGTAGTGGATGGCTAGCTAGCTACCTACCTCCAAAGTAATAATTAAACACTTCTGTACTCCGTATTGTCTACGAGGATCCAATCCATCATAATAATAGTGTCGCCAAAGATGAACAAATGGATTCCATGATCACATGCGGGTGAAAACGAACAGTAGAGAGCTAGCTAAGCTCATCTGTCCAATTGAAATCAATCACGTAAAAAACAATGTTCCCCTCCTTTAAAACAAATAAATTTTATGATCCTGTTTAAAATAATTGATCTAAAACAATTCTAAAGAAATTAGTAAAACACTTCTATAAGAAGTGCTATTAATTTGTGTAAAATTTCAACGTGGTGTGAAGAACCCTCGACCCCTCTCATTTGGTCAAATACAAATAATTGACATATCAACATAATAATAATAATTTATAGATAAAATTTATATATATATATTTAACAAATTAAATATCCATGTTGGAAAATAACTTCGATGGAAAAACTTTAAAATTAAATTTTAAAATTAAATTTAAAAATTTAAAGTTTGATAGTAGCTAATGCTATACGAAGAAAACGAGGAGACCCTTGATCAGTGGATATATAATTAATGGATGGGTGGATCATTAGTAGGGACGTTGATTCGAGCAAACAGGAAGAAGGTAACCGCTAGGTAGCAAGATGCTTCCAGACGTTACGAGATGGATCACCGGAAGAGAAAGCTGTCACGGCTGGCTAGCTAGCTCATCATCACTGTATAATTTGTCTATTATTGTTGGATCACATATGGACAAGTACTGTCGGCGTGTGTTTGTTCCTCTCTCGCTGCGGCCGCGAAGTCCGGAATTTGGATTCAATTTCTTTTCCTTTGAGAAGGAGATAACTCTAGGGAATTAACGAGATGCTGAAGCTTTAGTTTTTCAAACGACTCATCGAAAAAAATATACATTACTAAGGAAACCTCATCACCGTCGAACCGATAATGGTAAAATATATCATTGATGATCTACTTGGTAAATATCAATGATTATTCACCGTAAACTAGTAGAAAACAGGGTGAATCATCCCTTTAACAACCACACTACAAAATTTCCCCTCCCTCCTTTCTCTTCCCTTTGTCTCTACTTTCTCTCCTTCGCCTCCTCCCTCCCAAACATCGATCTCTCTTCCTCCACCACCTACTCCCTCATCACACCACCTCCCTTGATCACCATGGCCTCCTCGCTGATGTATCCGATCGCTCGGAGGAAGAGCAAGGGGCTAGTACTAGGATGAGAGAAGGATGTGGCTGGCAAGCCTTTGCTGGTGGCGATACAATGCTGGTAAGGTAGAGAACGATGGTGTGTGGGGGTCGGCAAGGGAAGGAGAGGACGTAGGTTGTGCTTACATTTGTGCACGAATCAAAAGGTAGTCCAAGTCATCCAAAATAATTGATAGTTAGCGAAAAAACATATGGTTGACAAACAGCTAGCCCTTAGAAAGAGGTATTGTAAACTTGTAGTTTTTAGATGCGGCTAAGCAATTGTCATACATTACAGGTGAAGACATGTAAATGATAAAGGACAATAGATTGGATCGAGTACACTAGATAAGAGGATGGCTAGGTTAGAAAGAGGGGGAGGAATGGAAGCTTTACGCCTTACTTAGGGACACAAAAGTTGATGTTTGCTTAAACATTAAGGAAACAAAGGAAAGAAAAAAAAGGCTTGCCTTTAGGTCATGAACAATGGAAGCCACTTCAGGAGTGGTCTTAGAGAGAAAGTGCGTGCTAGATACTCCTAGGGGGTACTAGTCTTACCGTGAATGCTAGCTTCACTTGGACCCCCATATAATATTTTATATATTTCTATTTCATTTTTTATTTAAGTTATTGCATAGTTTTATAATTTGTTTTAGACGGAATTTTAGAAAACAAACTTTAGATGATAAATTAAAAATGCATAACACCCCACCCCCTTCGATTTCAAATCCATTTTCTTCCCTTACCACCCTCTGGACCAAATACCATCATTGACGCTTCCTCTTTGTCTCCGGCCGCTACTCTTTTCTTCATCCTCAAGCGTCACCACCGTCACTGCTTCCTCCTAGTCGTCGGCTGGCGCTCTTTCCTTCACCCTCGTGCATCGCGTGCCATCGTCGGAATCCCTGTTGTCCCTCTGATCCCCACCCTCGTGTGCTGAGCGCTGTTGCTTGATAAGGGAGGAGCTCAGCAGAGCGATGCTCGAGGCTAGGGAAGGAGCTTGTCACTATGTCCCCTTCTCTTCTCCTCCTTCGTCGGCAGCCACCTTGCTCCCTAGTGAAGCGGATCGAGGCAGCATGGGCTAGCACATATCAAGGCAGCTCCGGAGGTTGGGTGGGGCGGCGTGAGTAGATCCAGCGATGAGGACCAGTTAGGCGAGGGGTGGTGGCGCAGATCAGGCAGACTAAGTGACAACCTCAATGATGGTGGCTGTAGGCCCCTTGTTCTCTCCAACATGCCACAATCGTTCTCTCTGTCAGACTACTGCCCGTCCCTGCTCCAGATTTGGGCCACACCTTCTATTTTCCCCTTTCTCTCTCCATGAATCACTCTCTCTCCCGCAAGCCATCCATGTCCTCTGTAGATCACTCTAACACCTACGAGGCCACTTGTTTTCTTCCTTCTCTCCTCCACCCTGGCTTAGATCAAACGTGGACCCTTGAGAGAACTCGCTAGAGTGGAGTATTGTGCATGCCTTTACGATGTTCACAATGCAAGGTACTCCTCGCCATGTCCTCACTGTCCATGTAACCAAAAACTAAATAGAGCCATCCTTCTTCACAACCCCACCATTCTGCTATCGAGCCCATAAAATTTTGACTTTGCAACCCTTCAGCCCCTATTATATATCAATTATGGTTGTGGTTAGATCTTTCAAGGATAGGACCCTATTTCTTGAAAAATGTTTCATAGAAGTCCTCTGACCAACATGTTGGTGAAATAACATGAACATGGTATCTTCTTTTCCTTTCCTCGTCAATCTATTCATGTGGTCTTGCTCGAGGCAAGATAAAGAACGACGACGGGCGACCTTTGCCCTCATATGCTCTACCACTCTTGCCAACCTCACCAAGCGGCTCACCACCGCCTCTTCCAACACAGCCTCCCTCCCTCTCTCTCTATGGTGCAGCTCTCCCCTCCACCTTCGCAACTCTTCTCCTCCATCTTCTTTCCCACCACTTGAAACTGGTGGCCTCATCTCTATCTAGAACGCAAATTGAAAGGACAACGCGGACGGAAGGGAAGCAACTTGATGGTAGATAGAGCGAACACCTCGATGGATCTGGTCATGGATCAAGCGACGAGCTCAACAGTGTATCCCCTCTTCTCTCATCCTCCATCGCCATGCTCATTCTCTTCCCCAGTCCTAATCGTCGCTTTATTCTGGTCACCGCGACTCAGAAGAGAGAAGGGACTACCGACACTCAGGGGGACCACCACGTCACGAGGGTGTAAGTTCAAGTGCCTTAATTTGGTTTTGGTGATTAATGAAAAATATAATTATATGAGACATGTTTTTATGAGACTTTCTTTGACTAGTCTCATTTGGATATGAAAATAAAAATGGTGAGAGTTATCAACTAGTTTTTTCTCGATAATGAGATGTGAAAAATATGCATTCTTTGGTGATGGACCTTAATCATGACAAGAATGAAACACATGGAGATCAAGCGATAGTATCACTTCTTATCTCCTACTTTTTTGGTAGGTTCATATATATTATTTCTATGTTATCGATACATAAGTGTGAGACTAATGTTTTCTTGAGCCTTATCTTATTTAGTCTCTTTTACAATGATAAAATAAAAATCATGAAGGTATGTGTTTATGTATGTCTTTATCATTGATACATGTCTTCTCCATGTATATAGGATAAATCCTCATTGGTTCTTCTCTACTTATGCATACACTTGTCTCTCTTGTATATTCCTTTGTATGCATAAAGTTAAGGGGAGCAAATCATATACATTTATTGTGCATGTTCTAAATACATGTTGTTCACCTATTCTTTATATTGGATCTTTGCACTTGAGCTCAGATGTAAGTATATGATAGTTGTGGTGTTAATGAATACTCAATATACATATTCATATCTTTCATATGCAACCGGTTAGTCATCAATTGAAGGATAACAACCAATTTGTTAGGACTAATGTTTTCCTTTGAGTTGTGCATAAAAGAATAGATCCTACCGTGATGAGGCTAATGAATGGCACCATGAGTTGATGGTCATCAAGCCAAGAGCATCATCATCTTAACAAAGGTTGGTCAAGACCTCAACATAAAAATGGTTCAACCAGATAGTCACAAGTGTTGATCAAAGCTCATGTTTTGACCCCGAATTTGATGACACAAGGCAAAGGTATAAGGAAACTAAGAATGTCTTTTCTTAGTATTTTACCGATCTTGGAGTTTGGAGTAAAGACCGAGTTATTAGATAGGCGTCGCACTATTAAAAGGGGTCAATGACTATTGGCTTGATTTGAACCATGTGCAAATCGCTCAATCTCAAATGCATGATCTCTTTCCCTAGGCATGCACTTGAAGGTTTAGGTCTAGTTGTAGTGAGAAATCTGGGTTGGATCTTGATCCTTTTGAGACTCAACTAGAGCCTTTGACATCATGTGGTGAGAGTTGGTTAGATGTGTATCATGCATGGCTTTTATATCGTTCCCACCTATAATTCTCGTTGAGTTGGTTTTGTGGACAAAGAGAGAAATGAACATGTCTAGGGGTGTCTAGCCAAGTGTGGAGAGTTTTCTCAAATCCAAAGCAAAGAGAGAAGTGGGCATATCCAATAGGAGTGAGTGGCCTCTTGCGAGTTTGTCCGGTGGAGCACCCTTTGGATTTTGAACCTTTTCTCCTTGAGAAAAGCTATGATTATAGAAAGTTTTGTTCATGGGTTGGATGGACCTTTTAACACGCTTTTCATAGAGTTTAAAAACGTCAAAATATGACACATGAGTCATGAGATATCATCGTTTTACTATCGGTGGGTCGTGTTGAAAAGTGGTCGGCGGTCAGACTTGATGGAGAGCCGGTCAGACTGGTTTTGGATGTCTGGTCAGATTGCCTGAAGGTTGTGGAAGCCCCCAACAGCTAGCTTTTTGACTGTTGGACCGAGGCCTCGTCCGACCAGGTTCAGAATGGTGGTCAGACTGATAGACATGTCTTCCCAACGGCTAGTTTTTTGTGTGGGCTATATAAGCCTATGAGTTTGAGAGGTTTGGCCAAAAGTTTAGCCAAAAGTTTTAAAATTGCCTATTCACCCCTCTCTAGTCGGCCTCCTTGATCTTATAGAGGGCATGACCATGCCTAATGCAGCTCGTGAGTCGTGCCGTAAACATTAGTACCCTTAGCCTTGCTCGGGCACTTGTGCCCTCTAAAGGGCACAAGGAATCTTGTAGGGGCACAGATTTGTCCTAGATTTATATGCCGCAATGACATGGCGAGCCACGGCCACTCATCAGGCTACGTCGGTGCACTGTGAATGGCCTTATGCTTCTCCCTCCTTTGTTCATGGGATCAATGCAAGTTTAGTTAGGTGTCATGGCCCGCTCCCCATCTTAGCTCTAAAACAAGTGCTCAATATTGTGGTTCCCTATCATAACATTGTGGTTTATCGTGTACTCCCTCCAATCTGTTCCACATTATATGATGTTTGGGCAAAAACTCGTGAAAATTATACCTAAAAGTTCTATAAATTTATGAAAAAATTATTAAAGGTAGGTGTATATATGAAATACATTCTCACCACATGTCAAGTCCAAACTCAACTTTATTCGAGAGTAACAAAAAATACAAATTTTGGGTGAATAGTAACATAATACTATTTAACTAAAATTTGTTATTTTTGTTTCTCTCGAATGAAGTTAAGTTTGGACTTGAGATTTGGTGAGAATGTATTTTATATCTACACCTATGTATAGTGTTTTTTTTGAATTTATAAAACTTTTAGGTATGATTTTTATAAGTTCTCAACACTTAGCTCGTCTTCACAAGATATTTTCTCTTTCATCTCTCCTCTAGATTTACTAACATCCATATAAATTTTAATATATATATATATATATATATAAAATACACATGTATGTGTATATATATATAGACACACACATGAATCTACGTGAAACAAAGGAAGTAGAAGACAGTAGAGGCACGCAGTAGAAGATCACTTTGATTTGTTTTCGGTTGGGGACAAACCAGAAAGTTTGGCTCAATTTTCATATCTTACGACTTGATTTGCTTGATGGCTGTTGTGAATTGGTTTGAACCATTATATCTCTACGGTTCATATTTTCATCTACACCCTGGATGTGCCCTAGGGTGATCATGAGTCCAAAGGCTTAGTTAGTTGGGAACGTGCGTATATTGTTCTTCGTGATGATAAGCATACAGCTAGGCATGCATGGTGACGTGCGTCCATGCTGTCACATATATAGACAGATCGGTGCACGATCGTTGTAGCTGTCCTGTAGTTTTCATCTGCTTGGCCCACCGAGATCAAGCGAGATGCACGCAGAAAATATCGATCATATATAAATGCTATAAAAGGTTTAATTGGCTACCTGATTATTGCCCACTATTTTAAATGTTTTGGCTGAATTTTATTTTTCTCAAATTATATACGGACACCACTATATATACATTTCACACTCAGACAATCTCGAATGTTACCCTCGCTAAAATCTTAATATTAAAATCATATTTATGGGTGTAATATTTGTGAATACGTACTGGGATTTGAACTTTACGAGTTATACATCCACGAAGACTTTACCACATCATATATGGTGCTTTCCCTGTTTAGCTGATCAATGTCATGGTTGTTCGATGTGTTTCCGGCTGAAGATATTGGTTTGAACGAGTTTTATGGGAGATAACTAATAAAGGCCCGAAAGCCCGAAACGATGTATGCTCTGTTTCCAACATATAGTTTGATCATCTTATCATTAATTATTGTGTATACCAAACTAGTTGAAGCCAACAATACTAAGAAATTAATTGCTAATGACGAAGTAACAATATCTTAATAAGCATCGATGCGATGAAGATAACCGTTTGATCAATATAATATTATATAGTTTTTAAGGAGATTCTTTATGATGGATAAAAATCCAGTCTTTATATTCACATGTGGATATACACGACCAAAATTATAATAGTTTTTACTCTAAGACTGTGTTTGAGAGCAGCACAAAGAGAAAAAAACATATTTTTTTCACACGCTTTTCGAACTACGGCTTTTTTAAAAAATTGCTATAGAAAAATTCTTTAAAAATCATATTATTTTTAAATTTAGAATAATACTTAATAAATTACGACCTTGTTTTGCTTATCTTTTTAATCTTATTTTTTTAATTTATCTTACTATAACCTAGGTCTCAAAACTAAGGAACAAAGAAAAAGAAAGAAAGCTCGAATATTAGAACTTGTCTTTGTGCAGCAAGCCAGCAACCATCCTTCACATCACTCATCTGCTTAGAAAATAAATTTTAAAGAGATAATGTACAAGTACTTGTATAGTATAACAGAATCCCTTCAGACCTTTTCTATGGCGAATTGCTATCTAACAGTCGAAAGTTTTGTGGGCCAAAACTTCCAAATTTTCAACCGTTCGATCAACTTCAAAATTTAGGTAGATGTCGTGGGGTGGAGAATATATTTCCCTATTGTTTTTTCAAACCGTTTATTTAAAAAATTATTAGTTGAAAATTATAGTAATTTATTTTTAAGTTTTTTAATTAATACTTAATTAATCATGTATTAATGGGCAACATCATTTTCCGTACCATTTCCCATGTTAGGAGATGGAGTTTCTAAATCCACCTCCCGAACACAGCCTAAGCTAGCACCTCTTATAACATCTTGTATGCAAGTTATTATACTGTAGTTATGTTAGAAAGTTTTTCAACTAAAAAACTTTAGACTATTAGTTCGCTACACCTTAGTATAAATCTAAAAATGTATAGAGCTACCAACTATTAAGTACTACTTAGAAGCAATAATGGGTAAGGCACATAGGTCTTTTCATAATTCTATCGAGTGCTGGCCAGATGGTTCGAGCCTTCCCATACCAGACCACGCACGCAAGCACTGTAGCTCGACCTGGCATGACACAGCACAGGAAGGTCTGGGCCATGCCGACACAGCCCGGTCGGGCGTGTCGTGCCTGGGCCGCTGCCCAAGCCCTTGGGCCGACACGGCACAACACGGCTCATGTGCGTCCCGACATGGGCACAACACGACCCACGGGCTGGCACGGCACGGCGAGGGAGGAGGGCAATCCTAGGCCGACATGTGGCGGGGGGAGGGGGTTCGGTCGAACGGCGTTGTTAACGGCTAGCGCGCGAGTGAATCAGAGGCCGCCACGTGTCCCATAATGGCTAGTAACGGCTAGTTTTTGAATTTAGCCATTGGAGCTAAGAAAATTCAAAAAATCCGAAAAAAATTCCCAAAATATGAAATTGCATCCCATAAATAGGGCACCCACTCCAGCAATCCTCCTCACCCCAAACTTCTCATCTTTTGCTCTCAAGTTGCTCTCTTGTGCTCTCTAATAGCTCAATTTTTTGATTTAGACAAAATTTGCTCAAATTTTGTCAAAAATCAAAAACAGTTTCTGAGTTGAAAATAGTGCAAAGCAGAGGTGTGAAGACAAGGTGGTAAGAAAGTATGTACGTGATATTTTAATATGTATGTAGTATTTTTATTTTTATTTTACGTGAAAAAATAATCTAAAATTTGTTTATGTTGTTTCAACATTTCAGAATGGATCCGAACTATCTCTATCCGTTGACGTCGTTCACGTTGGGTGATTTCGACCCTAATTACATGTCGGGGTCAATCCTAACTGCTGATTACGATGCCACCGGATCGACTCCAACATCACCAGTTGTGGAGGAGGTACTGATTCAGGCGTCGGCTGGTTCAGAAGGATCCGACACTATGAGCGGGAGTGCTTCAACGAACACCGGCTCGAAGAGATCGAGAACTTTCGGTGTTTGGCAACATTTCGATGAGGTGGTCGTGACCGGCCCCGACGGAAGAGGGGTAACAATAGCGCATTGTAGAATATGTAGAAGTAAATTATCTGCAAAATCATCTAGTAAAATAGGACACTTGAAGTGACATGTTGAGGCTTGTGCGAGGAAGCGAGGAATCCAACTATGGCAGCAACAACTTCTTCTAAATCCTGATGATACGGTACGTACATGGGAGTACGATCACCATGGTAGCTCAAGAATCTCTTGTCCGGTTAATCGCTAGATGATTTACCTTTGAACTTTGGTAAGAGTCTTGCTTTTGAAAATTACATTCAAACTTCACATAATCCTAGATTTAAAGCTGTCAGTACACAAATCACTACCCGTGATTTACAAAATATCTATGACAAGGGTTGTGAATCACTTAAGGAATTATTTACTACATGCACCTTTTCTGTTAGTGTCACCTCAGATATATGGAGTAGTAGGGTTAAGGAGGATTACCTTAGTGTAGTTGTTTATTTTATTGATGATGACTGGTAGATGTAAAAAAAGAGTTCTAGGCCTAAGGTTAATTTATGTTTCACACACTGGTGAAAATATAGCAGAGATAATTAGAGAGGTTATTAATGAGTATAACCTTGCTGATACAATCTTTGCTGCAACCTTAGATAATGCATCTGCTAATTCTAGGGACATGGTAATTTTGCGGCCATTATTTTATGTTTATGCTCAGTCTTTTCTTCTGCATCAGTGTTGTGCATGTCATATTATTAATTCAATTGTGAAGTCTAGGTTGAAAAGAGTGAATGATCACATCAACATCGTTTGTCAAGAAATCACGTGGTTAACTACTTCAAATCCACGGATTGCTGCATGGAAGAGGTATTGTCATGCATCTGGTAAGAAAGCACGTAAGTTTTTAACTGACCTGAAACATCGATGGAATTCAACTTATTTGATGTTGAAGGTTGTTTTACCTTATAACCCTTCACTCACGTAATGACCCAAGAAACAGTGATGATGGGTCAATACTGACTGAGCAAACCTTGCACGTTGTTGAAAGTTTTTACCAATTTCTGAAACCTTTTATGACTGCACTTTTCTTTTATCTCAAGTTTATTATCCAACTGCTACCACTTTGTTAAAAGAATATGAAAATGATGATCTTTTAATGCATGTTGTCTTTAACATTAAACACAAATGTCTTAAATATTAAAAAATATCCTCACGTTGTATGCTTTTGCATTTATACTTGATCCTATAGGAAAATTATGGGGATTCTCCAATATTATATCACTCATTAGAGATACTATAGGTGTTGATTACAATACCTATTATGCTGATGTTAGAACAAAATTATATGAAGTATTTGGAAAGTATGAACTAAAGTTTCAGGGAGTACGCCTGCAAAGACCCTCCACATGTCCCTGCAGCAAGTAAGAAAAAGCTACAGTGGGGCAGAATTTTGGGTGGCTCATCTTCTAGCCATGGTGGTAACAGTTCGTCGGCGGCAAATGAAGACGCTAGATCGCATGGTTCAGCCAAAGAGTTGCCCAACTATTTGGACAGCAACGCCATCAGGCATGAATCACAAGACTTCAACGTTCTCGGGTGATGGAATGATCACACATATCATGTGCTTTCAAAACTAGCACGAGATGTGTTGATGGTGCCCGTACCTATAGTGTCCTCCGAATCGGCCTTCAGTCTATGCGAAAGAATCATCGAAGACAGGAGAACGAGTCTGACCAGCGACCACGTCGAAATGCTACTCAGCGTTAAAAACAGCAGCATAACATACCCAATACAATGCTGACAACCAAGAATTAGCCGCCTAGTTCAAGAACCTTTACATAGATAAAGACCAAACCAAATAGCTTCAGTCTATTTTATAAGTAGTAGTGACCTCTAGGATGTACTCTTTTCTTTGTTATAGTTTTCTTAGATTCTCATATAAGTTTTTACATGACAAAATTTTTAACGAGACAACATGTATCATCGTATCATATAATGATATAAACATCAATAAAGGTCATTACTATTATTGAACATATTGTTTTAAAATATTTTACTAAGCGTGAATGTTTTCTTTTTTATTCGGACAATTCATATTTTCAAGATAAGGAATAGTTTATTTTTTGAATTTTTGGACGAGGAATAGTTTTTTAAAATTTTTGGATGAGAAATAGTTTTGTTACGAATTTTAGGAAATTTTTTTTGATTTTCGGACGTGTACAGTCGTAGTCAGGCCGGCCTTGACCCGTGGCCCGTATGCGTGCCCATACCGACACGGCACGGTCCGGTGACCCCGTGAGCCGTGTTTGGGCCGAGGGGTCGGCACGTGGGCTGGCACGACATCGCCCGTTACGGCCGTCGTGCCTAACGGATCGTGTCATAGCGACATGCATAGCGACGTGTCATGGGCGTGCCCGAGTCATGTCATGTCTAGCGGCCCGTTTGGTCAGCATTAATTCTATCTTACCCAAATATACTTTTACATGAAAAACGTATAAAAATTCAATCCACGTCATTTTGTAGGTTAAAAGTTTAGGCCATTATCATCCTTGTTGGTATGTTTTATCCCAATGGGTCGGTCAAGGTAACACGTGGATTCCATGCCATTCGTACCTGGCGCGTGTTTCACGGGAGCATGACACGACACGTCACACGACGTACAACAACAATGTACAACAATGTAGGTATAGATTGAATTGAATAGTAACACACATTGCTTAAGCCGTATCGACTCAGGCGCGAAATAATAATAATTTATAAATAATATATATATATATATTTCTCACTATTTAAATGACAATGTTGAAAAATAAATTTTGATGAAAAACTTTAAAATTAACTTGAAAATTAAATTCGAAAATTCAAATTTTGACTGTTGCTAATACTATACGAGGAAAACGATGGGACCAAGCCAGAACGGCTTGCTTGATGCTTCTTTCCATACACTTCCTGTAGTATGTCGTCGCAGCAAGCTGCACTAGAGTGCACTACAGAAAGCTACTAGTAGTTGTTTTGTTCCATCGTCTAAATGAGGACAAGAACGAATGAATCAACTAAAAATAATTTATAAGTAAAATTTTTATTTTTATATTATTAAGTAGTAGTTTAAAAGTCGATACAGGAACCAAAACAAAATCTAAAATTAAGTTTTAAAATTTATATATTTTCTCTTGCTGTATATACTCTGTAAGCATCATCCAGTTCATAAATATAACTTTCCGTTTGATTTGTTCTTCCATTGCAAGTGCGAGTGTTTATCAAAGCTTATAAGTAACTACTTGTCTTTCAGGAAACAGGAAAGTTTTACTTTTCTGGATAAGTTTTGGCCTAACTCTTCTTTGTATGATTGATTCAATCTCTTATGCCTATCAGATCTATTGAGGAATAAAAATCTGATTCATTGGGATACCTGCCCTGCTGCCCTACAGCCCTTAGATTGCACATGCAGAACATATATCGATAGGCTCATATAATATTTTCTTTAGCTACCCATGCAACAATATACTCACGTATTAATAAATAGATTCTTTAACATATTTCATATGTTTAAATAGACAAAAACTAACGACACAATATTTCTGATCTCACTGAATTTATATTAAAAATTCATATGCGTGTGTAACATTCTTTAACACCATTTAAACCGTGGTCACCCACGACTCCAATACAACACACCACCAGTGCTTTCTTACATAGTTTACATAGTTTCGTATAGATGCTAACCTCATGCCCGAGCATTTCGGTTAGTATTTCGTTCAAGCAATGACTTTTTGCTAACAATTGTAGCAACGACTTTAATTAGAATAACAGATGAAATTGACACTAGTTAACTTTATATTTTAATGGTAATTATATATTGAACGACTTTTTGCTCTTGTAGTATTATAAATTTTGTTGCAATAGAAGGTATGTATCGCAGTAAGAAATTAACTTCTGATAAGTAACTTATTCATATTTTCACAATTTAATACCAGTGTAGGTATTCTTGTTGCACCAATAAGGTATACTTATTTTAACAAACAAATTAATAATTATTCGTAATAATTATATAAACATCTATCCTCCCAAGTGTTCGCATGCCCAAACATGTACGTGTCAGATTTTTTTCTATCCGAAAACAAAATCCAAACTTTTTCGGCTTTATGCACAGATTCATATGATCTGTTTTTCTGAAAGGGATATATTCATTTACTCAATCTCGGTTGTTGTTCCCGTGTCGTCGATGTTGCCTTTTTCCCGTACACGTGTTGTGGATAACAAAATTAATTAGCTCTCTGTACATTTTAACATTTATATTAATTAATTTCCCATTTAGAATTCAATATGTTCTATACATATATATGAGTATAATTCATTTGGATTCGGATAGAAAAAATAATAACAGAAAATTTGGATATTCGAAAGTGTCATTGGTACATATCCTCTCATCTGTAACGGCCTCTCACATGCCTGGATTTTGCGGGCCGTCACAACGAAGTCATCTCAAACGGATCTAAAAAGACCGACAAAGAAATACTCGTACAGACATGTTAGATGTAAAAAAACTCGAGCTCGTCACGGATGATATCTATCGGTGACGGGCTCAAATCACGGCTCGACAAAGATAACCTACGATATCTTTGTCGGGCCCCAACAAAAGCCCATCACGGATGACACTCATCGGTGACGGGCATCAACCCGAGGCCCAATTGGGATAACAATTAGGCCCGTCATGGATATGCTTCAAAATCATTTAACCTAGCCCGAGCACCGATTCAAATCTACACATGAGCACAAAAATTTTCTAAGTCCTCACATTGCGAACCCTAGCGCCACCTCCGTCTCTCGGAGCCCGTTGCCACCGTCCCTCGCGCCCTCCCAAGCCCGGCCACCGAGCGCCACCGTGCTCCAAGTAAGTCCATCTCCCTCATGTGTTGTCGTACACCCTCATGTATACATCTGAGATGAATGATATGCCATATATTGAATCTGAGATGAATGTTATGCCATGTATTTTCATCAAACCCTAGCCGTCGTGTCTAGTTTGTGCGCGTGTAACAAGTTTTTGTGCATTGTTCCCGTTTTGTCCTCTAATTCGAAGTCGGTTTTTAAAACGGCCATAACTTTTGCATACGAACTCCGATTGAGATGATCCATGTATGAAAATCGATCAGAGAAATTTCAAATGTGTTTGTTTCCCACTTTGTCGGGTTCGGCGATTTTATTTTCCCCAAAAACTGGTCAGAAGATTGTCTTTTCGAGCCCGGTAGCTTTTTTTTAATTCTGAACGTTTCTTCCGAATTTTTCATCGGCCACATCTTTCACTTGTTTTGGCTCAAATTTCCTGTGCTTACCTCTCGTGTGCTCCTAAGTCAAAAAAATATAAAAGAAAAAGAAAAGGTTGAGTTTTTCCAAAAAAATATTTTTTAAGAAACACTCATCGATGATGGGCCTAAACTTAAGCCCATCACAGATAACACTCATCTGTGACGGGCTTAAGTTTAGGCCCATCACCTATGAGTGTCATCTATGACAGGTTTAAGTTTAGGCCCGACAAAGATACGTGCATCGGTGACGGGCTTGTGCCCGATACAGAAGACTTCTCACATCTATGACCTTTGCGCCATGACGGACGTTGTACTCGACACAGATGATGGTTGCTGCCCGACACAGATGAAGGTTCCCATTATAGTGTGCATGATTAGAAGAACGACCGATTGATTATTGACGACGGTGAGGAATCTAAATTATCGAATGGATTTCACTCGTTTATTTATTACATGTCAACTAAATGATTATAAAATTTTTTAGAAAAATTGATAAGATAAATTAATATATAATATATCACTCCATATGTTAGTTCAAACTTCGACAATTTGTAACAAAAATAATAAATTTATACAAACTTGCATGTTTGTGGAGTGATATATTACATATTAATCCATCTTGTCATTTTTTCTAAATTATTTTATAACCATTTAGCTAACATATACTCCATTCGTTCGGATAATACATGTCGTTGTGAATAAGGACATTGACTTAAAAACAACTTTGACCATTATTTTTTATTACAATATATATAGAAATATCAATAAACATATAATTTTATTGAAGTACTTTTTAATACCAATATGTACATATGGTCACCATATTTTTAGGACAAATATTTTATATATTATTTATAGTTAAAGTTTTTAAAGTTTGAAAACACCTTTTTAAATGATAAGTATTAGCTACCTGAGGGTGGACGTCTACTCAAGTGATTAAAAAGGTTTCCATATGACGATCGATTATTTACAGAATTTGATAGTGTTAATATATGTACAAAGAGAGTATATGTCCATAGCACCGTCGCTTTAGCCTGGAAGAAGCATCCGACAATGACCTATTAGGCATGAGTATATATAGTGACCACACTGAAATTGTACCAACACATGACATAAAGATGATAAGTTCATACTATCACACAAACACAAGGCTTACATAATTACACATTTCGACAAAGCACTCATCCTTTTGGGTTCATGCATTAGGGTTTGTTTTTAGAGAGATGTTGTTGGATAGCACTTGAGTCGTAGGATGCTATCCGGCACACTATCCATCTGATATCTATAACTATCTGTAAAGTGTTAACACTGAAATTTGGTAATAAGGTCCGTGAGTCCTAAGGAAGCAAGGTGGAATCAGGATCGGCTGAGGTCAGGGGTTGTATCGGCTAAAAGAGTAATCGGCTGCAAGGCTGGTCGGCTGGGAATGGGTTGAATGGAACAGCCGACGGCCGATTCCACGTTTAAAAGAGATAAGACCGTATCCAATGCAGAAATTTGAAGATAAGTGAGGATTCGGATGTTAATGGCACGTTTTAAGATATTGCCACCTATGGATAAAGTCCTGTAATGGCAGTTGTAGATGTAATTTTGGAGTTTGTTAAATTGTTAGTTGTAATGGATCTTGTTAGGGATAATATGATGTTTAGATAGAGTCGATATTCGTATTTCGGGTATAAATAGGACCCGAGACCCTGTGTATGAAGACAATTGAATCAATCTAATCTTCGGCGCATCGCCATCCTTTTCCTTTTGGACGAACACCATGTTTGGCTTCGGGCTGCATCGTCTTGATCCCCGGACTCAGGTAAATGTTTGTCGTTAGTGGTGAGATTACTCGTTTCTGATGCTTCCATCGCAATGACACATTGGGTTCAGTAGTTTTGCTACACTATATATCATATAGTGCGTACGAATCAATCTGGTGTTTAGATCTATTTTGCGGTTGACTCATCTTGTCGAGGATGTGTAGTCAGCGATATTAGATCTAAAGGCCGGTTGGTTCGTACGCAGTATCTATCATCTTACGGAGTGTAAATCAAAAGTGATAGATTGAATGCTTCTTTTGATACTCAATGCTGCATCAAGACTGAACTATTGAGTCGTCTTTAGAGTCGTTGGCAATGTATTCTTTTGGATTTACATTATCTGGGGATAGCATCGGGGTTTCAGCCGATCTTATCTATTTTTATGTGTTTCTTTAATATGATTGTCATCAGATCTGCTGTAGGGCTGTAGTTTGTATCTATATTGTGTTTATTCATGCCCTTAAGCTGGGAGTGTTATGTTTGTGCGAGAATCATTGGAGTATCGGCTGATTTGATGACAGTTTCCCGGGATCGGCTGGTTTATTGGTCTGTATATTCGTTATTCCTCGTCATATTTGGGCCGGATGGCTGATGATCGTCTTGGCGTAGCCGACGCGCTTCGGTCGCTTGGTACAAATATGGCCGGGAATAGCATGTGTACGATTATGGATTTCCGCGATACCACGGGGGTTTGACCTAACGCTTAACGGATACTTTCTTGTATTTTCTCTTGTTGATTGGCAGATCAAATCAACTGGCACGCTCTACACATTGTAGACAGCTAAGAAGGACCTGCACTGGAGTCAAGCAGATCTCCCAGGCCGGCGCGTGAGAGAGATTTCTCGTCAACATAAAGCAAGTAGTGTTTTCACCCAAAATTTTGTTCTACCTGGCTATTTTGCAGAAAACCCATTGAGTGCTTATAAAATTAACCCGCAGTCCGCTTGGCTATTTTGCAGAGAACCCCTTGAGTGTTTACAAAATTAACCTGCAGTCCGCCTGGCTATTTTGTAGAAAATCCCTTGAGTGTTTATAAAATTAACTTGTAGTCCTAATCTGAAATAGGTCTCAGGTGAAGACATAAAGAAAAAAATATAAATTAGAATTACATGAGACTTCAACTTTGGAATAATTATGATAAAATAAAATGATGTCTGTTGCAATGCACGGACATATTTAGTATATTTATATATAACTATCTATAAAGCAAGTAGTGTTTCTACCAAAAATATTCGTTCGCCTGGCTATTTTTTAGAAAACCCCTTGAGTGTTTATAAAATTAACCCGCAATCTCAATGCTAAAAAGAAATGGAGGGCTTGGATGGAAAAAAATTTCGTCCACCTAGCTATTTTGCGAAAACCCCTTGAGTGTTTATAAAATTAACCCACAATCCCAATGTTGAAGAGAAAGGGAGGGCTTGGATGAAAAAAGACCTCCTGCGTCCCTCCCTCCTGTCCCCATCCGCGCCGCGCCCCACGCCTGCGCCCTTCCCTCCCGTCGCTGCTCGGAGCTCCCGCGCCCCGCACCACGCCTATGCCCCTCCCTCCCGTCCCCATCCGCATCGGCCCCAACTTCACCCGTTGCAACACACGGGCACAGTTGCTAGTATATATATAATCTATACATAAAATTTGATAATAATTATCATTTTTTTGGATGGGCTAAGCCTAACCCTATAAATAAATCCGAATCAATCCAAAAATAATTTTCGTGAAATGACATTTTACTGTGGAGAATATAACTTTTTGCAGAAAGGAAAGGCACAGGTACAAAGGTGTCTCCATCTCAAACGAATAAAGGACAAAGTGAAGCAAAAAGAAGCACTACACCATGGTGCAAACTAGCTTGTGAATCCATGGTATTGAGAAGATAAGCATGGAGCACTTCAAAGCTTCCTTCTCCAGCTTCTATAAAAGAAGGAGCCTGTCCAGCTGAGAAGAAGACACCGCAAGAAGCAGCTTCCAGCCAGAGCCTTCAAGAAATCCACCAATCTCATAGTAGTATTTTAGAATCCACCTTACAAACATAATTGAGCAAGGAGTGTAATATAATCAGTGAAAGGTAAGAAGAACTTATTTGTATTTCCTTCGGGGTTCCTGAAAGGGAAAACCGTATGTAAGCTTATCTTTTTAATATGAAGTTATTTTTCTTGAGTATCCCTGTCAGTTTGTTCTAGTCAAGAGTTTACGCTAGGGACCCTATAGGAGAAACATCTTTGATTGCTCTCGTTTTTAGCCTGCATCTTGCATAGGCGTCTGGAGAACTCTATATCCGTAGAGAAGTGTTCCCTTTGGGTGGAACTTCCTAGGGAGACGATAAATTCTTAGCTACATCATTTTTTATTAGGGATATCTGTTTTAAGTTGCTAAATTCTTAGCTACATCATTTTTTATAGGGATATCTGTTTTAAGTTGCAAATACAGGTAGGTGAGGCATACGGCGAGTACCGACTAGAACTTTAAAACTTCTGAATCAAGCACCAGTCGTTTAGGATTCGCCACCCTGCAAAGATCCAAAAAATTTAAGATAAATTTTTGAGTGAACAGTAAGTTAAAAAAAGCACTAGAAATAGTGAATTAAGCACTAGGAATAGTTTTTTAGCACTAGGAATAGTAATATCACTTAAATTATTTAAACAAACTTACTTATTTTAGACAACCAAGAGAAATAAGTGCAATTAAGTCTCTTTGTAATTTTGAAGAGAGATTAAGACCCATGGCCACCCATATCCATAGTATCAACATCAAAAAAGATACATCAAATTTTTCATCATATGCTTTTTTCATTTCTTCAAATTTGTCATTCATTTCTTGTTTTAATTCTTTAAGTATTTCTTCTTTTAATTCTTTTTTCAATTGAGGCGATGCTTCTTCAAATTTTTCAATTATTTTTCAGTCAATGTATTCTCCATCTAAACTTTCACTAAGCTCATAATCTATACATATTCCCTTAGGCTCAAATTTAGGCATTTCAATACACATATATGTATATATATACATATACATATATACTGCACGACGACCAAACTGAGTCGTGCTCATGACGCCCAGACATCGTCGCAAACAAATCCGCTCCGACCTTCGATTGACCACCTGTCAATCTTGTCGTGAGCCGAAATCGACAAATCACTATGTCTTCTTCCCAGCCGTTGAATGACCTGAACACTACCACTAGTCGTCTCCCTGTCAAACGCAGCTCACCGAAAGGCCTGGGCCACCCACCTTGCCCGGAGTGTTCAACTCCATCGATCGAGAACACTGATCGTCTCCAGCTTCAATCAACCCCGAGCGTCTAGCAAACCGCTTCCTGTTGAAAGTAGCTCACCGAAAAGTTTGGACCACCCGTTCGAAGTATCCGACACCACTGATTGGATCACCAATCGCTCTGTCGCCATCAACCCAAGCACCATGTCTGGTCATCTCCCTGTTGAAAGCAGCCATCAAACAGTTCAGACCATCGTTTGAAGTGTCCGATTCCACAGATCAAATTTCTTTGATCGCTGCCATGCTCCACCTTGCGTCCATGTCCGTCCCTAGACATGTTGTGTAGTCGTTGTTGTGTGGAGCACCTTCCTCGTACCTTTACCATAGATCTCCAGCAGGCTCTGATACCACTTGTTATAAAACCGGCCCCGAAAATGACATCGGAAACCAAACGTGAAAGAAACGCCATAGAAGATCCAAAACGATGACAACACCAAGACACGACATTTGATAACGGAATTCAGCCGAGGCCTACGTCTCTGGGGCACTAATTACGGGCGCTCTTTTGTGATCCAGCATATTACAGTGTATCAGAGTTACAACGACTCTTGGCTGGACGTTGCCGGCAGCCGCTCCCTCTCGTCTATGCTAAGTTGTTATGCAGTTACAATAAGTCAGTCCTTTTATTTAAGAGAGATTCTATAATAGAGTTCGACTCTTATTCTATTCCTAACACCTTTTACAACTCCAACTCCAAGTTCTAAACTGTAACCGACTTTGTACACATATTCGATACAAACTCTAATATTTCTAATCCTCTTTGTTTCTATAAACCATATGGTTGGACACTAACATGCAAGAATAACAAACAAAAAATCATAGGTGTACTCGTCATAACATGGTGGAACATCTGGAAAAAAAAGAAACATGCGTATCTTTCAACATACACACAGAGCAACTCCAAGAGACGGCTAAATTTTTTCCCCAAAATGAGATATTAGGGGCTATGCTTAAAAAATTTTTCCCAAAAAACATGTCATCCCACAGTAGAACGCTAAAAATTACTCCCCAATAATTCAAAACAGACCACGTCATTAAAATTAGGCCTAGCCCGGGTGAAGCGTGCCGCGGAGCAACGACTGACGAGCGGTGCGGAGGTGTTCGCGGCGGGGAAGGCACCACGGGAAGGAGATCGGGAGAGGATTGGGAAAGGCTTGGTGTCGCTAATATATACGTGGTGGGGATACTTTGTTGGTGTTGCTAATATTTTAGATAAGTTTTGAAGAACAGTTGAAGATCATTTTTTTCCTCTAAACAAGGTAGTATTGGGGTAAGATTAGCAGCTCAGTAGCTCTAAGACGAAGAGAGAATTGCATTCCTTAGTGCCGAGGGCATCGTCCAGTTGGAGCTTTCTTCTGTCGGTATAGATTCCATTTAGAGCTTTTTCTTGTTGTCCTTCCTAGCTGTTTATTTTGTTTTTGGAAATGTAACTGAAACTCTGTACTGCCTGTTCCTCTTCTTAATTAAAACAAGGCGGATCTCATGCATTTCTACTTTAAAAAAGACATTAAAAAGCTAGCTAGAGATATAGATATCAATACTATTCTAAGCAATCAGAGTTATTTCACTTTTACTCATCAGCATACTTTATATCACCTTGTCACATAAAATTCGAGGAAAAGCATTCAGGAATTAACAATGAATTTAATGTGTATTTGGAACAAGCCCTAAAGTTGGTCTGCCGGCCACTTCAACCCGTTGATCGAAGGCAAGGCGACATATGTAAAACAAAAGGGTAAGAAAAAAGTAAAAAGAAGAAATAAATAATATGAGCGATAATGTGTTTTTTGAGTTGGATAACACCTTGATGGTTGCATGCACCTTGAACAGCAAACTTGCAATATCAGAATATTGAAATAAAAAAATCTCAAAAACACGAATATTGAAAATTTGAATATTCTAAAATCAGTCTATATATAGTTTTGTAGTTGGAGAAATACCAAGAGATAAAATAGTACTACTGAAGTTGAAATCTGGAAAAATGATAAAGCTATTGTATATTCTCTAAAATTTGTGTATTTTTGTTGTCCACAGAAAGGATTCCGAATCGATTCTTCTAAATATTTTTTTGCCGCAGCGGCCGAAAGAAGGCCAACCGAAATCTTAAGATTATTAGAAAATAAAAGTTTATAAATCACCACATGAAACATGTCGTGCCGGATCAAAGCTTAGCTTAAATCCGGAGATTACAGTGAGAGCGAAGAGGGGAAACGCAGAGGAACAGCAGGGAGAGGAACAGGGATGAAAACTGAAATTGTAAAACCGAAAAACAGAGAGACATCCAGCAGCCAACTACTCGCAGAATTGGGAGAAAATCCCGGCTTCCTTCCACACAGCGATTTCATCGTTAATGTCATTAGACAATTGCGCTGCCATTTTTGCCATCTGCTGAAAAATGCGGCCATTCCGTTCCTTCCATATGAGCCAACAAGACAGCATGAAAACATTGTCGAAATTTGCTCTGTAGCGTATTCGAGAACACAGCCGTGCTGACAACCACCAATCTTCTATTCCCCTGTTCTGTTCAGCTGGGATCTCGAAGCTGGTTCCAATCCAATTAGGAGGTGTCGCCACACCTCAGCCGTGAAAACACAAGAGACAAACAAATGGTGGCTAGTCTCTTCTTCGCGCCGACATAAGAAGCAGATGAGATCATGCGGCCAGCTTCTCTTAGAAAGGCTTTCCACCATCAGACATTTCTCCTTGATCATGAGCCAAACAAAAAAATCTAACATGCGAGGGAGCTTTGGCATGCCATATCAACTCTCCGTAAGGGCAGCTCTGCGACACCATGAAAAATAAGCTATAAGCTGAAGCCCACACTGAACTTACCGCTTGCCGTCGCTCG
The DNA here is from genome assembly GCA_019925245.2 of Oryza australiensis. Taxonomy (NCBI): domain Eukaryota; kingdom Viridiplantae; phylum Streptophyta; class Magnoliopsida; order Poales; family Poaceae; genus Oryza; species Oryza australiensis. The sequence continues at coordinate 526,858 of JAIFGZ020000229.1, read as the reverse complement.
CCATTTCATGGCGCCGGCTGTAGCATCACTCGCTGGAGCTCGTTTCAGAGCTAGAAGAATTCTGCCATTGATAGTTCTATGTTGCAATATCAATATTCTCAAATTAAATTGTCTTTGAATTTTCAATTACTCTAGGGTTTCCAAGAGTATGGGCTGTGATGTGTACCTTGTCGCTACAACCTCAAACATTGAATTGTGTTAACCAATATACACATTTTTTCAGGAATTAACATACACAATTACACATACTGATGACGATGTTCTCTTTTCTTTGTGTTACATGAGTACCTTTGTTGGACCTATCTGGAGATATAGGTTACCAATTAATTATTATAGGTCATGCCTCGTGTTACATGAGTCATGCATGATATATTTGTTTAGGGTTCACCGATCTGCACGCTACGAAAAGAAAAGGTATACAAACTATAAAAATAAAAATTGTTGCACTTTGTTCTTTATGCCGTCCCTAAATTTCACAAAACGGCAAAACTAGCATATTATTTTTATCACAAAATTATAACTTTATCCCCGTATGTTAAACACATGGATTAACACGTGTTACCGACAATTGCCGTTTTCTCATAAAGTCATTGTGTATTATCAGGGGCGGCGCTAGCTGAGGAGAGGGCCGCCGAGGAACAGGAGTGGGCATAAAACTTGAGTTCGAAACCTGTACCCAAAATAACCTGAATCCGAACCCCAAAAACCCGAAACCCGAAGTCGAAAAATATTTTCAGGTAGTAAACCTGAAAATCCAACTTTATTTCGGGTACAACAATCGGGTTGCAACGCTCGGTACCCGAACAACCCAAACTCTCTATCCCTGCATAACCTTGGCAGCGCCCCAGCCAGCCCCAGCCTATGCCCAGTCCAGTCTCCAGTCAAAAGGAAAAAATGGGGAAAGAGAACTTAGAGAAGACTCCACCAAAACCCTAACCCTACTCCCCCTTGTGCCTAGCCGCCGTCGGCGCGTCGCCGCCCCGCCTGCCGCCGTCGTCGCCGGATCAGGTGACGCCCGGCTCGGCACTCCCCTCGCCCCCTCGGCCCTCGGCATATCGGTGCCGTCATGGCGTACCCGCTAGGTGCCACCGCGCGACGCCCGTCACCGGCTCACCGCCAGCCTGCCAGGCGGCACCGCAGCATCGCGTCTCGTCCGACGCCCATCGCCGCCAGCCCGCCAGGTGCCACCGTGCCACACCCGTCGTCGCCGGCTCGCCCACTAGCCTGCCAGGCGCCACCGTGGCGTCGCGCCTCGATCGTCGCCCGTTGTCGGCTCACCGCCACCACGCCAAGGTCAACACCCAGGACCATCACGACGATGCATCCAGTGCCATCACCCACGCCCCCTTGTGCCTAACTGCCTGTGCTTCTTGTAACTTGTAAGTTCTTTACCATCCTAATTCAATTCCAGCAAGAAGCAAGTAGTAAGGTGCTTTTTAAAGTTTTTTCTAGTCTGATTGGAGATAAATATAGTGTGGTTGGAGATAGCAAGTAGCAAGTTGTCAAGGAAATTCAGAGGAAAAAATCACCTTTTTTGGAGGAAGTTGAATGTGCTTCAAGTAATTTTGCACACTACACTATCATATATGGTGGCGCTCTGATTTCGTCACCCATCAGTGAAAAGTATAATAAGTTTCTATTTTTGACTATCTAATTTTGAGCTTTGGCCAATAATTATTTCAGTTATATTATGGGTCTACCAAAAAATGGTATTGTTGGATCAATTTATGTCCTTTCTTATTAGGTTTGAATGAGTCTTTTGTTGAGCTATTAGTAATATTTGAGATTTGAGATTAGCGCAGACTGTCTATTACCAAAAAAAAGCCTATTACCTTGTTTTTCGTAAGAACCTTTTTTTAACGACAAACGATATGTTTTTCAAAAAAATTTATATACAATTTCTTTTAAAAACCAAATAAATTTCTTTGGCAGTGCTAGCACTAGCAGTCCGTCACGACGGATGATGAGCAAATAATGGTTTGTCGATGGCATACTTAACCAGGTGAAGTGATTAGTTTTGATTGTCATGTTTGATTTGATGAGATGCATGGAATGAAATGATTGATGGAGGCGACGAACATATGTACTATGAACAAACTGAGCTGCTTTATGATTTCTTTGGATTTTTGCTTGAGGAGCTTCAAATATTTGCCAATTGTCTGCGACTTCCTAATCAAATTGTGTAACATTTGGACCAGTATAGACTAAATTTATAAAATTTTGTGAAGTTGAGTGGTCATATTTTCCAGATTGCAGCATTGATTGATTAGAATTATTTCCAGGGATGAACAGTGGGGCTCTAAAGAATAAAGACCACTACTCTCTAAAGTTTGAACTTTGATGGAAAACATATACTTGGGAACAGTGGCTGCTACCTGCGTTCTGGACGAAGGATTCAGAGGACGCGCAGACTAAAATTCTCTTCTGAAGTCGGGACAAAATTAGAGGTGTGGACCTAATATTCGACCCATTTAGTAATTTTGGGTTACCCGAAATTCCCAATCTAAAATTTTCGGGTACTCAAAATTTTGGGTAATAGGAGGGTTATATTTCAGGTTTTATTTCTGAAAACCCGAATTTAAAAAACCCGAAATACCCGACCTGAAATTTCGAGTTAACCCGAATTCGTGCTACCGAGGAACTTGGCCCAGAAAAAAATTTTAACTACAATTTATTTTTAGTATATGTGTATTCCATCGGTACAAATGGCATCCATATATTAGTCTAAACTCGATATAAAGTTAAAGTAAAATAGACGAGTGACACTCTCTTCCATTTCATTATATTCCACCCCTACCCCTATGTATTATTGTGATTTCCATAAATATTAGTATAAAGTACACAAAACCAATAATTTTGAAAATTTAGTCACAAGTTTGTAAATTTACTGAGAACGGGATAAAATTGTGCAGAAATTTCACTCCTTTTAACTTTTTAAGAGGGCGTAGAAATTTATTTTGAGATGCATATAATAAAACCTATCGTTTTTGCTCATTTAAGTATAGTACAATCGTACTGTAACTAGTTACAATGTAATTTATATATAGCATTTATATAATTGAACCATTAAATTTGATTCGTACAAACAAGGAAGAAAAAAATCACAGCGTGTACATATGTGAGAGGATTCACTCACCGATCTATGTTTCATGAAAATAAGATGTAATCAAGGGATTTTTAAAAGTTATTACATTATAGTTACATATAAGTTACAATATAATTATATATAATTATATTATATTTACATTTGTCGGAGAAAATTTGTTAAAATATATATAGGTATATGTAGTCTTAGGTACACAGGTGGGGAAGCCTGCTACGGTTTCGGCCTATGGGTCTTCAGCGAGCTCTGTTCTGACAGGCCCACTTCAGCCCAAGTAGAGTCAGACAAATCGGCTGGATATGGACATGGACATATTAGCCTGCTTTCTTGGCTGGGCTAGTTTGGTAAGGCTCTTGGTCTTATTGAGCACTGAAAAATGTTTCATATTATGTTTGACCTTCTTTATAGTCGAATTTAAATTTATAAAAAAATTAATAATATTTATAACATTAAATTAGTTTTATTAAATATATCATTAAATATATTATATGTTTTGGGTTGAAAATATTGTTATATTGAGGGTGAGGAAGCAGTATTGCGAGAAAGCTAATGGGCGAGCGATCGCTGATTGATCACGCGTGCGATTAGCAAAAGTTTCTATTTCAGGCCTATGGTTGTATGTATTTCGGGCCAAACTCATCTTCTTTCTTTTTCTTTGAGCAGGCCAAATTTAAAAGAAAGGATAATCCATGCACATGGGCCTCGCTGGCCACATATACATTCTCTGTTGCTTTAAAAAAATTGATTTTATACTTACAAAGTTTATATACAAGTTTATGTGTACAAAATATGTATAAAGTTTTCATATACAATTTTTTTTTGCTAAAAAACGAGTGGACTTAGTCAAACAAGCCTAATGTAGACCTATAAATGAGTTGCACAGTACCTATGAGCTGAACGGTGAAAAAGATAGCATATGGACTACCATCAAACCTGTCTTATATCCATAAACGTGGGCTGCAACTTTTTTTTGATGAACTAAATTCGCACAGGATAGCCACATGTGGGCTTCACACATAATAGCCACATGCGGGCTTTCTTGTCATTTTCCACCCACCCTTTTCGTGCTTGTGCAGGCTCGATCATCCGGAGCAGGACGAGCAGTCGACCGTTTAGGCTATCTCTAACAATAATATCTAAAATAAAATACTTATTTTATATTTGATAATGTTACATGTAAAGAATTCAGTACCTATTCGTTGTCTTTTTCAATAATAAAATCTAAAAGTAACTCTTTCTTTCTATAAATGATTTCTATAAATGAGTCTTCAGGAGATACTTATATTTAAGTACTGTATATAGGTATTCTGTTTCTGTTAGAGACTGTTGAAGACTGATATAACACTATTGAAGACTTATTTTGCGTTTAAGTACTCACATAAGTTTCTTGTTGGAGAAAGCCTTATTAGTCTCACCCGTACAATTGAACCAGGATTGCTAGTTGATGTACGTACGTTCCTAGGGCATACTTTTTCATATGAAAGTTTTCGTATAAAAATTTTTCGATGAAAGATTTTACATAAAAGTTTATTGAACGAAAGTTTTTAAGAAAAAAAAGGTGTGCGGGAATGCACGTGCGCTAAATAGCGGTCCCCACTGAGAACACATATCTTATGTTACAACATCGTTGATGCCATCTTAACATGACAGATAAACCAGAGGCCACAAACACGAAGTGAAAGATTTTTCGTGGACTTGCACAGTTGCATACAGATTACCGATCAGTCATAGTTGTTTCACCACCTGGGAATTATTGACTGCCCATGGGCGTTTCAACTCTCAATCACTTCATAAACTCAATAGAAATCAGTTCTTGAGCGTCATGTTTTCTGCAAATGATATCCTGGAGCAAAACTGGGGAAAGATGCAACTTTTATCAACCCAAACTGACAGCACGGAGTTGGGGTTAAAATCCTGAAGAAACTATACGAGTTTCATCCGATTCCAGCATGATTTGATTCCAAATCAAGCCCAGAAGATGCCTCCAGTCAAAAAAAAAGTTGCAAAATTGCGCTCTGAAGAGTGTAAGGATGCACTATTCAGTCATCCCCTTCCTCCGTCAATACCTTCTTGCAAGCCTCATAGCACATAAACGAAATCCCGGCGGCCGGCACCAACTTCATGCAACTTGGCCCCAGACCCCTGTAAAGCCCTCCAACCCCTTCATCCTCAAGAATGCACAGGAGTGCATGAAGCATGTTCTTGTAGACCTTCCTGCCACCGACGGCGCCGACTTGCATGTGCTTGCGTGCAACCTCGAGGGGGAATGTAGCTGTGCTTGAGATAGCTCCTGCGGCCGACCCAATGAGCAGGGTAGGAACGTTGCCAATTTCATTCGTCTTGAACATCTTCTTGTAGGCCTTCTTAAGGCTGTCGTAAGCAAAGTAGTTGGTCGCGGCATATGGCACGACTCCAATTAAACTTGGTGTTAAACCTCGGTACAGCTCAGTGGGGCCTTCTTCACGGACAATTTTGACAAGAGTGTGGAGAAAGTTATCATATACACCTCTCTGCACATTTTAAGCACAACCATTGTATGGCATTCGTGTATTGCGTCTCAGGAAGTTAAAAGGCTCTAGTTTCAGGGAGCCAAACAGAAGGATAGAAACTAACCTGGATGGTTAATCGTGTCTTAATTAATTCAAGAGGATAAGTACAGAGGGTTGAACTGACACCAGCAAATGCCCCAGCCACTAGTGAAGGAGGGAGTGGGAACTTCTTTTGTTCCCCAGATTTGGAGGTCAAGAACTTGTTGGCTGTATCAAAAGCGAAGAGCTGCAGAAAAAGAAGGGACAGACAAGTATTAATATATGTATGTGCATAAATAATTGTACAACTAGCTATTTATGTTTCAACATGCATCTATAACAAGCATCCATCATTTATATCATAGTTGTCTGATGATATACACAACCATGCACATCCAACATGTGTGAACTAAGCAACAAACAGAACATAAAAATTAAACACCCAACTGTGTTCTGCTCAACCCTCTAACTGTGAATGCCAGGACAGGTTTCTTGATAAAAGAAATGCAAATTTGAAGAAAGCCAACAGTAATGCAAGGACCTGCCTGAAGTTTTCATACTTCAAATAAGCATGAGACTTAGCCCTTTTATAGCCATTAATACATTTTTAACTCCGATAAAAAATCAAGATAAGAACTTTCTGACTGCAGCTTCCTTGAAACATACAAACCTTTTCTTACATGAATCATGCAGCAAGTTGCCTGAGGTTTGGAGCAGCTCACTCAAACATAAAGATATAGGAGTTATTTGGCTGAAGATCAAAACCTTGGTTTAATCAGGCCAATACCTCTGGGAATGAAAATTTCCAAAAAAATAAAAACAGATATAATTAGTTCTGTCTTGTATGTGCCTTCGGGTCGCACTCAGCTGTTGTCTAATCTTCTATAAATTACCAGGTATAGTTCACTGGAGAGAAAGCAAATACCAATTTTCTATTATGTTAAAAAAATAGTGATTTATGAAGACCATACTCTGTTCAAGCTACTTATCTTCAGACCAGCTTGAGCAGGGAAATGTTATGGCCACAGACAAGAGCAATTCTTACATACTGGTGGACTAAACTGCAAACTGCTCCTTGTTTTTGGGTATATAACCATCACTAATTTTTCGCATTAATAGCATCCCTAAGGTCAAGATAGGACTACGCTGATGAAATGATGTGTTATAACAGAAATTACACTAGCTCCCAAGTCGCATATTACGCAAGGCTGGCACAGTGACCTATGTAACTTTACTCCATGATATCCGATACTAAAATGCACAATCTCTCAACAAATTTAAGCTATGCCAAAAGATCTATTCAGCTTTTCTTGGGTAACAGGGGTTAATCTTAAAATATAAAAAATATAACTAAATTTATTTGAACCACATACTCCCTAACAATTTGCATAATGTATCCTAAGCATAAGGTTGAAAACACATTTTGCCGTTTACAGGATCAAGTAAGCACACAAAAAGTGGAAAGAAACGAACATTGATTTGCAACAAACATTAATGCTTACCATTTTGTAAGAATAAGGGTTACATATTTTGCAAAAGAAAATCCATTTACAGGATTTCCCCCACTGTATGTAAATCACAAACAAAGCACGGTACAGTATCAAATATACATTACACATAAACACTGTAAAAGTATGATGGCATGATCAGTAAATCAGTTGGTTACCTCAATTGCTTTGCTCGGGGCAACTCGAATGACATTAACAAAGTTACCGCGGAACAACCCAGTCCACCCTTCATGCTTCATGATAGACTCGAACACCTCCATGGTCGAATTCCCATTACTCCCGACCATCAAATGCGTCCTGATCGTCTCCAAAGGTGCGACAGCCGTCCTCGACACCGCACCAGCAATCCCCCCGCTGATCAGCCTCTTCAGGTGGGGATTGCCGACCTTGAGCTTGAGCTTGAGTGCTCTCTTCTTCTTCCCCTTCTCCCTCAGCTCCACACCTTGACCAGCCAGAGGTGTCTCGACGGCATGGTGCTCGATCTCTGGCGAGACATACTTCACATACGGGTCTCCGGGAGCATCCGGCGGCGACGGCGAGCTCGAGGAGGTTCCCGGGAAGCCGACCCCAACCTGCTGCCCGACGCTGGCGAAGAGGCCGGAGGCAGGGTGGAACGACTGGTGGAGAGTCCACGCCAGGTTGAATCCGCCATCGGTGTCACCACCAGAAGGCGCCGCCGGTGGCAGCGCGAGGAAGCAGCCGCCCCAATCCGCCGCCGCCGTCGCCTCCGCGCATTGCAACCGCACGCCCACGCCGCCGCCGCCGCCGCCCCTCTTGCTCATCGGCTCACCTCGGTTTCGATCCTCCCACAACTCCAGCAACCCCAAGGCCGGACAAAGAATCACTATTGCCAAAAAAAAAAAAAGCAAGCTCGACGGCGATGGATTTCAGCGGCGGGCTTCAACCACCACCGAGGCGTGGAAAAGACGCAGAAAGGGGGGGAAGAATCTTGGGAGCCAAAAAAGGCGCGATTTTTCGGCGGTTCCCGTGCTTAATCCGCTCCAGGAATGGCACCACAGAGCAGGAAAAGAATCAACCTGAAGAAACAAATAAGAGGGAAAAAGGGAAAGGAAATAAACGAAAGATGAGACCTTTTTCCACGGCGTGATCTGGAATACGGTGTCGCAGCAGCAGCAGCTGGAATTGCGGTAGTGAGAGAATGGGAGTGAGCGATTACCTGCCAGCAGCAAAGCAACCCTTTGACCTCGCCGGTCATCGCCCTACCAACCCCCGCGTTTCTTGGCCGCCGCCGGCGGCGGGTAGAGGAGAGGAGAGGAGGTGGAAGGTGAAAGAGGTCGGGACACCCAACTCCGGGCACTGCACTTTTGTTGCCCTTTGCATCCTGTTTTCGTAGAGATCGTAGAATTGGAACACTACAATCATCACGTGGTCATAAATAATAAAACTAGGGTACTAATAGTAGATAAAATCGTAGTACTGTAAGATATTAAGATACGAATTGAGAAAGGTAAAAACTGGTTTGGATTTTAGACTTCTGTTTCAAGAGTTTCAACAAAAACACAAAAGAAAATATTATCTTTTGTCCTTAAAATACATCCAATTCATATAAACAGACTGGTAATACCTGATTTAGGATTTGGAGTTTTCACTAGATTTAGTAGCACCATGTGTATATTTCCGTAACGAATTATTTTCCATTGAAAAATCTTATACCCTCTCGCCTTACATTATAAGTTGTCATTTTGATTTTATAGTAAACTTATTAAAATTTAATATTAAAAATTAAATAATATTTATAACATTAAATTAGTTTTATTAAAACTAATAATTAATATATATATTGATAGTATGTTTGTGTTGCGTTGATAATGTTGCTATATTTTTTATATACTGAGTTAAAAAAAATAAAATGATTTATAATATGAAATAGAGATAGTAATGAATATTTCAAACCAGAAAGATAGCTACAATTTTTTAACAAACAGAACAGCTATATTCTTTTGGACGGCGAGAGTAGTAAACTAGTACAGTGGAATCAACCGTCCTGAAGTTCACCTAAATTTTGTAAGATTTTCGTGAAAGTTATTTAATTCTTGCATAAAAAAACATAACCAGTCTTCAAAATAACTATAGACGCCATAAGTTAGAATCTCACAAGCGCTCTCACGATAGACGTCGTGCAATAAAATAAGTATTGTGCTACAGTGAAATACAGTAAATCATTTTATAGCTACAATGACACACAAATACCAACCATATTACCTCGACCGTTGGATCTTGATCAAACGGTTACGGGTATCGTAAATACTCGGTACTACTCGTCCTCTGCATTACAAACTTCTAATGCAGAGGATCCAAATCCCCGGATGCACGTGGTGTTTTCTAGTAGGGAGGTGGTATGGACATATGTGGCAATCAAGTTAGGTTGATTAGCTACCAAAGGTTTTGATTCTTTGTATTCGTCTCTATGTGGATTTTATAAACGGGCACCTATCACATTTTCTTCTTTGGTACACCACTATTTTCTGTGATCTTAATTCCTGCATGAGTTATCAAGCAACGGTTCAAACAAAACCACACAACTAGGCATCAAAACGGTCACAGAAATTTCTAACCCACCGAACATCGTTTCGTTTTGTATAAGTGCTATGTTTCTGATTCTAGCACAAAATATATATATATATATAATATTGATTTTCTATTTTTTTTCAATGCCTTATTCATAGATTTTAAGTTGGATAGAACATATCTATATTTTGGTTGAATGAAACTCATAATATTAATATTATAATAACTAATATTATATGTCACATCTAAGTAAAGTTTTTTATATATTTTAGGATGAATAGGACGAATAAAGTAAATAGTTAAATTGATAAATACGATCAATTCCCAAACCGACCAATTATTATCTCCTCCGAGAAGAAGCTACCGATTTCGATAGTTTTCAGCCCAGCACACACCACATAAGTATATATGCATGTATGAACACGGTATGAATTTATGCATGTACGAACAGACTTAATCATTTCAATAATTTTATTTCTTTGAACGGAATTAAAAACAATTAAGCCGGAAACGTAAACGGTATCGGGATATTGAAACAGAAGTGTACGGACAAAAAACATATTGATATCGATTGAAAATCAGTAATAAATACCAAAACATTGAACTATAAAATTACATATCTAACATAACATGACTATATAATATGACCAAATATATTTAATCTTACAGTATATAACTTGCAAATTTTTTCTCCTTTATCATGTACTCGATACTCAAATTATTGATTCGGTCGAGAAGTTGATGGGGCTCTACTTGGCCGAGAAGTTGATGGACCTCTAAATTATGGATCAGATGATCCATATAGATACCTGAACCATATATATTGAGATATTTATAAATATAGTAATTACCATATTATAAAAATGTGATTTCTATTTAAATACGGTAAAATAAGGAAACAGTTAGCAGAAAACAACAAAATCATTCTCATTTTTATTTTCATATTCTTTTTAAGATTTCCATTTTTTGTTTCCTTTGGTTACCTGTATAGTCATCGGTGGAAATTAATCAGAAACTAGCATCAGATGGTCGGGAATTTTCATGACCAATTTGACCCCTAATTCTAATTTTGATCAATAATGTTTTTTTTATATTGAAAATCATATTGTTAGATTCATTTTGCACCTTACTTCAAATCATATTGATAGAAAAACACATAAAACTGCACAAAATAACCGTTTGAATGGAGCACAGTAAAACATAGGAATCGAGAAACTTTTCCAAGAGGTTAGACCTTACATTGAAAATCCTTCAAAATCCCTATGGTTTGAGGCAATTATAAGAAATTTAAGAGCCGTTCCTTCCTTCCAAAGAAATATATAGGAATTCTTACAATAGAAATCCAATCCTTCAAAATTTCTTTTGTTCCAAAAGGAGCCCTAAAATTCTTACAGCTCAGTCGAATCATTTAAAAAACAAACAAGGTATGTAATGAAACGGCGGAAGCAGCAATATTCTGGTACTATTTTTCTCTTTCAACCACCTTTTCATAGAATGGCTAAATTTTGCTCGCGCTAACAAAATTTAGTAGAACATGTAAACCCCATGCGTTGCTACGGGAGAATTACATAACAAAATAATAGATATTAGTTGTAAACTTTATTTACTTATTTCAAAAATTATCTAAAGGTTATAAATGATTGAGATGTATGGTGTGGCTAAATTTCGCTCGTGCTAAGAAAATTTGGTAGAATTTGATAAGTCACAGTTTATGATTTGAACACAAAAGAACAAAGACAATGAAATGTGTAAATCCGAATTCGAAAGCTCTTATTTCTGATCTTTCACATACACGAGGCTGTTTATTCTTGACTGATGGATCATGGATGGATGCATTCGAATTCCGAAATTGCCAATTTCGTAGTACGTTACCGAGCAGCTAGCCTAGAGGTGAAGCAGAGGTGTTCGTCCGGCGCGCCGCCATCGCCGGTGACGCCTTGGGGCAACGGTTGTGGCCGTACCAGACGCCGTCCGGCAGCGGCGAGCCGAAGTAGAACGTCGAGGGAAAAAGCTTCTCCCTGCGGCGGCGCTCGGCTCGAACACCTGCACCCACTCCGGCGCCCACCCGTCGCGGCCGGCGCGGCGGAGGTAGAGGTAGCAGACTCCGTACCCGCACTGCCCGCCGACCCGGAACGCGTCGACGGCGCATCGCTCGAGCGCCCCCGACGCCCCGCCGGCCGGCAGCCGCGCGCCGTACGCCTCGTTCCGGTACGCGTCCCCGAACGCGACGCTGACGGTGTCCGCCGTCCGCTCCGGCGACGCGCAGCTCGTCTTCACCCGCAACGTGTACGTGCACTCCCGCCTCGCCGCCGCCGCTGCCTCATCCTGCAACGAACACGGACGCTCGCGTCAGACCGGGGAGAGAGAGAGAGAGAGAGAGAGAGAGAAGGCAAGAAGTGACCGTGGCGGCGTGGCAAGGCGAGAGCGGGCGGAGAAGCAGGACGGCGGCGAGGAGAAGAAGCAGGGGAAGGCGGCGCGCGGCGGAGGAGGAAGGCGCCATGGACACCATGTTCAGTGTCGACTCCGTGAGCTGTGACACTGAGGGCGAATCGGAGGAGGTGGGCGCGGTGATGGGCATGGCACGGGAGCGAGGGGACAAGAGGAGGACGACGACGAGTGCAGCAGGTGGAGGGCCCAGCGATCAGATGGCGTCGCGCGTCGCAGTCGTCCGTTCCGATTCGCGCGCCGGGTGGCAGGAGCGAGGCGAGTTTGCGTGTCGCGTTGCTTTGCACTGCGTGCGTGGGCGCACCACACGTTGCGCCGTGTGCTGGGGAAGGGCCTTTTCATATTAATGTCAAATAAACTTTTTATTAACGTAACAAATTAACACTATTATACGATATATTAAATATATTGTTATCAAATTTATAGATATTATCAATATTTGATAACAAACTAAATACGTATGCATATTTATTAATTTTTAAAAATAATATAATTTAAAATGACATATAAATTAAAAAATAAAAAATAGGACATTCCGAGAATTGAACTCGGAAGCTTTCGCCCCTACGCGAGATGGTACATGTTTTTTATAAATATTACATGTCCAGTATTTCTATGGTAGTAACCATATAAAGGAGATTATTAAAAAGTCTCGAGCTTTTTATAAAAACTTACAAATTTTAGGTAATTACACTGCAATATATTGTCTACAACGTAATTTCGATTACTAGATCGTCAGAGTATATTGAGATTTATGCATAGAATAAAAAAACACATGTTGTGAGTTTTTATTAAAAAATAGGTAGAAATAAATGGGGGTTGTTATTGGATGAGAAATGAACTAGATGTGAAAATTAAATGGTGGATAATTATAATTAGTTGGAAAGAGAGTGATGGCGAATAAATTGTTGTATTTCAGGGACAAATTCTAAAAGCTAAAAGTTATTATATTTTAAAATAGAGAGAGTACAATTAATCCAACCAGCATATATAGTTTGCTACGATATTGTTTTACAGATTTGCTCATATTATTTTCTTGCCTGGACATTTGCTGCGGAAGAGTGAAATGAAAACTCTTCTTAAAGAAAAGGACTATTCCATTTAATCATTTTTACTACGGTGCAAAAGACGCGTTGGGTTGAAAAACTTTTTTACACACTAGTTTCCAATGGAGCTTAAGGTGTCCAACTTAAACTTTTAGCTCTATAGACATATCAGATTCGATACTATTTTACCCCAAAAAAACAAAAAAGAGTCGACGGGCTCTTCTATTCTAGTCTCCTAGGCAACCGAATGCTCCATCATCGATGAGCGTTTGCTGCCTCTCCTCCAAACCCTCTGATAGCGCAGTATTTGAAAATGGTCTACCAAAAGGAATAGGTAGCTGCTTCCCCTTATGCAGTATCGAAACAGATGCTTCTCAAAATTGGTACAACTGAAATATCTCGCACCACCTTATTAGGAAGAAAAAAGGTTAATAAACTAAGATGCCAATCCCTATTAGGACCCAGATAGTGAGATAAACCAACACTTCTGATGGACCATTATTTCAAAAATAGTTACTGAACTATGCCTTGTATTCCTTTCAATATATCGTAAGTATATAAAGCAATTTCAGATCCAGCAGAGGAGGAGGAGAAAAGCCAAAAGATCTTTGACCTCTCAACTCAAGGCAGGCTGTAGCATATATAAAATTTACATAGTGTTAACATTAAAATTTGATACGATCCTGTCAGCCCTCGGTTTTAAACACCGAGAACCTCATGTGTTTTTCTGTATCAATCTCTGGATCAGTAGTTGATACACACATTAATAGCCAGTACAAATCATATATTGATATGAATTTAGGCTAAAGGAGTTTCGTACCTTTACAAAGACCAATAAGGTTTTGTCCTATTAGATAAACAACAGCAAAAATCAAAATAGTGGAGTTGACTAGGGTCGCGACCTAGTTCTCGATCAGCTCTCCGATCATCTGCCAAGTATGTCATTATGCGAGCAGAGTCTTCCTTTTCTCCTACTGTTATGTCTAAAAAGGGGACAAATAACAATGGTGAGTACATATAGTATTTGCAAACCACCACTACAACATGATTAATGCACACAGGGTTAAGGTAAGGGTTCTTTTGCACGAAGCCAATTTTCATAAATATTTTCACAAACCTACGACCTTGCCATTTTAACTTAAAAATATTGTCAAGTTTTCTTGTTTAACCATTCACTAAGGGTTGTGTCCACCTTCCCAAGCCTCACTTGGTTCGGTTTACCCTCAGGCACATTTATCCATAATTCTTCCACTGAATCCTACTCTCACCCTGGGTAGTTCCACTAATCATGATCCATTCCCATTCATACCCTAAGTCAAATTAAAGTTTATAAGTCTAGTCAAGAATAGTAAAAGTCCCGGTGCTCCTTTAACTACGAGCACGGCTATTCGAATAGATTGGTTTACTCACACTGCAGTGGATGTATGTTGTGACGCACCCAACATATGAGACTTGTCACGACCTAGTATTTTGGGTCCCCTTAAGGTTGCGGTACCTGCTCCATAAACTATGCACCCCCATCATCTACTTGCCTTCGCAAACTAGAAGTGAGGGGAGTTCTGGCATTCTCGGGATTCTAAGGGAAGAAGCATTCTCGGGATTCTAAGGGAAGAAGTCTTAAGTACAGTTAGTCTAATTTTAGTGTTAGATTTCACGCCTTCCGTGAATTTTTCATGCTTTGCTCTCTCACATGACCTACATTATTACAGTTCTGAACTATAAATGACTGAGGTACCGCCCCTTTATGGTGGCCCTAATTCTCTAGGTCTATGCCCATGCGAGAAGATACAATCGTACTTCCTGACTCGGTCCTTAACTGACCAAGGTCGGCACTAGCCTTTGCCAAAATCCACCCAAATCATCCAGCTGCCCCAGTCTAAATAATCTTTGTTGTGATTAAGTTTTGGTTTTTCATCAACAACTTCACATGTGTCTCGCGAGATGGCAATGCATGTCTCCATTCGCTTTTCGATAATCGTCGTTGCCCTGGCAACTATCTTCCCAAATCACATTTTCATTTCATATGATAAACAACTAAAAGCATGGCTAAGCATGTGTCAATAATTTGACTAAGGACTTTAATATATCCTTGTTTATCAAGGTAAAGGTAATCAACATCAAGGTATGCTTAATCAATAATTAAGTACGTAGTTTAGATATAGCATGCAGTTTGTTTGAAAACAAAACATTTTGCAATATAGGTACAATATGATCAATGGAGGGGGGTGTGCTGACTTGCGTTGCTTCGGGCGATATAAACTGATTCAACTTGCTTTTTGACCTCGCTCAACATTCTGCTCTTTGGGTAGCACCTTCACGATCCTCACGAGCAATACAGTCTAATTACGCGAGAAGAACCAAAATACAACACCCAATCACACACAAAACCAACATCTAAACCTAGGGAAGAACTAACCGGTTGCTAGCTATCCTTCTCGCATATCCTAAATCTATAGGGTTTCGCCAGTTTAACCTAGCTATAGGCTAAGGGCTTTGCTCCTATTGCAACTAGAAGGTCTCTTGAGGCTGGGTCACACTAAACTAAGGCAAGGTTAAGACCTAAGCTTACCATAGAACACACCAAAACAATTTAGTGAAGTATTCCTTAGTTAATTTGTTATTTGACCTGTACTTATGTGATAACTTGTATATCATTAGGTGTTTGAGTTGTAGATAAGTATTTACTTCATTTGGTAGGTTTAAGAGTTTATGTTCATTTGCTTTTACATATTGACTTAGTATATGCAGGTGTATATGGAGTTTTAGATTGTTATTCGATTTGTTCAAGCTAGGTTAACCACTGAAGGTGTGTTTTCTAAGTGAAGTCATTTTCTTGTGAAAAATTGATATTAGACATTGTCTTGCGCATTTACTTATGTGTATACTTGATATAAATGATCATATTATTCTTTTAAAGTGTTACTAGGTATGTGTATTTTAACTGTTAATTGGTTAGCTGAATTTTAGTTAATTAGCCATGTGGTAGTGTGGGTGTAACCCATTTGTGAAAATTGAAATTGTGGAGTTTAACATGATGTGCTTACCAATAGAATAAAATAGTTTAGAAACCTATTTTATCCTCATTTATGGATCGATTTTGGTATAAAGCCATCTTTAGGTCATTACTTAGGTGGAATCAAATTTTATATAGCATTTCACTATTTAGTTTGATGTGGTCTATAACATGGACATACGCATTGCATTTGGTTCTTGAGATCAAGATTCTATTGCATATTTATTTATTTCTTACAATTTCACCTAGGTGCACAAATCTGTCCTACAATTATTTAAGAGTATTTAGTGCATTATTCAAATGTTCATCGAGTTTAAATTCGAAGTTCCGCTATCTGCTCATTGCGGTGTATTGCTCCTTATATTTTAAAGTGTCCCATTAGTTGAAGTTATTATTTTGCTAAGGCCAATTTTTAGTATAGAAAAAGCAATTATCTTATTCGGTTTATTTCATTTGTAGGCATAAAGTGAGTTGGGGATAACTTTTATTTTTTTCTAGATTATAGAGATTGAATTTACACAATTTTCAAGAGAAGTTTCACTTGATTTGGACTTTGTTTGAATTAGTTATGAATTTTCAAAAGGTTAGTACAGAGTTTCCTTTACTAGAATAAATACTTTTCTTATTTAAATTTATTTTCAAAATTATTTAGGTTAAAAGAAAAGACTTGAGTCAATACATGTGGGGCCTATGGTTTTTTTTATTTGAATTATTTTTCTTAAGGAAAAGGAGTAAACCACTCACCACGGTCAACTATTGACCTAGTCAAAGTTGACTGTCAAGGTGGCATGGGTCCACATATCAGTGACACATAAATTAGTTAGTGTTTTAATCAGATTTCTTAATCAATTTAGGCCCACATGTCACTCTAACGCTTTAAGCATATACTTAATTAAACTCATTACTTTTCTATTAAGGCGGGCCCACATGTCATACTAAGAGAGGGAAACTTATCCCCTTTCTTCTTTCGCTCTGCGCCCCTGCCCGAATTTTTTGTTTTTTAGCTCTTTTTTTGAAATATTCTCACAAATATGTCCCTCACACTATCATTTAAAAAATGGACCCCAAGCTTGACGCCGTCGCCATTGGCGCCAAGCTTACACTGCTTGGCGTCAATGGCAACAACACCGAGCTTAGGGTCTATTTTTTGAAATAATATTGTTAGGGGCGTATTTGTGATAATATTTCAAAAAGAGGGCCAAAAAGCAAAAAAAATCGGCGTCCCTGCCTGGGCGAGGCAGAGCAAGCGGACAACGCGCCCGTCCGGTGCGGCGGCACGACCATCTGGCGGTGGCCCGGGGAGGGTCGTCAGGCCTCCCTTCCTAACGAGTGGATGGTGGCGAGCTCTGCCGCGGTGCGTGCAAGGGACTACAGGGCGCAACCAGGCGACTGGCGGCAACGAGGAGTGGCCGGCGGAGTCCCATTCGGGGTCGCCGGCGAGCTTGGTGGTGGAGACGAGGCCCGACTGGCTTGAAGCCCATCAGAGCACCATCTTGGTGAGGGGAATCTATTCCTCTCCACAAGTCTCGCCAGAGCTAGCTCCAGGACGCCATCCATGGGGGAGTAGTGGTGGCACGGCGAGGCTCTAATTGCAATGACACAGCAGCGCAATTCGACGGGGAAACTACCAAAAAGCTAATAGAGGGGTGGAGGAGGAGTCTGGCACGAGGGTACTCACCAAAGCGGTAGCTGAGAAGCGACATGTCGTGCATGGGTTCGAGGTGTGGTCGAAGCAGAGCAGGCGACGCCGTGAGCACGGGCAGGAACGATGCAGTACACGCAGTCAGGCGCCTCCTCCCTGCTCCGGCTCCACGTGATCCAGAGGTGTGTGGATCGTCCAACCATGGCGGCGTGTATATGCGTCGGGGTGCTCAAGGGTGGCATCAGCTCCATGCGGCTCCCAGGCAGCTGTTGACGCCAAATTCGTATCGCCGCAAGATGCGTTGACGTCAAACCACACACTGGCCTGGGAGATCTGCTTAGCTCCAGTGCAGGTTCTAAAATTGATGAAACGCGGGCATGCCAGTCAGTTTGATCCTGTCATTAACAAGATATGCAAAACAGCAGAGCATAAATCATATCGGTCGGTAGGTCGATAATCAAGACAACCGATCTCTTGACAGCCGATTGTGTGATTTCAGCTGATGTCGATGTCCAGATAACTTGTCAGCTGAAACCCTGATGAAACCCTTATTGGTAGCCACCAAGCAGGCTAGAGACTATAGTTCTAATCACGACTTAGTAGGTCAAACTGAATTGATGCAACACTAAGTATGAAAAGAAACGCAATATCTAGACAATCAAGCCCTTGACTAATTTTCAGAGTGGTAGATGTCTAAACTAATCTAATCTAGTAAACAATTTAGCCGGTATCAGCAGAGACCCTAAAGCGAGAGACAGCCGATAGAGCTAAATTGAGATACTAGGACTAGATTAACAGAGTCATATGATAAGACCGGCTAACCCTCCGTTGAAACATTAGCATGAACCTATCGGCTTAACAAGACTTAGATTATCGATAACAATCAAGTAGGTCGGACCTAACCGATGCAACACAAGATTGTATATGATAATCTAATACTCGAGGAGCCGATAGATCTGTCTAACATGATGGATATAACAAATCTACCTAAAGCAACATTACGTTTACAGAAACATCGACTTGATCAGAATATCGGACCTAATCAAAAAAGTCATAACTAAGTCGATGTATCTATGAACGGTAATGAAACTAAAGATAGATACGATATACCTGGGCCGACGGGACCTTGGACTTACCCCTTCGCCAGAGATCGAAGCCGATGCAACCCCACGTTGGGTGCCAAGTTTCGCCGAATGATGAACAAAATAGCCAAAAGTAAAAAGGTGGCGATGCACCGAATTGTATTGATCGTGAGGATTAATTTACATGGACCCCGGGCTTACATATTTATACCCGCAAGCTAACATAGATCTTAATAGATTATAATTCAAACTTTCCTAAAGATAAAAGGAAACAAAATGAATCCTTACCGGATACTAACACACTTTCCTGAAGATAAAATAGAAAGTTAACAAACTCTGCCTAATTAATATATACAAGCCACATCCTCCCCGAACTCGGTTTCTTCTGGATAAAATCTTTCCATACCGAATCTAACGAGTATCCGACTGCTAGAGATATTGACAATAGAAAACCTCCATCGGCTGATGCAGAACTCTCAGCCGATTCCAGTTTTGAGCCGATATGAACACTTAGCCTATGGAGACTCCAGGGCTTACCAAATTCTAGCGTTAATACATGCCCCCCCAGTTTTGGAGTATGAGAAGTCATGCTTCAAAATTATCCTTGCCTTGATCGCCCCAAAACTGATTCTTATTTTCTTCTTGACATTAGCTCTCATAAGCCGATACCTTCTGTAGTAAATGAGCCAGACTGTCAAACTCATGGAAGAAAAATTTAACTCTGATTGGCATTGATAACCCTTGGAATGCAAGCTCTGCCAGCTGCTCATCACTTAAATTCAAATTATAACATCGGCTGCGGACATTACGAAATCTTTGAATATATTCCTTAGCCGATTCCCCTCCTTGTTGTTAACTGATAGTAAGTCTGTAAGCTTCAACTCATCAACCCCAGCAAAGAAGTACAAGTGAAATTGTCTCTCAAGATCGCCCCAACCTCTATAGAGTTTGGTGGCAATTATGAAAACCATGTGAAAGCCGATCTAGTCAAAGACAATGAAAAAAGTCTAACTCTCAGAGCTTCTTTAGCCGATGCCTCCCCACATTGAGCTAAGAATCGGCTAATATGTTTCATTGTAGATACACTCTCTTGCCCTAAAAACTTGGAGAAATCTGAAACCTTGTATCGACTTGGAAGTGGAACCCTATCAAACCACTCAGGATATGGGAGCGGATACATAGAAGTTCGATCCTTGGGAACTATCTCCTCGATCAAACCACGTAATGTACTTGTTAAAACTCCAAATTGATCAATCATAGCACAATGAACGGTTTTATCAACTATCTATTGAAGCGTCTTGTCATCCATCGGCTCTGCAGATTGTTCTCTGTCTTCATTCATCGGCTTGAGAGATTGTTCTTCCTCGGCCTTGACTTCTTCATCAGACATCTTGTGGCAATTATGGGTTCCACGAGCCATGTAAACAATCTGCTATCAAAACATGATCCCACCGGTGTGGAACACGAAGAACAGCCGATTGTCCCACCAGGGGTGCCAAAAATGTGTTGACGCCAAATTCGTACCGCCGCAAGATGCATTGACATCGAACCACACGCTGGCCTGGGAGATCTGCTTAGCTCCAGTACAGGTCCTAAAATTAATTAAGCGCGAGCGTGCCAGTCAGTTTGATCCTGCCACTAACAAGATATGCAAAACAGCAGAACATAAATCATATCGGCCAATAGGTCGATAATCAATACAGTCGATGTGTTGACAACCGATTGTGTGATTCCAGCTGATGAAGATGTCCAGATAACTCGTCGGCTGAAACCCCGACGAAACCCTTATTGGTAGCCACCAGGCAGACTAGAGACTACGGTTCTAATCATGACTTAGTAGGTCAAACTGAATTGATGCAGCACTAAGTATGAAAAGAAACACAATATCTAGACAATCAAGCCCTTGACTAATTTTCAAGGTGGTAGATGTCTAAATTAATCTAATCTAGTAAACAGTTTAGCCTGTATCGGTAGAGACCCTAAAACGAGAGTCAGCTGATAGAGATAAATTGAGATACTAGGACTAGATTAACAAAGTCATATGATAAGATCGGCTACCCTCCGGTAAAACATTAGCATGAACCTATCGGCTTAACAAGACTTAGATTATCAATAACAATTAAGTAGGTTGGACCTAACCGATGCAGCACAAGATTATATATGATAATCTAATATTCGAGGAGCCGATAGATCTGTCTAACGTGATGGATATAACAAATCTACCTAAAGCAATATTACGTTTACAGAAACATCGACTTGATTAGAATATCAGACCTAACCGAGAAAGTCCTAACTAAGTCAATGTATCTATGAACGGTAATGAAACTAAAGATAGATACGATATACCTGGGCCGACAGGACCTTGGACTTACCCCTTCGCCAGAGATCGAAGCCGATGCAGCTCCGCGTTGGGTGCCAAGTATCCTTACCAGATACTAACACACTTTTCTAAAGATAAAATAGAAAGTTAACAAACTCTGCCTAATTAATAAATACAAGCCGCATCCTCCCCGAACTCGGTTTCTTCTGGATAAAATTTTTCCATACCGAATCTAACGAGAATCCGACTGCTAGAGATATTGACAATAGAAAACCTCCATTGACTGATGCAGAACTCTCAGCAGATTCCAGCTTTGAGCCGATATAAACACTTAGCCGATGGAGACTCCAAGGCTTACCAAATTCTAGCTTTAACAGCAGCGTCACCTCTTCCTTGCTTCGGGCGCAGCGACGGCTCGAGTAGAGGAGGCAGGCAGGCAGCGTCCCCCGTGGTCAAGAAGAAAGGACGATAGAGACGTTGGCTGGAAGGGCGGGGTACGGTCGCGGCGGTAGCCGAGGCGACAAAGGGAGAGGCCGATTGGCGGTGCGAGGGGGAAAGGTGGGAGACGGCGATCACGGTTGCGATGGTTGAGGCCGAGGCAAGCTCGCCTTTTTTAGGCACGGGGGAGGTGCGGCCTTCGTGGCTCCACAGGGAAAGGACAGCGAGGATGGCATGGGCGACATGGGCGGCATGGGGATCACACAGCGAGGACGGGCGCGCGTGGGAAAAGGGGAGGGAGTTAACCGCCGCTGTCGTGCCAAAAGATGCGCTGACGTCAAAACACACGCTGGCCTTGGAGATCTGCTTAGCTCCAGTGCAGGTCCTAAAATTGATGAAGCGCGGACGTGCCAGTCAATTTGATCCTGCCACTGACAAGATATATAAAGCAGCAAAGCATAAACACATCAGCCGATAAGTTGGTAGCCAAGACAGCCGATCGGCTAATAGGCCGATAGCACGATTCCAGCCGATGCCGATGTCAGCCGATGCAGGTAGTGTGCTGAGCAAACATCTATATAAAGGCGATCCGCTGACGATAACACGATGATAAAAGAGCATAAACGAATCACATGATAATATAGACATTGATCTAAATATTAAGCACATATTGGCTGGAGAATAATGAATACTCTGTTGTCATCGCATAAAAACCAACTCATATGCAATCCCTTACAAGCCGATGCAACGTCCATGGGATCGGCTGTAGAAATCAATAACATATAATCTAGGTCTCAATATATGTTTAGATCAAGTGACTGGAATAGATCGATAGCGTACCGAGACAGTATAAATCACTTATGTCTAAACATACCTTAAAACAAAGATTATACGTATTCATAGCATAGTCGATGTGACGTCCAGATAACTCATCGGCTGAAACCCCGATGAAACCCTTATTGGCAGCAAACAGGCATGCTAGAGATTACGGTTCTAATCACGACTTAGTAGGACAAACTGAACTGATGCAACACTAAATATGAAAGAAACACAATATCTAGATAATCAAGCCCTTGACTGATTTTCAGGGTGGTGGATGCCTAAGCTAATCTAATCTAATATAACGATTTGACCAATATCGGCAGAAGCCTTAAAACAAGAGACAACTGATTAAGCCAAATCGAGATACTAGGATTAGATTCAACAGAGACATATGATAAATAATCAGGCAAAGATGTTAACCGAATCGAAGCAATCCAAGAGGTCGAATATACTGATATAGCATTGGACGACGCCAACGTAGCCAACACGATTGCCTGAGCCGGCGGGACCTTGGACTTACCCCTTCGCCGGAGATCGAAGCCGATGCAGCCCCGCGTCAGGTGCCAAGTTCCGCCGGATGATGAATAAAGTAGAAAAGATAAAAAGGTGACGATGCGCTGAAGTGTATTGATCGTGAGATTATTTACATGAACCTTGGGCTTATATATTTATACCCGTAGGCTAACAAAGATCCTAACATATTACAATCCAAACTTTCTTAAAGATAAAAGAAAGCAAACTTAGTCCTTATTGGACATGAACACACTTTCCTAAAGATAGAATAGAAAGCTAACAAACTCTTCCTAATTAATAGATACAAACCGCATCCTTCCCGAACTCGGTTTCTTCTAGATAAGACCTTCCCAAACCGAATCTAACAAGAATCCGACTCTTGGAGATAGCCGATAAAAGAAAACCCCCATCGATTGATGCATAACTCTAAGACGATACTAGCTTTGAGCCGATATGAACCTTAGTCGATGGGGACTCAGGCTTACCAAGTGCAGGTGTTACGAGACCCGTCGGATGCAAGGAGCCCCGACATGCGGCGCGGTGTGCGGTGGGGCCGGTGGGAAAGGACGAGGCATGGTGTGGTCAGCGCATGCGGGGTCAGTGAATTCATGGTGACGACGACGGGTCGTGGGGAGTGGCAAGGCAGGGCAAGGCGGCGCGACAGGTTCTCGCTTGGATGGATCCGGCATAGGGAGACGGCGTGGGCGCCCGGCTCAGGGCGAGGCGAGGCTTGCGGCAAGCATGCGCAAGGACGACCGTGGCATCAGCGGCATGCAAGGACAACATGCGCAGTGACTTTTGGGTACGGCGGCGCGACCAGGGAGCAATGGCGAGAGGACGATGTTGCGTCATCGGTGCGGGTAGCTTTAGAGTGGTGCACGACAGGCGTCGGCGAGAGCAAATAGGGGGTAATGGAGGGGATGGAGCGAGGTGGTGAGGACGGCATGGCCGACATCAATGGCATGGGGAAAAGGGTATGAGGTGTGATCAGCGTCATCGGGGTGGTTGGCGATGGCAACAAGGCGATCGACATGCTCCAGCACGGTGCTCGGACCGGTGGATCGACGGCTGTAACGGCGCAGCATTTTGTTGAGCACTTTGCGGGCGAGGACTGGTTTGGGCCGGCTAAGGGAGGATTGTTGGACTTGTCGAGCTGGCTGAGGGATTTAAACAGACTTTTTGTCTGGGCTGAGGTTTGAGCCTAAGAAGAATAATTTGAAGATAGACTTGGTAATTTGGGTTTCTACATTTTGAGGAGATTTGAAAATAGGTTGCACATTGGAATTTGAATTTTAGAAGTGGATTGCCAAATGGAATCTCGATTTGAATGAATTGTAATTTAATTATGTTTGTAAAATAATTGGATTTATGGACTTCTCCATTTGAATTAAAGTAAAAATAATCCTTGCATTGTAACCGAAGGATATTTGTTGTGGTTAAAAATTATTTCTATGTTCCCTTTCATAATATATTTCACTTCTCAACTTACTACTTGGGTTTGTGAGTTGTATTTATTCCTTGGAATTTATGAAATTAAATGGGTGTTTAATTCCCCATCTTGTATTACAAAAATATACTCTTGGCCAATTGTTTGTATTATAATTAGATTGGAAATTTATTTTAATCATCCTTGATATTTGTAAAATCTATATTATCGAGTTCGCTCGATAGGGTTTTGGGATTTAATTATTCATGGTATTTTTTGAGGTTGAATTTTCACACAAGTCAAGCAAATATTCCAGCATGATGCAAAAAGTTTTAAATTTTGCATATTCTTCTTAATCGGATTTTTAGGGTTTACATATTCTCTAGTGGATTTGGTTAAGAAAAGAGCCGATCGGTAAATGGAAGTTTATCCAGATCAAGCTGAATTCAAAGAAGAATCATGAAGACCGCGCATGGCAGTTTAATTCTATCTATAAATAGGCAAACTTTAGTAACTTTTCTTTTATGCTTAGGAAGTTTTGTCTAGTGTCTGATCAGGACTTTACCTTTTTTTGTCTTTAGGAAACCTGTACCATGTCCGACGAGGACTTGTATCAACCAGAGGGTATAAATATGTATACTCAGGATCTTTGTAAGACATCTTCATAGATCAATATAATTACTTTCAGTGCATCACCACTCTCAATTCGACAAGGTCTTGCTTCTCACGAGGGGCTACATCAGTTAAGTTCGAACTTCGGCGGGAGGGTAAGTCTCGTCAACCCGACAGTTGTATCAGCTAGGACTTTATCGGTTCAGTCTGATATTCTGGTTGATTGGCTGTCGATTACCTGATATATTTTGTTCTAAGGCTGCATCGGTTAGGTTCGACCTCTTATCCCGATCAAGATATATCTATCATGTTTATATAAATCTATCGGTTTATCTAGTTTATTTTATCAAACACAATCTCGCACTGTCTCGGTTAGGTCTGATCTTCTAAGTTGTTGATGATAATCCAAGTATTGCTAAGCTGATAGGTTTTACGCTACGTTTTATCAGAGTGCTAGCCGATAAGTTATCTTTACATTACATCCACCTGATCTACAATGATAGTACGATTAATCTATTTTTATCGGCCTAGTTTTGTTAACTTTAATTTTATATTGTCTCGGTTCAGTTTGTCTCGGTTCAGTCCTATCGATGGGGTGGTCGGCAGTCCTTCAAGGGGGCTGCCCGAGGAGGTGAAAGAGTTGTAGGGACGTCTACCAATGGGCTTGATGGTCGACTCGAGACTAGACGAGCCAAGGTTTTTAGATAGGTTCGGCCCCCCGGAGGATAACAAACATACTCTTGTGTTCTGCATTAGGGTGATGAGAGATTAGGGTTTGAGTACAGATGTAGAAAGAGAGTTCTTGGATGCAATCCCACACCCAGGCGATCTGCCCTCCCTTTTATAGTCCAAAGGGGGCATTTACAGGGGGCTTGGGGCCCAAAAAAGTTTGGTCGTAAAGTATAAAGCAAATATAGGCTAAAGCTAAAAGGCAAAACGGAATCGTCTTGGGATCCGCTCATCGTGAGCTTCTTGCGTGCAGTCTTGCCTCGGGATCCGCTCGTTGCAGGCATCTTATGCGCAGTCCTTCCGGGTGACATCATCCTCTGTCGGATTATCCCTCCTCGTCTTATTTGCGAGGCTTGTCAAGGAAGCCTCCTTCCCAAGGGGGAAAGCCAGCCCTTTTCTGGTTGGAGTCGTGCGTAGAGGTCGAGCTAAGGGGCTAAGGTCGAGTCGGGAGGCAGAGGTCGGGCTAGCCGCCCTCGCCTGAGGCCTGGCTTCCGACCTCAGTCCGAGGACTCCCGGTCCGACCTTCTCAACCTCCTTTTCTTAGTGTGGGCTACTTCGGAGGGGCATCCTCTACATGTCTGATCTATCAAGGTTGGTTATAACAGAATCAAAGTTGATAGCTATAGGTTTCATCCCTTTGAAAAGCTGGATAAAACCGATATCATTATTTATCTTTATTTATATGTATCATGCTAGCATTAGTCTTCTAGCCGATGTATAAGAGCTTTGAAAGATATCGATTACATCAGATCTACATCAAATTTTCGGCCGATAAATTATCTTTACATTACATCCAGCTGATCTACAACAATTAGTGTGATTAATCTATTTTTTATCGGCCTAGTTTTCTTAACTTCAACCTTATAATGTCTCGGTTCGGTCCGATCTATCAAGGTTGGTCATAACAGAATAAAAATTGATAGCTAGTAGGTTTCTTTCATTTGGAAAGCTGAATAAAGCCGATATCATTATTTATCTTTATTTATATGTATCATGCTAGCATCAGTTTTCTAGCCGATATATAAGAGCTTTGACAGATATCGGTTACATCAGATCTATATCAGACTTTCGACCGATGTATGCTGTAATCATCGGACCTATGCATCTACCATATTATATCACTATCGAGCGATTGATTTATTGATCAAATTTTTTCTATCATCTTTATATCATTGTTTATATGTTTATTTGAATCTACATTGGATATATATCCGATTGATCAAAATCCCATTGATATCGACGGGTCTCGCTACATTCCTAGGCCGATCGGCTCCTTAATTTTATATGATTTGTCTATCTATCTTGTTAGTTGCTATATCAAACTAACTAACCTGTCCTGAATCCGATTGATAGGATATGTACTGAAGCTGATTAGATCTCTCAGACCTTCATGCGGAATGACGAATTTTACATCAACACATATGTTGCGACTTGATTATAGTTTAGCTATAAAACAATTATACTATAATCATATTTGAAAGTTTTCTCACTGCAATTGTTTTAAGACAGATCGATAGAAGGAAAGCACGCAGCAGCAAATGAGGTCATGTGGCAGCTCTGATCAAACTCATCAAAAGATGGTGGGGTGGCTAATTATCGTAGCTGCGTTTTCCGTGCACAACTTTTTTTAATGAAAAAACCATTAAAAATATGCACTGAAAACATATTTGCACTACACTTCTGAAAAAAATTATTGCGTGGATTATTGGTGAGAATTATTAACTTGATTATAGCGATGGATGTCCGGCTGCTCCGCTTCCGAGTCCCCCTGCTGACTCCGGCCGCCGCGGCCCGGCCCCCCGCTCTTCCGTCCGCTGCAACTCGACACTTCCTATTTTTGGATGATCGGGATCACCTTTCCTAGAAATTCCTAAATTCACCGTCCTTTCCTTTCATCCATCCACGCCTCATCTTCTCTCCCCTCTTCCTTCTCCTTCTCGTATCTCTCTCTCTCTCTTTTTCTCTCTTTCTCTGTGTGTGTTTTGTGTTCAGGTGATCATCTATCGATCGTGTGTTGAAGAGATCAATAAACAATGGCGAAGATCCTGCTCCACGGGACGATGCACGTCACCGTCTTCGAGGCGGAATCGCTCTCCAACCCTAGCAGGCCCAGCAGCCAAGCTCCCCAGTTCCTCCGCAAGGTTTATATTATATATAATTAATCACTTCGTCGTTTCTAATTTGCTCGATCATCGATCCATCCCCTTTTTGCATCGCAGTCTTGATTATTACTAGTTTCTCGATCGATATATCACCACGAATACGATCTTTTTTGTGGGTGATGAACACTGAACACACCATCCATCCATGCATGGATCGACGTGGTTCGCCGTTTTCTTTTAACTTAATCTCCAATTTGTTAGTAGAATATAAAGTCATTAGCACATAAATAATTAAGTATTAATTATCATAAACGATAAAGTTTGGTTTATTTGATTTTTAAAGAATCTTTTATATATTTTTAAAAAATATATTATTTAATAATTTGAATTTTAAAAAGTATATTATTTAATAATTTGAAAAACGTGTTAAAGAAAAATGATGAAATTGGGTTGAAGAAAAGAACACAGCTAGTGCGAAACTTTAATGTTAAATGTGCAGCCAATGTTCATTCCGAGTCATAGTGACAATAGCATCTCATCAAGTTCTGATCATGATGACGCTTTTAATCTAGGCAACAAACTTATTAACATGTTGTGTTTGTGCAAACTAAATAGAAAAACTCATTGCAAATTTGCAATGCTAGAGATTCTGGGTATAGTCTGATACTAACAAATGAAGCTGCTATAGTCGATACTACCTCCGTTCCGTTCGTATTGTAAGTTGTAAAACTTTGTTAATTTTAATCAAATTTATAAAAGAAATTAGCAATACCTATAATATCAAATTAGTTTATTACATCTAGTATTGAATATGATTTAATAATATGTTTGTTTTGGATTAAAAATATTACTATATTATCTTATAAATTTAGTCAAACTAACAAAATTTAAAGCGACTTATAATACACACCTAAAATACCAAATTAGTTTGTTTATTTTATGTTAAAAATATTACTATATTTTAAATATTTTTTTCATAAATTTGATTAAACTTAAATAAATTTAACTTAAAAATTCAAAACAAAACGGAGGAAGCAGTGACAAATGTTTGCAATTGTGAGACAGCTGGTGGAGGGGATCGAGGACACGGTGGGCGTGGGCAAGGGCACGAGCAAGATCTACGCCACCATCGGCCTCGACAAGGCCCGCGTCGGCCGCACCCGGACGCTCGCCGACGACACCGCCGCGCCTCGCTGGTACGAGTCCTTCCACGTCTACTGCGCCCACCTCGCCACCCACGTCGCCTTCACCCTCAAGGCCAAGAACCCCATCGGCGCCTCCCTCGTCGGCGTCGGCTACCTCCCCGTCAGGGACATCCTCTCCGGCGACGAGATCGAGCGTTGGCTCCCCCTCTGCGACGACAGCGAGGAACGCAAGCCCGTCGGCGACGGCGAGGGCAAGATCCACGTCAAGCTTCAGTATTTTGACATCTCCAAGGACCGGGGCTGGGGCCGTGGCGTCCGCAGCGGCAAGTACCCCGGCGTGCCGTACACCTTCTTCTCGCAGCGGCAAGGGTGCAAGGTGACGCTGTACCAGGATGCCCATGTCCCTGATGGATTCATCCCCCACATCCCGCTCGACGGCGGCCGGTGCTACGAGCCGCACCGGTGCTGGGAGGACATCTTCGACGCTATCAATGGCGCGAGGCATTTCATCTATGTCACTGGTTGGTCGGTGTACACGGAGATCGCGCTGATCAGGGACGCCGACCGGCCCAAGCCCGGCGGCGGCGTCACGCTCGGCGAGCTTCTCAAGAAGAAGGCCGGCGAGGGTGTGAGAGTACTGATGCTGGTGTGGGATGACCGGACGTCCGTCGGGATGCTCAAGAAGGACGGGCTCATGGCGACGCACGACGAGGAGACGATGAACTACTTCCAGGGCACGGAGGTGAACTGCGTGCTGTGCCCGCGCAACCCCGACGACTCCGGCAGCATCGTGCAGGACCTGCAGATCTCCACCATGTTCACGCACCACCAGAAGATCGTCGTCGTCGACCACGACATGCCGCGCCACGGCGGCGGCGGGCGCCGCCGGATCGTGAGCTTCGTCGGCGGACTCGACCTCTGCGACGGGCGCTACGACACGCCGTTCCACTCGCTGTTCCGGACGCTGGGCACGGCGCACCACGACGACTTCCACCAGCCAAACTTCGCGACGGCGACGGTGGCGAAGGGCGGGCCGCGTGAGCCGTGGCACGACATCCACTGCCGCCTCGAGGGCCCCGTGGCGTGGGACGTGCTCTACAACTTCGAGCAGCGGTGGCGCAAGCAGGGCGGCAAGGACCTCCTCGTCCAGCTCCGAGACCTCGCCGAAACGGTCATCCCGCCGTCGCCGGTGATGTTCCCGGAGGACACCGAGTCGTGGAACGTGCAGCTGTTCCGCTCCATCGACGGCGGCGCCGCGTTCGGGTTCCCGGACACCCCCGAGGACGCCGCCCGCGCAGGGCTCGTCAGCGGCAAGGACCAGATCATCGACCGGAGCATCCAGGACGCGTACATCGCCGCCATTAGGAGGGCCCGGAGCTTCATCTACATCGAGAACCAGTACTTCCTCGGCAGCTCCTACTGCTGGAAGGCCGACGACGGCGTCAAGCCGGAGGACGTCGGCGCGCTCCACCTCATCCCCAAGGAGCTCTCCATGAAGGTGGTGAGCAAGATCGAGGCCGGTGAGCGGTTCACCGTCTACGTCGTCGTGCCCATGTGGCCGGAGGGCATCCCGGAGAGCAGCTCCGTCCAGGCCATCCTCGACTGGCAGCGCCGCACCATGGAGATGATGTACACCGACATCGCCCACGCCATCCAGGCCAAGGGCATCGACGCCGACCCCAAGGACTACCTCACCTTCTTCTGCCTCGGCAACCGCGAGGCCAAGGCCGCCGGCGAATACGAGCCGCCGGAGCAGGCCGAGCCCGACACCGGCTACTTCAAGGCCCAGCAGAATCGCCGCTTCATGATCTATGTCCACACAAAGATGATGATTGGTTCGTACACACACGATTAATTTCATTTCTTGGTTGATTTTGACACAATTTCGATGGATTTCTTGATCAGTGGACGACGAGTACATCATCGTCGGGTCGGCGAACATCAACCAGAGGTCCATGGACGGGGCGCGGGACTCGGAGATCGCCATGGGAGCGTACCAGCCGCACCACCTGGCGGCGGCGGGGCGGCCGGCGAGGGGGCAGGTGCACGGATTCCGGATGGCGCTGTGGTACGAGCACCTCGGCACCGTCGACGACGCGTTCACGCGGCCGGAGAGCCTCGACTGCGTGCGCAAGGTGAACGCCATGGCGGACAGGTGCTGGGACCTCTACGCCGGCGACGGGCCGGAGAGCGACCTGCCCGGGCACCTCCTCACCTACCCCGTCGGCGTCTCCGGCGACGGCACCGTCACCCAGCTCCCCGGCGTGGAGTTCTTCCCGGACACCGAGGCGCGGGTTCTTGGCGCCAAATCCGACTACCTCCCGCCAATTTTGACCACTTAAGGACTAAATTAACCTCTCTGTGCGCTTCATCCATGAGAAGAGATTTGTTTTGGTTTTACTTATGAATAAAACACCAAATTAGTTTATGGCTTCGATATTCGTTTTGGACAGTAAGAACTGCATTAATGCAGTCAAACATGATAATGAATTTCTATTTGTTATGGCAGATTTGCTCGTTTCACGTTATGGATTTGAACTTTGTTGATTGTTTGCTTGGTTGATTTTCTTGCATTTCTGCTGTATACTTCCTCCGTTCGTTGATTTTTTACGTAACGTTTGGTTATTTGTCTTATTCAAAAATTTAGTATAAATATGCAAAAGCATAAGTTAAGATTTTGATGATAAAACAAGTTATAACAAAATAAATTATATTTATATAATTTTTTTAATGAAGGGAGTATTATTGCCTGTCATATCATCAATAGACTGCAAAAATTCAATCCAGGAACAGTTTCTGCACCAGATAGTAATAGTAGCACCATTGAAATTGAGACTTTATTTACTATCACAATAAACATATTATTTGATTTTAAAAAAAGAAAATAAAATAAACATCTAGTGGTGCTAGGTTGAATAGTTGGATAGACAAATCACTGAAGCGCCATCCTTCTCTCAACATGAAGAAGTGGGACAAGGACCTCAGCTTCTTCGCTTCATGTTCTCTTTTCAACATTTTCCTTTCAACTTTGATATTTTTTATGGTGAATGTATTCCCAACTTCTCATCCACAAAGGAGTCATCTTCTGTTGATTGGTTAGTATGGCTGTCAATTACCAGCTAGAGTATCAGTCCAGTCTGGTTCACCCATTACCAAGGGGGAAAAAAGAAGGTTCTACAGTTTCATGGTCTGCAAAAAAGAACAGGCGGAAGATAGAAGCTTCTAAACTTTATTTTTGTTATGCAAACTGTAGTCTGATCTGGTGTGAGCATTCAGCCAAATTTCAAAAGGAATGACTAAAAATCCCTACTCACATTTTAAGTGAACCAGTAAAAGGGGGGCAATATTCTTGGACAGGTATTTCAAAAGTATTTGCCAAAATTCATTTCTCTTGAAAAATCTTCTGACAATGTTATTTTGTTATTTTGGTGCTTGTCCATCACTACCTTCCTGAGAAAAATCTTATACACAAGCTTCTAAGACCCAGACAAGCTGACAAAAGACAAATTGGAGATAAGCCAAGTGATTTCTTGGCAGCCCATTTCACCTCAAGAAGAGATTAACCTGAATCTTCTAGTTAAATTGGAGCTGTGTATGTTGAGTTCATGCAGTCTTAGCCTTTGGTTTAGCTTTTTTGAACCTAGAGTACAGGAAAACTCCAGCTAGAGCGACACCAGTTCCTGAATGCAGGATAAAGAACAAAATTCAGATACGGGTAAATTGAAAAGTGAGCTGTTAGGATCAGTTGAATTTGGTTGTGAGGTTACCAAGGGCATTAATAGGTGAAATCGGAGTTCTGAAGAAGAGAACGGACGAGACAATGACCACAACTCGTTTGACACAGTTGGCAACAGAATGGGTGACAGGTGATACTCTAGCCAATAAACTATATGAAACCTGCCTCAGAAACAAATATAATTTTGGTTAGGGTAATTAAACAAAATCCGAAAGAGATTGACCATGGTAATGGAAAAAAACATGCAGATACATCCATGCATTACTAGCCACCACTAGAAAATTTGGATCCATGCAGACAAACCATAAGAATTACTACAAAATTCTAAGAACCGTTGGACAACCATAAAAACTAGTTTTATATTGGAATTTAGCCCACCTGTTGGTAAAAATGGAAACAAGTGCCAGCAAGAGCAGCTTTCATACATAATTCCTGTAGATTAACTCCCTACATGTCCAAAAAGACAGTGTTTGAGTAAAACATTGGTTAGCAAAGATAATACAGAACAGCCCAAACACTCACGGTGCTCTGCAGGTATGATGGGGAAAACTTGATGCCTTCCACAGACAGCATCAGTGGGGCAGATAATAGAAATGACATAACAGTCATTATCGAGAAGAGGTTTATATCATCCAGTGTTTCCTGCGACATGAACAAATTGCGTAAGGGTATACAGTGCTTCACAGTATTTACCATGCTGTAAATGTTCGAATATACATTTTGCACTGAAAAATATTCTTGTAGGAGGAACTACACAATTTTATGGGTTGGGAAAATCACCTCTTTATCAGCCAGAAGTTTCTTGCTGAAAACATTTCGTGATTGATTGGTAAGATTGGAAGCCATGGCACTCCAAAATCCTATCCTGTTTTATCAAAAGTTTTACATGATACTACATTACAACAAAGTGCATTGTATTGCTTAAACAAATATGAAGACAGGAGTCGCAGCATCGAGGACTCCTCAATTCTTAGGCATTGGAATTAAAGATAGTAGATACCACTGACCAGTTGAAAGAAACTTCAGTCATCGATGCTAGCACGACGCCACCAACAATTGGCACGAGGGAACCTAAGACCAAGAGAGAAGGTGTCTGCCAAAACACATGATTTGTTTCAAAGCATAAACCGATCAATCTTTTTGGTTATATGTCTCCTGTTTTTAAGACAACATATAAAAATCATGAACAGAGCATGTACCTCCCCAAGGAACAACACGGAGAGAAGGACGGAGAAGAAGGGCTCCATAGCCTTGATGGTGTGCGTGAAGGAAACAGCGACCTTGCCCAAGCTCATATTGGTGAACACATTGCCCATCGTGTGCACCAAAGCCAAAGGCAGGATCTTTGCATACTGCACTAACAACAGTTTTTTTTACCACAATTCATCACATTTCTACAATTGTATTGTACTACTCCAATATACAAACTTTACCACAATACATGACATTTCTATAATTGTACTATTCCCAATATTTTTCACAAGAACAGTAGTTGTCTCCATTTCGTCAATTACCTGTCCAAGGGAGAGTCTTGGCTTAGGATGCAGATTAAGCAGCCACATGAGGGTGATGAAGAATGAGCCGGACGCGAATTGGAAGGTGGTGATGGTGTACGGGAAGGGCACCGCTTTCAGAACCTGCACGCAATGGATCCCAACAAGATCCGCCATGAACAAATTAGGGCCAAGAAACAAGTGGGGAAGGGGAAGGAGATTGACGAATTGGGGGGAAAATGTGCAGACCAGCTTGTTGAAGATGTTGAAGTAGATGTTGAGGAGGTACCAGACAAGGATCATGGCGCCGAGCTGCACCGTCCGCGAAATGCCGGCGGCGCCGCTGTCCGCCTTGCCGCCACCGTCCGCCGGCGGCGAGGCCGCCGCGGCCGTTGCCACCGCCATCTTCCTCGCGGCGGCGCCGCTCTTCCACGGAAGTGGGGACGGGAGCAGCATGCGCCCCCCGCGAATGCCGAGCGGCAGCACCGGCGCGCCGGCGCCGGCGACCGGGCATCGATTGAGAGAAGACGGAGAAGGAGGAGGAGAAGAACACAAGGCGACATGCCGCCGCCGGGATGCGAGGGAAGGGGAGGAGGAGGTCGCCCAGGCTCTAGAGGCGGCGGAGGAAGAGATCACCGCCACGGCCTGCATCTCGCCGCGCCGCGTCCCACAACCCCGCGTCCACGGTTTCTTGGTCGCCGCCGGCAAGAATGGCCTAACCGGATGGATCAATCAATCGAACGCCGCCCTGAACTCGCGCGCGCGGGGCACGGACGCGAACGCGGTGGCAGGAGGCGCCATCTGGTACTTATGGACGGGGGGAGGAGGAGGAGGAGCTGCGGCTGCGGCGCCAGTGGGCGGCGAGGCGAGGGCGCGAGTGAGAGGCTACTGGAAGTCGCGGAGGAGAGGGCGACGGCGACCTGGCCGTCTCGCTCTCCGCCTCTCCGGCTCCGCGCGCGGGGAGCCTCTGAGACAGAGAAAGAGAGAGAAAAAAAAACCCTTCTTTTTTCCTATGAGAATGTGAGAGAGGAAAAAAAATTTTAACAGTTTTTTTCCTTTTTTTTCGTGGTGGACACTGCCACAGTGGCGGGGAATGGGCCCGGCGGCTCTGGCGTTGTGGGTCCCACATACCGAATGCGACGTGGCATTTATGGTGTGGAGTTGTACACTTGTACCGTGATTTCTGCGTTGTACTCCCTCCATTTAAAAAATAAATAACTAGACAAATGATCATCATTTATTCTCAAAAATTACTTTCTCTAAACAGATGGTGTATTTTGGCATTGCATTAAAATAATTCTGAAGTTTTGAGTTGTACATTTTAGAAGAGTTCTAAAGCAGCCTATTTCAAATTCTGAAATATATGGAAGGTTTTAACTCAAAGTAAATAGAGTAAAGTAGATTATTTTTTGTTGGAACTAAAGAAAATAGATGGGGGACTAGCTTTCAAAACCGCATCTTGAGCCTTTTCCGGCAGAGACAAAGAGTTGTTTGCATAGAGAAAAATCAATTCATGTAGGATGAACGATCTTTTTTCAAGTAAATTTTATTGTAGGCTACTATATTTTTATATATAGAATATTTTTATATGTAGAATATTTTTATTTTAGACTAGTTAACTTAGTGAAAAAAGTTTAATTTCAATCATAATGTTCATTTCGTCCTTCTCTTCTTTGTGCTTACTTTCTTTCTTCTTCTTAAAGGCAAAGGCGTCATCAGATGATCTTCTCGCTCCTCGTGCAATGTCGTAAGTTGAGCTATACACCACCACATTCTAGCACTGACAATGGCAACAGGGAATGCCTAACGGGCATTGCCTGACTCGCTTGAGCAGCTTCGGGATGCAAACGGAGGTGAGCATAAAATGTTGATATCCAGTATCCATGAGCCCATTGTTGTCTTGTTCTGATTCCTTTCCATATCATACTACCACACAAGTTAGTCCACATGACTGATACTTCATTTATTTTGCTCCCCTCCAAATCTACTCAAGGTTGAGTTCGAGAGTCAGTAAAAATAGGTTGTGCTTGAGGTTGAACATGGTGGCAGGGCAGGGGCAAAGCTTGAGCTTGGGGCTAGTTGGCACATGCGGGCTTGAGCTTGAGCACAGTGACAGGACAGAGCTCAAGTTAGGAGGTATCAACATCTTTCAGCTCAAAAATAAATGAGAAATAAGAATGATCCAATACGAAACATTTATATAATTACCTAGTCCAAAGTTTAAAGATCAGTATATTTTGGTCTAATATATATCATGTGTAAAAATAAGTAGCCCAATATGAAATATACTTTTCTTTTTTAACTTATTAGTGTGGGTTTTAAGAACATGGATAAACTAATTCTATTTCTCAAACCAAACCTGAAACCCATTATGGAACTAAGTGTTCACTTGATTATCTAATTCTGAACCAACCAAAACTCTAGCAACACGCCAGGACATAAAGAAAGAGACTCGGTCCCTAATTCTTCTAATCTATTGGAAAGTTTAGAAGGAGTGGAACCAGAGAATCTTTCAAAATAAAACATCTATCCTCGATGGCTCTTATGATGGCTCTTATGGTAAAGATTAAGAAAGAGTCAAAATCTTGAACATTGGAGGGAGTCAAACGGTTGCCTTAGGCAGCCTTTTTTCTATAAATATTTTCTTTACTTTGGCTTATCTGTAAATACCATAAGCCTTTATATTCAATGAATTGACACGTTGTGTCTTTTGTTCGGAAAAAAGTTCATGGCCATGGTAAGAACTAAGAAGAATACCTCCTCTAGGCTCTAGACTTCCACTTTGGTTATTCGGTAGCAGGTGTCATTTGGTCTTGAAAAACATTTAACTAGTTTAATGATTTTTGTCACAAACGAATTTTTATTTATCGTTAGTTGTGAGTTGTAATATTGAATATGTGTAGTTGTGACATTCATATAATTTATTGGACAATTTTATTATCTTTTTTATTGTGGATGTTCACGAAATGTAATATACTCTTGCAAATGTACTTCTTATTTTCATAATCATAAATATTTTAAATTTAAATTAGTTTG
This sequence comes from Oryza australiensis, assembly GCA_019925245.2. NCBI lineage: Eukaryota > Viridiplantae > Streptophyta > Magnoliopsida > Poales > Poaceae > Oryza > Oryza australiensis. The sequence goes on along the minus strand of JAIFGZ020000229.1, from coordinate 489,590 downwards.
ACTGCGTGCAGGGTAACTGGACCGGTAAATCTAGCCACAGAATCAAACCCACAAAGAGAACCTAACACTAACAGCATACAAACATTTCCTGTTGTTTTTCTACGTTGATCGCAATCGTGGAGTCGTGGCTGGCCGGTGCCCACACCCAAAAGCCGGGATCTTTTCGTGCGATTCCAACATGTCGCACCAATTAACCCAAAGATTTTTTTTCCTCATCTTTTTTTCTACTTATCCCTCTCGTTTCTTGGCGGTGATGGAGAGAGCCACAGAAATGGGGGCCAAGAACCGCGGCCATTTTTAGGCAGCCACGGCGAGGGAAGAAGAGGGGGAGAGGAGCCAATCCTGGCCAGCCACCCACTCGCCCGCCTCCAAGAATCCGGGGCTGGTTGAGGCTGAATTCGATTTCTTGTTTTTCTTTTTGAGGGAGTCAATTCGATTCGGTTTCTTGGAGGTGGGAGAGGATGCAGTGGGCGGGGCTGAGCTCGCCGGCGCCGGTGCCGGCGGCGGTGTGGATGGGGCGGAGGGCAAGAACCGCGAGGTGGCCGCGGGGGAGCTCGCCCTCGCCCGCGCCGCGCCGGGTGGTGCTGGCGGCCGCGGCGTCGTCGTCGTCGCCGCCGTCGCCGGATGCGAACTCGAGCTCCAACTCGAACTCGCCGGGGAGTGGTGGCGGCGACGAGGAGAGGGAGGACGCAGCGCGGATGGAGAAGGCGGCGGCTTTCCTGATGCGGAGCCAGAAGTACGCCATGCTCAAGCAGCAGCTCGCCGTGGCCGCCCAGTTCGAGGTACCGAGACGAAACCGATGCATTCTCTCAAAGATGCAAACTTGCAATCGATCCGTCCGAATTGGGGTGAGTGCAAATTGGAATTTGATCGCAGGATTACAAGGAGGCGGCGAGGCTGAGGGATTCGCTGAAGTCATTCGAGGAGGAGGAGCCAGTGCTTCGTCTCCGCCGATTGCTCAAGAAGGCAGTTGAGGAGGAGAGGTTCGAGGTATTGGAGGGTGCACTCATCCATAGCAATTGTTTCCTTACCAAATTTAACTTATTGAGTTTATACATTTCCATGAAAGAACCTTGTGCATTGTGATATCCCCATTAGGCAATAGCAAAGTTGGATTGTGCAATTGTCTCAATCCATCTTGGTAACAATGTTTTTGGATAGGTGTTAATCCAAAGATGTGCAGCCTCAGTTAGTTGCTGCAATGTCTCTGCCGAAAATGCCAAAAGCAGCTTATAATGATGCCTGATGTGTCCCTTTGTCGACTACAGATGCAACAATTTTGTTGTATGCTTGATTCTTTTCTCTCCATGTTTGATATTCCCATGATATTAACATCGAAAATTAGAGGAAGTCTCAAGTGTCAAGACATCATCTCAATACACATGTTTCGCTTACTTCCTTCACCATTGACTTTTCTACTCGTGATAGTTGGAGTTGTGATTTCATGGCCTGAACTTTGAATTCATCAGTACATAGTGCTCAATTTGTGCTCTTTATGCTAATCATTTGCCAATAGTAATTCCTGGTTGTCAGTCTAGAAGGCATGCTTTCTTCATCTTTTAGTATTCTAGCATGTTTATGATTTTTCTCTGTTTTCATGCTTTCCAGGATGCTGCTAAGTACAGAGATGAACTGAAGATTTTGGCTCCACACTCCCTCCTAAAATGTTCTAGTGATGCTACTACCCTGGTATCTTACAATCCAATGATTTAGTGATGTTATTACTACAATTCTGGCATGTTTCTTTCAGTCCATAAAGTTCATAGTTTTGAACGAAATGGTTTGACTGTTTGAAAACTCAAGTAGTGACCTAAAAACATAGCTAAGGCAGGATATGTAAAATAAGAGATTAGTAGGCGAAGGTCATCAATAATCTATTTCTGAGTTGGTTATAACTGTGTGCCTTGGCCCTTGGGCACCACTTGGTTTCTTCACATGTTCAGGTGTCTCATTCTTTTCCATGAAAATCTTATGCACTACAGATAAACCACCTGCATTAGTTTCGTGACCTGTTCTGTAATAATTCTTTAGTTAATGTAGATCAAGTATTTCCTCAGATTCTTCATTGAGCTTAACTAGATTTTCTAATGTTTTTTAATGTTGAATTTTAGGGGATTAGAGTTCAAGTCAGGAGTGTTTATATTGAAAGCCGGAGCCAGCCTTTGAAGGGCCAGTTCTTCTTTGCCTACAGAATCAGAATCACAAATAATTCTCAGCGCCCTGTTCAGCTTCTCAGAAGACATTGGATTGTCACTGATGCTAATGGAAGGACAGAGAATATTTGGTTAGTCTCTATTGTACTCTCGCCTTACTAAAATTACCATATGTGAATGCTAATAAAGACTCACTCCATTGCTGTGCCAGGGGTGTGGGTGTTGTGGGAGAGCAACCTGTCATATTTCCAAGGACTGGCTTTGAGTACTCATCTGCATGCCCATTAAACACTCCAAATGGGAGAATGGTAACATCACATGTTTTTTTTCCTTTGAAAATCTTTCACAACCTATGCTGTCACATTTGTAAATAGATTATTGTCAAGAGTAATTTTTAGATTCTAGTTGTGCAAGAGATCCTTATGGTTGTAGTATCTCTTGAATGCATATAGTTGGCATCAATGATGCCCAATGCTGACCATGGCTGGATAAATTGTTTGATTTAAGCTGAAGGAAGAAAACAGTAATGTTCAATTTAAAAAGGACTAGCTATATCCTGCAATTTATGGATTATTTGTGTCTTGCATGTCTGCAAAGAGAACTTATCTGAATTCTCTTTTGGATTTTAGGAAGGTGATTTTGAGATGAAGCACATCGACAAAGCTGGGTCCTCTACATTCAATGTCGCAATTGCACCATTCTCTCTGTCAATCCTTGGAGACGACAACGATGACATTCTCCTCTAAATGTGATTGGGTATCAAAATGAGTTTGAATAAGATGATGTCACCAGTGAGGAATTTGGACAATACATGAACACGAGTAGTGCTGTTAGCGATGTGGCTAGAGTGGCCTCTTCTCTACTGGAAACTTCTGCGAATGCAATTTTGTGTTAAGCTAGCTGTGGATTGTGAAGGTACCAAAGTTCAAGATCAGAGTATCAGACAGACAGATCATGGTTTGGTGAAATATTAGAGTTAATTTACTCACGCAAAAAAAAACTACACTATGGTAAATTGAGGTATATTAGGGATTTGTGTGCCATCTAACTTTTGAATGTACAGCATAGAACTATATAGAGCTTGTTGAGTATAAGCTGCATGGAACTCTTGTATTATCGCAAAAAAATGATTTTGTAATGTTCTAGTTCCATAAATATATTGCACTAGAATTTACTGGTGAAAGCTGTAGTTTGAAGAAAATTCTGTCAAGATCTAGAGTGTCAGTTAGGACTGGGTGGTCCGGTTGACGGACGATATTTCCGTAAGATTGGCTTGGCTCTGGCCTTTTTGTCTTCAGAAATTCAACCAGGCTGGACAAAGTTATGGACAGGTCCAGATTATGCTCAGATCCAGATATCCACAAAGTTTATTTAATTAGCCAATATGTCTACTGTAATTAGCCAGATATGGACGGAATTTGCCAAAGTTTTCAAACGGGTCAATTCAAATCGTTCAAAATAGTGCATTTTATATCTGTTTATTATCGATTTTCCGATTTTGACGCCTTCAGTCTTATGAGTAACTATGGTTACCAAGTGGATCATTTGAAACCATCATTAAACGGTTTGAACACATGTTTATACGCAAAACTTTCTTTTTGCAATTGGTTTTGCCTTTCCCACAAATATGAACATTTTTTGTTTTTTTTTTGTTTTTCCCCTTCAATAATTGGTGGATTCATTCAATTAACCCACAGTTGATACTTCAGCTATCATCTTTGCATAGACTGATAGACCACATAAATAATAATTCAGACCTAAAAATGTTCTAACTAACTCCTTCCGTTCTAAAACAAGTCATTTTTATCTCATTCCGTTTGTTTCAAACTAAGTTTAATTTTTAATAATTATTACATCGAAGTTTGCGAAAGTAGTGATAAAATGAGGGTATTCTAGTTTCTTTTTGCATTGCTATATATATGTGGGATGGATGAAAAATAAACTTATTTTGGGACAGATGAAATATATTGTTAACCTTCGTCTAATACCGTGGCTTGCTAGAATTTTATAACATAACAAAACTGCAATAAAACTGCAATGTAATGAAGCTAAGTTTTGTCAAAATTATAATATAAATTTGACGGCGTGATATAGTGATATAGAGAAGATATAACGCTTCTTTCAACATGTACACGATACGTTTTTTGTAAGCTATAAGATATCCTACCTTCGTCTAAAAAACTGATCAATAAAGTTTTTTAAAGACAAAAGTACTATAAGAAGTGAGAGAACTAAATTATCTCTTTACTAAAAGACAAGTTGAGTAAAAGATATAGAGATATGGTATGAAATAACCCACTGACTCTCTTATTTATATCATTTTTATATTTATACTCTTTATGTCTTAAAATATAGAAGATAACAGATTTTTTTTAAAGTCTCTTGGTGATAATATAGACAACTTAAATGAAAACACTGGACGCCACTGATGTTACATGAGTGAAAAAATCGAACACCACGAAGGAATTTTGTTTTTACTGTTTAGGCCTACTCGCATATGTGGTTTTCTGATCTTCCATGTTTGACACAGATCACATTTTGTGGTTTTATGGTAAGGAGATATCTTGAACCGGTTTTGTTCATTAAAAAAATTACAATCCACAAGAGACATTAAATTTTAAATTGAAAAATATAGTGCCTCCTAATACCTCTTAAAAATTATAAAATCTACCGGTAAAGTAACATCCTTACATTTACATCAATGCTACAATTTTATTACCAAAACACTACAATGTTCTCGAATGAATGTTACCAAAATAATACTGTAACCTTGATGGCTTGGTATAGAGAAGACATAACACCCTATAACATGCACAAAAGGAACGAGACGCTTCTTAGCTATACAATAGAAAAAACAAGCATTTCTACACGTTTATCAAAATATATATAAACATTATTAAAAAAATGCAGAAATGGACCATAGAAAGTAGTTGTTTTGCTAACATGAATGACAGAAGTAGTGAGAGAAATGAGCTGCTGTTCACTAAGAGACAATTCGAGTATAAGATACAAGTAAAAGATAGAGAGAAATGGTATTAAATAAGTAAATAACCTTCTGATTCTCTTATTTATGTCATTTATATATATCAATTTTAAAAATTCTCATGATAGTATAATCATTTATATATATCATTTTTTAAAAATCTCATGATAGTATAAACAGCTTAAGTGAAAACACTGGACTCAACTGAGTTACATGAGCGTACAATTATTTTTACTGTTTAGTCCTATATGTATGGGCGTGTTCGGCTGGTCTATAAGCCGGCTGGTTTGCTGTGAGAGAAAAATACTGATTGAATGGCTGATAAGCCCGGCTGATATGAACAAGCGAACATGGCCTATATGTGGTTTTCTAATCTTCGATAACCATGTTTGACACAAATCATATTTTGTGGTTTATGCTAAGGAGATATCCATAACCAGTTTTGTTCAAGAAAAAAATTACGATCCTCAATAAACATCAAAATTTACATTAAAAACTACTTTCTGATACCTCTTAAGAATCATAAAATCTACCATTGAAACAACATCCTTACACTGGCATCAAAATCAGATTGGTGCAACAGCTGAATGTTTTGACATACCTTTTCCTAAAAGTTTCAATTCAGTTCACCCACATTTTCATGGGTCATCATATCACAACAGTTACAATTCCTTTTAACAAAAAACAGCAAACACACATCATCATCAGTTCATCACCAGCTTATAACTGATGCAGTGAGTTAATTACAAGATTACACCAACAAAATCACAATCTGCCAGATTTGCTTCTCCTCCTTGATTTTACTGAAGCTCCAAAGTCAGAAGAGAAGCCAAGGCTGCCTACGTCACGCATGCACGCATCACCCCGGCGCCTTGCGCCGGCGATGGCGTCATCGCAGCAACAGGCTATGGCTCACGCGAGCCGCGCGCGCGCCACCGGTAACCGACGGCGCCGGGGCGGCGAGCCGCGCGAGCCCGACCGGGAGCGCTAGCTAGCGGACAAAGCGAGCGGCGCGGCCAGCGCTGGGGCGCGCGCGCCAAGTGGCCAGCGCGCGATGGCGTCACCGCGTCTCGCCGTCGTCACTGCGGCTGCTGCGCTTCCGTTTCATGTCGCGTCCAGTAGCGGGCGCGGCTGGTAGTGTTCGAGCGTCTCCTCTCCTCTCTGTCTCTATCTCCTCCTCGCACGAGCGGTTCGCTTTGGGCTATAGCTCTCGGCGTGGACGCGACGACACCGAGCCACCGACGAGCGACGACGCCGCCGCCGACGACGACGCCATGGACGAGTGGAGAGCTGCTGCTGCTGTTTCCTGGCTCGCCGTGCTGGTCCTGAGCATGAACCTCATGGTGATCGCGGCCTCCGCCGGCGTGGCGCCGGAGGTTCTTTCTTCCCCAGCCGCCCCCGGCGAAGGTGCTGAACACGAAAAAAAAATTCTTGATCGCAAGCCGTGTCTTCTCTCATCTTGTTTGATCTTTGATTTGAATACTCCTATTGATTTCTCCTCATCACGTCCTCCTCTGCTGCTCATACCATTCTTTCTTGCACGAATCATGATGATAAAAGTTCCTTCCAAATATATCAATCTTTTCTTGATATTGCAACTGAAATTCAGTTCTTGCACTCACCCGGTTTTTTTTTGCTGCATTCGCGTACGTCTTGCAGCGGAGGCGTTGCTGGCCGTCAAGGCGACGCTGCATGACACGGACAACGTCCTCGCCGACTGGAACGCCGGCTCCGGCGGCGGCGGCCCGTGCAACTGGAGCCTGGTGTCCTGCTCCGAGACCGGCCATGTCTCCGTGCTGTATGTGCTGGCTAGCTGTCCATTTCTGTGCTTGTGCTTGCCACCGCTGGCCATGGCGGGTTTGTTGGAGTTTGGACTGATGGATCGATCTCTCTCCGTTTCTTGTTTGGTTTTGCAGCGAGCTGGCTCACCGGAATCTGTCCGGCACGCTATCGCCCGCGATCGGGAAGCTAAGGCGGCTGCGACTTCTGTACGGATTGATTCTCTCTAACTGTACTCTCTTGTCTCCGTTTGTGACCTAGAAATTTCAAAGGGAATTATGGGAAATTTGTTCTGGTTTACCTGAAATTCCAGTTCTTCCCAACCAAAAATTTACAGAATTCTGGATCTACAGTGGATCCCTTCGGGAAGTGCCCACAACCAAAAATTTAAATTTGTTTGAATTTAGTGAAAAGTTCTTCAAATTCATCAAAATATGTTCATGTTTCAAAAATTTTCTGAAAATTCCTTCAGATCTTTCTGAAATTTTGGAATCCTCCAACTCCCTTTTTTTTAGGCCCCGATTTTATTTCTTCTTTTCAAAATGTAAATTTTATTTCTTCTTTCCAAAATGTAAAACCCTAACCCTGTATACATAAATCTTTAGATTATTATCAATGCGATTGTTTCACCCCTGTTTGGAACAAGAGAATTTTGGACAAACTGTGAAACATCAACTCTCACTAAGCAGGGTTTCTTTTCGAATCCGACATTCCAAGACAGGGCCTTTTCACTGTTATAAGACTGATAATCTTTTTTTTCACTTCTATAAGACGGATAATCTCAGGAAATGAGGACTTTGGTTTGAATTTTGTGCAGGTTTTTGCAACACAATGCAATTTCTGGCCCTATTCCTGACACCATAGGCACGCTGAAGCTGCTACAAACGCTGGACCTGGCATATAATCACTTCACAGGCACTATTCCAGGCATACTGGGTCATTCCAAGGGCATCTTCTTCGTGTAAGATTAGTATTTGTGATTAGACAATTTTTATAGTGGTGTTTACTGATAGTAGAATCAGTCTAGACATTTCATGTTTTTTTCATCTGATGGCCTATATCTGTCTACTATCACCTGATCTACTCGTAGTAGAATTAAGGTAATATGATTATTTCTACTGGTAGTAGAACTTATAAATCAACGTGATTATACTAAAGATAATACCGGTGGTAGTAGAATCTATCGGTAGTGAATCCGTAGAATGATTATTGTTTTCAAGGCATTGTTATTTTGTTGCATAACAGATATAAACATGATTTGGATCGCCTGATTCTTTTTTTTCCCTGCTTGCCTCATTCCTGCAGGAGATTGAGCCACAACAATTTATCTGGATCTATACCTGATTCACTAGCCACTGCTCCCAGCGTTGTCCTCCTGTATAATTCTCCTTGCCAACTTCTACTTATTGCTTGATAGTTCTTGTAAACTTTTTTCTTGTGATATTGAGCTTGAGCTGAACTATTTCAGGGATCTATCCTTTAACAACCTGAGTGGTCCCGCACCGGTTTTTAACGTGAAGAATGTATTGTAAGTGATTTAAAATGAGTTTTCTTCATTGGTGTCTCAACGATATTATCTCTCAGGGGTTACTGTCTTTTTTTAAAAAAGGAATATGTTAATATCACAGTGTTTGTATCGATTAATGCATGTGGTTGTTTATTATTACAGACCGAAAGAATAAACTTACAGGAATACTACTAATTTGCCTACTCTTTTCTCTGTTTCTCCCACTTCTCATACTTGATCAGCCTTCATGGAAATCCTTTGATACAAAACTTCAGTTGTGAAGGAAGCTGTACTTCTGTGATAGAAGAGCCGGTTGCTGTCCCTTCTGCGGTAGAAGAACCGGTTGCTGTCAGCATAGAAGAACCAAGTAGTAAGACATTGTTCACCACCCAAATTCTGGGATATTTAACTGCATATGAACCATTATTTAAAGAAATTTTTATGAAGCAAGAAAGTTTGGGCATTCATGCTCTTCTGCCTGTTCTAATTACAGCCATTTTCATTTCCCAGTTCACAGGAAAGGCTTGGTAGGAACTGCTCGGCGTGTTTCATTGTACATAGCAGCTGTTCTTCTATTAGTTTTCTTGATTGCTGCATTTGTCGTGTCTATTTCGCAGTGGCGTAGGCGACACCAGATCTTTGCTGATTTCGATGGTAATTACATCTCAAGTACTACATATATGTGCAAGATTTGTTACAATAACTACCTGCTAAGGGGGTAGAAGGTTGATGCCTTACATTTTAGATGAGTGTCATAGTTAATGTTAACTTTTGGATTCACCATGGCTGTTTTTTTTGGGAGTGCTTGTCATTTTGGCACTTAAATATATAACATAATAATGTTTTTTTTATTGTTGTTGGTGGAAGTTTGCATTCGGATATTAGAGGAAAGTTCACATTAAGTCCACTAAAGTGGAGGTTCTCTTGAGGTTACATGTTTAATACACTACCACAGAATGCCTCATAGGTGTCGGTTGGGAAACCCCCTTAGGTGCCGGTTTTCCCAACCGACACCTATTGGTCGGCATCAATGACTTTGGTCATTGGTGTTGGTTCTTCGACCGGCACCTATTCGGGCAAATAAGTGCCGGTTCGTGTAGAACCGACACCTATACGGACCAAACATCATTCAATGAGGTGCTCCCAATCTTTTCTTATGGGCCCACTCCTTTAGCCGTACCCACCATATTTTTCCACGTGGGCACGGACCCACGAGATAGAGCTACAGGCACGAGCGAGCGGTTCCGCGAGCGGTTCTACACGACGAGCGAGCGAGGCACGGACCTATTTAAGCTGGTGTTGCTCTGGTTCAGCGAGCGGTATGGTACTAATCGAGGGAATAGTATTTTTTGAGAATAGGTGCCGGCGAACAGTAAAACCGCCACCTATAGTCTCAAATAGGTGCCGGGTGAACAGTAAAACCGCCACCTATACTACCTATCTGAGACTATAGGTGGCGGTTCTTAACACGAACCGCCACATATTTTTTTGCCGCCACCTATATACATTATAGGTGCCGGATTTGGTTTGACCGGCACCTTTTGGGGCGACACCAATGAGCCTTTTTGTAGTAGTGATAATTTTGTTACAGGTAAAAAGAGTTATTTTGTGAGGGTCTAAAACAGTTGTATCAAGACGCTCAGACCACATATTTCCGTACCAAAGTGAGTAGGGAGCACATAATAACATGTTCCTAAGAGTGCGATACAAAATTAGAACGAAAACAATACCAATCTATAATCGAAACTCTGAGTACATAGACAAATCACCAATGTAGCTAGAATGAGAAGCCTTCTCACAACCAGCCTTCCTAAGTCACAACAAAGCACTAGATTCGCTCCAATGCTGCCTTAGCATCTTATTTTCTTTTTGTTTTTGTGCCAATGCAATCAACAATTAAATACCCAACCACCCATCCAATTTTCTTTGTAACATCGAAAAAAATCATGGAGTTGGACAGTACCATCACATGTGTTATTGACATATGGGTCCATCCCCATGCGTCATTCTCGCTCGCAATAGTATCTTTGCAATTAACACATTTTTACGGTTGTACTTACCTAATTTTCTCACAAAAGATATGATATGGTCCATGATGATGTCTTTCATTATTTCATTCTCTTCTTGTTATATAATTATAACCTTCTTCTACTAAACCCTTAGGGTAGATTAATTAAAGAAATTAGAGTACATCTCTTTGAAAACAATGAATCAACATTGTCGTGGTTAATGGTTACCCATGATTCAGTCGGGCTAAAGAGATCAAGCCATGGATTGACATGCATAGCAGAGGTAGGCCTAATTAGAATTGTATGCCTATGCTTTTTACACTATAAAGATAGACTGACTGAATTAGAGCTGTAGGGTGTCCTGGTTAGTGATTACCCAACTTTGGATCCTTGGGGTAAGTAGCATGGGGTGTAGTAACATGTGATGTTAGTGCCTGTGACCAGTGGAGGTGTTGATTGTGCTTGAGTTTATGGTTCAAAGTGATGAGTTGTTATTGAGTGCCGTAGAGCGTGAGATATGAAAGACGGCGATGGTTGAGGCCATGTTCATCTGCAGTGGCAAAAGGGGAATGACAAAACAATATGGAAGGGGGATAGAGCATGCTAGTTGTATGTGCGGAACCAAGACTTAGACTATTTGCGCTATAATACAAGTTGGACCGACAATCAATTGAGCAAGCACTGGCTTGGCCCATGGCTAGTTCATCCCTTATGGCAGAGCAGGTAACCTATCACAATAAGGCCTTGATTTGCCAACGAGCACAACCCCCTCACGTCTCTAACCGACAAAATCGATGGACGTACTTTGCACCCATGCGAGGACATTGTGCACCATATGCTCATGGGCCGTGGGCCTTGTTCAATATAGGTACTATGATACTAGTTTGTGGGCCATGGGTGATAGGCTGGAACAACCAAATAAGTATCGAATCCTAGCACCGTCATATATAGTCGAGACCGAGCAGCGGAGATTGGAGGCGATTGTGGCAGCTGGTGTGGCGGCGCCAAGGAGTGGCCAGCGGCACATGGCACAGCCGCATAAGGTGTTCTCCGTTGAGCATCCGGTGGTGCACATGGAATGCCCACACAGGGTGTTCTCTGTTGAGGATCACTGTGGCAATGCGGTGTTGGTCGTCATGCCATTTTTCAGTTTATGCTCCGCCACTGCCCTAGGGTGGGTGACATGGGGGCTAGGAGCTAATTATGGTGTTGAAGATGACACAGGTAGGTGGGGAACCTGACAAGTGGTGCCAATTTTGTTCAAGAGAGGCATAAGTGGGTTATGGGTGGCCATGACATTAGTTTTTTTTCATGTGGTGAAAAGTCTAGGTGAGAGAGAGACCCCAAGCTGGTTAATCTTGATTTGCAGTAGGACATATAGATATTTGACTTTCTAGAAAAATATATTATAATCTTTCCCCCCACCTTTTTTAAAGATATTCTATCATATGATCTGACTCAAAAAGTTTACTATTCATATTTCTGTGTGAATCTCTTTCCCTTTGATCATTGATTTAGCTTTGCTACCATTTGGGACATGGTTAACTAATGGATATAACATATGAGAACCAATTCAATGCTGATAAGAAAATCCTAATGGTGCAGAGGGGTCTAACTACATTAACATTTCCCATAACTAACCATGTTTTTGTGTTGCTGCTAATCGTGCCGTGCATGGTTGCCTTTCATATAAGCTTATGTTTAGTTTTCCTATTTTTGTCTTTTTATTAAAAAACCAATAATTTCTAAGTATGATACAACATTTGGGCTCTAGCCAAATACCGTGTGTTTTGTTTGGAGCTGGTGGAAGATAGTTCTACCTTGCTAGTTTATTTTACTGGAGTGCTCCATCCAGATCTATTTAAAGCTGGAGCGTTTGACAGAGTTCTAGCTCCACTCCATCAAGATCTAGGACCTGGAGCCCTGCCAAACACCTCCTAAACTGTTTCTTCAATTAGCATGATGATACAATTGTTATGTTATTTTTACTATGCTGCATGCTGATACCTCAATATTGATTACAATATGTGATCATATTTATCCAGGACCAGAAATATACCTAGGCCATCTGAAGCAGTTCATGATCAAGGACATCGAAGAAGCTACCAATAACTTTGACCGAAGAAACATTTTGGGGCAGGGAGGATTTGGAATCGTATACAAGGGTCGCTTGCGTGATGGCACAATTGTTGCTGTTAAAAGGATGAAAGACTGTATTACTGCTTGTGGGGATGATCAATTCCACACAGAAGTTGAAGTAATAAGCTTGATTGTTCACCGCAATCTCCTCCGTCTTACTGGGTTCTGTGTTACAGACACTGAAAGGCTCCTTGTATACCCTTTCATGCCAAATGGAACTGTTTCTTCCAAATTACAAGGTTAGTCCCATGCTTCAATATATTCTCTGTCATTCATATGTGATGCACATTGACACAGGGGCATGCCATAAGTCCTATATTTTCTAAGGGATGTAAAGTATAGCAGTTTTTTTAGAAAAGGGAATATATTAATATTCCAGCCTCTGCATCGATGAATGCATATAGCTGTTCATTATTACAACCTTATGAAGAAAAGTTTCAAGGAATCTCAAAAACAAAGTTCTGATTCATGAGAAAATAAAGAGAGGAACAACTAGTCTTATTACAAAGCAATTCTATTAATAAACCGTCATCCATGCCTAGCAAACAACTCCATAGCAATTCCTTCAATTTTTATTTGAACCCGCTTTTATCAATTGACGAGCTTTCTCCTTCTGTAGTGCTGACCAAAACTTGGTCCTGTATGTTCCCTTGAACAAGATCTGCAAATAAGAAGGCACTAGTGTTCTATTAAACACAACATCATTCCTGGATAGCCAAATTGTCCAACAAAATGCACTTGCCCCCACAAGAATACAGGATTTAAGCTTGTTAGTTAGATAGTGCAGTAATATATTTCCAAAAAATATGTACTATATGTGAGTTTTTTCATTGTAAAACTGTAGTTCACTTTCTCAATACATCAAAGTTAAATTTGGTGTGTACTTGAGATTTGCCTTGCTTTGTTAAAATGAAAAGAGAGTTTCAACATCTCTGTATTGATGGCCTAACAGTCAAAGATGGAATTATCAAAAAAAAACAAAGATGGAACACTGTAACAATATAATATACCTTAGCTAACCATATGTAAGGTGGTTATACATCTTGTGCTTGCCTTATTTGCAAATGTTTTCGTAAGGTGGTCTATATTTTATCATCACATTTGTTTTCTTGGTCCATGCATATTACTGAGTTTGTCAGCATATATCACAAGTGTTAGTGTTATTATGCTAACACCTATGTGCATCCTGTCATTGTTGTTGCCTCCCTTCAAATGTTAACAAAAGCTATCTATCTATTAGTTAATACATTATGTTTCTAAACAAATTGCTGTTTTTTTAAGTGTCATTGGGATTTACCCTTTCCCTGACTTTCATGTTTATTTTCAATTTCTTTAGACCGAAGATCAATCTATTGACCCAGCTTTGGGGAGAAAAGGCCAAAATATATAGTACAGAGTTCTTTATTTTCAGTTATTCTGTTTGTTTAGATTACAGTCATTATGTTTGTTTTTGTTTGTTCCTATAGATTTCACTACATAAACTGAGTCAATAGGGTATTTACTGGTGAAAACAATGATATGCAAATGATGTATAAGTTCTTCATTCATTGCCACACACAAACAATGTCTTTCTGACCTTAGTATTTTCATTTTTTATGAGCAAATTGAACGAACTGTTTTTTCCTCACTTTATCAGAATATGTGGATGATAAACCCACCCTAGATTGGTCAAGGAGGAGGAGGATAGCACTCGGCGCTGCACGAGGGTTGGTCTATTTGCATGAGCAATGTGATCCAAAAATTATCCACCGTGACATAAAGGCCTCCAACATTCTCCTTGATGAGTATTTTGAAGCAGTTGTGGCGGATTTTGGACTTGCAAAACTTCTGGATCATGGTGAGTCTCATGCTGTCACAGCAGTGAGGGGGACAATGGGACGCATTCCTCCAGAGTATTTGATGACTGGCCAAACATCAGAGAAGACCGATGTTTACGGCTTCGGGTTCTTGTTGATCGAGTTAATCACTGGTCGGAAAACGATGGAGCTTCATGAGGATGAGTATCAGGAAGGAGGAATTCTTGATTGGGTAAATGGCTAGCTACTCCCTGTTTTTTTTTTCCTCTACAAGTTCAGCTTACTCTGTTCCATATTGAAAAAAGTTTGGTGTTTTTCATTTAGTTCATATCCACAAGTGCCATAGCTAGTATATTATAAGGCTTCTTCATTTCCTCATAAATAAATTAAAATACCTTTTCTAAGCAATTATTCAACTGTCTGCATTACATTTGGTGCTATGTGTTACTGATTTAACTCCTAATATTGTACATACTTGGTTGTGTCCATGCCAATAGAATATAATCCAATGGTACATAATAGTCTGTATCATATCAGCAAACTGAAATATGACAAAAAACACATTTATGTTGGATGAGAGAAAAATTATCCATGGAGAAAAATATTGAAGATTAACATTTCTCGGCTAGGCATGTCATACGAATGTTAACACATATACCAAGAAATAATTTTATCTCTTAATTTCTGAACAACAATGCGAAACTTTGGCGAAATATGAAAATAAGGAACTCCACTGTACAAGATCTTATTTATGCACATGCACTTCACCCATTCTCATAAACAATGTTTCTTAGTTTATTTCAATTGCCATGAACTGCTATTCATAACATACAACCGTGCATATCTATTGCAGGCAAAGGAGCTTCTTGAAGGAAATAAGCTAAGCTCATTTGTGGACAGTAGACTGAGAGACAACTATGTCATTGCTGAGTTGGAGGAAATGGTTAAGATAGCTTTGCTCTGTACAATGTACAGCCCAGACCAACGCCCAAGTATGGCTGAGATTGCTAGAATGCTGCAAGAGAGTGATGGTTCAGTTGCGGAGAAATGGGAGGCTCTGAAAGATGCCGAGAGATCGAAACCGAGCACGCCGGAGTTCATGTTGTCCCACTCTGTAAATTTTGCTCCAGATGAGTGCAATTCAATTCAGTTGGAAGCTGTTGAGCTCTCAGGGCCAAGGTGATGAAATGGCCTGTTTGTTATGCTTACATACAATAATTTTCAGAACTCCAAAATAGGAAGATGAGGATGAACTGAGGAAGAAACGGATGTTTCAGACATACACTCAGCTTTTTAACTAGAGTTTGATCTTAATTATATTAGTTGATGACTTTTCTGAAAAAAATAAGTTACTCTTTGTTTGCCCAGCCACAATCTCTGGATGACTGATGATTAAAAATAAGGAGGATACATTGCTACAATCTGGGTTGTACTTTGCATCTGTGACTTCATTATACCCCCTCCTTTTTTATCTTGTTGGTAAGATATTCTGCTGTCAGAAAGTCGTTTCTTTTCTCCTGAGTTTTTGGTAGATATGCTTGGTTTGTTTCTGTCAGAAGTCAAATTTGGCCTGGTAAGTTTTATGTGTAGGTTAGTTTGTAGGTAAATATATGGTGTTGAAAGTTTTGTACTAGTTCAAATGTATCCAAGAAATGCTAGCAAAATAGGATGCTACAAACATATATTGCAAAATTTAGCCACTAAACTAGCTTATCTGTAATCAGAGGACCTAGAGTCTTAGAAATGAATCTTTTGCTAGAGACAATAACCAACAGTTAAACATCATGACAAGAAGTTCGATACCAAATGTTCAAGTCCCAACACATGAATCTCCATGCACAAAGCTACGAACTTGTTAAGACTTACCAAGCTGGTAGCTTCAGACTCTTAACTTTGTATCTGCCTATACTAGCCTGCAAGAACACTATACTGAATTCCTGATGCATCACAAGCAGCAGAGCCATGAACCATGTTCCCCTCCTTACAACTGAAGGTAAGCTACATCATACACACACAATGCCCGACCATGATGCATCAGAAAAATTCAGAGCTAGCAACGGGACAAGGAGGATGCATTTCGTCTAGTTAGCTCAAAAACCAAAATGCATGTATCCAAGCTGCAGAATTGCAGTGCACACAGTGATGGTGCTGTACACGCAGACTTTGTAATAACCGGAATTTCTGCGATGGTAATGGCCGTCAGTAGCTAGCCTCCGATTTCCAGTTCTGGGGCAGCAAGCAAGCAGCCAAGCATATGCATGCAGCCATGAGTCAGCTCCATGGCACTGCACTTGAGCAGTGAGACTGAAGCTGCAAATGCTGCAAATGCATATGAGAGAAAGTTTGGCAGATGCTGCTGCTGATGGATGGAACACTTCATGGTTGCATTGCAGCTAGCTAGCTGCTGCTGTTGCAAATGTGAGCTGGGGAGAGCTCTGGATTTGGCCGGCACACACTCTCATGCAACAATGCATTGGTCACTAGCTAAGTAGTAGTACTCCTCAGTACAATGTAGTTTTCACTTTCTACAGATTATGTAGATCCTCGCATCAGTTTTGCTGTTCATATGCACTGTTGTAGCTCAAGGGGCTCTCTTCTATGCACACTTTGCTGCTTTCTAAAGGTTTCAACCAAAGGGGATGATTATAATCTACTATGTACTGCAAGACATGCCGACCGCACGACTGGGTCTTGGTTCTCAGACACTTCTGGTATCGTGATGGAGCTGTGGGTGCATGATATCTTATTTGTCAAAGTTGAAATACCGACTCTTAATGAGTGTACGTCGTTAGAGTTTATGTCGAAAATATATATAAAGTCAGTTACAGTGTAGGATTTGAAGTCATAATAGGTATTATGATACTAGTTTATCATATGCTTTTTCTTAAATAGAAAGACATATCGGTTATAACCGCATGATGACTTAGTATAGTCGAGAGAGACGGATGGTGTCTGATCGAGGATCGTTATAACTATGATATATTATAATTATGGTGGATGAAATATTATTGTAATTATGCTGAATGGAATATCGTCACTTGGTATCATTATCAATTTAAATCTTCTATAGTGTTCTTTCGCATTCAACTTTCGAGATATATATGATATTTTGAATTCTCGATAAGGAAATGCTCCAAGCGTAAGCACGGTATTTGTGTCAATTAGCAGGGCAATTTTGTGGTGTAGTGTTGGAGCTAAAGATAAGTTTGTGGGTTGGGATAATTCAGGCTCCTATTCCTGTGTCCTTGTCAACGTGGGTTGTGATGTATCATTGGTTCTTCTTAATTTAATGAAATGACACACAACTTTTTTTTTGCCTGTTCAAGAAAAAAAATTCTTAATACAAAAACTTTCTTGACATAGAGCGAGTCGGGGTGTATATCTGCTGGATCACTTTCCCGCGAACGTCCGTTGGATAGAGAGCTAGTTGGCAGTATCGACTCAGTCAATTGGTTCCGGTAAAAATTTCAAGGGACGGATCGACCATTCGTGAGTCATCACACGTCCAATCGATCAGAGATGTTGCACCTGCATTCCAATGCATCATTCATTCAGGAATGAGGAGGCCTTTTGTCAGCAACTTCTTTGATTCGTTTGGCCCAACGACACAACAAAACGGCTTAACTCTCACAAGCACAATCTCTCTCTCTCTCTCCCCTGTTTGAAGAGATTAGATATTCTAAAGAAACGCATGTATCTAGCTAGCGAGAATTCGAAAAACTATGGGTATTCTAGTATCAGTAGTGGAGGTAAAAATACAAAATAGATACGATCATCTTGTGCCTAAATTAATTTCTACTACCAATAAATACTATTGTAAAATATCTTAAAACTTTGGTCTGTTTGAGAAGATATAGATTATAGGAGTAGTTATAGTCAGGGTTTACACTTTCGATTTCCAGCACAATTTCAGAATTTTGGCAAAAAATTTTTTTGCCAAAATTATATAAAAATTTGACAAATTTTAAATGAATTTGACTAAACTCAAAAATGAAAAAAAAGGAAAAAATTTGGGCGAGATATGTACTTATTAGTGGGAGGCGAAATTTCACTCAGAAATTGAAATCCCTGGTTGCATCTGTCCGAAGCTCCCAAAACAGGAGGCCTCTGTATCTATCATTGGCGATTATTACATGACCACAACGACATAGCTAGCATACATGCCCATCGATCTCTCTCCAAATATTGCTACTAGCTAACTCCATCTCTATATCTTCTCGAGAGTGTGTGTGTGTGTGTGAGAGAGAGAGGCAGGCTAATAAGTAAGAGAGAGTGCCATGAACTGCATCAAGATTGCCATGCTGGTGACACTGATCGTCCCTCTCGCGCTGAGGGGAGCCTCGCTTCTCGGCAATGTCGTCGTCGCCGCCGTCGTCCCGTCGTCGACGGAGCAGCAGCGGCCGCCTCCCGCTTCCAAGAATGGCGCCTCGCTGTCGTCGTCGGCTCATGGGCAGCAGCACTGGAGCTGGCGGCAGCACAGGAAGGATCAGAGCCGCCACGCCACCTTCACCCGACGGCGGTTCGGCACCGGCACCGCCGCCGCCGCCGGCGGCGGCTGTGGCGACGCCGGCTTCTTCAGCGACGACAAGAGGTTCTCGCCGACTGGATCAAATCCGCTGCACAACTTGTGATCGTCATCAGATGAACAGCAACGTACGCCTAATTTGAGTACTTAATTTCTCTCTCATTTTCTGTACATATATTTGTGTTTTAGTTAGCAATAATCATGAGCTGAGCTTATATGATTATTCCGTGTACATAATAAGGTCGGTGATCGAATTTGCTAGTTGTTTCTTTTGGTGAACTTGAAAGAAGGCTAAATTTTGATCTGGCTGCTTATTTATTTGTTTGTTTTTTGAGCAGTTTGTGGTTGTTGGATTATGTATTAGTCGCTTCCGATGCTACTTAATTAGTGAATCTTTACTGGTTCAAGTAATATTGTTTTTGTTACAGATCTAAATTTTTTAGATAATGGATTAAAATCTAGCCTCTACATCCTGAATGGATGTACACGGGCAAAGTTACAGCTCCAAATTAGAAGATGCTTCTGAGTTTCAACTAATTCTCTGAATCGAAATCCAAAATAAGTTGGTGCTTTTGAAACCACTAACATGCCAAACCAATTCTTAATTTATGGTTATTAAATTGGTTCGTAGGGTTGTAAAAAAATTATTCTCTTCAGATTAATAATACTCATCATTTTGGATAAGAATAATATCAACTTTAAAATCTTTTGACTATAAATAATTTATAAAATATTTATTTTAAAAATATAAGGACTGTATAGGTATAGATCACTCTTAAAAGTTACTTCAATAAAATAATATATTTGTTGATGTTTCTATGTATATTATACTAAAAAATACTGGTTAAATTTGAGAAATTCACCAACTTTTTGGGCCTGATTTAGGTTTGTTTGAGCTTATGTTAGTTTTTCTGGAAAGCTAGCTTTTTAAAACTAGCTTACTGACTGATGATCTTTTATTATTAACTTTTGTAATAAATTTTTATCTTCTCACCACATCAAAAGTCAGCAAAAGTTTATTTCAGTCAGTTTTCCAGTTTTCCATTCATTTCCTCAGAAACTAGCTTTCCAGCTTTTCGAAAGCCACCTCGAAAAGCTGACTGTTTGTCTTAGTTTTCCGTTTTTAAAAAGCAGAAGCTGAAAATTTACTCAAAAAGCTAAAACAAACAGAAACCTTACATGTCCTGATTTTATATCCAGGAGGTGAGGACAGGACAGGGAACAGCAAGTGAACAAAACAGTTCCATTGGAATCCAAAGTACACAAGACCCCATTTAATTGGCTGAATGCATATCCAGGTGACAAAATGCAAATGACAGCCAAAAAAGGCTGGTCTGCAATGCATACTCTGCAGGTAGCCAGGAGGAAAGATTGGCCTCCAAAGCTACATCAAAATGCAGCCATGGAATTTCTGGTCAAAAGAACAGAGAGGAGACGCGCAACAATCTGATGGGTATAGCATGCAATGCAACTGACCATGTACTGCTGCTGAAAATGCTGCTCTGCCTATACCATGTGAAAATGCATGGATCTCTGTCAGGTACTGCTTTTGAGTTTTGAGCAGTCACTTATACTGACACGCAGATGGTAGTAGAGCAGAACACAAAGTGTTCTTTTTTTTAATCTCTGATCATGTTGATATTGCTGGCCAGGGGCACTTTTTTTTTGTTTTCCTCTGAATTCTTGTGGGGAATTCAGTTATTATATGCTTGAAATTATCTTTCATTTCAAATGAGTGGGACTAGCGTAGGTGTAATATGGTGTCCAATGTAATCTAAGCTCGGCATTAATGATTTAATCTGTAGGTAAATAATGAAGTTGACCTACATTGTTATATCAAGCTCTTCTCATGTAGAGGCTTCATCGGGTCTTTCAAGTTTTCTGGGTTTTTTTATCATATTGATATACATCCATCGATCAGTTCACTTTTAAAGTTTAAACTGATAAAAAAAGAAAAGATCACTTATATTCTATCACATACAGTTAGTATATCTAAGAAAAAAAATCCATGATACCGACTCGACCTTATGGGCTACTGAAACTAGGTCCTTTGGGCTCGATTCGAGCTTGACTTAGAAAGCTTGGAATGAGCTAAGCTATTATTTCCCGTTACCCCTCCCTTTTTGTTAATATGATGAATATACATAACTTTACCATTTATATTCCGCTAATTAAGTATACTAATGAAGATGTAGATTAAGTTCATGCATGTAAATTAAAAAAAGTCATTAGTGTATTATTAATTACGTTTTAATTGTTGTAAACATGACAAATTGATTTATTTGATTATTTAAATCAATTTTATTATAGAAAATTTTTACACGAAACGTCTCATTAGTAATTTAAAAACGTGCTAACAGAAATCAAAGATAAAATCTGAATCTTAATAAAAACAAGAAAGTACTCCTCCATACAAATAAGATTTGGGATCATACCCCTCGTACATGCAACTGTCCGTCCCTGCAAGTATACATGGCCAGATGCGCTGGGCCTAGCCGGACCGGCCCAGGCATGCACGCGCTGTAGCATGGCCCGGCACGGCATGGCACGACGGTGCGTGGATCGTGCCGGCACGGTCCGTTCGGCCGTGTCGTGCCTGAGCCAGCACCACAGCCTGTGAGCTGGCACGAACACTGTAGCATACTGGCCCGACCCGGCACGACGGCAATCGAAATCCCAATCTATTCCTTGAATTCCCTAATCTGTCGCGAATCGATTGAAGAACCCAATCCGGTCGCGCCGTTGCTCTTCATCGCCGCCGTGCCAGGGATGCCGTCAAGCGGTTCCTGTCCATGCGCGCCGTCGAGGTCAAGGGCAAGCCCCACTTCACCGAATTTGGGCTCGTGCCTCCCGCCTGGGGCGTCACGGCGATGCCATGGATTGCCGCCGTTGCTGACGAGTGGCTGCTGCTCAAGGGGACGACCACCCGTCAAGTGCTCCACCTCGTCTCCTACGACGGCTTTAGGGGACAGTGGCCGGCGGGGAGGATTCGCAGCGGCTGCTGGCGAATCGAATAAAAAATCCATCGGAAAAAGGGAAAGAAGGAAAGGGAAGGGGACCGAGGACGGCGGCGGTGACGATGACGGGGGCAACGGGGAAAGAGGGTGGAGGGAGAGCGTGGGGCGACCGAGGACGACGGCTGACGGGGAGGACGGGTGAGTGGTCGGCATCGGCGTCGCGACGCGTGCGGCCGAGCGTAGGAAGGAGACGAGGGTGAGAGGGAGGCGCGCATGGCTAGGAGCCCGGAGTGTTCTAGAACCGTCTCGACCGTACGGGAGGAGTGGCATGCTGTTTTTCTTGACCAAAACCCGAAGTGTTCTAGAACCGTCTCGACCGCACGGGAGGAGTGACGTGCTGTTTTTCTTGAGCAAACGGGCCGACGTCGGCCCATAGACCTTACGGGGCCCGTGTCGACACGCTACTGTATGGTCTCCCCTTAGGTCGTGTTTGGGCCAAGGGACATCACGTGGGCTGGCACGACACGACTCGCTACAGGAGCCATGCCTAACAAGTTATGCGGTAGCATGCCATGTCACAAACGTGCTTGGGCCATGCCATGTGGAACGGTTCATTTGGCCTGCTATACGTGCAAGTATATGCATTTTAAAAAAGGTATACTATTACTTCACCTGAGAATTGAGACGGATAGATCGATCGATTCGATCTTGAGACTCTGGCGAATATGATTGTGTCGTCGAAATTCGCGGTGAATGCAGTCGATGCGTGCACTGAAAACTCATCATTGGAAAGCGACGACAGCACTAGTAGGTCGCTAGCTAGCTGCCGCAGCGACCGGTGACGACGACGACGACGAGGTACTTACTCCGTACGGTTGAGCACACTTGCGATTTGTAATGAATCAATCAACCAGCAAGGCAGAGAGAGTACTGGTAGATTTTATTACTAGTACATGCATGCATATGTTCGCAGTGAGATTTGCCAAATAGTGTCCGACATTGATCTCTCTTAGTGCTCAACATGTATTAATGAGTAAAATACACCGACAGAAAAACAGTTCAACACGTCCCCGTCCGTGTCGTCTCAGCAGCGACCCGGACGCATCTTCTCCTCGCTGCCACCCGAGCGGCACGCTAGCAAGCCATAAGGGCGTAAGGATGAAGGCAAACATGGCTCTTTTTTTTTTCTTGGAGACGTTATGGCCACGGACTCACGGAGGCAACCATAGAGGTGGTTCTGCTTTATATCCGTCTTTTTTATAGGCGGATCTGACATGCAGTGGTTAGTGGGAGGAAAGACTCACTACTAAAAACATGCACATGCATAGATATCGGTCTAATAGATGTCGGTTTAACAAAAACCAACACCTATTAAAACAATAGATAACGACTCTAAAAAAATCGACATTATACTATAGGTGTCGGTTTTTTTAAAAACCGACACCTATAATATATTATATGTGTCGGTTCTAAAGAAAAGCCGACATCTAATTACTATAGGTGTCGGTTTTTTTATAAAAATCGACACTAAAAAAACCGACACATATGACAGAGCTGAGCAGACGCGGGACAACTGAGAAGATTCTCCACCACTCCCTTCATCCTTATCTCTTCTTCTCACTCTCACATCTCTTCTCACTTTCTCACTCTCATCCATTTCTTCTCACTCCATAGGCTGGGCGACGGGAGGCGGCGGGTGGCGGCGAGAGGCCGGGGCAGCGGGCGGCGGCGGGAGCCCTCCTCTCTTCTCTTTATCTATCTTTATCTCTGATTCTCCGCACACACTCTCTCTCTTCTCATAGGTCAGCGGCGGGTGGCGGCCTCCTCAGGGCGGCGGGAGGCGGCCTCCTTAAGGCGGCGGGAGGCCGGGCGACGGTGGGAGGCAACCTCCTCAGGGTGGCGGGAGGCCGGGAAGCGGTGGTTCTTTGTCTCCGCACTCTCTCTCTCTTCTCACAGGGCAGCGGGAGTCTGGGGGTTGTGGTTCTCTGTCTCCGCACTCTCTCTCTTCTCACAGGGCGGCGGGAGGCGGCCTCCTTAGCGCAGCAGGAGGCCGGGGGCGGTGGGAGGCTGCCGGAGGAGGGGAGGCCCGATTCGTGCGTGCATCTATGGATCTAGAATTTTTTTTTGTGATTTGTTTGATGTGAATGAATCGTTTGTGGATCTGTGGATTGTGTCATTGATGTGAATGAATCTTTTGTGGATTTGTTTTCTTGGTGATTGATTGGATTTGGAAGCCCGATTCGTGCGTGCAGCCAAGGTCGGCACGGTGTTGGGAAGGGAGTGACACGCGCTCTCGACTGTGTTTTTTTTGTTTCGTTGAAGATTATAGGTGCCGGTTAAGGAACCGACACCAATGACTTTGGTCATTGATGCCGACCAATAGGTGTCGGGTCGAAAACCGACACCTATGTCCAGCTTCCAACCGGCACCTATAGCGGTTCTGTAGTAGTGACTGCAGAGCATGGCTGGCTAGAGAGCGTGGTAGTGACGACGAAGACTGCCGGATCCAGATTTGATGTGTCATGTTGTTGCGATCGTGGGTGCAGCGTGTGACTACGGCAACGGGATAGTGGAGCGGTTATGGACACATTGGCGGATCTACATAATGGTCCGAGTGCTCTCCGGATCACTAGAAATTTGCTGGCCCAAGGCTTAGGTAGGCATGTAAATATATGGTAAACAAAAAAATGTCTTGAATGTTAGCCGTGAAAGAAATGTCGCATGGTTTGACTCATTTTCGCTCGCTCACACCGCCTGCCTGCCTCACGCATATTAGTGCGTGACCGTGTGGGGGCTAGGGTTAGCGCTCCTGGTCATCTGCTCCTTCCTAGTGTCTGGCGATCGAGCGACGGCGCCAAGGCGGACAAACCGGACTCATGATTGTGGCAATCGCCAATCAATGGCAAGCCAGCAAGGGCCATGTGCGAGTGCAGCGGCGGCAATGGTGTACAACATCACAGCATGCAAGTGATGGTTTACCCGCTGAGATGATGATTTTTGACCTCAATCCAAATTTAAATTATGGTCACGTCGCGTTCTCTGTCATGGCCAAAAAATGATTTATAGAGAATTACATGCCTACTCGGTCATCCAAGAATGGTTTCGTGATTCCGACAAGACTGGGTCTTCGGGCTATATGGTCGAGAACGCTAGTCTGGTCATTTACATTGAGGTCGAGGGTTACTATCAGTGTTATAGATAAAACGTATCTAATACTTTTGTGTTAGACTCGGTGGGACTCACCACATACCAAGTCTTATATGGAATCATACCTCATATAACAAAGGTGTTTTGGATAAGGAAAGAGAAGCAGAGTACTATTTGGGTACGACAATGGCTACTCAGATTATAATTATACTTGGCTAAGTTCTACTTGGATAAAGGGACAATCGAAGGTATAAATATAAGGCCCCTCAGGAGGAGAGGGGGGAGGAGAAGACAAGTCAATACAGATCTAGACAAGCCAATACATGACAACTCAAATCTCGTCAGGTTCATATTTGAGAAAGTGGAGACTAGATTAGGTCATCCCAAATATCGTACTCGTGTGATATTGATATATAAATGCAACACCGGTTTTGGCCAACAGAAGTGGAGCTATTACTATGAGTTAAGGAGCTTGAACCTGTATAAATATCCCTGTCTCTCGTCTCTTTTACCTCAATATCGTGTATACTTGTTGATGCCAAAATCTGTCCTATCAAGTGTGCCAAAAATATGTATCGATGTAGATCCTACGTGTGACACACGAAGGCCTGAAAGATCTGCTTAATTACAGTGCAGGTCCTAAATTTTGATGAGATACGGGCGTGCTAGTCAGTTTGATCCTGTAACTGATGAGATAAAAATATGTTGATTACCAAAGAGCCGATTAGTTAATAGGCTAATGTAGCGATACTGGCTGATGTCAATGGGGTTTTGAACAATCAGCTATATATCCGATATAGATTTTGACACTTGGATAAATTATAATATAAAGGCAATGGCTGAAAATAAAGTAATGAAATAATGACCCAATCGATCGATATTGATGTAACGAAGTAAATACCCAATGAACCAATTGGTCGATGCTGATATAGAATATTATATGTAGGTTCGATGATTAAAACAAACATTGGCTGGAATTCCGATGTAAAGATAACTTATCGGCTAGCAGTCTGATAAAATGTAGCACAAATCAATAAACATAGCAAAACTTAGATTATCAATAGTAATATAGAAGATCAGACCCAACCAAGACAGTTCTAGATTATGTCTAATCAAATAAGCTAGATAAGCCAATAGATCTATGCTAACGTGATGGATATAACAAATCTATCTAAAACAATATTATGATTGTAGAGATATATTGACTAAGCCAGAAGATCGGACCAAACCGAGATAGTCCCAACTAAACCGATGCGTCATTGAACACAATGCAATTAAAGATAAAATTGAAATATCAGGGAGGCAATCCTTATGCCGACCGAAATAGAATATCGGATGTAATCCGAGAAAAGTTCTAGCCCCACCGATACAAGCGAAGTTGGCGAAACTTACTTTCACGCCGGAGATCGAAACCGATGCAGCCCAAATCGAAACTAATAACTCGTCGAGAGTAAAAGGTGGCGATGTGCCAATAATTGTATTGATCTGTGAAGATAAGTTACAAAGACCTTGGGTATAAATATTTATACCCATGAGCTGATATGAGTCCTGATCAGACACGACATAAACTTTTCTAAAGATAGAAGGAAAAAACATAAATTCTGACCGGACACTAAACAAAACTTCCTAAATATGAATCATGTCCAATTAATAGATAAATTAAGCCGCTATGCCATGGCCTTCAAGGTTCCTTCTTGAACTCGGTCTTTTATGGATAAACTTTCCATCGGCTAATTGTGTTCTTTTCTTAACTAAATACACTAAAGAATCTTACCAAATTTTGGCGTTAACAATACTCTTGCACCAACAATCCTCATACTTTATAAATACCATTGTCGGGTATAGCCTATCGACAAATTTCATTAAGAGTAAGTTGAGAAATAAGATGAGTGATGGAATTTTGTGACGATTGTCAAGACATATTCATTGAGCGTGATATTTTCCTCAAAGTGAATGAAGAAGATATAATGGACAATTTCATGACCATTAGAAAGCGTAAACTCAACAAAAAGTAGTATGATAATCTTCTTTAAACTTTTGCAGTCGTATAATCTTTTTTAAGTCAAATTTCTAACTTAATTGTTAATTTTAATGCACTTTTAATATACCCTTTTTAATATATCATGATACACTTTTGGTCAATCCTATTATCTATACTTATATTATATATATTAGCATTGTTACATTTGCTGCTTAATTAAAAATATTTGTAAGTCAGACCACCCATACCCTAAATCCTAGATACGCCATTGCATGGGTTACAGGTAGTGATGCTCAACGATGACGATAACCGGCGTGCCGTCCTAAGGCAATGACAGCGTGGTGACCTGTGGCGGCCGACCGTGGCGAGGCTCATGGTGGTGAAGGCAGCGGTTGAGCGTGACGATGATGGATCTGGTGCCACTGAGAGTAGATCCGTCATACCGTGGGCTAGATCTAGGTTGGAAGGACGCGGTGGTGTGGCTCGAGCTCGTGCTGGGGCGGCTCGGTGGTTGCCGCAGACGTGGCATGCCGACAGCTGTTGATGAGAAATTTCTCTCATGCGCTGGTCTGTGAGATCTGCTTAGCTCCAGTGCAGGTCCTTCTCGGCTGCCTATGCAGTACAGGGCGTGCCAGTTAGTTTGATCTGTTAACCAACAAGAAAAATAAAGACATATGCGTTAAGGGTTAAGTTAGATCCTACTAGATCGGCTGAGAGAGTCAATTTACATATATATGTTATCCCGAAGTGCATTTAAACTAAGTGACTAGGATAGATCGGCTACGCCGAGACAGTATTAACCACTTAATCCAAACATACAATGGGATAATAAATATATGCCTTAACAGCCTAGCCGATACCGTAAGGCTAACTGTGAATCGGCTAGTACTCCGACTCATCTTATGAAAATATATTGATCTTGGTTAGATGCGCTAAACCTAGATCAGTCGGCTGTCGGCTGTAGCTGACAGGCTGATTCTGGCTTAGGGCGTTTAACTAGAGCAAGATCTTAATATAAGAGGCGACTTTAGTAAATCTAAGAGTAAATATACCAAAAGAATATTAAAACAGATAAGGTCGGCTGAAACCCCGACACTGTCTCTAAGCATATACATCTAGCCGAATAGATCATAAGAGCTCTAAAAACAACTTAATAGGTCAAAAAGATGCAGCGCTAAGTATAAAAAGAATAATTAGATCTATTATAGCTGATGTAAACCCATCGAGATGGTAGATATCGCATATAATCTAGGCCAACCCTTAGATCTCGCTCTATCGGCTGTTGGTTCTTGACAGAAAGAGGCCGGTATCAAGACAGATCTAAACATCGTTCTAGATTATATGTGATATATGATAACTAGCGCAGCATAAATCGTTGAATCTAGAGTATCATAGCGATGGAAGCACTAAATTCGACGAGATACATCACTAATGACAAACATTTACCTTAATCGGGGATCGAAACGATGCAGCCCGAAGCCAGATCAAGTGTTCGTCTGAAGAAAAAAGGAGACGATGCGCCGAAGTTGTATTGATTGTATGTGTTATTTACAGGGATCTCGAGTCCTATTTATACCCAAAAATAAAACTACCCGTGCAAGACGCGGTTTCTATCTAATCTACTATACATGGTACGACAATATCCCGGGACATAGTCCCATGCCGCATTACAGTAGAAAATCTAAACAAATTCCTAATTTACAGATACAATTGCCGTTACAGGACCCTATCCATAGATGGCAATATATTTTAATGCGTAATTTGGGAACCGAATCTTCTATTTATCTTTAAGCACCTTCATCAGAAACGGTCCCATCTTCTTCTCTGACTCAGCATCGGCTATCGGCTGTCCTTGTTCGACTCATCCTCAGCCGATTGGCCTTGTAGCTGATTGTATCGTAGCCGACTCGACCTTTGCTCTTCCGATCCAATTCCGCTTCCATCTCAGCAGGGACTTAGGGATTTGGTTACCAAACTTAACCGTTAACAGATGCCCCCCAAGTCCGTGATAAGATAATATCGCGGATTTGCTGCATTTCCAAATTCCCGCCCTTTTCGACCTATACCGTTTCGGCTGCCAAAAAATACTCTTTAAATACCGCCCCCGCGGCCACCGCACGTGTCACATTGCCACAAATAAACAGCCACCTCAGCAACCCTCGAACTCTCCGGCGACCTCCCCGGCGACCTCAGCGACCTCGAAGCCCTCATCTTCTCCGGCGAACCCTAAGAGGCGACAATCACCAGCAATGGCTTCCTCAAGCACCCCCACCGACGCGTCGCAACAGCCATTGTACCTCGAGGTAAGTTCATCGGCTTCATTCCCTTTTCCTTTCCGCGATTTAGTTTCTGCCTTTTCATGATTTCTTGTTTCTTTCCTCATTCTGTAGCACTTAACCCACCAAATCGCAATCCCCAACCTAGCTCATAAGAACCAATACTTCCTAGGACCGATTGGCAATTTGGACCCAAGTGAAATAATAAACGCAGAAACCGATCGGATCCCCTTTAGGTTTTCAACCCCCAATCTGTCATACTGGACTAGCGCCTTCAAATCATGGCCGTCAACTGTCAAATCTTGGTCGGCCTGGTTTTTAAGGATGTTGGCTAGGAAAAGGACGCACTAGACCGAGCTTGGAATAGCTTAGTGCTTAGAACTGACAATAGCCGACATGCCCAAGAATGAATCCCTTCTATCGGCTGCTCACTATTTTTGGTCCGACATACTCAACGCTTTCTTATTTAGACAAGGGCCGATGACCCCCACTCTGATGGATGTGGTGACGATAACCGGCTTGGACATCACTTCCATGATCAGCCCAAGTGATCTTCAGCGCAAGTACCAACATACCTTCAAGACCAAAAGCATTGGCGGCTGGAGCGGCTTCATTTCTATGAATATGAAGGATGGGCCGATTTCGGACAGAGAACACACTGCCTTCCTCCTTATGTGGTTAGAGAAATTCGTGTTTTGTGGATCTAGCTACGGTCCAACCAGCAACTTGCAGCACGTAGCCGAAGCCCTAGTGGAGAAAAAGAGCATCCCCTTAGGCAAGTACCTATTGGGCTATCTATACCAAGTCTTGGGTTCGGCTTCGGCTCGGCTGGCCTCCAAGCAGTCCATCGACACCGGAGGTCCATGGTGGTTATTGCAACTCTAGCTCAACCTGCACTTGTACAAAATAGCCAAACAACCTGCTCCCCTTCAAGCCGAGTTCCCGTTGATAGAGCCGAGGATTGTGGATGATGAGGAGAAAACCACTCGGCGGCCGACATCGTATGGTGAAGCCGCTTCGACCTATCCGGGCTCAAAACTGACTAAGCCGAATATTTCACAGAATGGTTTGATCGGCTGTACAGCGGCTTTCCAAACGCCTCCAAGATCTGGTTTGCATATGAAGACTTCATCGAACTTGAACAGCCAGACAATCTTCGGCTAGATGAGCTCGATTCAGAACAATACACGACGCCGAGGGAAATCTTCGTCACTGCTATCACCTCTTGCATCCTCCCCGTCGGCATTCATCAAGGCCGCAACATCACCAAAACTTACGAGTTTTATTACCCAATGGTGGCGGCGAGACAGTTTGGAATGGGCCAGCTGCCTATCGGCTTATGGTTTGCCGATAAGATCCACCCGAGGGGAAGAATCGAAGGAAATATAATAATGCTTCTGGCTACTTCAACTCCCAACTCCTCCTCTCGACAACATGAACAGAATCAACTTGGCGATAACCAGATCGCCGATCTTCAACTAGTGGTGGGGCGAATAAAAACAACACTTGTTCCACCAATCGGCCACGATGTATCTGACCATCGTCGACCCTGACAGAGTTCCATCTGTAAGCACGTCTCCCAGCTCTTGTTTATTCATCGGCTATTACTCATATTGTCGGCTAACCATAACTCTCTCCCGTCGTTGACGATCGATGATTCCCCTCCCCAAGTGAGCCAAAGAGGGGTAGTGATCAACTACGTGCCCGTCGTCCTGTCGAACGGGTGCGGGCTGGCGCCATCTCCAATCGGCTTCAACGCACCGAAGGTGGGCACGCTACTTCATGGCCAAACCCGCGAGCCGCTCCGTCGGACAAAGAGGGCCCAGCCGTCGGCTACTGCTACTTCGACTGCCGAAGCGAGAAAAAGGGCGGCCAAGAAGGTAAAGCGAGCCCTAGCCGATGACGACTTGTCCCCGCTTGATCCGTGTGGATGCCTTTTTGACTCAAGAAGTGGAGGACGAAGAAGCCGCGAGATGCCGTCGATGAAGCCGCAACCGATTCTAGCTCGGAGAAATACATCGCAACTCCATCAGCCAACGAGAGCAGCGTCCAGAAAACTCCAAGTCCTCCGAGGCGCCCTGCTCGGCCGATAACGGTAAGTGACTTCACACTTCTCCCCCTTTTAAACCATTCATATGCATTTATTCATGCCTTCATTGTATCTTTGAATCGGCAGAGAACAAAGCGCGTGACCAAGAAGAAATTGGCTCCCCTACGATCAATAATTTCCTATCATCACACTCGTTTTATTGTTTAGCCGATTCTCAACTAACTCTCTCTGTAGCCACCGCGCGCGCCGACGCCTGCCTCCCAAGAGTCAAGTGAGCGCACCCAGTCGGCTGCAGGCAGTGGCCAAGTTGATGAGGAGGTCACTTCGGCTGCAGGTGGTGACCAAGCTGATGCGGAACCCACTTCGGCTCCGATGCCCACAGTAAGCCTCGCTTAACCTCATCAACCGATTTGATAAGTTTGTTACTTCTCTAACTGTCGCTTTCTTTTTGCAGAATATAGTCAATCTCTTGGGCTTCGACCTGTCGGAGTTTGAAGATCCTGACGAAAGAGGCGAGAGGGCGCTGGTGCCGCTCAATGCAGACCTCAAAGCGGCTCTAGCCGATATCGGCAATCGGCTAGAGAGCCCTCTAGACGCGTTGGTAGCCGACTGCGGCCCAATCCGTGCTCGGTTCAAGGAAATCCAGAGCCAGCTGCCAGACGCCATGGTCGATGCGATCGTCCCGGCCACCTTTCTAGAGGCACACCAAGTAAAGTATGACCGTGCCTAGCAACGCCTTGCCGATCATCGAGAGAACCAGTCACTGGTGGCAGCAATCAGATCAAGTCAGGAAGATATCAAGGCCAAGAAAGCCGATTTTGACGCCTTGAAGACGGAGCCGGCCGCCAGACTTGAACAGCTTCGGACGCGAAGGGATCAAATAATAGCCGACTTCGTCCAAATCACTACGGAGATCCAAATGCAAGAAGAATACATGGCCATCCTGCCTAAAGAGATCGAAGACAAGCGATCAAGCATCAAGGCGGTCGTGTCTCATCTGAAGGATCTGACCAAGGCGGTGAGGCCGGTGACTGGGTTCGATGCCGACAACGCTAGGGCCATTGAAGAAGTGGATCAAATCAGGCGCAAGGCGTTGTCGACCAAAGCTTACTTTTTAAAGCAGTGAGCCGATTGTAATAGCTTAGAGATTTAAACTTTTGTAATCGGCTTCGGCCTTCTGTAAGTAACTATCCCATGATCGGCTTATACTTGCATTCAACATCATGATCGCTGATCCTGAAACTTAAAAATCTTGTCTGATGTTATGATTCTGAAAAAAATTTGATGTCCACCTTTCTGTACCACCTTTCTGTAATCGGCTTAGGTTTTGTGTATGTATATGCCCCCTAATTTTGTTGATGCCTTCAACGTTGACAACATTATGAACTTAGCAAAATCGCGCATCGTTGTCGTCACGGTCGGCTAACACCGGCCGATTGCGAAAAACTAGAGAAAAACTTTGCGTAAAAATGACCTAAAGGCGATGCTCGCTTAATACAGAACATCGGCTAACACGAATCAGCTGAACAAATAGAGCCAAATCATGAGTTGATCCAAACGCTTGGGTAGAATTTTTTTAAGTATTTGCCGTTTAGAGCCCTTCCAAATACCTCTCCGTCCAAACTTTCTAACATGTAAGCTCCTTTAGAGACGCATTTGTTGATCTTGAAAGGCCCTTCCCAATTTGGTGACCACTTGTCGAATTTATTGTCTCTTGTTCCAATCGGCAGTATTAACTTCCAAACGAGTTCGCCCTCCTCAAAAGATTTAGGCATAACTTTCTTGTTATAGTGGCGGGCTACTCGCTCCTTATCCCTTGTTACTTTCTCCAAGGCCCTCATCCGTGATAAAACGAGGTCTTCTGACTCATCCACCTTCGGGTGATAATAATCATCGGCTGTGAGTTGATCTTGCAGCTGAATCCGTCTTGAACCGATGATATTTTCCCATAGCAGTACTGCTTCGTGTCCATAGACCAACTTGTACGGAGGGACTGTGATAGATCCGTGGCATGCCATCCGATATGCCCAAATTGATTTGGCTAATCGGCTGTGTCATTGCTTTGGGTACTCAGAAATCTTCCTCTTAATCAGTTTGATCAGACTTTTGTTTGAAGCCTCTGCTTGCCCGTTGGCCTGTGCATAGTACGATGAAGAATTAAGTAACTTGATCCCCATGCCATCGGCAAACTGAACAAACTCGTCCGATATGAAGATAGATCCCTGGTCTGTTGTAATTGTTTGTGGGACGCCAAATCGGTAGATGATATGCTATTTAACAAACTCGATTGCATCCCTGGAGTCGACTTTCTTCAAAGGAATCGCCTCCACCCACTTTGTAAAATAGTCTGTTGCTGCCAGAATGAATTTATGCTTTTTGCTTGAGGGTGGATTGATCTGGCCGATCATGTTGATGCCCCATCCCCTGAACGGCCAAGGCTTTATGATTGGGTTCATAGCCGATGCTGGTGCTCTTTGCACGGCGCCGAATTTCTGACAATCCTGGCAACCTTTATAATATTTGAAACAGTCCTCTACTATTATCGGCCAGAAATACCCTACTCTCCAAAGTAGCCACTTCATCTTATGAGCCGATTGATGTGTGCCGCAAATCCCTTCATGAACTTCTCCGATAGCCACTTTGGCTTGATCGGCTCCAAGGCATTTTAGCAGCACTCCATCGATCGTCCGATAATAAAGATCTTCGTTGAGCAAAACATATCTTAACGCCTTGTATCGCAATTTCCTTGAGGTCGATTGAGAAGGATTCTGTAGATTACTGTAGACTTCAAACCTCCAATCATCGACTGTGATGGCAGCAACTTCCACTTCAATGTTTCTTGCCATCGGCCTGTAGCCCGATGCCCCTTAAGCTAAATCATTGGCTTCTGTATTCTGCTCCCTGGGGATATGTTTTAGACTAACTAGCCGAAAACCATCTATCAATTCTCGGCATTGTTGATAGTAGACCATCAGCACATTGTTTTTGCATTCGTATTCTCCTGACAACTGGCTGATGACCAACAATGAATCTCCCATTATTTCGATGGCGTCGGCTTCAACTTCTTTGAGCAGATGTAACCCTTTAAGCACGGCCTCGTACTCGGCTTGGTTGTTTGTAGCATGGGGGTTGATAGAAAAAGCAAAATCAAAGCTTGCCCCCCTAAGGGAAATAATGACCAATCCGATACCGCAGCCGTTGGTGCACACCGAGCCATCAAATGTCAATGTCCAAGGCATAATTTCGATTGAGCCGATTGAGTCATATCTGTGTTTCATGATAAAATTGGCTATAGCTTGTCCTTTAACTGCCCTGTGTGCCTGATACCTCAGATCAAATTTTGTCAAGGCAAAAATCCACTTTCCAATCCGCCCTTTTAACACTAGAGCCGATAGTATGTATTTGACTACATCGGCTTTACATATTATTGTGCACTCATTGGATAACAGATAATGCCTTAACTTCGTACATGAAAAATATAGGCACGGACATAGCTTCTCCACTGGTAAATATCTTGTTTCTGCGTCCAACAACCGTCGGCTGAGATAGAAGATAGCTTTTTCTTTGCCCTCAATCTCTTGGATTAGGACTGAGCCGATTGGCTTATCGTCGGCTGACAGGTACAGCTTGAACGGTATTCCTTTTCATGGAGACATTAAAAGTGGAGGCGAGCTTAAGTAATTCTTTATATTGTCCAAGGCCTTCTGCTGCTCTGCCCCCATGTGAATGCTTGGTCGGCTTTGAGCTGAAGCAATGGTGTGAATGGCTCCTGTTTACACCCAAATTTGGCACCTAGAGTTAAAATAGGAAAAATTGCCGAGATTTGGGAAGTTTGCCGATTTTCTCCAGAGGGCCGGTCTGACTGCCATGTATGGGCCAATCAGACCGGGCCCATGGGCCGGTCAGACCGGCGGCATGTGGCCGGTCTGACCGGCATAGTCCGAAACCTAGACGACTTCGTCGGTCTTCGGGTTTCCTTTTTTCATACGGTTGTATTTCGGGTTTCCAAACATGTTTATCCCGAATAGGACATGGAGAAGGGCCTGTAGAGGGCAAGACCAACCCCTATATAAGGGTCAAGGCGGGTTCAATTGTAACAACCAACACACAACACAATCAATCTATTTGAATCGTTTTCTTTATTTTCAGCCATATTTCTTACTTTGACCTAGTTTAGTCCATCTTTGTCGATTTGCGCCGTAAATCGTCCGCCGCCGCTGCGAGAGTGCGACATCTCTTTGTAAGTTTGTCTTGAAAACTTTCCGTTTACTCATGAGACGAGTAGTTATCAATCTATCCATCTAAATCGGTTCCGCAAGCCGATTTGATCTACAAAACCCACTTTGTTCTAGTTTTTGCTAGATTGGAGTGGTTGGCGACTCCGTACCAAGAACCACCGGAAATCTTTAGGTGAATCGATCGTGTTCGTGCCTTTGTCAAAAAAGGTGCCAACAGCTCCATCTTCTCTGAAAGATTGGCTATGAACCGTCCGATGAAGTTGATTTTGCCGAGCAATGATTGAAGCTGCTTCTTGTCCTTCGGAGGCTGTATCGTCTTGATAGCGTTGATGCTCCTTGGTGTGACCTCAATTCCTCTTTCATGAACGAGAAACCCCAGAAATTGCCCGGCCGACACGCTAAATGCGCACTTCAACGGATTCATTTTCAGGCCATATTTTCTTGTCCGCTCCAAAACCTATTTCAGATCGGCTATGTGGTTCTCTACCTCCCTGGATTTGACAAAACATCGTCAATATAGATCTCTACCAGGGATCCGATCATGTCGTGGAAGATATAATTCATGACCCGTTGATATGTTGCCCCAACATTTTTCAGTCCAAATGTCATAACGACCCATTCATATAAGACGATTGTTGCAGGACATCGAAAAGCAGTTTTATGAATGTCTTCTTCGGCCATGAAGATTTGATTGTAACCTGCATGGTCATCCATAAAACTGATAATTTTGTGGCCTGATGCAGCGTCTACGAGCAAATCGGCTATAGGCATCGGGTATTCATCTTTGGGGGTAGCCTTATTTAAGTCTCTGAAATCGATGCACACCCTAAGTTTACCATTCTTTTTCAATACTGGGACAATGTTTGAGACCCACTCGGCGTATCGGCAAGGCCGAATGAATCCAGCATCGTATAGTCGAGTTATTTCGGCTTTGATCGCATCATACATATCGGATTTGAACCTCCTGGGAGGCTGTTTGAACAGCCGATAGCCTGCCTTGATTGGCAGTTGATGAACAACGATAGATTGGCTAAGACCAGGCATCTCGAAGTACTCCCAAGCAAAACAATCTTTATATTCTTTTAACAAATTAATAAGCTGGGATCTACAATGAGAAGACAATTTTTTGCTGTTTACGTCGGCCTAGGCCTGTCTCCAGAGCCTATGTCTATTTCCTCTAATTCGTCGGCCGACGTAAAACCTTGCCCAAGCTTGCCATCGTCTTCGTCCGCGGTGTCCATGTCGTTGACGTTCGAGCCCTCCACGACGTCTTGCTCAAAGCAGTAGCTACGGCTCGTCGTCTCCAATCGGCTATATGGCAGAATCGGACACTTTTAGAAAATCGGCTTGCCAGATTTTCCCGGACAAACAATCAATGCCATCGATTTCCCAGAGTAGCAAATCAGCATTGGTGATGCTTACTGACCTATCGGCTAGTACAATATCTATCTTATCGCCGTCCCATTGAAACAGACACTGGTGCATGGTGGAAGGGACACAACAGTTGGCATGTATCCAGTCCCTCCCGAGCAGCAGGCTGTAAGACCCCTTTCCGTCGATGACAAAAAATATTGTGGGCACAGTCTTGTTGTCGACGGTCAGCTCGACATTTAACACGCCCTTGGTTTCTGATGGGTTGCCACCGAAGTCCTTTAGTACCATGTTAGTCTTGATCAGGTCTTCGGCTCCCTTTCCGAATTTTCTGAATGTTGCATAGGGCATTAGGTTTACTGTAGCTCCCCCATCCACTAGCATCTTTGACATCCGCTTGCCGTTGATGAAGCCCTTTACGTACAACGGCTTGAGATGCTGATTTTCGGTCCCCTCTGGTTTGTCAAAAATTGCTTGATCCGGGGACAGTGCTAATTTGGCCAAGGCGTCTTCGATGTTGTCTGCATCGGCCTCAGGAGAGCCGAATTCGGCGAGCAATATGAATACCATATTGACCGATGCAAAAACTTTTCCTTTCCCTTTGGCTGCCCTCCTGGCTTGATCAGCTGAGCTCTCCCGGCTTGTTCCTCGTCGGGGCGTAGTTTTCTTTTTGGGCTTCCATTGCTTTTTGCTTTTGCCTAGCCGACGGCGTTGCTCTTGGATCATCTTCCGAACTTCTTCTTCCCTTCCTTCACGCTTTAGCCTTTGAATTCTTCGTTTCTGCGTTTTGGTGAAGAGGTCGAGGGGCACCATTGGGGTTGGTGATTCTTCATCATCGGCTTCTTCTTCGTCGTAGTAGTCATCGTTTTCGTCCTCTTTGTCGAAGAAGTCTTGATGGATCGGCCCTAGCGATCGTGAACGGACTGTCGGTGCCGGTTGAGCTATATGGCCCATGGGACGAACTGAGTTGGGCTGGTGATTGGCGGGCTTCTGTGTTCGTCCTCGCGGTAATCGCTGCAGGCCGGGCAATTATCTAGCGTCGGCTGCCTCATCCCGGTTTCCTAGCAGTGCCTGAAAAATTTACAATGCCAATGAGGGTCGGCACTGCTGTAATTCCCGTCGTACCGGCGGCCTCGCGTCTCTGGCTCTTGCTGACGAAATCTTTCAAACCGAGCCTCTTCTTCCCGCCAAGATTGCTGTCGGAAGCGGCATCGGTTGTTCGTGTTGATCGGTCATTGATCAGCCGATCGGGCAACGGGACGCACCATGTTGATTGGCGCGGCTTGATCTTCAGTCGGCTTGCCCTCTGCCTTGACCCCTTTTAATGTCTCGGCTAAGTTGTACGTCATTCTGCGCTGTCGATCAACTTGTCTAGGGCCGGCTTGAACCATATTGACCGGGAAGGGGTTGTCGTCTACTTTCATCGGCCGAGTGGAATCGGCAAACTTGAGTTTCCTGGCCTCTATTGCCGATTGGATCTGCTGCTTGAAGACTTTACAATCGTTAGTGGCATGGGATGTAGAGTTGTGCCACTTGCAGTACTTTTTCTTCTTTAGTTCATCAGCCGATGAGATCACTTGGTTCTCGGAAAGCTTGATCTGCTTCTCCTTGAGTAATAAATCGAAGATCCTATCAGCCTTGGTGATGTCAAAATCGTATGTCTCCTCCTTAGCCGTCTTCAGCAGCCATTGACAGACGATGGCCTTTTTATTCTTGGCCCATTCGGCTGCCGCCACCTCTGCGTCATCGTCGCTGGAATCGGAGTCGGATTCGACAATGACTTGAGTTATGTTCTTGATGGCCTTCCTGGTGTCTTGAACCCTCTGCTCATGAGCCGTCACCTTCTGCGCAAGATGCGCCAAGCTGTCGAAATCTTGAGCGGAGAAGCGCTCGCGGATCGGCACGATCAGGCCGTGGAAGGCCAGATCGGATAGCTGGGCGTCCGACAGCACCAGGCTGTAGCACCGGTTCCTCATTTCTCTGAAGCGTTAAATGTAGTCCTGAACCGATTCGTTGTGCTTCTGCCTGATGCTGGTGAGGTCCAACAACTTCATCTCATGGTTGTCGGTGTAGAAGTAGCTATGGAATTGCTTTTCAAGATTGGCCCAGCTCTGAATTGAGTTGTAGGGCAATGAAGAGAACCATGTGAAGGCCAATCCTCAAAGAGACAAGGGGAACAATCGAACCCTCAAGGCATCTGCAGCCGATCCTTCGCCGCACTGTGCTAAGAATCGGCTGACATGCTCGTAGGTTGACACGTTGTCCTGCCCTGAGAATTTTGAAAAGTCTGGGACTTTGTATCGGTTGGGCAATGGAACCCGCTCGAAGTGCTCCGCATAGGGGTACCGATACATGTTTCCCGAGTCCTTTGGCTTGAGGCCCAATTGATCGCGCATGACGTCCACAATCAAATCGGCCCATGTCCGGTTGTCCTGCTGTATCGGCTCATATTGATCATACGGCGCGGGTGC
Organism: Oryza australiensis; assembly: GCA_019925245.2. Classification (NCBI taxonomy): domain Eukaryota; kingdom Viridiplantae; phylum Streptophyta; class Magnoliopsida; order Poales; family Poaceae; genus Oryza; species Oryza australiensis. The sequence goes on along the minus strand of JAIFGZ020000229.1, from coordinate 450,208 downwards.
TTGCCGATACAGTGGTGGCGGTGTCTGGGGCCTGTAGTGATGATCTTGATGGCCTCTCCGATACTGGTACTGGAGCGGATGGCCAGCGGGAGGCGGCCGATTTGCCGATGGCGGCGTTGGTGGATCCGGGAATAGCTGTCGGCCACTGGCGTTGTACTGTCCTTCCAGGCCAATTTGGGCAACCGGCTCTAATTGTCGATTGTTGTTGAACATGTTGGCGATCTGGTCCTGTGGAAGTGGTTGTTGTCGGTTCAGCATGGTGACCATCGGTCTCGCAGCCGATCCAGACGGATTCGGCTGGTTGAGGACCCCTCCTGGTGGCCCTGGTTGTGCTGGTGGTGGGATCGGCCGATTTTGGGTGGCTAATGTCCTGTAACCAGGAAACTGATCGTCTGTGAAGTAAGTTGGCCCCCGCTGCAGTTGGTCGGCTATCTTGGCGTCGACCACAGTGGCAATCATATTGTTGAGGGTGTTGACAAGAATGTCACTCTGGTTGACCAGTGCATGGTGTACAGCCGAATCAATTCGGTCTTGCAAAGTATGCAAACCCGAATCATCTCGCTCTTGAGTCGGTTCCTCCGCCTTCTGTTTGTCCTTTGATCCGCTGGAGGAGGACGCCTTGAGTTCGTCCATGCTGAATTTGTACTTCTGGTGCACAGCCCTAGACCTTGTCTGGGTGAACGACTGTAGGTAGTTGGCTTGGAGCTCTTCTATCATCCTTTTATAGTCGGCTTGTTGTTCAGCCGACAGTTGTTCCATCTTCACAGGCACGATGTTTTCCTGAGAAACGCTGGGGCTCTTGATGTCGACCATCTTGTCAGCTGCGTCGATGCGTCCTAGCCGAGTTGACAGAGATAGTCCCACCGGGCGTGCCAAGAAGCGTGTTGATGAGAAATTTCTCTCACGCGCTGGCCTGGGAGATCTGCTTAGCTCCAGTGCAGGTCCTTCTCGGCTGCCTGTGTAGTACAGGGCGTGCCAGTTGGTTTGATCTGTTAACCAACAAGAAAAATAAAGACATATGCGTTAAGGGTTAAGTTAGATCCTACTGGATCGGCTGAAAGAGTCAACTTACATATATATGTTATCTCGAAGTGCATTTAAACTAAGTGACTAGGATAGATCGGCTACGCCAAGACAGTATTAACCACTTAATCCAAACATACAATCGGATAATAAATATATGCCTTAATAGCCTAGCCGATACCGTAAGGCTAACTGTGAATCGGCTAGTACTCCGACTCATCTTATGAAAAGATATTGATCTTGGTTAAATGCGCTAAACCTAGATCAGTCGGCTGTCGGCTGTAGCTGACAGGCTGATTCTGGCTTAGGGCGTTTAACTAGAGCAAGATCTTAATATAAGAGGCGGCTTTAATAAATCTAAGAGTAAATATACCAAAAGAATATTAAAACAGATAAGGCCGGCTGAAACCCCGACACTGTCTCTAAGCATATACATCTAGCCGAATAGATCATAAGAGCTCTAAAAACGACTTAATAGGTCAAAAAGATGCAGCACTAAGTATAAAAAGAATAATTAGATCTATTATAGCTGATGTAAACCCATCGAGACGGTAGATATCTTATATAATCTAGGCCAACCCTTAGATCTAGCTCTATCGGCTGTTGGTTCTTGACAGAAACAGGTCGGTATCAAGACAAATCTAAACATCGTTCTAGATTATATGTGATATATGATAACTAGCACAGCATAAATCATTGAATCTAGAGTATCATAGCAATGGAAGCACTAAATTCGACAAGATACATCACTAATGACAAACATTTACCTTAATCGGGGATCGAAACGATGCACCGGCCGGATCAAGTGTTCGTCTGAAGAAAAAAGGAGGCAATGCGCTGAAGTTGTATTGATTGTGTGTGTTATTTACAGGGATCTCGGGTCCTATTTATACCCAAAAATACAACTACCCGTGCAAGACACGGTTTCTATCTAATCTACTATACAAGGTACGACAATATCCCAGGACATAGTCCCATGCCGCATTACAATATGAAATCTAAATAAATTCCTAATTGACAGATACAATTACCATTACAGGACCCTATCCATAGATGACAATATCTTTTAATGCATAATTTGGGAACCGAATCTTCTATTTATCTTTAAGCACCTTCATGAGAAACGGTCCCATCTTCTTCTCTGACTCAGCATCGGCTATCGGCTGCCCTTGTCCGACTCATCCTCAGTCGATTGGCCTTGTAGCCGATTGTATCGTAGCCGACTCGAACTTTGTTCTTCCAATCCAATTCCGCTTCCATCTCGGCAGGGACATAGGGATTTGGTTACCAAACTTAACAGTTAACAACAACATAGAAGACCTAGCATACATTGTGGTGTTATCCAAGCATACATTGGTGATGAGTTGTTTGTAAGTCTTGGTGATAGGTGGTGCGTTCATGGCTTCATTGTAAACCTAGCATTGTCTAGTCATGCATAGCCACGCCCAGCGGGGTGTTAAGTTCCTTCCTCAGCGGGGTGTGTGTACAGGCATTGTTGGCATGTGGTGTTTTTTTTGTTTTTTCTTCTTTTTTCTAATTATAGTCTTCTAGCACTACTGGAGAAACCATTTTTTCATGCGGGCCGAAAGACATCTTCCCGTGCGGAAGGCCTGCCCGCATGCGCGAAAAGGTCTGGAAAAAGACCATTTTCGCGTGCGGACGGCCCAACCGCACGGGAAGATCTATTATCCCGTGCGGTCGGATTAAGTGGCCCGTACGGGAAGATCGATTATCCCGTGCGGGCCACTTTACCAGACCGCACGGGATAATGGATCTTCCCATGCGGTCCGTTAAGTCGACCGCACGGGAAGATGGTGTCCCGTCCGCCCATTATTTTATGTACATTAGCTATTGTCCTCTCTCTCTCCTCTCCTCTCTCTCATTAATATTAAATGCATGGGTCGATCGATAAGATGCATGTATATATATATATATATATTTGCATGAAAAAAAAGACATTTAATTATATTATTTTGTCATAAAAGATATAAATGTACGTACACAGATCATGCATGCATGTTTATATACATATCAAGTTTCGTCTCGCGCAAATTACAGAAATCTAGCAACAATTTACAAATCATTCATTAATGGCGGTGCTCTTTTTCCCACTCCCTAAGTCGTTTGAATTTATCGTCCGTCGCCAACTCGCTCTCTGGATCATAGAAATCGCCCAAATGGTTGCAGACATCGCGACGGATGAAGCGGCAAAGATCTGCAACCAAGTTAAGCATGGTTCGATTGTCGAACCGGTTTGCTACAACTGGAACTTCCGTGATCTGTTTAAGGAAGAATAGTACACATAAATATGATTAGGAAAATTATACAAGATCGATAACATGTAGAAAAATATATTTTCTCTGAACTTACTTGTTCTAACTTAGTAGAGTATCTCCCGTAGATTCTGAGCATCTCGCACATGTAGTAGCCGCAAAGGTTAGTACCCAGTGGTTGTTTATAACACTGTGTTGAATAAAATTTATTATGTGCGTCAGTAATTTGAAATTAAACATAGTATAAAATCTTGGCATATAGCGAGCATATAATTACCGGAAAATTTGTCCTCACAAAAAGCTTCTTCTTTTGTGGATCATTCACCGGTCCACCGTTTCTTACATAATGATGGTGTGCTCTATAGACAAAATAATTGCATGTTTCGCTGATCAATTGTTTATTCGATAGTAAAAACAGACAAAACATATTAAAAGGTGCATGATAGTACTTACAAATTTAAAATGACGAGGAACTCTTCGAATGTTTCCTGGCTGTAGTGTGCCGGATCAAGTACTACGGCCATGTGGTCCCGCGAATATACCAGAAATAGTATGTAGTGATCGCTGCGGAAGAAGAGATATGTTAACTGTAGGTGATATCATAGTAAAATATTGGTTTTACGGACGAATATTACGTACCGCAACACATAAGGGACCATGAGGACATTTTTGTCTCTGTGCTCCAACATAGCCTTGCCCAAGTAGAATGATACCGTGATCATCTTGTCCTTGTGCATTTGTTTGATGATCGCGGCTTTTTGTTTCTTTGTTTTGCCTTTGAGCTTATCGGAATCTTCACGAACATGAACCCCGTGTTCCGTCCAGCATATCCTTGTTGGGTTAATGTATGCAGCTGGATAATTGATCTTTTTCGCGTCTGCGTATTGCATCCTAAATAATGCAGTGAGTAATTAATTATTCACAACTTAGTTTGCAAATGAATTTATTAATGATATTAAGTTTGTCTGATACTTACAGACAAAACGCAGCAACGAGATTTATATCCATTTTTCCATCTTGAATAATGCGTGAAGGTCGTTAAAATCGATGACCAATATCCCATTTGGATCACTAGCGAAAGCATTATCCAGGACCTTCACGGTAAGCATGCTGAGCCCCAATCTGGACGCCTTTAGGTACGAGTCGTGCATTAGCCTGATTTTCCAGGGCATGTCTTCCATGACATGCCAGGGCAGGAACGGCTTTCCGTACTCGTACTTTGTTGGCACTTCGTCCGAAGTCCAATTTTGCAGGTCCTCCACTTGGTTCTTCACCGATTGTTCTGACTCCGACAACTTTGACAGTTGATCCTGCGGCTTGTCGGTCGGCCCCCTCAACCTGAAAGCCAAGAACACTAAGTTTCTCTCGTCTTTGGCCATTAATTCCTTGTCATAGCTTGATCGAATCATCTTTGGGATAATCTGACGAGATTAAAGCTTGCTTGCACTTGGAAGGCTTGTTGTTTTCAGTAGGGGCCTTTGAGGTACTGCCAATGCTGACTGTGGTGTCGGAGGAGATTGTTGAATATGTTCTGCGACGACTTCAGGGGCTGACAGCATTGGCGAATCAGGACCTTTATCCTTAGGAGGGAAGCTTGGTGGGGAAGCAAGCCGAGGTGGGGAGCGAGGTGGGGAAGCAAGCCGAGGTGGGGAGCGAGGTGGGGAAGCAGGCCGAGGTGGGGAGCGAGGTGGGGAAGCAGGCCCTGGTGGAGAAGGCGGTGCAGGCGCAGCAGCAATCTGAGGAACCGACTGTACTAGGGATGCTGACGATGTACCGACCAGCAGGATATCTCATCGATGCCATAGAATGAACTGATTCACCGCATCTCCAAGCAATTCTATTCCTTCAGGTGCTGGAATGTCTAGCTCTAAGCTGTTATGCTCTGCATGCACCTTGGCCACCTGCACCCTTGCATAATCCTCAGGGATTGGAGTGTTGTGAAATTGTCGCCCTGGTATAGCAAGTCTAGGATCCTATACCCACCTCCTTTCTCTTCCCGGCCCTTCCTATCGGCACGAGGAGGCTGCACGGCGTCGGGCCGGTTATGGTATCTACTTGGATAGGGTGCGGTGTCAAGCGACCCGACGCTGGGCATTTGTACTTGTGGGTTCTTCGAATTGCTTGAAAGAAGTTAGGGAAGACATGGCGATTCTGTGCAACAAGAGAGTAGAAATGCTCTTCAACTTGTTTTGCTATCTTTTCTTCAAGTTTATGTTTGTACCTGTCCCTTTTCTTGTAACTTGCAGCTTCCCCAGTAAACCCTTCTTTCCAACTTGTCTTTGACAATACACCCCTTACTCATCCAGAATGTTCGGGGTTGCCCAATGCAGCTGTCAACTTATCGTTTTCCATTTTAGCAGTAAATTCCCCAGTCTTCTCATTTTCAACAATGTCTTTTAGACTTGTGGTCACACGCTCTATATCCGGATCCTCGAAAAGGATCTCTCCCTCGTCGGTGACCTGTCCCGTGCTGCGTGCCCACACCCAGTTTTTGCTTCTTTCTTTTAGTGCATCCACAAGCAGGGGCTTTCCTTGGGCGGCAAACTGTTCTTTGGTTGCTCGCCACTTCTCTACGTGGCCATCGTAGCCGCTAGAGCCCAACCGGTGCAGGTACTTGTTCCTTTTCGCGAGGTCGGACATCTTCTTCCTCCGTGATAAGGCTTCAGGGCTTGTCATCTTCGCCACAAACCTATACCATTCGGCGGGTGTAATACCACCGTATTCTTCGAATGGGGACTTGTTCTTTTGCACGTAGTGTGTGTTCAAGTCCGATTTCCACTGCCTCCACCTCCCCCAATCGTTTTTAATGCAAATTCTTTTCCCAGAGCCTCTGAACCAGGCGGATATACAAGCCACTTCTGCAGCTCGTTCCATATGAAGTTCTTTAAGTTGTCATCCACCTGCTCCTAGAAATCTACATTTAAAGGGCTGTGGGTTCTGGCCAGTACCCCGCAAGCGCTGCTGAAATTTGTCATTGCTACCTTGGGCTCTAATGGCTTCCCATCCTTGTTCAGAGAGGTGATATAATATGTCTCCTTGGGGGTTGGTTCTTACTTCTCTGACCACGTCTTCTTTTTTGACGTCCTCCAGCGCTTGCGGACGTGTCGGTTTCTACCAGACCGCACGTTGTTGTGTCCGTCTCGACTTCGGCAAACCAGACGACAGACTTGGCGGCCTTTCTTTTTGAGCGGCACCTTGCTTCCATCTGTATGTACAACAAATAACGTTAAACGAGATCCTATGATAGGGATCATAACAATATGGCTGGACTTACTGCTTGCTCGATAGGGATGTAGTCGGGGTCTTCTTCAACCGGTGGTGTTGGTGCTTGCATAACTTCGATGAACGGATCGCTTGGTTCATGCCATGTGCCTTTGCTCGAAGACTTCTCCGTTGATTCGACGTTGTGTGCCTCGGAGGGAGCTTTCTCGTTCGACATGTGATCTACGATTGTTCATAACTCACAAGATGTGAAATTTGTGAACGCACAACTTGTTATATTATCTAATATTAAGGACATGCATAAAAAATAGAGTGAAAAAAAATAAAGAGAAGAAGATTGAAAAAATGTATTTATTTCATTCTTCTCTTTATTAGAGATGAGAGATGAAAATACATATGTTTGCCTATTTTGTCCGTGAGAAAAGGTGAGATTGGGGGAGGGAAAGAGATGAGAGATGAGAGACCGAGGAGAGGGAAAGGAGAGAGGGAGATTAGAATATAGGAGACGGTGGGTATATGTGTTTGAATATTTAAAATCTAACCTAAAATCTAAAATTCATCCTAAAACAAACGACTGAACGAACGACCGAACGAATGACTGACCGAACGAACGAACGAACGAACGACTGACCCACCAAACGATCGAACACTCGTTCGTCCGTCCGTCCGTTCGTTCGTTCATTCGGTCATTTGTTCGGTCATTCGTTCGGTCGTTCATTCGTCCGTCCGTCCGTTCGTCCACGTCCATTCATCAACGAACGAACGAGCGAACACTCGTTCGTTCCTTCGTTCGTCCGTCCGTTCGTCCACGAAAGAGCGAACGAACGAACACTCGTTCATTCGTTCGTTCGTCCGTCCGTCCACGTCCGTCCATTCGTCCACGTCCGTTCGTTCGTCCGTCCGTTCGTCCACGTCCGTTCGTTCGTCCGTCCGTTCACATCAACTAGTTCACATAAAATTTTTTTGGAGCAACTATTTCACATAAAAAAATTCATCAAAAAATAACATCCCGTTTTACATTTCCATCAAAATTTATTATAGTTCCATCAAATAAATAACAGTCCATTTTACAGTTCTATAGTTCCATCATATTAATAACAGTCCATTTTACAGTGAAATCAAAAATTTCAAGTCCTACACATTATTTTTGCTGTCACAATCTCACAACAATCTCATTTTGAAGTCCTAAACAGAATTTTTCGCATCTCACAGCACATATCACAAATTTCAACACATATCACAAATTTCAACACATATCTCACAGCACATCTCACAACACATTTCACATCACAACACATATCACAAAATTTACAAGAATCAACAGAAGTTAAAATTTGCAACGAAATGACTAACCGGTGGCGGTGAGGAGGTGGAGGTGACGGTCGGTGGCGCGGTAGAGGCGGCTGGCGGCGGTTGGCGTCCGGCAGGGAGCTCGAGGCGTCGGGCGGCGGTTGGCGGCCGGCGGGGAGGAGTTGGTTGAGGCCAACGGATGCTGACGGCGTCGGTGGCACTCGCGGTCGAGGTCAGTGAGGCCGACGTCGGCATCGGTGAAGCCGACGATCGTTGGCGCACGGTCGGCCATCGGAGAGAGCAGCGGACAAAGAGAGAGAGAGAGAGTGGTGGCGCAGCGAGGTCGGGCGACGTCGCGGGGGATGAGCGGCGAGGGCATGGCGGCGAGGGAGCGGTGGCGGTCGACGGCGAGGGCAAGGCGGCGAGGGCGCGGTGAGGTCTGTGAAGGGGCGGATGCGGTCGGTGGGGAGGAGTTAGGCGGCGGATCTCTCAGTGAGGGCGGTGGTTGCTCGGCGCGGCGGGTCCGGGCCGGCGGCTGGCGGCGCTAGATCTGTTTTCACCGGGGACTTGGAATTTTCGGAAGCCCGTGCGGCCGTTATATAGGCGTCGATTATCGCGTGCGGACGGCTTAACGGTTCGCACGGGAAAACGATCTTCCCGTGCGGCGCGTTTAAGCGGCCCGCATGGAAATGATCTTCCGTGCGGGCTGCTTAAACCGCCCGCACGGAAAACATCTTCCCGTGCGGGCTTTTTAGCGGCCCGCACGGGAAGATATTTTCCGTGTGCGGGCGGTTTAAGCGGCCCGCACGCGATAATCGACCCTCCTCTCTTTTTTTCAATCAAATTGGATATTAATGAAAAAAAATTATCAAACTGATTCAAAAAATTACCAAATTTTTTCATACATCAATATATGCTAATTATTGCTTATGGAAAAATGTTTGAAATCAAACGACAATTCGGCCGTCACTTTCTCTCCAAATCTAACCAATCCTTCTCAACACTTCTAATCTTCTCTGGAGATTCTTCGCCTTTGTGAGCGTCGTATGTGATAAAATATTCGAAACCTTCTCATTTTTTACCATAGCCTCTACGTATAATATCATGACATCCAGATAATTTTCATGATTTTCCGACATCGTTTGCTATTTATACAATTTTAAAATCATTCGATCAATAGGTTCCTAATCATGTATCATGAAGAAAAATTCAAAATTTATTCTAATTTACAGGATAATGACTCAAACAGGTCTAAACAACAGGAATATAATTTTTCCACTAATTTTATTCTATTTTTTAATCACTTGTAGTTCAAATGTGAGACTGGATTGCCTTCCTCGCGATAGGGGTGGTGCACAAACTCAGTCACGGTGAGCTCAGCACGGTGAATATCATTGAGGCGAAGGAACGCTTCACGGGCCGCATCTTGAATAGCTGCTTCTACTAGATCTTGGTGGTAACGGGTGTGGAAGCAAAAAGGTGTCTCACTCCCTATGCGGGCCTCAACTGAAATTGATGCTTCCCATACCGGATATCCTTCAATGTCATGCCTCCTGATCTGATAGGTGGGTGGCTCGGGGTACCTTAGGCACCATAGCAAAGACTGGAGTTGCGCCACGAATCCGTCATCCCGTGGAACGGTGACTTCCCAAACTCCAACATGGTCCAACATCTGCTTTTGAAAGCAACTTAGGGTCAGAAAGAGAGAGATAATATCAAAACCATTTGGGTAAAAGAAATGGAGATAAAGGTATAGGAAAAAGTATGTTTGTCTTTTCAAAAATAATAGTTTGCGAAATGATCCTACGTAGGGATACTTCCCTTTAGCCAACTAGTCAGGGGTAGGGTGCCAGTTGGTCTTATCCTACAGTCGCATGGCTCTGATACCAGCTCTGTGGACCCCGGTTTTTGGAACGGGAATCTTTCATGTGCATAGTACCATTTTCCTGGATCGAGTAGTTTGGTACCCACGAAATACAGTACTGAATAATCGGGTGCACATGCATGAATAGTCTTACAACGAAATTATTACAATAGTAGGCCCGAGGGCAATGTCCAACACATAGGACCTCATGGTCCAGGTACAATCCAAAAGTAGAAGTGAGATAAGGCAGCGGAATAAAGGCAGCGGCTTGTCAATTGCCACAGGCAACGACCGGAGACTAAAACCTAGTAAGCGCCATAAGCTTCTTCGCCTTCCTGGTAGTAGGCATATGGATCCTCCGATTCTTCATTCCCACCATCTGAAGGTTTGTGCGTATAGCAAGGGTGAGTACCAACCGTACTCAGCAAGCCAACACGGAAATGATGCATATGATAGGGTTATTCAAGGAATGGCTGGTGCTCTTTTGCATAAAGCCAATTTTCACAAATCTTTTCACAAGCCTAACAACTAGCCAAGTCAAGTTTTAGTTCCATAGTTCATTAAGTCGGTGACGGTTCTGTCTACCATCCATCATGATTTCCAAGGATGGCTTCCTGCCTCCGGTTCGTCATGGTTTTCTGGGGAGTCCACCCCTTCTCGCATCTCGAGAAGTTGATCCACCAGCGAATAAGAATCATCATGCAAACCCATCCCAGCATTTTAAGGTTTAAAGTCTAGCCAAGCGAAATTCTTGTCACGATGCTCAATATCCGCGAGCACGGCTATTCGAATAGATTGATTCATTCACACCGCGGTGGATGTACACTTTACCCGTACTCGCGACACCCAACAAATGAGCCTACGTCCCAACACATGAGACGGTCACGGCAAAGCCTTTCGATAACCTCACTTTGGCGTACCCGCTCCATGAACTTAAGCCCTCATGCACTCTAGCCGTCCTTTTCTAGCAGTGAGAGGAGTTCTGGCGCACCCGGGGTAAGGGAAGATTTCATTCATCAAGTTATAATAAATTTTAATTTACCATCATCCCTTTCAAATCTCATCTCATCCATAAGAACCACTATGCAAGGGTACCGCCTCCGCTCGGCTATCTACTCCGCTAGGTCTATACCCATTCGAGAAGTACGGTTGTACTGGCTCGTTTCCTGGCTATCTCATGGCTCGGTCCTTAATTGACCAGGGTCGGCACTTGCCTTTTCCGGAATCCACCCAAATCATCCAGCCGCCCCAGTCTAAAACATTTGTTTAGTACTTTCAATTTTCAACAAAACTCATTTCATCATTCTCATGGCAATGTGGCGCTCATGTCTCCACATGCCGTATCTCAACCACCTTCCCTGAGGTAGTTGCCCAAACACAAAGCTTTTCATAAAGTCATGAGTATGCATGAATCTAAGTATAGCATGGCTAAGCAGTTTACCGAAGTTATTCTCCGATTGTTTGTATCACATCGAGGGTTACAAGGGATAACTCTAAAGGTAATCAATAACAAGGTATGACATAACAAGTATAGGTAATTCTCTATGTATAGCGTGCATGTTTAAAGTTTAAAATAACATCATTTCGCAATTGGGATCAATATGTTCAAAGAGTGTGATGACTTACCTTGCTCGCACACTTGTTGAGTGGGGTCTTCAACAGAGTCGATGCCTGCTTCTTCAGGTGCTATCCGTACGTGCGAAAGATCAATTGGATTCAATTAGAACTCAATAAAGCACCGAAAGATCGAAAAGAACCATAAAAGCCATGAAAAATGGCTTCAAATGTTTAGCATAGAATTCTACTCGAGTTTGGACGAGGATTGCCAGGGAAAAGTCCGAGTTTGAACTCGAGCCGATGCCCTAGGGTTTTCGCAAAACGACGATCGCAATTTTTTTGGGAAAATAGATTTGGAAATATCCGCAGAGGAATTTGTGCTCGAGGTTTTGAAGATTTGAGCACAAAAGAGAAGCATATTTAAATGGCGAGAAGGAAATTAAACGAAATCCGTATTTAGAAACGACGCGAAACAAAATTTCGGAAAAGTCCGACTTTGATTTTCAAATTTTTCACCAAGAAAACATACAAGAAAATAATTTATTTTTGCCCAAAATTTTACTCAAGTCTCCTCAAAATATTTTTCCAAATTTTCCATAATTTTTCCTAATTTTTTCCTATTTTTCTTTTTCTTTTTTCTTTCTTTTTCTTTTTCTTTTTCTTTTTTCTTTTCTCTGCGCACGTGTTCCTTGCCCACAAGGTGTTCGACCGGTGCTCGGGGAAAACAGAGGTTGTGGCCGGCGCTAGCGTGTGGGAAAAAGGGGACGGCTCGGGGCTTACGGCGACGGCGGCTCTTGGGGAAGCATGGCGAGGCTCGGGCGGCTTTGGCGCACGGCGGCGAGGTGGTGGCTCTCGGTTTTCGCGCGCGACGGCGGCATGGCGGTTTGCGGCGGCTTCGGCGCTCGGGGACAGCGAGGGATGGGAGGTGGAGAGCAGCGGCGTGGTGGGAAAATGGGGGTGGGCTTTGCCCCTTTTTATAGCGGCGGCCGAGGGGAACGGGAGGGAAAGGGGGTCGGCGCGGCGGGCGCCACGCGGCGGCGCGGAGGCTGGGCCGGGCGCGCGCGGCGCGCGCGACGGGCGGAGCGTGGGGCACGGACGGGGTCCGGATACGGCAGCGGGCGCGTGGCGGCGCGCGGCGCGGGCGGGGGCCGAGTACGGCGGCGGCGCGCGTGGCGCGGCGGGTCCGCGCGGGCGCGGGCGCGCGCGCGTGGCACGCGCGCGGCGCTTGCGCGGCGTGTGGCGCGGCGCGGCGCGGCGCGTAGGCCTGGCGGCGCGCGGCGGCGCGCGCATCCGGGCCGGGTACGGCGTCGAACATCTGCTGCGCAATGAACAGTGACGTTTTATAATTTCCCGATTTTTAATTCCAAATTTCCAATTTCTATTTTTTTCCACTCTAAAAATTCAAAATAAATTCTAATATTCCCGAATAATTTTTAATATTATATTTCCAACTTTTCTCCACTTTTATTTTTTTTCCACATATATTTTTCATATTTATTTAAATTCTTTTTCCTAATTTCATAATTCCCTATTTTAAATTCAAAAATTTCCTAGATTTCTCGTAAATCCTCTAAATATTTTTATTGTCTATTTTATACCCTAATTAATCTTCCATAATCACCAGTTAATATTTTATTTCTCAAATACATATTTTCATAAACTCGCATCCCTTTTCTGATTTTATTTTTAAAATTCCTAATCCTGTATTTCGAAATTTTCTTTCCAACAAACTCCAAACCATTCCCAAACACCGAGAGGAATTGCTCACAACTAAATTTATGCAACTGAGCTGGCAAATAAGAAGCAACAAATACGAGAGAAGGGCAACAAGCAAAAGTTTTTTTGTAAGTTCCGATTTTTACGTTCCGGATTTCAATTCCTTCGATTTTCAGGATGTTACAAAGGGAGCGTGTTTTCTACCACTTCTTTCTTCCTCTTGCCTGTAGCTCTCTTTCCCTTGCCGAACACGACCTTTATGTTCCTTGTCAGCTTGAACACCGTGGAACCATCCTTTGCTTCGGGGGCAGTACCTACCTCGACAGTTTTGTCAAAAAAGGTAGCCATCGCACAATACCTATGCTTCTGTGGTAAGAATCGACGATGACGCATGTGAACTAACTTTTTTGACGAGGTCAGGTATATGTACGATGTGTTGTTCAGACATATCAGACATTTGGTCTTTCCTTTAATTTGTCCGGATAGGGAAAAATTGGCTGGTAGATCGTTTATAGTGACGAATATGATAGCACGCAGAGTAAAATACTCCTGGCGGTATGCATCAAATAATCGTAGACCCTCTTCCCACATTTCTTGCATATCCTCCATCAAAGGTTCAAGAAACACATCTAGGTCGATGCCAGGCTGTTTTGGCCCTTGTATAAGAAGAGTCAAAAAATGTACTTTCACTTCTGATATAACCATGTCGGAAGGTTATACATGGTGAGCGAACGGCCAAGTACGTGCGAGCCGCTTAGGTCACCGAACGGATTCATTCCATCCGTGCTCAACGCAAACCCGACATTTCTGATCATTTGCAAATTCGGGTGCTTCGAATCAAAGTTTTTCCACTGTCGAGCATCGACGGGATGTCGAATCGTACCATCCGTCTTTCAACCCTCTTGATGCCATCTCATCAACTCGGCGTCGGTGGGGTTCGAGAACAATCGCTTCATTCGATCTTTGACTGGCAAGTACCACATCACCATGGTCGGAATCTTTTTCCCTGGCTCGACCAATGAATTTGGTTCAACAATGTCACTATCGGCGGCACTGTTATCCTTTTTGTACCTACTCGCCCCACAAGTTGGACACTTGTCCAAGTCAGCGTATTCCTTGCGATAAAGTACACACTAATTAATACATGCATGGATCTTTTCCACACCAAGTGATAATGGACATATCAGTTTCTTGGCTTGATAGGTGTTAGCTGGTAACAAGTTAGGCTTAGGAAGCATAGCTCTCAGGAGATCCATCAAGTCGTTGAAACTAGTACCATACCATCCGTGCCTGGCCTTCAATCTAAGAAGTTCTAGCACCGACCGCAACACTGTATAATCCATATCACATCCCTTTGCTTGATCGTATAAAAGATCTTTCGCTGCTTTCTGCAACGCCTCCCAATTATTTAAATCTCTTGTTTTCTCTGTTAGGACCTCTGATTCAGCGTGCCACAACAAATCCTCAAGATCAAGATCAATATCAACCTCTGCCTTGTCAAAACCAGAGCCACCAAAATCACCCGTCATTTCACGAGACATGTCCTCAATTATAAAATTCTCTGCCTCATCGAACCAAATATCAGGATTCTCTTCCGGAGGGGCGACTTCCCCGTGATAAGTCCAAACTGTGTATTTCTCCACAAATCCACGCTGAATTATGTGTCCGAGAATTACATTCGGATCTTTCAACATCTTCTGATTCTTGCAATCCACGCAAGGACAAAAAATATCCTTCCTATTCTCCCTCAAAGCGTGTGTCTTAGCCTTATCAATAAATGTTGATGCTTCTCTCATGAACATCGGATGAGTTCTCCGTGTCTCATACATCCATATCTCGATCCATCTAAAAACAAGTGATGATAAATTAATATTATATTGCTGGTGTTTTCTAAATAAACAAATTAAACTTAAATCCTACTTTATAACTAAAACCTCATGCACAACAAATAATAATAATGAGACAAAAGTAGTTACCAAAAAATGGTTCAATAAAAAATAAGATATTTGACCTACAAATTACAAAAGTAGCTCAACATATATAACAATTCAAACAAGTTTAAATATCTTCGCATTCAACCGATGAAATTTTACAAAAACAGAAGCAAATAAAGGATATGATCAAGCACGTTACCTTTTATATTGATTTCAATTGAAGATTTAAAGTCTAAAGCCTTCCAAAAATAAAATGTCTATTATTTGAGAGAGAAAACCAAGTTAAAAAAGTTCAAATATCTTCGCATTCAACCAATAAAAAATTTTTAAAATGAAAGCAAATGGAAGAGGAGATCAAGTATGATACCTTTTGTATTAACTCCAATTGAAAAATTCAAGTTCAAAATCTTCCCCCTGTAATTGTCTTTTTTGGAGAGAGAAAAACACCATGGTAAATGCGTAATTGTCGGGTTGAGCGGAAAATTTATTGCGCAACAGTTGACATCATCGCATGCGGTCCACTTAACTGCCCGCACGGAAAAATGCATTATCCCGTGCGGTTACTTAAGGGACCGCATGGGATAATAGCCCGTGCGGTCGCTTAAGTGGACCGTACGGGATAATTCATTATCCCATGCGGGCCAATAGCCGACCCCTCGGGACCGGTTTTTCTAGGCGCGACCTCTTATGGCCCACCTGGAACCTATTAGGGGTCTCGTCCAGAAAAATCGTTTCTTGAGTAGTGTAGGTTGTTGTCTTGTTTTTTCTTTGCTATATCAATAGTAACGATGTGACATCTGGTGTTGTTCATTAAAAAGATACACCAACAGTACCATGTGACAAGTATTTAATAACATTTGTACTTTTAAAACACGATAAATGACTCATTTGTGCAAATTTAAAAAATGAGAGACTAAATTATATCCATCTCACAAGTTATGATATTGTGTGTGCATTTTACTCTACATTGAATGTATAGATATGAGGTGAATGACCGAGTGTTGCAGGTAGCACAGTGGGATGTTTTCTCGTGTACTTTTCAAAAATAAATTAATATAAATGGTTGTGATTTTTTTAAAAAAATGAGTATATTGACATCCATCACTCCAGCAAAAAAATCAAGTTTAAACTTGATTTGAGAAGGAAAAAAGGCAGTGAAAAGTACTCACGTTGTTTATACGTTGTATTTATTTATTTTGATATGTGAGTTGATTTTAGATTTAAGGTTTTATAGAGGTATATATATGTGCTATATGAATGTAGTCAAATTCTTTTCAGATTTTTATAAATATTTAAATGTTTAAATATTTATTAGGTCACTCCTAATGAGCGTTTCATTCTCTATACCATGTCAACTTTTTTAGATGTGACAAGTAATTAATAAAGAAAGAGAAGAAATAAGTCTCAAATGTGACTTGTCTTTGTCTATGAAACAAAAAATAAAACAATATATTGTGTGGGCTATTTCAACCCTCAATTAAATTTTTAATTGCTTTTGTAACACTGTTGGAAACATGAAACCTTCCCCTAGAAATGGCCTTAACCCGGATTGGAAGAGCTCCCCGCTTTCAAGGCGTTAATTGATAAGGGTGCTGGATGATCCATATCTGTCCCTTGCTTAATCTCGCCGTCATGAAGCGATCGATGGAGAGAGAGTATATATATATACGCGATAGGGCTAAAATACACCTACGTTACACGGGGGCCACACGCAGCGCACGTGTCAAAAATCTGACCAGGCTCATGCGCGGCGCGACGCACACCGAGCCACGCACGCACACAAAAATCCTTCGAGCGTCCAAACCTTATCATCATACGCACGCTTGAACCAATCACATAAGCATCGAATCCCATTAGATAGCGGATCCCATTAAAACTCTAAAATTAAGTGTGCTTGGGCAAGAGTAGATTTAGGATGGATGACCTCATAAAAAGTGGGTGACCTTATGGGAAGTCTAGTTGCAACTTTATTTATACACAATTGCAATTCTTGTTTGTTTTGCAACTCCACAATATCACCGACCACCCAGTTGCAACTTCATCTAAACACCAGTTGCAACTTTACCAGTTTGTTACACCAGTTGCGACACACCAATATCACCAACCGTCCAATTGCAACTGGTTGTAATTCCAGTTACAACTTCATCTAAACACCAGTTGCGACACACCAATATCACCGACTGTCCGCCCAGTTGCAACTGGAGCACTAGTTGTGACACACCAATATCAGACTGCCCGCCCAGTTGCAACTCCAATTGTAACTTCATCTGAACACCAGTTGTAACTAGCGTGCAGCTCTCGTAGTTGACCAATTGCAACACACTTGGTATGTTGGTTGCAACCTAATCTAAACATCAGTTGCAACTCCGTCAGATGCAGCATAACCAGTTACAACTCCGCCAGATGCAGCATAACACGAGGACTTCCCAGGAGGTCACTCATTCTAGTACTACTCTCGTCCAAGCACGCTTAACTTCAGAGTTCTAATGGGATCCGGTGTTTTAGTGTCGATCCCAACGAATCAGCCGGTGGGTTCGCATGCGGAGTGGTGCGTCTGATTGGTTGGGTTGGTTGGCCTGGGTGCATTCTGTACCTAGAATACACCCAGACACAGTATAGACACATAGTATATATATATATAACTATCTATAAAACAAGTAGTGTTTCTATCCAAAATTTTCATCCGCCTGGTTATTTTGTAGAAATCCCTTGAGTCTTTATAAAATTAACCTGCAGTCTCAATGCTGAAAAGAAAGGGAGGGCTTGGATGAAAAAAAAGACCTCTTACGTCTCTCTCTTCTGTCTCTATCCGTGCCGTGTCTCGCGCCGCGCCTGCCAAACATTCGTAAATTAATCGTGCTATATAATTAGAGACTGAAGCTTACCTCTACTTGGTAAATTGAAAAAAAAATCAGTATCTTATGTGCAACGCTTTTTTATCATCCATCACAACGTACGAAATATTTTTGCTAGTGTATATGTATGTATATATATATATAGAAAGAGAGAGAGGGGAGAACTGCATTAATCTGCATGTCAACATGTGTACTGGCTGATGATGAACCTGGCATTCTGGCGGCGGCAGCATCTGGTCGGGTACGGATTTGATGGACGAGGCAGCAGCAGCACCGGCCACGAGGCCCACGATCGATGGCAACGAAGACTAAATTGCAGGGCATGCATGCTTGCATCGCAGCTGCTGACCCTCCCTGCCATTTGATTTTGGAGATGAATTCTGATATGGATTGATGGACCTGTGTGTAAATATAGGATTACGCATTACATGGTTGTAAGAAAGGTCCCGTGAAATAAAATATCATCCAAAAACAGTAAATCACGCATGACACTACTGTAGAAATGCCCATACCCAGCGGCAGATTTAGCAGGGGCCTGGTCCATCCCTCGCGGAACTAATGTAGCCCTTTCTTAACCTCGGAAAGAACTGAAGATAAAAGAAGATAATTTTAGTCTCTTCTATGAAATATTTTTAAGATTCAACACGGTCCATTGTTGATGTGAAAAATACATGCACTGGCCTGAGAGATCTGTTTAACTCTAGTGTAGGTCCGTAATTTTGCTTCTGGGGTTCAAGGGCATGCCAGTTCGTTTGATTCTGCAATTAAAAAAAAAGCTAAAGAAAGAAAACAGAGTTAAATCCAAGGACGATAGCCGATCGGGTATAGCCGATGACGTATCGTTCCAAATTGAGCCGATGCGATATGCATAGGATCGGCAAAAAGACAATTAGGTCTACTCAATCGGCTGTAGATATCAGTAGTATATAATCTAGGTCTCAAAATACGTTTAAACCAAGTGACTGGGATAGATCGACAGTGTGCCGAGACAGTATAAATCACTTATGTTTAAAAATACTTTAGGACAGAGATTATATGTATTTATAGCATAGCCGATGTAATAGATCTAATATGTATCGGCTAGTACTCTGATACCACTTTATACTAAGATATTAATATATGTTAAATAAATTAAACAGGAACCGATCAGGTATTAAGATAACCTAACAGATCAATAACAACCTTAATATATTTTACCAGAGTGAGATCGTAATATAAAGGGCAGATTTAGCATATCACGTAAACATGTAAGAAACAAGATAACTAAACTAGATAAAATCGGTTGAAACCCTGATACTATCTCTAATAGCAATCATGAGACAGGATATATATTATGATTCTAGATAATACTTAGTAGGTCAGACTCAACTGATGCAGCACTAAGCATAAAGAGAAGCATAAGATCTAAACAAGTCGATGAAAATTTTTCGAGATGGTGCATACACTATATAATCTAAGTCGACATTGATATCTAATATTATCGGTTGTTGTCTACTAACAGATGCTAGCCAATTAGGGTTAAACAACAATATTGATCTATATTATATAGCATATATGATAACTCGACGATTTATGTAAACAGGGTTAGAGTGTCATAAAGATGGAAACACTAATCCCGAGAGCGCAAGCCGCCATAACAAGTTTTATCTCTTGTCGGAGATCGAACCCGATACAGCCCAACTCGAAAGCAAAAACTCGTCGAAACAAACGAAAGTAAAAGGTGGCGATGCACCGAAGATGTAGTAAACTGATTCTTCTTTGATTACATGGTCTTGGGTCATATTTATACCCACATACGTGATATGTCTTTATCGGACACGATTTCTATCTCTATTACAACTCAAATTACGGATAAATTCCCTTGGTGGACTCTTACTGATCACAATCTATAAGGAAATTATTTAAAACAACATAATTAATAGATACAATTGTCTTTTTATCTTTATCCATGCATGGCAATCTTCATGAAGCACTTCAAATGAATCCAATGATGATTCCAATGCCCTCTTACCAGGATCGGCTACATCGGCTATCCTTATCGAAACCGGCTACATCAGCTATCTTTGTCCGACTTGGTCTTAGCCGATGAACACCTTAGCCGATTCAGTCTTAGCCGATGCGCACTCTGTATCCGAGAACCACGATCTCCTCCAAATCCATTTTGGCTTTAGTTCCAAATTCAATGGTCAATTAGCTTACCAAATTTGATCGTTAACACCCATAAACCTCATCTACAAGGGATCAACAACTAGTCCCTCTAAGATATGGTTATAAAAACGACATGTCACATATATCAAGACTGCAATTAATGATTCATATAACTACCACTCATCATATCTATAACGGGTGATATAGTATGAATCTTTATAAATGAAAGCTCTCATCTATAACCGTTTACAAATACGATCTCAAAGATAACCTTTCATCTTTAACGAATCTATTTTTAGAATCATTACAAATGACATGTGTGATGTTCCTCAACCGCTCACTCTCTCTTGACATCTCTATCTCTCTGCTCTCTCTAGCTCACCTGCTTGGCCCTCCTGAAGAAAGAGAAGGTCATTGCCTGCTTAGCTCCCCATGAAGGAGAAAGAAAAAGTAGTGCAAGCCCAACCAGCTCCTCCACGCGAGCACTGTATGTGGGGACTGACAAATGGTACAGAATGGAAAACGGGCCCCGGGACCTCGGCTTCTATTAAGATTTACATCTTCAAGGTACTTCAAGATACAATTTTATGTTAGAATGGAACTGATAAAGTAATGTTCATCATGAACTCCTTCATCAACAACATCTTTGAGAAACTCGTCCAACATAACAAGAACTTATATTATAAGGCATGGGAGTGTGCCCGGAGCCCAGGCACGGCCAGAGAACCCGAGCATTGTACGTGCCCCAAGAACGAAGCATAGCCTGAGGATGCAATAGCCTGGGGGGTTGAGATTACCTCAGGGTAAAAACAAAATCATATGATGATTCTAAACGAGGAGCCCGCTTGTACTGGTTGCCTCGAGCTCTTCATAGAGATCTCTGTCTGGGTGTTGTTATCTCAAAGCTAAGGTTGTGTTCACCGCTAGCGGTCTGAGCAGGATGGTGGGTCCAGCGACCTGATCAAGGGCGACATCATCATGTCGATTGCATTGTGGCACCCAGAAGATTACACTTCAAGATTATAGCTCGGTCGCATGCAACCAAGTGGTGGCGAGGTTTAAAGCCATCGGCGACGCCGCGTCACTCAAAGCAACAGAAGTGAAGCGACGTGTTGCACGCTGGCAGGCGATCTACGACTTCATCGCCAAGCAAAGAGAATCAACGACGGTTTTATCATGACTTGTCTTGGGCCCATCAAGCCCGGTTTCGAATAGATGATGAGAGGAGCAAGACATAGAT
Source organism: Oryza australiensis (assembly GCA_019925245.2). Taxonomy (NCBI): domain Eukaryota; kingdom Viridiplantae; phylum Streptophyta; class Magnoliopsida; order Poales; family Poaceae; genus Oryza; species Oryza australiensis. Next base: position 429,086 of record JAIFGZ020000229.1, on the reverse strand, counting down.
GTCCCAGGGTCTCCTGCAGAGTGCCCGGGGCACAGTAAAAACAAGTCCATCATAGTAATCCTTCCATTAAGTCAAGGATGTCAGAGAGGACAATGACAAAACGTAGTATAGACATTCCCTAGGTGATAATGATGTTGTGAATCCCTCCTAAGACTATAAAAGGAATGGGTTATGCCACTTAGGGGTTGATGGGATCGGATCTCGAGAAACCCTAGAAAGAAGAACTCTAGCATAGACTTATCTTGAAAAGTTTGCATTTGACACTCTTGCACACTTATAGTCCCAAACACAGAAGTAGGGTATTACGCTTTTGAGCGGTCTAAACATGTATACCTCACTACTACAAAAATGCACATAGAGATCGACACTATAGGTGTCAGAACATTTAAGACTGACACCTGTAGTGTTTTTCCACCTCCACAGGCCAAAAATTCAAAAACCGACACCTTTAAACGACTATGTGTCGGTTCTGGAGAAAATACGATACCTATAGTATAGGTGACGGTTTTATTAAAAATACTGGCACCTATAATATAGTATAGGTGTCGGTTAATAAAAAACCAGCACCTATTAATATATTATAGATACCAGTTTGATTTGTGTGTATGTTCTTGTGAATGGATATGTGAATTTGTGTTGTTGTGGATTAGATCGATCTGTGCATGGATGTGGTGGAGCTCGGATGAACCGGATTTTTTTTGATTTTTTGAATCTTAAAAGTGTCGGTTCTTACCCGGCACCTATTGATTTTTCTATAGGTGTTGACCAATAGGGGCCGGTTGGAAAAACCAGTACCTAAGGGGGTTTCCCAACCGACACCTATAAGGTGTTCTCTACTAGTGTCTGTTGTGTTCATACTTGCTAGTTTTACATATTCTTGCATACACACATGTCATGAACTTGATCCGTACTCACCCTTGACCAAATCTTCAAAAGAGACATATTCTTGCATACACACATGTCATGAATTTGATCCGTACTCACCTTTAGCCGAATCTTCAAAAGAGGGGTCTTCTCTTTCTCATTGTAGGAGTATCGCTCTCCGACAACCGCCATCTCCCCCTCTTCTCTAGTGCCACAAGCCAGGCCCCATTAGATCCAGTCTCTGTATCCTTAGAGTCGGGCTAGCGAGGGTGGACTGAAAACTCTCCAAGACTAGGACTGAACTTGCTTATACACACTGTATCATCGAAATTTTCACAAATTTTTAATAGTATCTAATGTGAATTAAGGAGATGTCTAGCGCTGAAGCTCTAGATGCACTATGCCGATCTCCGCCTCTTGGATCGAAGTATCATGCATATACTTGAAAAAGTTGATATAGTGAGTTTTATCCGTTGGATTTGTATTTAGAAGTGTTAATTGACGAAGAAATCAATTATCAAATTTTGATATTTTATATTTTAAACTGGAAAAAAATACTTCTCTTACACTAAGGCTTATGAGTTAATTTATGCCTCTTATTGTATCGTCATAATTGGTCTCTACCAATTCAATGTTTAGTGAATAATATTTGTAATAAGTGGCTCAAGCTTCTTTTGACGCAAAGAGCGAATGTTATTTCCGTTATGTAAAAAAAAATGAGTTAATTTGTGCCTGTTGAAAGATCTGTTTACTGGGCCGACCCTAAGGCGAGCACGTTGGGCTGCTAAACTTAGACCCAAAATACCAATGTGCCATCATGGATCGTCATGGAACAGAGCAAACCAAACCATCAGATAAAACCAAGCTGTTCTTCCCGGCTAATTACTTCGCTGATCTCCTGTTTCAGAGCAACAACACATGACAAGAACAAAGCAAGGTAAAGAAACAACAACAGGAAGAAGATTGAGCTTGGGGCGATTCATCGGGGGCGTCGTCGTGTTCAGCACTTGCTCGCCGGGTTCACCGCGCCGCCGGCGGCCGCTTCCGCTGGCTTCCCGTGCAGCACGCTGGTCTCCGACGACGCCGAGCTGTACTTCTCTTCGGCGGCGGACGATGCCACCGACACCGACCCGACCTTCCAGTACTTGCCGTCCCCGGCGCACCACTTGCTGTGCGCCGCCGCCGCCGACGCCGCCACCGAGGACGCTGTTTCCTCGCCGTCGGAGCTCGACACGGCGGCGACGGCCCTCCAGTTGCTCCACATCCTGAGCATTATGTACAGCAGCGCCACGCACACCGCGGCCGAGACGACGGCGATGGCCGCCACGATGACCGACACCTCCGCACCCGGCAGCCGTCGCGGCGCCCCGCACGACGGCAGCGGCGCGCCGCAGAGCTCGGCGTTGCCGGCGAAGGACGCGGCCGGGAACGTGGAGAGCGCGCCCGGGATCCCGCCGGACAAGAGGTTGTCGGACAGATTGAGGAGGTGAAGGCTCGTCAGCTGCAGCAGCGAGGGAGGTATCCGGCCATGGAGCTGGTTGGAGGAGAGGTTGAGCCTCTCCAGCTTGACGAGGTTGCCGAGGGACGCCGGAATCTCGCCGGAGAGCTTGTTCCGGCTCAGGTCCAGTATCACCTGCAGCTCCGGCAGCTGCCCGAGCTCCGGCGGGATCGGCCCCTCCAGCGAAGTTCTCCGACAGCCGCAACTCGTACAGCTTGTTGCAGCGCCGGAGCTCCGGCGGTATGACGCCGGTGAAGCCATTCTTCTGCAGGTTCAGGACGTTGAGAGATGTCAGCTTCCCGATCTCCGGCGGGATGCTCCCGGAGAGACGGTTGCCGCTCAGGGACAACTTGAGCAGGCCGGAGCAGCCGCCGAGCTCCACCGGAATGCCGCCGGTGAGCGCGTTCGACGAGAGGTCCAGCTCACCCAGCGACCGGAGGCCGCCGAGCCACGGAGGGACGGCGCCGGTGAGGCTGTTCCCGTCAAGGTTCAGATGGGTGAGCCGTGAGCAGTTGGAGAGCTCCGGCCGGATGTCGCCGGAGAAGTTGTTGTTCGAGAGGTCAAGTATCTGGAGCTCAGTAAGGTCGCCCAGCTCGGCCGGGATCGCGCCGGAGAGCCTGTTGCCGGCCAGCTGTAGCCGGACCATGCCCTTCGACCGCGCGATCGCCGCCGGGATGACGCCGGAGAAGCTGTTGTTCGTCAGAGCCAGCACGGAGAGGGAGCTCGAGCCGAGGAGCGGCACGACTGCACCGGTGAACCGGTTGTGGGAGAAGTTGATCACCGTCAGGTTCTTGAGCTCGAACAGCGACTCCGGCAGGGGGCCTTCCAGCGAGTTGTTGTACAGGGTGACGACGCTGAGCTCAGCGAGGCGGCCGAATGACTCCGGCAGCTCGCCGGAGAGCCGGTTGTCTGCCAGCGCCAGCGCCTGCAGCCTCCTGCATTCACCAAGGCTCGCCGGAATCGGGCCGGACAGATCATTCTGCCGGAGCTGGAGCACGGCGAGGTTCTTGAGGTTGCCGATGTTCGGCGGGATCGGGCCATGGAAGTGGTTGCCGAAGAAGTCGACCTCCTCCAAGCTCGAGCAGTTGGTGACCTCATCAGGGATGGCTCCGGTCATCTCGTTCTCGTAGAGGAACAGCAGCTTCAGCTTCTGCAGCCGGCCGATCTCCGGCGGGATGCCGCCGGTGAGGCCATTGTGGTACAGAGACAATACCTCCAGGTTACTCAAGTTCCCTATCTGCGGCGGCAGGACGCCGGCGAAGCTGTTGTTGTGCAGCGCAAGGTTGACGAGGCCTGACAGCCGGTCGATCGCCGGCGGTATCTCGCCGGTGAGGCTGTTGTTCGACACGTCGATGGACTGCAGAGAGGTGCAGCTGAGCAGTGCATCAATGCCGCCTCCGAGGTTGTTGCCGGCGAGGAACAGGTTCTCCAAGCTCGAGTTGCCATCGCCATTGCAGAGGCCTTCAGGGATGGTGCCCTCCAGGAGATTTTCAGACAGCACAAGGTACTTCAGATTCTTCAGCTGCGATGCAGAGATGGCACTGATCTCTCCCGACAGATTGTTCTTGGACAAGTCGACAACCTGCAGCTGGCTCAGCCGGTTCAGTTCTTCCGGGATGCCGCCGGTGAGGCGGTTGCCGAGCAAGTTGAGGTATGTCAAGCTGGAGAGGTCACCGATCTCCGGCGGAATCACGCCGGAGAACTGGTTGTTTGCAAGGTTCAGAGACTGGAGAGAGCTCAGGCCGCCAATGGAGGAAGGTATGACGCCATCCAGCTTGTTGTCAGCCACCGAGAGGACATGCAGGTTTGCGCAGCCGGCGAGCTGCTCCGGGAGGCCGCCGGTGAGGGTGTTGTTGTCCAGGGCCAGCTGCTGAAGCTGCTTCAGGTTGCCAATCTGGTGGGGAATGGCGCCGATCAGCTGGCAGTAGGCCAGGCCGATCGTCTCCAGCTCCGAGCAGTCGCCGAGCTCCGGCGGTATCTCGCCGCGCAGCCGGTTGTTGCCGATCCTGAGTACCTTCAGGTTCTTGAGGCCGCCGAGCTCCGGTGGGATGGCGCCGGTGAGGAGGTTGGAGTGAAGCAGCAGCGTCTTCAGGCTCTGCAGCGTGCCGAGCTCCGGCGGGATTGCGCCGGTGAGGGAATTGGATGACAGGTCAATGGACTCGACGGAGACAAGGCCGGCTATCGCCGGCGATATCGTGCCGGACAGGCCGTACCCCGACAGGTTGAGGCCGGTGACAATGCCCTCTCCTGTCAGGCAAGTCACGCCGTGCCATGAGCACACGTCGGCCTCCGGCGACCAGCCGGAGAGGACGCCATTAGGGTCAGTGAAACTTGACTTCACTTGCAGGAGAGTGGCAGATGCCGTATCTACTGTGGCCACTACACATGATGGTGCAAGTAGGATGCCACAGAACAGAGGTAGAAGAAGAGCAAGAACAATGGAGGAGCTGATCAGCTTGCCAGCCATTGCTAAGACCAATGATACCATCAACTGAGCAACTGAAGTAGTGTTCTAAGATGCATGAATTGAACTTACAGGATGCTGGAGCTCTGGAGATGACAAGAAGAGTATGAAACAATGAACTCCATAGCTCAGGTTTGGACTTTGGAGGCTCATCATGTGCACAAAGTTGGAGCCTAAGCTGCAAAAAGCAGAAACAAAGTTGTCAAACACTACCTGCTCTGTGCATATCACTCAGGGTAATGTGATGGATTCTTGGTATCTGAAAATGCAACACAAAGCCAAAGGAGAAGGTGTAGCACTGTTACAGACTATCTCTTGCACATATGTGGTTACAATAATCAGCCTAGACTCGCATAATACAGGGCTAAGCCTAAATATGAGGTATTTTAAAGGCTAATATTGTTGCTTTGACTTGTTAGCTCAGCTTCTTCTGCATGGCAACTGGTGACAAGGATGAAAAAAGGGCACCGGGAATCAGTAAGATACACTGCCACTTTACAGAGTGTACGTGCGTAAACAGTTCAACCACTCGCCCATGATTTGGTGGCATGAGGACAATAGCATGACGCTTCCATCCTTATTCCTTGGTTTAATAGTTTTCTAACTCAGGTTTAGTGACAGAAAACTAATAAGATTCGTGCTTACTCTGTTCATCGATTCCGAGGTCAATATTTTTGCTGACTCTGCAAACAAGTACACAGCATGAGATTTTCTCCTTGCCAGCCTAATTTGGCACCGATCCACCATGGGAGGTACTGGCAGTGGCAGACCGTCTCACTACAAGGAAATTCAGAAAATTGAAATGTGCAATCAACCAGGAGAGCATACCGTAATACAATTACGATCACGGATCACATAACAGAAGGTAAATTCGTATATAGATACATGATATTTGTATCTAAATAGACTACATTAACAAAATTACAGAAAGGACTAACTAATCACCAAGCCAGCGAGACACACATAGTGTCATTGTTTTCAATTATCAGGTAGAGGGAAAGTCACTTTTGCAGGGGAGTGACAATGACAGGAACAGAATTGCATCAATAAACCACACGAAACAAAGGCGAAGGGGAGGGGGAAAAAAAGAACAGAACTCACAGTAACCATCACGATAGTTGCATCCAGGCCCCCATCACAGGTAGAACTGCAGCAGCAGCATGCATGGGAGGCACCAGCTCGCACTTTTCTTTGTTTCCTTCAGTTGAAATGCACACAGAAGAGATTCCCACGTTTAGGAAACATCCAACCAGATAGAGACATGAGCAATATGACTATCCGGTTATCTACTATTGCGCTATTGGCTTCTGAATCCTCATGATGCACAACGACACGCTACTTTCTGGTTCAGATTTCAGAGTTCAGACCACATTGTGGTGACCCAGATTTGTAATAACTGAGCACTCCTTTTTTCCAACTATATTATCTACTCGTTTAGCTGTAAAACCACACTAGTTAGCAACGCATGATTGAAATTTGAGAAAAGAAAATAGTCGAAAGGGCAGCAGATGATTGGTTGTGACTCAAAGCCTACACAACTACCCGTCGTTTCGGTAACATGAGGACAGTGATGTGCTGTTGGTGAAATGGTTGCATCATTGGTCTAAGATTGACTTTCTTTTGACATTCAAACAATTTAGTACTGGGTCCTGATTGATCTGGGTTTGACTTAAGCCTGCCTAATACTGTGCTACTTGCTTGTACGCTTCTAACCTGCCTAACCATAGTGTTTGAGATCCGGATGGGACATGAGTCAAAGGACAAATGTGGGTGTAGAATAAAGCGCCCTTTCCTTCTTGCTCATCTTAAATGAACTGGTTAATTTATTTAGTATTAGAAAGAGTATCACTTCAATATAAGATGTTGAAAAACGAGATCGTATATTTAAGCGAAAATCACGGATGCCAGGACAAACGTTCTTGGACAAATGGACATGTCCATCATACTAATTAACTATACTTCACTGGCTACTTAGACGTGCATGAACCTTACCCTCATAAACTCAGCTAAAGAAATACTAATGACAACATTCACCAGGCATGCGTAGCATTAGTATATTTGGATCATGGGAAAGAAAAGGTTGGTGTTCATGATCTTTATCAAGATTTAAACTGATGTTCACTATGTTCCTTTTTACTTGTTGTTTCCGATACTGATATGGTCTCCAATACACACATTTGACTATTGCTTTTATTTATTATATGTTCAAGATAGTATTTTTCATATTGGACCTACGTGTCATTTTCATATGAAAAATCCAAAAATCTTCGCATACATTTTCATCTAAACTATCATTCTAAACTGGCATCTATTACGAACAGGAGTATGACAGATTTCAATTAATAGAAAAAAGGCAGGCAGTTTGGAGACTTAAGAAACTATCTGAAAAAAGAAAAAGATATCTAAATACCATGCCAGCACGATATAAGACACTTCCAATAATGAAGCCCCCAGAAGCATTTCAACATTCCTCTGAATCTCTCTCTAATTTCTTCAAGCATTTGATTTTCAGTCATTAAATTAAAATTCAGCAGGGTTTTTCTGGGCAGCTAGCTAGGTCCCAGCCTAACCATTTTGTCTTCCCTTTATTTATTCATAACTTTGTTTTCAATATGGAATGATTAATAATTTGAGTAAACATCGGCTAACCTCTGCAATGGCGAGCAGGTATGCAGTAGGGTAGTTTGCACGACAAATCCGTGGACACTAACCTTAACCATGTGCATAGGGTATAGCTCATCAGCCTCGCCTTTTCCCATGCACCCAATCAGATGCGTGAGGCAAGCTTTCCAGTAAAAAGTCCATCTCCTTTCAGGAATCTGCCGGTAAAGCTCTGTTTCCCCGTATGATGATGATTACCCATTTGACTCGAGCACATTCATAGCAGAAGATGAGCATCCTGCAGGCTCCTGCATGAACGATCGAGCGCCTGCAATGCAATGCATGGAGAGTTAACAGTGTGCAGTGCAGGAAGGGGAAAAAGAATAGCTGAAGCATTTACCAACCTGCGGTGCGTGCTTGCTCCTAGGATGGCTCAATCAGCGGCTTGCCAAGGAGACAATCGAATTGGGCAGACCTGAGTAGGCGTCTGATATTTCGTCGAAAACCATGTTGAGTTTCACACAGAGGCAGCGCCATCCATCAGCCCGGTTTCTTTGTGAATTCCGCACCCCGCATCATGCTTGCGTGGCCAAATGTCATCTGAACATGCGACAATCTTCATCGCACTGCCTAGCAAGCAGTGTAGAATAGCAGCAGATCAGTTGCCTAATCTGTGGAACACTGGAACTCGCTGTGAACCCATGGCCAAAAGTGAGCTTGAGCTTGAGCTTGGGGTCAATGAATTGGCGAGTTGTCGAGTGACAGACTTGTTCCGGTTGCACTTCGCATCTTCAGGTAAAACTGGTGAATTGGTAATTGGTCTCTGCAGTGAGAATTCAGCTGCAATATGGAAAAAAAAAACTCCGACGTGCATCCCCGGCCTTGAGCTGAAGGATCCCATCGACGGCCAACGGCACAGACTGACAGACGCCACGCTCGAGCAGCGCGACCACCCCCACGGGAGGAGCAGGGAAGTGCTTTCTCGGTGCTCGACGCCTCCTCCACGCACGCCGGCGCCGCCAAGTGCTGGACGCCGGTTGGATGGGCCCTCACCCGCTTCGGCGCCATAAGGTCGAACACCTGGAGGGCGTCAGGGGCAGGACAATGGCTTCGAGGGGTCCACCACCGGAAGCCCCCCTCTCGTCAGACAACGACGGCTCAAAACGACAACGAAACTAAGGAGAACCCGTCTCGATACACCCTCCGTGCGGCAAGGCCGAGCATCGGCCGCCGCCGCCGCCGCCGGACGCCGAGCCGAAGCCGAGAACCGTCTGCCGTCGCCGCGTCGAGCAGAAGAACGGGAGGAGACGACGCCGCGGCTACAGGCTTGCAGTGTTGGGCCGCGACGGGCCGAGGCATGGTGTACCTGGGGATTACTTTGATTCGGCCCAGCCACACCCATTCACAAGTTGGAACTCATTTGAGTGGGCCGTATGACACGTAGGTCAGAATTCAGCCCATCATATGTAGGGTGCAAGTGTATTCTGGGCCGCAAGCCTATGCCAATTAAGTGGGTTGTTCTTCGGACTTCGGATTATCATTACCCACTGAAGAGCAAATTTAATAGTAGGGGGTGGCTAGCTCGCGCGCACGCGCCACGACGTTAATGGCGCGATCGTAAGTGTGGCGTGGTTGTCGTAAACGTAAATTAATTAAGTATTATGGTTTGTTTGGTATGGTTTTGGATTCTCGGAGAAACGAGAGAAATGGGTAGAAATATTTCTAGTGATTCACAGGTGATTTTCGGAGAAACGTTTCTTCTAGAAACCGGTGAAACTGCCTAAAGGGTGTTTCTCATTTCTAGTTTAAAAACGAGAAACGTTTCTACTGATTCTTCAAGAAACGTTTCTCGTTTTTAAACGATTCTCGAAGAAACCGGAGAAACGAAACTGATTCTCGCAGCCAAATGGACCCTTAATATATAAAAAATTAATAAATAAATTTATTACATTTTTAAGCAACTTTTATAAAAAAGTTTTCGCACGAAACGTACTATTTAACAGTTTGAAAAGTGTGTTAACGAAAAACGAGAAGAATAGCGTGGGGATTATACACTTACGAACGAGTTGCGCAGTGGCCACGTGTCACTAGCGTTTTTATAATTTTAATTTTAATGGAAAGTTTTGTATAGATGTTTTTAAAACGGTTATATAAACATAAATAAAATAAAATAATGTTTAAAACTATCATTTCCAATGTATAATTTTATAATTTTATGGTATGATTTTATCGGATCAAAATCATGTTTAATTTTATAATTATATAGGGTTGGTTCATTATTATTTTTTATGTCATGTCATCAAACATTATTACGTGAACCTCATAAAACTCTTCAATGGGATTAGTCTTATTTTCTAAAAAATACGCGTCATGATGGAAAGTTTGGTTGCGCCAACGCAACGGAACGCCACGTCGCTAGTCGCAACGATTAGCGATAAATACTACAGTAATTTCTTAATGAAAAATAAAAACAATTGATTTTAAAATTTTGAGTTGAAAATTTTCAAATATTAACTTGAAAGTTTTCAAATTTGAGTTGAAAGTTTTTAAATTTTGATTTGAAAGTTTTAAATTTTGATATGAAAGCTTTTTGAACTTGAGTTGAAAGTTTTTTAAATTTGATTAAAAGTTTCAAAATTTAGTTGAAAGTTTCAAAAATTTGAATTGGAAGTTTTGGAATTTGATTTGGAAGTTTTTAGAATTTGATTAATCTTGTTTTCACTTTTGAGTTTAAAAGTTTTAAATTTTGTTTTAGATACTTGAATGATTTGATTTGTGAATATCTACAGCTGCATCATCATACAGACTAGAAATAGATATTATTGTTCAACTATTGATCGATACAACACTTCACACATATACAACATCCTACTTAATTACAAAGTTATTATCAAAGTACAGTTTTAGAAATCCTCTAATGTTCTATTTGTAAAGATGAATTTGGATATGCATTTGTCCAAATTCGTTTTCAGAAATTGTTTTTTAAACAAAGAAAGTTTCAGAGAAAGTCACAGTCACACAGCAAGCGACTATACAGCTGACCACCATACATGCGAAATCGAAGCGTCCATCAACATCTGAGCTGATCAATCATCAGTAGTAGCGTGCCGCTGTTGCGACGGGCGGCGGAGGCGGAGGCGGAGGCGGCAGATTATCCCTGACGACGGTGACAGGGCAGGTGGCGTGGTTGACGACGTACGTGCTCACGCTCCCCATCAGAACCCTACTTACCGACCACCAAACCAAACAAATTAAAAAAATCTCATCATGTAATTCATGTATTTCAGCTTACCGATCGGTTTCGTATTAGTACGTGTAGATATATATTCCGTTCATTTTTAATTAAGTTTCCGCTAACATATTTTTAAGCCTGCCAAATAGTAAATTTTGTGAAAAACTTTCTATATAAAAATATTGATTTAAAATATTAGATAAATTTATTTTTTAAAATTTATATAATTAAAACTTAATTAATTAAACGTTAATAGTTTTTTTTAGTTTTTTTCCCTGATTTTATCTCTCTTTAATAGAAATAAACATCACCGTAGAGAGAGATATGCATGGGTGCTTGCCTCTTGACGGCGCCGAGTCCTCTGTTCCCGACGACAAGCCAGTGCAGGGGAATCCCCTGCACCGCCTCCGTCAGCTTCTTCGCCGGCTCACCCCAGAACACCTTCGCCACCACCTCCACCTGCATCCATTCATTTCTCCGGCGATCACCACCATGGCATTCTTTCACTACCACACAAGCAAGGAACAGACGATCGAACAATTCACACATATATATATATACCCCTTTCTGGTTGGCGGCGCTCGTGAGGATGCCGATCGTCTCCGCGTCCGGCGCGACGCCGTAGATCCTGCTCACCCGCGGGTCGGCCAGCTCCACTAGCGGGATCATCGCTGAAGGTCAGCCCGTGAGAAATCGCCATTAGCACACGCTAGAAGAAAGAAATATACTCCTTCCGTGTTGTATTGTATTACAAGATGCTTTAATTTTTTTTCTAATCAATTGTTTTTATATTTGACTAAATTTATTTAAAAAATTAGCTATACCTATAACATTAAATTAGTTAGAGTAAGTTTTTTAGAAAAAGTTTTAAATATAACTACAATTATAATTATAATGTAACTTGATGTAATTAATTTGTAACTTACAAAAATCTTAAAAAAACATGTGACGGTGCAAACATGCATGATTTTTCCTCTCCCTTCAGATGCATCAATCTCTAAACACATTTGCAGGTCAAAAATCTAAAAGTTTTTAAGTGCTATAGCTATTTTGAATTAGTTTTATTAAATTAAATATAGCATTAAATATATGTTAATGATATATTTGTATTGTATTAGAAATGTTAATATATTTTTATTAACTTAATCAGATTATTGAAAAAAATTAAAATGATTTATAATATAAAACGAAGAAATTAGTAAGCTAAGCTAGTGATTAATAGTTTGTTTACGTGAGCCTTGCTGCTCCCAGAGGTGGGCGATGCCCTGCTCGTACTGGAAGGAGGGCTTGACGTGGACCAGCACCAGCCGGTCGCCGGGGCGGGCCAGGCTCACCGCCGCCCACCGCAGCGCCGCCTTGCTGCAAGCCGAGAAATCCATCGCCACCCCGATATTCCTCGCACCGCCGGCGCCGCCATCCTCTCCCTCGCCTACTCTTCTCGATCGATCCCTCATACAAATCATAATTAACTTCAGGTTGTAGCTAGCCTGCAGCTCGATCGGCCAGCCATGAAGCTATATATAGAGAAAGAGAGAGAGAGATTCTTGAGCTAGATGATTCGCACAACCTTCTAGTTGAGCTAGCTAGGCTAGCTATAGCTTTGATTCCAATTTCTAAGATTCCATGCATGCATGCACCTTTACGGCTTTACCGGATTCCCTACCGGCGCCGGCGCTTCTAGTTCCGCGGCGACGCGGCGGCGGCGCCGAATCGACAAGTTATATATCAAAGTGGAATTGAGCTAGCGAAAGAAAGATTGAGACAAGTGACAGCCAGAATAGTCGTGAAACCCAAACAACTAATATCATTTTTCGATGTCCGACTAATTTTTATATGCGTCAATGACTAACAACAATGAAGACGACAACGACGAAATCCGGATGACCGTCCGACCTGCCGAGGAGCCCCAGGAGCTCTCTCCGCCGCTGATCGAGACGGGTGAAGAGAATACGCCAAGAGGTCAACTAATTAATCGGCGATCGAGAGCAAACAGCTTAATTATCTAGCATTCGGTGTCGGCGACGATCGACGTGGAGAAGAACGGACAGGTAGTGGCCAAAGGAACCGGATTCTCTTCATGGAGATGTGTATCCGCGATTTGGATGATGTACTAATTGCTTATCTTTTACGAGAAAATCTAGATTAATATTGGTGAAATGATGTAGGAGAAGAGTACGTGATAGTTACGTACTTGATCCACTATGTAGGCGATCGAGATGAGATCATGAGATTCGAATTGAATTCGATCTACGCAATCCGCTGAAGAAGAATATTAACTAGGAGCAATACGACCGGCGGCTCGCTGCAAAGCAAAAAACCAGCATGCTTGAGTGATTGCGTCTGTGGGTGATCATGTGTGAGCACGGTTTACAAGTTCAATTCGTCAACGAAATACCGCTACCTAGTTTCTTCGGCAAAAAACGGTGGAATTTGGACAAACCTTACCAAACTTTGAAATTTTTTGAACTTCGCCAATTTATCAAATAGTTTTTAAACCTGAGCAGTTATGGTTGTATTTATAAACCTAGGTGTATATAAGTTTAATGTGCACGCCGGGTGTCCTAGGTAAACGTCTGCCACCTCAAGGAGCTGGGTGGGTTGAGCATTCCTGACCTCAGAATGATGGGCATCGCCTTGTGGGTTCGCTGGATTTGGGCTCAACGTTCGGGTCAGCCCTATTGGAGGGGCTTGAAGGCCCCTATAGAGTCGGCCGTCCACGATCTGTTCGAGGCTTCCACCTACGTCGAGCTAGGTAATGTGGAGTCTACGTTTTTCTGGTCTGATCAGTGGATTAACGACCGTTCTGTTGCCTCCTTGGCACTAGACCTTCTCCTAGCAGTCCCCCGACATCTTTGCTCCTCGCGTACGGTGGTTGCGGGCCTGCTAAACAACTCCTAGGTCTCGGACATCCGTGGTGCCCTCATCGTCCCAATCATCGCACAGTTCTTGCTCCTGTGGGACGAGTTGCTACACCTTTAGCTTTCTCCAGGAGTGGAGGATCGTCTCATTTGATGATGGTCAAGCGATCAGTGCTACTCCGCCCACTTCGGCGTATCGTATGCTCTTCGTCGGCCAGGCGCTCGTTGCCTTGTGTGGATCTTCTCTGGCGCGCGAAAGGCCTGGCTAAGTGCAAGTTTCTCCTCTGGTTTGTGTTCCAGCAGCGCTGTTGGACTGCGGATCTGCTCCAGAAGCGTGGTATTTTTAGCCATTCGGCATGCCCCTTTTGTGCACAGGAGCTTGAGACGGCATGCCATATTCTTCTGGGGTGTGTTCTCGTTCGACAGGTTTGGTCTCTAGTGCTTTCGCCTTCGGGCTGGACAGCACTCTCGCCATCCCGTGACAACTCTATTCAGGATTGGTGGCCGGTCTCGCGGACCTGTCTTCCTGCTTCCCTTCGACCCAGCTTTGACTCGTTGGTGCTTCTAGTCTCCTGGTAGCTTTGGAAGGAGCACAACTCCAGGGTGTTTGACTCAACCCTCGCTTTAGTCTTGGAGATTCAGGACTCTATCTTGTCCGTGGGCCGCCTTTGGTCGTTAGCGGGCGTTGTCTCTTTTGGGGTTTCTTTTGGAGAGTAGCGTGTTTACCTCCTGGCTTTTTTCCTTTAGGTGTTAGTTTCTTTTTTCTAGCAATCCTAGCTTCTCAGGTTTTCTTTTTCTCATCCCTCCTCATAGGAGTTGGTCTGGCTGCCTGTGTTATGATTGTAAAAACTCTTTTTTACTAATATATTAACGTGTAATCCTTTTGCGCGTTTGAAAAAAAGTAATGTGCGCAGGATTTGCCAAACAATTTTTTGGGATTACCGCTCCCTCACGGTAAGACGGTTACCGCGGTATATACCGTGATTTTAAAAATCAAAATAGTAGCCGATAACCGTGATAACCATGTAGTTACCGTGCGGTTTGGCAAACCATGTACGTGCATCTCAAAGATTGTTTTTTAAAAGCAGAATATTGTGGGCTTACCATCCCGGCATTTTCACGTGAATGGGCCGGGTTTTGTGGGCTTCCAAATCAGCCCTAGACGTGAAGAGAATGTGGGCCTAATTGAGTAAATATCGTGTTGGGCCAGTGGTCGAATTGGGCCGGTCAAGTTAAGTCAATTGGAGGAGGGCTTTTCTGGGAGTTGGGACATGTGTGCTTAGAATAGTCAACGCAAATAAAGGAAACTTCACGTGCCACTGACAGCTCACAACGTGGTCACCCTCCCCTCTTGCTCCCTGCTCATCCTGGATCTTTGATTTAACTTGTCAGCTAGTTTAATAGTACTAAGATTTGTTAATTGCTTTGCTAAACCGTGTGGTATAATTGTTTTCTTAGGCCATGTTTAGATAAAAGCTCTAGATTAAGAATGAGTAATCAGCTGACAAGTGTAAAAAAATGTTTTTTCCGCTTTAATATACTTTCTTTCAGTTTTGACTTTTTAATTATTTTTTAGTTTGCTTACACTTATAATAAATTTTAGTAACATTTACAATGCAAAATATTGTTATATTTTTCTATAGACAACTTAAAATATAGAACGAAGATAACTGTTTTTCGAATTTTTATCTATTAATCTCAAAAAGCTAGACAAGATCTTTGACAAATCGAGGGAGCTAAAGATTAAAAAAAACTACAACTGTTATACTTTCTATACTTCTAAATATAAACTTGGTTAATAAAGCGGTATATTAGCTGAAAACGTCTCACATCATTGATTAAATTTGAAATTACTTAGATTTCTTTACTAAGCACCAGATTAGCTTGAAAATTACTATTTATTTTCATATATTAAAATCAGTATCTAAAAATACTTATATTATCAAAAAAATACCTGTAGTCCTACAAGTATTTGATAATAAAAGAGCAGTGAGTACCCAAACAGAACCTTCAAGTGGAGCTCAGCCTCAAGCTAACACTTGCTCCTCGCCGAAACGGGCTACCTTCTCGCACGGTATACCCGTACACATCTTCACCGTCCGTCTTCCGATCCGACGGCCCCGAACCACCTGAGCCGGGAAGCCGTTGCGGATGCGGCGGCTCCGTCGCCTCCCGTCCCGTGCCGGTAGCTGGCGCGTCCACACAGTCCAACCGCTTCGCTTTTACTTGCTTCTGCCGCGATTGCTCGGCACGGCAGCCCACGCAAAGCGGAGATTCGATTCACGAGACCATCTCCGCTCTCGCTTGATTCGATGGGGGCTCGGTGAGAGAGAGATCCGAATCCCTTCTCCCCTCCATGCCGGCGACGAGGTAGGCGGTCGCCGGAGATGAAGCCGCCGAGGAGGTGGCTGTACGGCCGGGCCGCGGCGAGGAAGCCGCTGCTAGGGGTGTTCCTCTGCCTCTCCCTCCTGCTGCTACTGCTGCTCCACGGCTCGTCCCCATCGCTGGACGGCGAGGGGACGAAGCCTGAGGCGGTTGAGGCGGCGGTGGGGGGAGGAGGAGGAGGTGGAGGAGGGGAGGAGGCGGTGGTGGCGGAGGTGGAGGAGGCGCCGCTGCCGCCGGGGAACGCGCGCCTCGCCTTCCTCTTCATCGCCCGCAACCGCCTCCCGCTCGACCTCGTCTGGGACGCCTTCTTCCGTGTAAGCAAGCGCCCGGATCCCCCTTTCTTCTACCTCTCGATTTTAGCAATGCCGGTGATGGTGCGTGGATCCTGATATATATTTTTTTTTTGCCGAGTAGGGTGACAAGGAAGGGAGATTCTCCATCTTCGTGCACTCGCGACCGGGGTTCGTGCTCACCCGCGCCACCACCCGGTCTAGCTTCTTCTACAACCGGCAGGTCAACAACAGCGTCCAGGTTCGCGCGCTCGCCCCTTTTCATGGCAATGTGATCCACCGCCGTCAGTATCAGCATCCGTTGCAGTCCGCACTGGGTTCCTGATGAGTTGTGTGTGCATGTCTGATTGGCTGATTCGTTTGGTCAGGTGGATTGGGGGGAGGCGAGCATGATCGAGGCTGAGCGTGTTCTACTCGCCCACGCACTCAAGGACCCGTTAAACGAGCGCTTTGTGTTCGTCTCCGACAGGTATCGATTATGGAATTTTGGTGTGTGCTAGTGTATATGTTTGCATTGAAGTATTACTGACTTGTAAGTTGTTTGACAGATACTAAGTTGATTGGCACACAATTTTGGGAATGCCAAAAAATTAGTCATGTGTTTTGTTTATAGCCAAAAATTAAGCACTCCTAAATTATTTATCTTAGTTGAATGGCAAATGCAACTTTAGTAGCGAAGCAAATGAATGCCTAGCCAATTTTCGCCAGAAAATTTGGCAATGGCCAATTCTTGCCATTGCCAAAAAATTGGCAAGGCTATGAACCAAACAATCCCTAACTGCATCCGTGTTGGCTTAATCTCCTGTTCAGCACAATGTGTTGTTTCTAGGTCCTGAGCATAATGAATTAAGGGAGTGTTCCTGAACATAGTGATATGTCCTTAGATTTTTATAAATGTGGACTATTGTCTAGTGAAGATTGTTTAGTTTAGTTTTTTTATCATTGTTTGGCTAGCTAATATTTTTTTCCAACATGCAATGCTCACATGATAAGTAGTTTCTGTCAGCGATTTTAAGCTCATGCTAAAAGTGCGGTGTAATAGCAGTCCTCAATCTTAAATTCCATGGAAATGAATCTTGTGTTATACTGTTATGTTGCATTGATTTCATTGGCTATACATGAGATAAGTCTGTTGCTATTAAGTTTAATGGGAGTCCACATGTAGCTATATTGAATTTACCAGATGCCTTGGAGCAAGTTTAGGTATATTTTACATAGTTGTTTTTCTGACAGCTCCAAGTTTTAACTCAGTACCACACAACCTTTCTATACTCTTACAAAACTGATATTGCAAGACCATTGTGTACTGTGTTTATCGTTGTTGCACCATTTTGGATCTTAATCGGATTCATGCTTACTAGGATCTTCTCTCTCTACCAGCTGTGTGCCATTGTATAACTTCAACTACACTTACGACTACATAATGTCTTCATCAACCAGTTTTGTTGACAGGTATAAGCATCGCAACTTCGTGTTGTGTTTCCTGAAGATGGTTAAAACTTAAGAATGAGTTCTGAGTTCATGACATGTATCAACCAGTAACTATGAATGCTAATGAAAAAAGAAAAGAAATCTTGTTACCCTTTCTTATTTTTCATTAAGTATTTCCATATATCTTGAGCTTCCAAATGGTTCCTGTAGCAAAGTGCAGACTTGCAGCTTAAAGCATCAGCCTTTCATTTAGCTTGTATCATACCCTGGATACTAACAGCATTCAATTGTATATGCTGGGGACAGTTTTGCTGATACAAAAGCGGGTCGGTATAATCCCAGAATGGACCCAATTATCCCAGTGGAAAATTGGAGAAAAGGCTCGCAGGTACCTTTCTGTTTCTATTGATGAAAGACAGAGAAGAATTTGGCTTGAACAGTGTAACAGTTAGTTTGATTCATTTGTGCCATACAGTGGGCCGTGTTAATAAGAAAACATGCTGAAGTTGTGGTTGAAGATGACGAAGTTTTGCCAGAATTCCAGAAGCATTGCAGGGTATGTGACTCAATATTTATGCACTCTATGCAGATAAGTTTCAGTATTGTAACATAGTTTACTCATGATCATAACTGGCCAAGGAATCTTTTTCACCTTGTACCTTTGATCAAACTAAATTCAGGATAACAGAAGTTGAAAATTTGAGTAATTGTCAATATTTACTTTTTTATGACAGTTCTTCTTTTTTTTTTTTGCATTTGCAAGTGAACATGTATAGGAATGAGCTCTCAAGATAATCACCATAGGACACAGAGAAACTTGTAGATTTTTATGTAAACTGCCACGAATGGTACTGATATTCTGACAATGCATGATACCAGTACCTTTGCTAAATGAATAGAAGATCCACTGGATTTTTCTATATCCTCAACCCAAGTTACTTTTTATCAATTAAAAATTTTCTGTTCTTGTTCCTAATAAAAATTTGTATCTTTTTATTTATTGCAGAGAAGGCCCTTACCAGAGTTCTGGCGGGACTGGGATCGTCCTATTGTAAGTGAAAGTCTCCAGTAAAATACTGAAATTTCACTTAGCTTGTGGAGTATCTTGAACTTGCTTTTATGTGTTTATTTTGAACTGCAGCTGGAACATTGAGTATAATAATCACAACTCATGTGCTATTTCTTGTATTCCCTAAAAAGCTTAATTAACAGAACCAATATCTATGGCTTCAAAATTTACCACTGAACTCTATATCTCTATCTAATTGCTCTAATGTTCCAGAAAAAAAGTTTAATTGGTAATTCTGTGAGACTAAATGCTGCTCATTTTATCCAGCCTGCGGAGGCATGGAAGGCACATAACTGCATACCAGATGAGCACTATGTTCAAACATTGCTTGCAGTAAGTCAATAATCTTTACAGTATCCCTTGCAGCTGTTCCTCTGCACAAAGACATCGGACCATTCAATTATTTTTCTTGAATGCAGCAACATGGTCTTGAAGAAGAGCTTACACGGAGGTCAGTTACACACAGTGCATGGGATCTATCATCTTCTAAAGATCGTGAAAGGCGTGGATGGCATCCTGTAACATACAAAATCTCTGATGCTACTCCTGCACTTATAAAATCCATAAAGGTATATGTTCCTTACAATGGCACATTTTTTGTTACCTGAAAGTGATTATGTAGTATGTACATTTAGAAAGGAATTAAGAGAGGTGTTACTGTTTTTCTTTTATTTGAAAATTCTGTTATTATTAAAATATTTAAATACAAAGCAACAACCAAGGTGAATGTTGGAACCTCTGTTGGGTAATGGCAGATGCTATCAATTCGTCTGTTTCAAAGCTTTAACACATTTCAGTTTGGAAATGTGTTGCGCCTGATAATAGAATTTCAGCTTTTATTTTTCATGTTGTAGTTCTGCCAAAACAAGCTGCCTGTACGAAATGCACATGACATTTTCTAACCATTCACTGAGTACCTATTTTTGAATTTTAGGATATTGATAATATATATTATGAGACTGAAAATAGAAAGGAGTGGTGTACAAGTAATGGAAAACCAGCACCTTGCTTCCTTTTTGCGAGGAAGTTTACACGAGCAGCTGGTCTGAAGCTTCTTGATTTAGTAAGTTCAGGACCTTTAGCCTTTTATTTTATATCGTGATGCAAACACAGGCATTCCCTGAACATAGTGTATTGGCTGAGATATCACATTGTGATTTGCTTATGTCTTTTGCTTTCTCCAAATTTCCTTTTTGCAGTCTTTGATAGCAGCAAAATGATCAATATAGTCCGTGCCATGGGGCATCTACCATGTAAAATTTCTCCCTCAAAAGCAGAATACTGCCAGCTTGCACATACGTAAAGGAAAGTGGTGGAGGGGACAGAAGATAACGGCGAATTTTTTGGGCATCTTCGTTACAATTTGTTGCACACTCTGAAAAGGGTAATAGGTGTTTTAAAGCAATAAAGTTTGTTTCTTTTAGCACCTAGGTTAGTACATATGTTAACCCACTACTTAGCATTATAAATGTAAGCAACCACCTGCAGTTGGATTGGGAAGAATCACCTGAGTTCTTTTCACGACAAGTTCCTTTTTTTCAAATTTATAGAGAATTGTCATGTCTTATTGGATGCATAGTGTAGTCATTCCATTGAAGGCAATGCATGATCTGGTTGATCCAAACATAATAAATCAAGCATATTGAACTCAGGAACTGCATATTTCACATGGATTAATACTCTTATAGCAGATCTTCTGATGAACAATGTCCGGCGTTCCGTTTCATCAGAAATATGGGACCTAGTGCAGTGCCAATGGTTTTTACCCTGTCCTTTGGACATTTGAACTTTTGATGGCCTCAATTTAAAACTGTGCGGGTTGGAGATGCAGCGATGGTGTAGCCAATTCAATGATGCTCATCATTGTTGTTCCTCCAATTGATGTGTTACTTCTGGTACTCACAAGCTCTGGGGCAATTGTGACTGTACTGGTATAGACTTCACAAGTACAGTATTCAGATACTGTACTCTCCACTGCATACTGGCAGTATCAATGTGGGGCCATCATCCATGCAGTGCAACGTCATCAGGAGGGTTGCTGACATGGCATCTGAGGTGGTCTCATCTGCACAAAAACACTGCTATGAACTCTAGATTCATCAGACTACTAGCTTTGGATCCAAAGAGACTATCAAATCCTTCCATGTCCAGTCACATTTGTCCGTGCACTTCTGCATGTTTCATCAGTTCCATCTGCTTGGTGTTTTGCATCTCATGTCTGATTCCCCAAGTCCCACATTACATCATGAATCATTTTCTGTTTTATTTCAGCTCTCCTTTTTCTGCATGGATCTAGTGCAATGTATAGTGTTTATGTCATAATGTTGTGGTGCCAAATAACAAGAAAAGGAGGAGGTAAAAAAGGTAGAATGAGAGCATATGCATGTTAGTTGCTTGAGGGTAGGCCTGGCGTCTCTTTCAGGCATTGCATTGTCACTATCAATGTGCTGCATTGTCCATGCTGTCTGCAACTGCAAGTGCAGTTCTACTGCAAAGATGTAGGAGTACTCCCAATTGTGATGAGATTCTCCCATTCACAAATATGCAGATTTGGTCAAATTGATTTGGTGTTCAAGGAGGAAAGGGTTTAACATTTGAGAGTAACAAAGGATGGTGTGAGTGTGGTTTCATGGTTTGACTGCCCATGTTCTTTTGTTCTGAACTTTGGAAGCAGGTTTCAGAATTAGTCTGATGATGAGATTTTAACCAGCACTTATGGCAGTTCCTCTTTTTCTGGGGATGGCACAAAAAGGGGAGTAGAGCCTCCTTTTTTTTTTCTTCTTTTTACTGGCAGCATTTTTCTGACATAGAAGTGAAATAACCTGGAGGATCTGCCCCAGTTTTCTACAGCAAGAATACAAGCATCAACTCAAGTTTTCTTGTCTCCAAGTCTCCAACATCTGTACTAGGTGAGTGACAGCGAAGTTTATGCAGTACCTTGACTCCTGAGAAGTTGAGAGCACCATTGGTTTTTACCTGGTCTTTTGCCGATTACAGTTTATTTTTTTTAAAAAAATCATTGGGTTTGCAACTTTGCATGGACAAGGATAACGCGAAAACCGGAAAAGGAATAAACCTTGAATCAGCTGAAATACATCTAAGATGGAACTGAACTTCCAGTTTCATTAGTACAAGAATTGGTGTGCATATTTTGACCTTCCAATAGCATCTTCACTGCACCAGAGACCACAGTGATCCCCTAGTCTGCAGCATTTCCCCACTTGCACAATTTTACACAGCTCTGCACCGACATAACACCAGAGTGACAGCTTAACACTCATGGACTTGGGAGACTAAACCCAAGCAACTAAGCTAGTGTTCCATTTTTTAATTAAGAACAAGAAGAACATTAAGCTAAGCTAGTACTTTAGTAGTTTTCAAATGTATATAGTCCTATAAACTGCTAGGGACAAGGTACAGCGTGCCATGAAGTTAACACCAGGCAGCCGTTTTAGCCATGAAAAGAAGCATGCAGCCATTTTCCAGAGATAAAAAATGGAGGAATGAAATGGATGTATTATGCATAGCAAACATCACTGCATTCTAAATCCATTCTTTTGATCTTGTACAGAATCATGTTGGTAGAAATAGAGTGGAGTACTACTACTAAACTTGCATCCCCCACATTGGCATCAACAATTGCTCCCACTGAGATAATAGTATCATAGTCTTTCCTCCACACCAGTCTGTCCAAAGGCATCACTGCACTGCATCTGCATCTGTAGTTCCTGCTCGCTAGCCATGGGCCTCTCCCTCCACTAACAGTGTGTGTCAGTGTGTGTGTGTGTAGGCTGGTTAGCAGGTAGGTGTAGGAGAGCAGCCAAAAGAGCAAGATAAACTGTAGCAAAATGAGCAATGGCAAGATCAAGTGGTGCATCAGACATTCAGACTGGTAGTGCAGTGCAGGAATGGTCCTACCTCACTTACATGTCTTTTCCTTTGAAGTTGAACCATGGTCAATTTCATAGATGATGAATACTCCTATGTGTGTTGTTAGTAGTAGTAGTACTCAGCTATGATCAAGGGTACTAATGATTGCTGCTGTAGATAGAGTACTAATTAGGAGTACTAGAGGGTTTTGCATTGAGTCAACTAGCAACAGAGATTTGTGGTTTTTGTTTTCCTGGTTGGCAGGTTCTTAGCTAATGAAAGTCTTACTTCTGATGAAGAAAAGGTAGTAAAAAGGAGAAATCATAGAAGGCATATATATATATATATATATGGCCAGCATGTGCAGATTGGCTTGTATTTATACCTACTGTTTCTGGATTGATAGTGTTGGAAATCATGTATTAGAGCAGCCGATAGCTAGCTGTATGTGTGTATGTGTGCGCGGTAGAATAGCTGTAGCTTGGTTGCCGCATGCGCAAGCATCAGATAAGATCAGTTTGTTTTCTTGTTGCAACAGATTAGCTATCCGGTTGTTTTATCTCTTTATCTGTATTGCCACAGTATCGGCTATTGATACTATTAATTAACACGCAAGCAGGCTGAGTAAAAGGCGTTGTTTCATCCACCAGAACTCTCCACATGGTATCAGAGCCGCGACTCCTTTCCACGCGGAAATTGCATCTGTAAACCAGAAAATTTCCCTACCGTCGCAATGGCTGGTTCTTCCAAGAACTCGGCGCACACCTCCAATCCCTTTAGCGGAGTGGTGATCTCTGAGAAGCTCAGCAAAAGCAATCATGCAATCTGGAAGGCACAAGTCTTACCAGTGATTCGAGGTGCTAGATTGGAAGGGTACCTCACCGGAGCAAAGGTGGCGCCAGAAGAAACCATGGTAGTAGAAAAGGACGGCAAAGAGGTTGTCGTCGCAAATCCTGAATTCGAAGACTGGATGGTGATCGATCAACATGTGCTTGGTTTTCTTTTGTCCACGGTCGGAAGGGAAGCACTTGCGCAAGTTACCATGTGCAACACAGCTTCCTCCGCCTGGAACACAATTGAAACCATGTTCTCATCTGTGACAAGGGCTAGATCAATCAACACCCGAATAGCTCTTGCCACGGTGAAGAAAGGAGATCTCAACATCACTGAATATGTTGGGAAAGTTCGAGCTCTCGGAGATGAGCTAATGGCATCTGGCAAGAAGATTGATGAAGAAGAGCTAGTGTCATATATTATCACTGGCCTTGACGAAGAGTTTGAGCCCATCGTGTCATCTTTGGTCTCACGATCTGAACCTGTTATGGTAGGGAAGGTATACTCTCAACTCCTCCATTTTGAACAGCGTATGGCGCTTCGACAAGCGTCACATGGCGATCTACACAGCCATGGCTCCATCAATATGGCGAACAGGGGCCGTGGGAGATTGAGCCAGCAATGGCGCGGCCGTGGTCTTCAGCACAGAGGCCGCGGCGGGCGCAGGGGCCACGCTGCTGGTGCAGGATTCTCACCAGTGCAGCGGCATGGTGGCGCAGGTCCAGAGGGCGGCATAATCAAATGCCAGCTCTGCTTCAAGCGAGGTCACACGGTAATGGAATGTTGGCATCGCTTTGATGAAAAATTTTGTGCCAGATGAAAAATATGCAGGTGCAGCAGTCTCATCTTATGAAGTTGACACCAACTGGTACATCGACACTGGAGCGACTGACCATGTAACAAGTGAGATTGAAAAGTTGTCCACAAAGGAAAAATACAAAGGGCGAGATCAGATTCATGCCGCAAATGGGACATGTATGAAAATTACCCACATTGGTCACTCGGTTGTTAATACTCCTTCTCGAGATCTCTATCTAAATGATGTCCTACTTGTCCCTAATGCAAAGAAAAATCTAGTTTCTGCTCAGCGTTTAGTTTCAGATAATTTAGCCTATCTTCAGCTTCATGCTAAACGTTTTTATCTTAAGGATCAGGCCACAAAGAAGATTCTCCTTGAAGGAAGAAGTAAAGGTCGGCTTTATCCTCTCTCATCTGCTTGGCCTCCACTGAATCAGAAGAAACAAGCACATGCTGTCACTGCTCCTTCTCTTGAGAGATGGCATAGTCGCCTTGGTCACCCTGCCTTTCCCATTGTTAAGAAAGTCATTCAGAGTCATAAATTATCTTGTTTAGATGTTGAGTCAAATAACATCTCAGTTTGTGATGCTTGTCAGAAGGCAAAAAGTCACCAATTGCCTTTTGGAGTATCAACTAGTAAAGTCCATTCTCCTTTTGAACTTGTTTATTCCGATGTCTGGGGCTCAGCCCCAACATTTGTAGGGGGCAAGAAATATTATGTGAGCTTTATAGATGCCTATAGTCGTTTCACTTGGATTTATTTATTAAAATTCAAGTCTGAGGTGTTTGAAAAATTTCATGAGTTCCAAAACCATGTTGAACGTTTCTTTGATCGAAAGATCAAAACCATCCAAACAAACTGGGGAGGCGAGTATCAAAAATTGCATTCCTTCTTCAATAAGATTGGAATTCTCCATCACATTTCTTGCCTCCACACACATCAACAAAATGGGTTTGCTGAGCGAAAACACAGACACATTGTAGAGGTTGGTCTCTCCTTGCTAGCTCATGCCTTCATTCCTCTAAAATTTTGGGATGAAGCCTTTTCTTCAGCTGTCTATCTCATAAATCGAATTCCTACAAAAGTTCTTAAATATCGAAGCCCTTTGAAGCAGCTCTATAATCAAACTCCTGACTATACAAGTCTTAAAACCTATGGTTGCGCCTGCTGGCCCAATCTTCGTCCATACAATACCCGCAAAATGTAATATAGATCCAATCGCTGTGTTTTTATTGGCTATAGTGCAAATCACAAAGGATTTAAATGCTTAGACATCTCCACTGGACGAGTTTATATTTCTAGAGATGTGGTGTTTGATGAAAACATTTTCCCTTTCTCTCAGCTTCGTCCTAATGCCGACGCAAGAATCTGTTCTGAAATTAATCTTCTTCCATCACACTTGTTAGCCACAAGGAGTATTAACACTAATGACTTAAAACAAGCACCAAGAGCCTGGTTTGCCAGATTGAGCCACAAGCTATGTCAACTTGGATTTCAGGAATCTAAAGCTGATACATCTCTGTTCTTTTACAATCAGGAAGGACTAACCATGTTTTTACTTGTTTATGTAGATGACATCATAGTAGTGAGCTCCAGATCTGATGCAATTCCTATACTTCTGCAAAATCTGCAACAAGATTGTGCATTAAAGATTTAGGTAATCTGCATTACTTCCTAGGGATCGAGGTAAACAAGTTTTCCAATGGTATTGTTCTTACACAAGCTAAGTATGCAAATGATCTACTAAGAAGGTCAGGTATGATAAATTGCAAACCAGTTACTACACCATTGTCAACTTTGTGAAAAGCTTAGTTTACACAAAGGAGATCCTCTAGGTCCAGATGATTCATCAAATTATAGAAGTATAGTAGGTGCTTTACAATATCTTACTTTAACTCGACCTGATATAGCATTTGCTGTTAACAAGGTTTGTCAATTTCTGCATTTTCCTACAACAGATCATTGGGTGGCAGTTAAAAGGATACTTAGGTATTTGAAATATTGCACCAAGATTGGAGTTAAAATTGAAAGGTCAGCCTCTCTAGATGTGAGTGCCTATTCAGATGCAGACTGGGCAGGTAGTGGAGATGATCGTCGTTCAACCGGCGGCTTTGCTGTCTTTCTTGGAGACAGTCTTGTCTCATGGAGTGCACGAAAGCAACCTACAGTGTCTAGATCAAGCACTGAATCAGAATATAAAGCAATGGCAAATGCCACAGCAGAAATCATGTGGATACAGACTTTACTCAAAGAAATACAAATCTCAAACTCACCCATAGCCAAGCTATGGTGTGATAATCTCAGTGCAAAGTATCTCTCTTCGAACCCAGTTTTTCATGTCAGAACGAAACATATTGAAGTAGACTACCATTTTGTTCGAGAAAGAGTTCAGCAGAAGCTGTTGGAAGTAGGTTTTGTTCCTACCGAAGATCAAATCGCAGACGGATTCACGAAGCCTCTACCGGTGCAACAACTAGAATATTTTAAATACAATCTCAACTTGGGAAGTTGTTATTAAGGGGGAGTGTTGGAAATCATGTATTAGAGCCGCCGATAGCTAGCTGTATGTGTGTATGTGTGCGCGGTAGAATAGTTGTAGCTTGGTTGCCGCATGCGCAAGCATCAGATAAGATCAGTTTGTTTTCTTGTTGCAACAGATTAGCTATCCGGTTGTTTTATCTCTTTATCTGTATTGTCACAGTATCAACTATTGATACTATTAATTAACACGCAAACAGGCTGAGTAAAAGGCGCTGTTTCATCCACCAGAACTCTCCACAGATAGTACTGGTCAAATTCTCCAACTAACCTTCTTTTCTGTCGGAAGATAACTGAACTAAAATCCTTTTTCGCATTGCAGGTATTAAAATAAGATAACTGGAGTTATCGTCTAGGACTTTTTTACCAGGTTATTGACAGGCTTCAAGGGTTTTTTTCATGGCCACACTTTACCCTGTCACACTTTTAACTGTCACAACTTATTAGGCATATGTTTAGTTTATTGTTATAGTTATGACTTGTCACACTTTTTTAATAGTAATGTTTCATATGTCATAGACTAACTTTTTACTAACTTTACCACATTTTGTGGCTAGCAATTTGTTCATCATACTTTTATGGCTGTCACAACTTGTTTATGTTTTTCATTAGTGCATCATGCTTTATATGTTTCTACGTAGTGCATGTTTTGCTTATTCATACCATAAGAGTTCTTGTCTCTTATTGTGCTTTGCCTATTTAATCTCATAGGGGGTTTTGTCCCTTCTTGAGGCTTTCTTTAACAAAAATAAATAGAGGCCGAGGATGTAATCATCTTCCTTATCTAAAAAGGTGCTAAACTAAGCAGTCAATCCTGTTGGAATACAAGAATTACACCACATGCTCTCTAGATGAACCCATTTTTATTTAATATACTGCAATTTTCCAACGGGCTAAGTTTTGTCGATGGCCTTTTCTTTATTAGAAATTTAACGATCCTTGAGAATTACCGATAAACAGAGCTTTGCTCCTGTATATCAATTTCAGTTTTTTTCCTCGGACAGAAGTAACTGTAATTCTGACTAACTAATTTCCCATGCATTGTCACAGTAAAAAAAAGGCATACTACATTAATATCAGAATCTCATGACAATCCACTGACGTTATAAATTATTGCAGGGAATGATCATATGAATCCATATGATCCACAAAGCATACCTGAACAGTTATCACATTTACTCCTAATAATCAGAAGGGGCAGAAGTAGTACTAAAAACCTACCATCCTCACCATGATCTACAGCTTTACATAACTGTAAATTCAGATCAATTATATACACATCTGTACCATCATGTATAGCTGCCATGCCGTACCACTTACTGAGCTTATTGCTACCTGAAGTCAGTAAAAGATTTCAGTTACTTAAGTAAAAAAATGGTGTCAATGTTTGCTTAGCAAAGCAACAAACATGGCCACAGAGGAATGCAGCTGCACTCATCAGTGACCAGTGGCCTCACTACTAGTCTCATACACCAACCCCCACCATGACTCAGACAGTGAGACTCAACTTTCAGAAGGAAAAAAAAAGCAATGACCATCATGAAGACTGAAACCCCCAGCAAACCTGGAAATGCAACTCTTGCATATTAATCATCAAGAATCTCTTCCGAAAGAGGAGATGATACTAGTTCAAAGACTACCGCTTAATTTTCTGCATAGCTACGAGCAACTTTTTTAGATAACAAAAGCTTTTTATTGCACTCAGCCAATTACATTAAGATGATTAAATTGTTCTGGTAATACTCCTGGCCTCTCTGCGAGCAAATAATGCTGAACATTTGCAACTTCAAGTGCTGAACATTTGCTCCAAAATGAGGAATGCCTAGGTCCTGGCCACATGGAGAGCACACCCCTGGAAAGCTTCACTTTAGCACCTCACGCTGGACAGCATCCACCCACATCTCTCTCCTCTCTCTCTCTCTCTCTAGAAAGTTACTGCGTGACACCACACAGAACCCCACTGAGAGAGGACTCCAAAGGTCACCAATGGATTTGGATTCTGGAGAGAGAGAGAGAGAGAGAGAGAGAGAGAGAGAGAGAGAGGACATGAAAAGCATATGGCCAGTAAAATGATGGAAGCATGGAGATGTGGGGTGCTCATTTTGAGACAATTATGCTGGTCCTTGAAACCTAAAAGCTGTGCTGGTTGGTGAACATCACTGCAATTTGCAGCCATTGCCATTGCTAATTGCTACAACTTTGCATTGTTAGTTGTTACCTCTACTCCTAGTTTTTAGCCTCATTTTCACCTGATACATGTATCTTTCTATGTAGTAGTAATATCCATGTATTTATAGGGAGGAGAAGAGAAGGAGAGGAAGAAGACAAGAGCACCAATGTGTGGCAGATACAGACAGTTTCAGGAGAGCACAAGAAGCAGCAGCAGAAGTTGCAGCAGCTAGCTTGTGATTGATCGATCGGATCCCACTACAAAATTCAGGCAGCTCCAAAAACCCAGATCGATGAGCTCCACTCTGATGGCTTCTTGCTGCTTCTGCTTCATCTCCTACAAGAGACCTCGCCCAATCATTGCCACCTTTGTCCCCTTCCTCCTCTTCCTCCTCTTCTTCTTCTTCTTCTTCTTCTTCTTCCTCGCCGAGGCCGAGGTCGCGGCGACGTCGTCCAGCAATGGCACGGCGGCGGCGAGGGCGGTGCTCCACTCCGGCGAGGAGCTGCTCCGGTTTGAGAGAGTCAGGGAACAGCTCGCCAGGGTCAGGAGAGCTTCCGTCAAGTCGATCCAGGCATGAACACACGATTAATTATTCGGTTGCAATTCTTGATGCATATGATTAATCTTGAATTCTTGATTAGCTAATCTTGTTTGATGTTCTTGGAGTTCTGGGCTGATCAGCATTTGCGATAATTGTGTAGAGTCCCGACGGCGACGTGATCGACTGCGTGCCGTCTCACCTGCAGCCGGCGTTCGAGCACCCGAGGCTGAGAGGCAAAAAGCCAGAGGTGAGCAGCGGCGGCGGCCATGGCTGCCACTGCAGAAGCAGTGGAGCAGTGACTTGACCATTGCATCGCTGTACCCAACGTACGGCGGCGTGTGCTGTCGCGTCGAGCTGATCAATTATTGGTGTACGGCTCCTGCAGGAGGCGCCTACGGCGAGGCCGACGAGGAGGAAGAGGACTCACGGCCACGGCGGTGGCGAGGTGGAAGGTGGCGGCCACCGGGAGGACGACGACGATGGTGGCGGCGACGAGCACGGGTTGCAGCAGGTGTGGTGGGCCGCCGGCGACGCGTGCCCGGAGGGGACGATACCGGTGAGGCGGACGACGGAGGCTGACCTGCTGCGAGCCAGCGCCGCCGGCGGCCGGTTCGGTATGAAGCCTCGCGGCGGCGGCGGTGGCGCGGCGCGGCGAGACTCCACCAGCAGCGGCCATGAGGTCAGTGCCACGTCACCTCAGCTCCGCTGCCGCTGCCGACGGATTCAGACAAGCTGTACGGCCGTGCTGGAGTGCTCGGCCCTGTGGCGGATGACGTCAGCGTGCCACAGGGCCCCACCACAGCTGACAAGCCTTGTGCATGCTCAAAAGTTTATCTTTTTCAACAACCAGGGTTAAAAAAACACAATGACTGAAGGGTTTAAAATTTTCTGGTTAATCTACACAAAAAATGATTTTTCTTTCAAAATGCCAAAGGGAATAATTTAACGATTTAAATCCGGGGAGTTTTTGTTTTGAAATTTTAGTTCTCAATTAATAAGTTTCTTGTCTTTCATTGGTCATGCTAAATACTATCTCAAGCTTCTGTCATACTAAAATTTTGAGAAATTTCAAGGAAAAGCAATTTTGTTTTTTTAAAAAATATCACGTTGATCATGGGACGAAAACTCTTTTTTTTATTCCACTCTAAAACATTAAATCATATTAAAATGTGAAACAACATCCGATTAGTTACTATTTTACTAAGGGCGAAATATTTGTAGCTAATGGATTACGGATTACCGTGAACACGTTTATGAGACAATTTTTTTTAAAAAAATACATCAGTATTCCTTAGAAACCTCTTTAAATTGAAGCTTCAACTTTCTAATATTTAATTTATTCATGTACTCGGATAATTATCAGAAACTCGATTTCCTTCATAATAATCCACCGTCACTCTAGAACACGTCCGAGAAGAGATACGTCCCAAGCTAGAGCCAATATGCAAAGTTTGTTCATTCTTGTATATATACTGATCGACCCAAATCATCCAACATAAAAAAAATAAAACTATTATATTTTAATGTATCCCAATTGCTAGTACGCATTGTGCAAAATAAGGTTGTTTGCCAAATAAAACTGTTACCAGCTTTCAGAAAATTTTGGTTGTGTTGATAATTGACACATTTGGTGAGGTTTATGGTATGTAGCACGCGGTTGGGTACGTGAGCGGTGGGCAGTTCTACGGGGCGAAGGCGAGCCTGAACGTGTGGCCGGCGCAGGTGGCGTCGCCGGCGGAGTTCAGCCTCTCCCAGATCTGGCTCATCTCCGGCTCCTTCGGCAACGACCTCAACACCATCGAGGCCGGATGGCAGGTAACCCAAACACTGCATTTTTTCTGTTCCCCTCTCCTTTTTCTGAAAACCTATTCAGGCTTAATTGCCCATTGTTCTCGACTATGAACTCTAAATCTATACTCTTTTTATTTTAAAAGTAGCGATGGTGGTAATAAGTGATGAATCTGAATCATATCCTTACCGTTAACTTTTTATATTTTCTTAATGAGAAATGAGGTCTTACATGTCAACTATCTCACCATCAACTCTATGTACATGTCATATATATGTATATAATTAATGATGTGATATACATAGAAAATAACAATAAATAACGGGTTAATGATAAAAATTTTGACAATATGCTGAATGTTCTCAGGTGAGCCCTCAACTGTACGGTGACAACAACCCAAGGTTCTTCACGTATTGGACAGTAAGTTGTTCACTACTAATCTACATGCATACTGTATATATGTGTATATATATATATATACATATAAATATATATACTGAATAGACAATAGAATCATGTGAAATTAAACGGAGGAAGGTTATAATTAGTTAGGTTGTAAATAGTAAATAGCTGAAAAAGAAATATAGATGAAAAAATTGTTATTATTGTGGGACAAAAATGCTAGCATATATTAATCCGTCAAAAACATGAGTTGAGTGAGAAGTTAATTAGTAAGCGGAAGTAAGCTACTAGCTCAAGTTACTGAAGCTGCTTCATATGTGTGCGATGCTGTATATATATATGGATGCAGAATGATGCGTACCAGGAGACGGGGTGCTACAATTTGCACTGTTCCGGGTTCGTACAGACCAACAGCCGGATCGCCATGGGCGCCGCCATCTCCCCCATCTCCTCCTTCGCCGGCCGCCAGTTCGACATCACCCTCCTCATTTGGAAGGTATATACGTCTCTGTTCAGTGCTAAGTCTTCATTTGGATTACTTCTAGCAGCAGCACAGCAGCAGGGTTTATAATTTAATTTTGTTTTTATTAAAACGCGAACCTTAGTGGGAATATGAATTTCGAATGAAATTTTACGAGTTTCATATGAAGTTTGAAAACCAAAATCTGCATATGAACTCCTATCAAATGGGCTCAATGGGCCATAAAAAGGTGATGGGCATCAGCCCATGAAGTCCTTTTAAGGAAAAAGAAACAAATTTCTCATTAGGTGAATGGATGCCCCAAACTACATATGAAACGAACCTTTTTGGAATAAATTTTATACACATACTAACAATACAGTAGTATTTGTAGGAATATGTTTTGATTTTTTTCGGAATTTTTAATTTAAATTTGTATTTTCTCAAAATCATTTGGAATCCACGTCACATTTGATTGGTGACTAATTTTGCCTAGCCGCAGTTCAGTCAAGTTGTGGCTTGCTATAAAAAGTGTGACGAAAAAGACATTAGCCATATCTTAAGCAAAATTATTTGAGAAATTAAGTCGTTCATATGTGAAACCATGTGTGGATGAAAGACTCGTCATATAACAATTGCGATGACGAAAAGACTACCAATTAATGCATCCAAATAATTTTTATTATCTTTTTTTCTCTATCCTTATGCATCAAATTTTTTTTTATAAATACTATGAGCCGATGTTAAACCGTTGTTATGTGTAACAACGATATTTTTCTATCTTTTACATACTAGTAAACTTGTCTAATTAACAATTATAAGAGCCTATTAATGATCATCCTGCACAACCGTTGTTTTCTAATTTAAAGAAACCTCTTAACATAACTGGAACATATATTAAACGTGGATTAAAAAAATTGCAGGACCCGAAGCAGGGGCACTGGTGGCTGCAGCTGGGGTCGGGGGCGCTGGTGGGCTACTGGCCGTCGTTCCTCTTCAGCCACCTCGGGGCGCGCGCCGACATGGCGCAGTTCGGCGGCGAGGTGGTGAACACGCGGCCGTCGGGGTCGCACACGCCGACGCAGATGGGCAGCGGCCGCTTCCCCGGCGAAGGGTACGGCCGCGCCGCCTACTTCCGCAACGTCCAGGTCGTCGACTGGGACAACAACCTCATCCCGGCCGCCGGCCTCCGCCTCCTCGCCGACCACCCGGCATGCTACGACATCGCCGGCGGACAGGGCGGCGCCTGGGGCAGATACTTCTATTACGGCGGGCCCGGCCGGAACGCCCGCTGCCCATGAGATGATGAGATTCACTCGCCGGCCGCCGGAGATCGATGGATCGATGCTAGCTAATTCAAGAAAATATACGATAGATTAAATCTTCTCTTTTTCTTCTTTTTTTTTTCTTTTTTCTTTCCCTCTCAATCTTCTTCAGGTTCTTGTGTGAGCATATATCCATCTTGTTTTAGCTTGATTTGATTGTTATATATTTTTTTGCATTGCAAATTTGCAATCTTTGCCTCTTCTCTTTGCATGCATGTGTAAGGGCATGTTCAATGGTGAAGATTAATATGGTTTGTCTTAGATAATTCAAAATTATTTAAAGACCATGTCTTTGAGACGATAAAAGACTAACCATCAATTCATTATTTTTCTTTTATTACTGTTTTTCTCATTTTTCACCCTCATACAACAATATTTTTATTTTATAAAGATTAAGAGTCGTTATTAAACCGTTGTTACCTACAACAATGATGTTTGTCTGTCCTCTTTCTCTTTTCCATGTCAACAATTAATCCTGATTAGCAGCACTAATAAACCTCTATTAATGATCATTGTACATGCCGCCCTGATGTATTCATCTTGCGATTGCATGGA
The DNA here is from genome assembly GCA_019925245.2 of Oryza australiensis. Taxonomy (NCBI): domain Eukaryota; kingdom Viridiplantae; phylum Streptophyta; class Magnoliopsida; order Poales; family Poaceae; genus Oryza; species Oryza australiensis. Next base: position 395,111 of record JAIFGZ020000229.1, on the reverse strand, counting down.
TTAATCGGCGAGAAAAATTGCATATTTTGTGATATGATGATGTGGGCTGAAATTCGATTATGATTTTAGAGAGGTGAATGGGCCTTGGGATGTGCACACTCTAGCCCAAGCCCAAATTTGAAACGATATGAAGCCCACAATGTCTTCTTTTTCTTAGATGAGGCCCATTGTCCTTTTTAGCCTTGCACAGAGCAAACTTGTTTTTTCTTTCCTTCACGGACCCACAACACAACACAAACAATTCTTGCACTGAAAAAGAAAAAAAAGAGTTTGTCAAAATTTAAAATGCTAGGGAGCTAGTTTGCGACCAAACGGCATAGTGGTGTGCTTTGTGTGTATCTACTCTCTCTTATCTTTAATTCTGATGATGTAATGCCCTTTCTCTAGGAGACTTTATGCCTCCAACATTTTTCAAGCATGTGTGAATGTATGGTTTTGAGTGTGTAAAGTGAGTATTGTGTCCAAAAATTGATAACACTAATTTTTATACAGAAAAAAAGGAAAGAAACACTAGGCAACAAAGCATGATCCATGACTGACAGCCTGAGCAATTTAGCTGAAAGTTAAATTGTCGCCAGTAGTTTCTAACAGGCTCCCTTTCATAAAGTTTCTAACATGCAAATCCTAACTGAATGTAATGGCATATTGACATTGGAAAAAAATATGACTACTGTTGATGAGTTAGCTGTCATCATACTTATCAAATGATTTGATCATTGATGGCATGCTTCCATTAATTCTGATGAATGACCCATGTTGCTCTACAAAGGGCCCTAAACTATTAGCTGGTTCAAAAATGTAGGCCCCATGTACAAACTAATCCACATCTAAAAGAGCATCTTGCTAGCTTAAATATATAGTTGATAGCACAAACCAAAATTGGACCACTCAAGAAAGAAACGAAAGAAATGGGACAATATGAACAACAAGAGGAACATGTGCTCCCTTTGATAAACATCTTCACCCATAATATGTCTAGCAATTATTACTTTAGTGGGATAATTTACACAAAAATCGATTGGACGCATTATGCCCCAGTTTATGATACAAAAGATTATTGACCGTCAAGTCTCCTATGATCACTAAACAAAACCCTAGCACAAAGATACCCATATTCCCAATCTGTACCCACAAGGGTGCACCTAGCAAAACGACACCCCCCCTATAGTCTATGGCAAGCTGGGCCCACCAGTAAAACAGTGAAACCATCCTTTTCTTACAGGTCCCCGTGTGTGCCTACACCCACGGTTGCATGGTCAACATCAATAACCATCACCCTCACATCACACTGCTAGTGGGTCCCTGGTCGTTGAGCAGGCCCAAGGAACCGGAATTAGCACGGGCTTGGAGTTGGGCTTGGGCTTGGGCTTGGGCCTGGGCCGGTCTGGCGAGTGCCATGAGTTTGGTCGGTGAGATGGGCTGTCTTGGGTCGGGCCGTTTCCTTGTCTCTGTATCGGCACCAACTCCATTGCCGACTTTTCGTGCCTCGGCACCGTCATCGTGTCGGATGCCACGTAGCAGCGCCGCCACGTCCTTCATGGTTGGCCGGTCCTCGGGCCGTGGGCTTGCGCAAAGCAGGGCGATGCCGAGAGCTTGTAACATCTCTTGGACCTGGGTGTCGGGCCGGCCCTGCAACCTCGCGTCGACGATCTCCGCTGGGTCTCGCTTCCGGCAGAGGTGGTCGTGCACCCATTGCACCACACTTTGTCCCTCCCCGAATGCCGGGTCCAGCGGGCGGCAGCCCGTGATCATCTCGAGTAGCACTACGCCGAAGCTGTACACGTCGCTCTTGGTTGTGATCTTGGTCATGCATCCATATTCTGCATCAGTGGAGATCAAATTCAATTAAATGCTGGAAATTTGTTTGAACTGATGAGTGAGACTGCGAGAGAGGTTTGCTTTCTTACCGGGAGCGATGTAGCCGTAGGATCCGGCGAACGGCGGAGGCGATGAGTTGGCACCGTCGTCGGCGACACGGGCAAGGCCGAAGTCGGCGAGGCACGCCTCGTAGCGGTCGCCGAGGAGGATGTTGTCGGCCTTGACGTCGCGGTGGATGATCCCTGGGACGCAATCGTGGTGGAGGTAGGTGAGGCCCTCGGCCACGCCGACGGCGATGGCGAGGCGAACCTCCCACTCCACCACGGTGGCGGTGGTGCCTCCCGTCGCGCCGCCGTGGAGTAGGTCGCCGAGGGTGCCGTTCGGGAGGTAGTCGTAGAAGAGGAGGCGCGTCCGGCGGTTCGCCGCCCAGCCCAGAAGCCGGACGATGTTGCGGTGGCGGACACGCGGGAGCACGCTGACCTCGCAGGCGAAAGCCTCGATGGACGCCTCGTCGCACGACCGGAACTTCTTGACGGCGATGGTGACGCCGGACGACTGCATGCTCGCGCGGTACACCTCGCCGGACCACCCATGGCCGATGACGTTCGCCGGCGTGAGGCTACGGGCCACGTCGGACACGCCGATCTCCAGCTTCTGGTACAGCGTGACGTCCCACGGCGGCGACATCTCGCCGTCCTTGTCCTCGCCGGCGCGCGCGCCGATGCGGCGGTGCCACCCGAAGAGGACGAGCGCCGCGGCCGCGAGGAGGACGACGAGGGCGGAGAGCAGCACCGCCATCGCGACGCGGGCGGCGTGGCGCGCCTCCAGCTCGCGCTCGCTGGCGTCGCCGGAGCACCGCGAGAGGCACAGCGCCGGGTTGCCCTCGACGTCGCTCGTCGGCAGCTTCGCAAAGAACGCCGTCTCCGGCAGCCGGCCGGTGAAGCCATTGAAGGAGACGTTGAGCGCCACGAGGTTCTGGAGCGCAGACAGCGGCTGGAGATCGCCGGAGAGCTGGTTGCGCGACACGTCGAGCACCCCGAGCCTCACAAGCCCCGCGAACTCCGCCGGAATCGTGCCGGAGAAGCTGTTGCAGCTCAGGTTAAGGGCAATCTCCAACCCCGGAATCTTGCCGATGCTCCCCGGGACATGGCCGGAGAGCGAGTTGCCGCCAACGTCGAGGAGCTGGAGCCGGGTGCACGAGCCAATCTCTGGCGGTATCGGCCCGGACAGCCGGTTGCCGCCGAGAACGAGCTTTGTCAGAGAGGTGAGCATGCCTATCTCCGGCGGGATTCCGCCGCTGATGACATTGTAGGAGAGGTCGAGGTACTGGAGCGAGAGCCAGTCCTGGAACAACCCCGGCGGCAGCTCGCCGGAGATGGCGTTGTCGTGGAGGTCGACGAACGTGAGGTTCCGGCACCCTGACATCTCCGGCGGGAGGGCGCCGGATAGCCGGTTTGACCCGAGGTCAAGGAAGCTGAGGTTGCCGAGCATGCCAATCTCCGGCGGTATCGCGCCGGCGATGTGGTTGCCGCTCGCCCGGAACCTGACGAGGGCCGTGCAGCTGCCGACCTCCGGCGGCAGCTCGCCGGAGAGGTTGTTGTTGATGAGCAGCAGCTTGGACAGCCTTGGCAGCCGGAAGAGAGAGCGCGGGATTGGGCCGGTGAGCGCGTTGTTGGAGAGGTCGAGCGCCTCGAGGCTCGTGCACTGGCCGAGCTCCGGCGGGATGGTGCCGGTGAGCTGGTTGGCCCAGAGGTAGAGCATGCGCAGCGCCGGGAGGCGGCCGAGCTCGGCCGGGATGCCGCCGGTGAACTGGTTGTTGTCGAGCTCGAGGTCGGTGAGGTTGCTGCACCGGGCGAGCTCCGGCGGGACCGCGCCGGAGAGCTTGTTGACGCTGAGCTGCAGCTCCTGCAGCGACGACAGGTTGCCGAACGAAGCCGGGATGTGGCCGGTGAGCCCGTTGAGCGACAGGTCGACGACGGCGAGCGCGCCGCACGACCCGAGCTCCGGCGGGATGATGCCGACGAGCTGGTTCTGCCATAGCAGCAGGTTCTTGAGCTTCCCGAGCCCGCCGAGCTGCGCCGGAATGGAGCCGGAGAGCGCGTTCTCGTAGAGGTAGATGTTCTCGAGGCTGCTGCACCGGCCGAGCTCCGGCGGGATCGGGCCGGAGAGCAGCGCCGTGTAGATGGCCAGCGTGGTGAGGTTCTTGAGCCGGCCAAGGCTCGCCGGGAGCGGGCCGGTGATGCTGGTCTCGGCGAGACCGATCATGGTGAGCCTTGAGCAGTCGCCGATCTCCGCGGGGAGCGCGCCCTGGAGGTTCTTGTTGCCGCCGCCGCGGAGCACCTCGAGGCTGGCCATCTTGCCGATGGCCGCCGGAATCCTGCCGGCGAGCTGGTTGTCGTAGACGATGAGCTCCCGGAGCGACGTGAGGTTGCCTATGGTGTCCGGGATGGCGCCCTCGAGGCTGTTGGAGTTGAGGTACAGAGTCTCCAGCTTGCTCCCCGGCCGGCAGAGCGCCGCCGGTATCGTCCCCGTGAGCGCATTGTTGCTGAGGTCGAGGTGCGCCAGCGCCGGCAGCTCGCCGAGCTCCGGTGGGATCGGCCCCGTCAGGTTCGCGCCGGTGAGCACCAGGCGTGTCAGCGTGGGCCCCACGGAGGCGAGGTTACTCGGCACGCCGCCGAACAGGTCGACGAACTCCAGGCTCAGCTCCGTCACGCGGCCGTCAGCATTGCACGACACGCCGGCCCACCGGCACGGCGACGCGTCCCCGGCCTTCCAGTCCGCCAGCGCGCCACCGCCGCGCAGCGTCGCCTTCCACGCGAGCAGCGCCGCGCCCTGCTCGTCCACGGCGACCACGCAGCCCACGCGCAGCACCACGACCACACACGCCATGACCATCGCCGCCGTCGCCGCGGCCGCCGGCGACCTCGACGCCATAGGCGCCGCCCTCCATCTGCTTCTTCTACTCATAACACCAATTCCACACATCACGCATATACACTAACCACACTCTTTTGTACCTCTACTTGTATGCAAGTATAGCCAAGAACACACACTACTATGCAAGTGTAGCTTAGGGATTCTAGAGTACTTGTGTTAATTGCTCCCAAATCTTGGTCCTGCTTATGTCGCAAGACTAGTACTAAGTACTACTGAACTCTAACTAATCAATGAAGTCCTAATAAAGTTTTAGTATTAAGGAGAGAGAAAAAGAAGAGAGACCATCTCAAATGGCACAGTTTTTATATGTTTGTAGGGTAGAAGGAGAAGTGAGATCAAGAAACAAGTATGAGGTGTCTAAATAGGTAGTAGGAGATGCTGAAGAGTTTTTGAGTCTGATGAGATCATGAAGGTGATGAAGCAATGGAGACTTGTCCCTGTCCCTGCAGAATCTCTGGATCCAAGGCCACAGAGCACAGTACAACACTGCACTCTGTCCCTTCTATGACTAGTTTAGTAGCACTCTCCAATGGCCTCTAGTGCAATGCTCATAATCACCATGGTTAATGCTGCTGTTAGGATTGGTGATTGGGTGTTTAAATTTTTGACAGGCATCACCAACGACTAATTGCTTTGGAATGCAGTGCAATGCCCCAATTGGAGCTTAAAGAGGGGGAGAGTGAGAGAGAGGATGCAGAAATTTTTTTAACTGAAGCAACAGCTTTGCTGGCTTGAGAGTAAAAGATGGTGCCCCCAGAGTCATGGCATTGGCATCAGGTTAAGCAACTTCATGGAAAGGCTGTGTGTGTCAAGGGGGATAAGATTAAATAAGATGCAGTTAGAGCAACAGCTTTAACAGCCTGTGGGTAAGGACTTGACTGTAGATTTTCACATCTCAGGGTGGTAATTGAACTTACTAGTAGGAATCAAGAACATCAAGAGTTGACAACTTGGAAATGGGAATTACATTCTTACTTGAGAAAATGGGTCATCAGTAATGCAGAAAAAAACTGAATATTCATACATTCTTACACTCTTACATTCTTACTTCAGAAATGCAGAAAAAAACTGAATATTCATACATATTCAGCAAAGTCTCAAGTCTGTAACTCAAAAACATAGATGTCATAAAGAATAGAGTGATGTTGATTGGAATATAAGACAACAATTAACTGACCTTTTTGCCTTGTTTGATTACACACTAACAGTCATTTCTTAATGTGATCGCGTAAGTAAACAGTAAAGCCCTGCACTGTAATTATGAGCATTGCAGGGTGATAATTGAACTAACTGAGCTGGTAAGAATCTCCAGAGTTGAAAGTTGAAAAATAAGAATAAAAAGGGACATCACAGCTGGGGATTTAGTGGTAACACATGACACACAGAGAGAAGAACACAGTTCATTCCATGCAGTAACAATTATATAAACCTCATGGCAGAGGCTGTTTCTTGTCAGGTTAAACAGAAAGGATTGGATCTTAAAAACCCCAGCAGAGGCTGTCACATGCCCCTGGTTAGATCTAATCTCGCCTTTCCACTGTCAAGTTCATAGTTAATTACTACTGCCTCTTGTACTTTGTGTTAATGGTGAGGAAGCCGCCATCTAGCTAGCAGCTGGATTATACTAGTAAAAGTACAGGAAATTTTGCAGGCACGCAGATCTAGATCTACCTTCCTCTCCAAATTCCCATTGGTAAATGGGCACTTCGGATTAACCAATGCTGCACTACTAATCCCGTAGAAGATAATGGAAACTTGCAGAGTATTTACATTGGGGTTAGAACTTCCATTTGCAGTGTTGGTCGTTTTACCCGAAAAGATAGGGTACATGCTTCTGCCTTTGCAGTAAAAAAAAGGTTTTGTGATGTGTATTAACATGCACGTAGAAGTAGAACCCTACGAGTGAACATTCTACTATGTGCAAATACAGTGAGTGACATTTTGACAAGTAACATGACAAAATGAGGAGTGAAGTCTAATGATAATCAGTTTCCAGTAATTATCACCAGTAAAATTTCACAAGATGGTCTCTTGTAGTCTTGTTCATAGCCTAACAGTTCTCATAAATCAGCTTGAGATCAGTGTTCATGAATTTGTGAGTAACAATGCATCACCAAGGAAGTTGCATAACTGCAAAAGCTTAACCAAGTTATCCATGAATGGAAGGGAATGGAGGGAGAGAGAGAGAGTCATACTTGCTGAATTACTGATAAAACAATAAGTAAACAAAAACCAAAGAGTACAATCATTTGTAGGGTGCACAGTTTTCAAGGTTTTCACCACATCATCACCTAGATCTACCAGCCTAAACATGTTTACCCAATTCATTTATTGTGTCCTTAGCATATGGCACTGGCAGTCTTGTTGACAAATTCCTGATCAGTTCATCGATCTATTCTCGTGATGCTTGTGCATGCAATTCATGACAGTATTTTAACCAGCGTTTAGTTGAAAGGCATCTCAAAGAGCCAGCACTATATTTCTATTTTTTTACACTAGCAATATGATTTCACTAAGCAAAAGTGATTAACCTGTCACGTGAGGCAGTGGACTCTTGAGATACTTGCCGCGTGACTGTATCCAACCATCAATAATATTCCAATTCGTCTGTAGCTCCTAGACATGGTGTGCTATTGCTACTCATGTGGCTCATCTTTTGTTACTGTGGTGCAATTACATGTAAATAATTCAAACTGAAATTAAAAAAAAGCAAGTTTTAAGAACAAAAGCAAAGATCACACTTATAACAGAAAGGGGGGAAAGAGAGAAGAAAGGCAATCAAAATCAGAAATATTTTAAATCTAAATTGCAACTTGCTAGTAACAATAATAGGCACAAAGATTGCATTGTTTACAAGAATTGAAATGGTGTTAGTGAGGGACATTGAGGAGGAGAGAATCTAGGCATGAGGAGTGGGGAGGTGGTAGGGCACATGCAGGAGTAAAAGACATGAATAATACAATAACACAGAGCCTGCCTAGGATAGGCATCATGTGAGAAGGAGATGGTGGAACAAGTATACACATAGACGACAGATATCATGGAGGGGAGGTGGCCATATGTTTACTCCAGTGCTCCAGGAAACTAAGGGCATGAATCATGATAGACAAGTTTTTTTTATGAAAAATGAAATTTCTTTTTGTTGAAAAGGACCACACTTCATTTCATTAAGAAGAAGAAAAAACACACTTACACAGGAGAGAACAATTTGATGAAAAATGATAAGGAACTATTAGTAACAAACAAGTGGAATTAGTGCCTTAAGTGGTGCTTCGTATTCTCGTGATGAGCATGAACAAAAAAGAACAGCCATGGAGGTACAGGGTGGGGCGGCTACTAATATGCAATTTCTTGTCTTTAAAAAAATAGTTTTTTTTGTCGATTGGTGAGGGAAAGACTCAAGAAGACAAACAGATCCACCTAGTCCACTGTACAACTCCACATTCCAAAGAGGATATGAAGATAAGAACAGAGAAAACACAATTGGTTGCTATGTGTGATTGTGTGATGACCTGGATTTTTCGTAAGAGTGTTTTTTTGAACGGAAAGATTTTTCATAAAAGTGTTGAAGCTCAGTTTTGCTACATAGACTAATTTCTACTTCATCTCCAAATGGTTACCTGGTGAAATATTTCTCAACACAGATGCATCTGCCACTGGAAGCTAAAATCCTAAACCTCTCCAAGAATATGGTTTCCTACTGAAATCACAAATGACTCAATGAACGAAACAGTTTACCTGCCAACAGAGAAACTTAGAAGGATTAGTATTAGTTTAAACATATACTCCCTCCATTTTCTTTTCTTTATTTTACAAATTTTCTAAGTCCTGTCATGTTTGAGGATAAGGCCATTACCAGTTAAATCGAAGTTGCAGAAATGAAAGAAGCTTCAGGTATGAAGCAGAGTTTTTTCTTTGGACATCTCATTAACAAATGCGTGATACAAATTTTGTTTGCGTACCAAAACTTCGTATAAATACATAACATGTGCTTCACCAAGACATTACATATGAAACTTGGTCAACATTAACATCATGAGGTAGGTAATTTTTTTTATCACAGTTCCATGTATTAGCATCACAGTGTTTTTCATCAACAAGTTGGCAAATAAGGAGCTTTCCTACTTTTGCAGTTACCAATTAATCCAATAAAATTTTCAATTAGTAACATAGTGAATCAATCAATACAAAGCTCTCAAGGGGTGGACTTGTAGACCACACAAATCAATTAGTTCTTTAGTGCATACTGTGAAATGATTAGATTCAAATATAGAACTGGTAGGGGGTCAATTAACACCCAAACTACAATCTTTAGCTATTATTTAATTGACCAAGATAATAGTTCTTTATAAAACCAACTTGGGAGCAGTGCCCGGTTTTTGAGGGTAGTGGAATTAAGTCCTTTGATCTCTTTCGGCTGTAAGCAGCAATTAAACCAAAAGTACTCATATAAGCACACCATAGCTGTTACCATCTACCTCTACTTTCTGACCTCATCACCTTTTATCATGTGCACCTAATTATACAGTATATTCGTTTCTTGTTCATCATCAGCTTAAACCTTCTCCTGAAATTTTCAAATTATTAATGGTTCCAAGAAAGATTAGCTTTACTTTTCACTGCACTCCTATTCCATTGTAAAGAGGTTACTTGTGGAATTTGCTAACTACATATTAAGTTATATTTTCTTGAATGATCATATGAGTTAATATGGAAACTGGTGGTAACAAAATAACTTTTGCACTCAAGCAGTGTCAACTGTCAAATAAAATGTATCACTTTTCTTTCATATAGTTTCATTAAAACCAATGTTCGTACTTACTACATCTCATTTCCAATATCACCTTATGTTAGTTTCAGGAGTGAGATTCCATTCGTAGCGGCACCAGCACCACCGTGAAGCCCGGACGACTAGTAACTTTTTTCGGTGATCGACTGATTTTTATACGCGTCGATGGTGAACGGCAATAGAGACAGCAGCGGTGGAGCCCGGGCGGCCGCCCGACCTGCCCGGGAGCTCTCTCCGCTGCTGGATTCCATGGTCAAATAAAATGACATCAACATATAGGACAATGAAGCTAAAATCCGAGGTGTAATGCTACCAAAACAGATGCTAGCATCTTTGCATTGAAATTACAAATTAAAAGGGATTGCAACTACAGTAAAATTGACCTAAGGACTAATGATCAAGAACCAATAAGTAGGAGAGAATCCAAATGCATTACAGGCACACATAAATACAAATAAATGGATTCCCATCTTTCATCGCTTGAACTGGATAGATGAATTACCCACAGGATGGCAAGGACAACTAATCAAACACATCACCAGCTAATCCAAACAAGAAAATTGAAAACATTCAATTTATGGGAAGCATTACAATCACCAAATAAGTTTTTTTTAACGAGCCGGTACGGAAATATGGTTTTTTATGAGTATAAAATTCGTAAAACTGTGCGTGAAGGATTGCATCATCTCATAGTGATCCCCTTCCTCAATTTAAGGGAACTGCTACATTGCATTAATTGTAAAACAACGAAAAAGAAGCAAAAGAGGCTCAAAAGCACAAGGGCACTTACATTTGGACGGTGTCAAAAGACAGAGAACTATGGCAGTAAGCTATAATCCAAAAAAACAGACAAAAATGAAGTCAAGTTAGCTTTTTGCAAGTTCAAGGATAAAACTGTGTAGTATGTCATGGCACAAAAAGACAGACCAAAATGATGTCACCATTTTGTTTCTCTACAACACTAGTTCATAAGGAAGTTGTTTTCTGTAGCTCAATGTGTGGACCTTTTTACACGGCTAGTTCACCAACTTTATGCCATGAATCTTAGCCAAGATTATTTGAACAAAAGAAGAGTCTGGTGAGAATACAGTATACCATAGTCCACATATAAAATTTATTTTGGTAAAAACTATTGTTCTCTTCAGCACGGCCAGTAATTGCACAGCAAGAAGGGCCAGCAACTGACATCGATCTTCCATCAGTTTGTTACACAGGCATAACTCTTCAGCACTCATACTATGTGATGTCACCATCATTCTCATGTTTATAGGGAAAACATTCGGCAAAGGTAAATTTCCAAATACGTAAGAGCTAAGACAAAAGAATGGTCTCACCACGAAAAGAAGAAGAAAAGACAAAAGCATGGTTTCAAACCGTCCATTCCAATTGAATTCCGGAAGGAGGTCCCGAAAACCAAAAAAATGTACATCTGGCACTAAATGATGAGCCCATTAACAACTGAACAAGGGCCAAATTTCATCTTCTCACATGGGCAAACAGAACATTGACTGAGCGATAGCACGGAGTAGAGCAATTGAGGAACTTACTGATATAGAAGGAATAGAGGCAAACTTGATTACAATTTGTAGAAACAAAAACTTCTTGAAAAAAATGAAGGCATTTTCATTATTCTCAAATAGATGTACTGCGTTTACCGTTTTCCCTATCAAACTAAATACTTTTACATTATTACAATAAACACTTCAACTAAGAATAACCAAATTCTTCTTCATAAAAAAAAGGAGAAAATCACCACATGTACCATTTCATAACAAAATACCGCTGACAACAATAGAAGAAGATTTCAGCATGGTAAAACAAATAACATGTCATGGTCATATATATATATATATGTGTGTGTGTGTGTGTGTGTGTGTGTGTGTAGAGTTGTGCCAAAGTCAAACCGCCTAGAAAGCTTCTTTACTTAGGTTTAAGCACATAGCTGAATAGTTTTGCCATTAAAGGCAGAATCTTAAACATTTAACGAAGATTTCCTTTTTTTCCTGAACATATTTTCTCCAACATGGCTTTTAATTAAATTGGATTCATTATGAAATTTCCTCATCCTTCATGCTGCACTCTTGAAAAATGCATAGCAAGTAGCAACATCAAAAATAGCATCAGCATGGTACATATCCAGAAGAAACACAAAGCTCATCACGAGGAACAAAAAAACTAGTGCATGATACATATGCTTCCTGCTTGATCAATATATTAAGAACTCCTTTTTTCACCAGCCTATTAGACAATCCCTTTGCCTATCATACCGATACAAAACATGGTTGAGTGGAACAGAATGTGCAGCGAAGCGAAGCTATGGAAGTTTATCACACGGAAAATGCAGATGCATACATACTAACTAAAACCAAATTGAGAACCAAGAGGAGCATTTTTTTGGCTAATGCTGTATTTTGCCAAGACCAGTAGATGTTTCATATGCCGAGGTAATTGAAAGAAACTTTAGAGCACAAGACAGAATGGAAAAGACAACACATCACCTCTTGCAGGAACAGTGTGAAACCACTAGTTAATTACATTAAGCTACTACCTGTGACCTGTGCAATGAAACAGCAAGCAAGCACTTCCAGTTCATCCCAATTCCCAAGCAGCTCTATGCCCCTATATATATCAGAATCAGGTGAAGCCTCTGAATCATGCTGCCATTGCACAGTCAAAAAGATCATACAAGCTATGATGATCGACGAATTGACTGAATGAATGATGGTACCTTAATCTTAAAGCACACTCCAAATGACACACAACTAATGAACAAAACCGGCGTGAAAAAGAACAAAAAAAAAATCAGAAACCCCTTCTCGTTTTCTCTGCATAACCAGTAGTGTGGGGACGAGATCCCGCGCTTGCGCCATGAATCATTCCCCTTTCGCTAACTCATGCTGTCATGCAGTGCTACGACTACGAGTTATTTACCCATCCCGCGACGCGCAAAGCGAAGTGTATGGTCGGAGTCGGAGAAGAAGGGCACGAAGAGAGGGAGGAGCGCGTAGGGATCCGGACGACGTGGGGAGGTACCTCGCGGGGACGATGACGGAGCCGGCGAGCTGCGCCGCGGCGCCGGCGTCGGACGCGAAGACGACGGCGGCCCGCGCCACCCACCCTACCCGCGGCCGCCGCGCGCGCCGGCGAGCCTCGCCGCCCGCCTCCCCTGCTGGGTGGGCCGGGCGGCCCATGTTATGCTGGTCCACGCATAATGGGCCGAATTCGGTGGGACCCACTCTTAAACGGGCCGTATCTTCTCCGGCCCAATGAACTCCCAGAGGAGGACTAGCCGTGCACTCCAAGTCGTAAGTCGTCTCCTCCCGTGAAGAAACTAAATAAATATTTTATTTCATTTTATTTCATTTTAATTTGAAGCCCAAGTAACCCAACCATCCACCTTGCCCCCCTCCCCAAAGCAGCAGCAGCAACTCCGGCGAAATCCCCGGCCGCCGCCCGACGCCGCGATGAACGCGTCGCAGTTCATGGATAAGCAGATCCTCGGCCTCGCGGCCTCGGGCGTGGGTGCCTCCGCCGCCGCCCCGTCCGCCGCGTCGTCGTCCCCTCCCGCGGCGGGAGGAGGAGGGGGTGGGCTGTTCGATCTGATGAGCCCCGACCCGCAGGAGGATGGCGACGGCCACGCGCGCCGCGGGCAGCACCACTGCGGCGCCGACGAGGTGGTGCCCAGCTACGACTTCCAGCCCATCCGCGCCACTCCCGCCGCCGCGGCGCCGGCCTCGGCGGCGAGCCCTTGGGGGTCGCTCGACTCCAAGGCGGCGTCCTCCAACCTCAAGGTATCATCTCCCAGCCGAGGGCGCCTCCGATAGATCTGCTTAGCTCGCCTCGCCTGCTTCATCACACACTAATTGAACAAGCAAATTTTCCTAACATTCGTTAGCTTGTGTGCTTTTCTTAGCCATAGGGATGTCCAGTTCTAGGTGATTGGTAATACTTTGGGACTGCGCGCTGTAGTGATGTCGAATTGATTGTGAAGTTGTGGTTTCTCGTTTGCTATTACTTGATTCATACTTGAATCAAGTATATAGAAAGAAAAGTGACCTTTTGGTTTTCGATGTTGGTGAAAGTTTTATGCCTTATCTGTTCATAAAGGGGAGACCACTGTGTTAGTAGTACTAGTTAGTTTGATTTCTAGATTTAGCAGTTCAATGCTATTTCTGTAGAAATAGCACTGAGCCCCTGACTGTAATTACCACTGTACTAGGATATTGGGCAGTTCAATCACTTTGTTTTCCTAAAATCATTTTAGGATATTTTCAGATGCTACTCTTATGGGTAAATCATGCTCTTATCCCAAGAGGCAAAGACCCCGATATAAAGTGTTCACTTTTATAGGCCTATGCCCTTGGCAAGGAACGATGGATATTTGCCAGCATTGTTGTATACTTGGCAATTTTGTGATTTTAATACTATATCAATGGCCCTGGTTTGTTTTTACTTCTTTATTTAGCTGGTTCAGATTGTTCAGGCCTTTAAGGTCTAGGTTAGATATTTTGGCACTTTGGCCAAATAAATAAAAAGGAAGTATCGTGAAAATAGGTAGGTTATGTGTGCTATTTTTTATTTGGCAATTTTATGAATTTCTGATTTGAGTAATATGGCAACGCAATTTGTTGCCAACTGATCAATCATTAACATGGGCAATAATTACATGTATCTTTTCATCCCAAGTCCAGCAAATTATCTAATTTTCTGATACTCTGATTCATGATCATTTATCAATCCATACAAGTGCTCCGCCTCTCTTTCCTTGTGATATATGGCTTAATATGTTTATCCTCTCTCATTGTGCAAAGAGTGCTGGCTTGTTGGAGTCTCATGTGCTCAAGAAGGTCAGTCACGAAGAAGAAAGGGGCAACTTCAGTGCAGTTTCCATAGCAGACATTGATCGCACAATGAAGAAATATGCTGATAACCTGCTACATGCACTGGAAGGTGTAAGCTCAAGGCTATCACAGCTAGAGGGCAGAACACACCATCTTGAGAACTCTGTTGGTGAGTTGAAGCTAACAATTGGTAACTACAATGGCAGCACTGATGGAAAACTGAGACAATTTGAGAACACACTGCGTGAGGTAAGCTTCCTCTCTTTTACTGTTTGACAATATGCTGTTATATCTGAATTGGTAACCAATTTATGGATTTGATTATCAAGAGGTAAAGTAATTTAGTTTCCTATTGAGTATCAGTAGCCTTTTCTATACCTTTCCATGTGAAATGCTGTTATTTTTATTCTTATCCTTTTGAGAGAAAAAAAACTGAAGCCAGTATTCTAAGTTTCTCTTCTTTTATGTGTATTTATGAATAGTAAAATGTACAGCTTCTACTTTACCCTGTCTTGGTTTATTTGATTGTTAATAATGGTCCATAGCTTCACATGCCCTAGCTGGGTTGTGACATTGGTCATAGTTACTATTTGCGATTTAAGGGACTATATTATAAGTAGATACTAATACATGAGCAGGGAGCTAATATATACATTAACTGAGTTTATTCTTTAACTCTAAGTATATGCAGTTTGCCTGGTGTTGTAGTATTTAAGTTGTGATATAATTGTCTTGAACATTAGTAGAAACTGCTTATTTGGTGCTCATTTGTATTAATTTGTTCTTTTACCACTGTGAGGGCATTCTGTATTAACTATGGCATGTGCTACCTGTAGGTTCAAGCTGGTGTGCAGATTTTGCGTGACAAGCAAGAAATTGTGGAGACGCAGGTCCAACTTTCAAAGCTCCAAGTGTCAAAAGCAGGGGATGCTCAATCAGAAAATGCTGGTGTTGGTCAGGCAGATTCAAGACAGCAGCCAACTCTACCCCAACCTCAGGGTCAAGCCCCTCTGCCTTCCCATCCACCGGCATCTCCTGCCCTTCCTGCTCCAAATGCACCACCTCCACCTGCACTCCAAAGCCAACCTCCATCACAATTCCCAGGCCATTTACCACATTCCCAGGTGCAATCAGTCCCACCTGCTCCACCGACTCAATTAGCACCAACCATACCACAGGAGTCCTACTATCCCGCATCAGCTGTACAGCCAACTGACTCCACACACCAGCAGTATCAAGCTTCACCCGCCCCGCAGTCGCAGGCACCTCCAGCACCACCACAGCATTATCAAACGCTACCTCAGTATGCTCAGTATTCTCAGCCTCCTCCTGCAAGTGCTAACCCCTCAACTGCAGTCCCACCGTCAGTGCATCAGCAGCCTGAAGAAGTAGCAGCACCATACGGCCCTCCTTCTCAGAGCTATCCCCCAAATGTGCGCCCGCCATCTCCTTATGTGCCACCACCTAGCGGGCCTGCACCTCCTTTCTATGGTCCAAACCCTGGCATGTATGAGCCTCAAGCAGTCCGGCCTAACTCCGGGCCACCTCCATCCTACAATACTGGATACAAACCACAGGGTGGAGGCGGTTTCTCCGAGCAGTATGGTTACAGTGGATCTCCATCTCACCGTGGCAATGCTGGAATGAAGTCGCCTTCGCCGTTTAACCCAATAGGCTCTGGGGGAAGCGGCAACTACAGCAGGCTCCCTACGGCTCAAATGCTGCCCCAAGCTGCGCCAGCGAGCTCCACTCCAAGTGCTGCCTCAGGCAACAGAGTGCCGATCAACGATGTTGTGGACAAGGTTGCGACGATGGGGTTCTCAAGGGAACAGGTGAGAGCGGCCGTTCGCCAGCTGACCGAGAGCGGTCAGTACGTCGACCTGAACGTGGTGCTTGATAAGCTGATGAACGGCGCCGACGCCCAGCCCCAGAGAGGTTGGCACGGGCGTTGAGCCCAGCTGCTATCTGGAGCCATGAAGCGCTCCCGCATCAACCAAACTGTGCATATCACTGAACATCCAATCCACGGAGTCATTTTGTGCATTCGCGCGAACGTCAGATTCGGAATTCATATTGTCGATTTGGTGAGGAACAGACAAGGTCTGCTCGATTTGCTGTTGGTGGTCGTGCAGCAAGTGTTCTTTATCTCTTTGATTCGCCTGGTATTTTGGTTGGTACTCAGTAGTACTAAACTTGGTACCTGATCTCCAAAAATGAGTTCTTCTAGAGATGGTGTTATAATTGTTATCCACTGATGATATGTTAATGATTCACCGGCTGCATTGTTCTGTTAACTAGTTACGCTGCTAAGTTTACTCCCAGGCTGCAGAAAGACATTCTGTCAGACCAATGAGTGATTGATTACCTGATATTGTGTTGTGCTAGCGTACGTTGTGACGACGGCTAGCTTGGGACGAAATACACTGAAACAGAAGGGAAATTTCGAAATCATCTTTAAACTTTGGAACGGCACATTGTAACACAACGGAAATTTCGGGAATTTTGCTGGCATATGCAGCATGCTTGATGCGGATGCACACTTCCCATCTGATCTCTCCATCCAAGCTTTCTTCCCCAGCCAGATCGATCTCACTGAAATTTCACAAATTTCGAAAACCATCTCGAAATTATCAAGACAACGGAAATTTCGAAATCCTCTGGAAATTTTGGAACGGAATTTGAAACATAAAGGATATTTGTATGATCTTTTGCTGCCATGCATCGCTGCATATGCGATCAATAGCCTGGACAAACCACGAACAATATGCTAATCAATCGTTACCTGTTTCTCTATCTTGTCCACTGAGCATCCAGCTCAATTCTAAACCTAACAACTACTAAGATAATCATATTTCTAGTTTGGCCTTAACTAAAATGACTTGCTGAGTTTGTGCAAACTGGGAGCCACATAAAAGATTAAAAACAAACAAACAGTGAAACTGAAGCTCACATCAAGATCAAGTATTTAGGTGCAGTAGTAGCAGTGAGCAATTAAGAGGATAAGCTAATAAACTGTTCTTCTTTTTTACCTTGCACTTCTTGAGTCGCTGGTTCTTCTCCTCCAACCGCGATATCTTGTTCTTGAGCTCGTTCGTGTATGCCTACCACATAAGTATTTTGTTACACAAATTCATGGGGAAAAATAATGCATTTTGATGCGGGAGCTTCTCTGTAGATTCGATGGAACCTCACACCGCTTCGTGATCGGGACCACCGGCGCCGACCGCCGGAGCGCGCCACGGGCCCGTGGTGCCCGCCTACTACCACCTCCCTGCTCGCTGCCGCTGCCGCCCGCCGCCCCAACCGGAGGGCCGCGCCCGCGGCGCCGCTCGCCGCCGCCCCACGAGTCCGCGGCCGTCGCTGCCCGCGCCCGCCCCGTGAGTCCGCGACTGCTGCCACCCGCCGCCCGGAGGGCCGGAGGGCGCGCGCGCCGCGGCGTCCGCCTGCTGCCGCCCATGCGTCACCCGTCCGCCGCAACACCCGCGTCGTTCGGTGATTTCTTCCATGATGAACGCACATGATGGTTCGGCTTCAAGCCTGTGCTCACCTCGTTTCAGCCCATATATGATCTGGCCCAGTTGAGCCCGGGCAGTAGCCCAGGCTAGCCGGCCTTGGGCCCGCCACTGATTGCGCACTCGTGCAATCGGGCTTCTACCGGTGATGCCAACTCCGCCGTCGCCGACGGCGGCGAAGAGGATGAATAGGTTCGTGACAGAAGAGGCTGGACCTGATCATCGACGAGGACATCGAATGCGACGCTTGGATAGAGGAAATCATCGACTTGGAGGCGTTCTTCGTCGACCAGCACCGCCTAAGGGCTACGTCGAGATGCAAGAGGAGGTCACCGACGACGAGGAGGAGGGCTCGAGAACGAGGAAGGAGAAGCCCGACGAGGCTAGGTGCTCGATCGCCGGTGACTACGATCCTATGGAGGAGAGGGTCGAGGTGAAGACGAAGACAACCAAGGGCTATGTCAAGGCGACGCGTGCACAAAGACGGATCCTAGAGCGATCTTCACGGGCTGCCCTTTTCTTTTACAGCTTTGGGCTGCGGAGCGGTTCGCGATCGACCGATCGATCGTCGACACCGCTACTTACAACTCAACACCCGCATTCAAGAACTCGGTCGACGGGCCTACAATGGACACGTACTGGTTTCGCCGCAACGTAAGTAGAAATTATTTTTTGTTTCAAATTTTTAGATTGCGTTCAACGAAAAACTTCTAACCACTTGATTATTTCATTTTCGCAGCGTCGTTACGCCCACGCTCAGGTGAGACGGAGCTATCCGGACTTCGTGTTCGAGTTGGACCGTCTTCAGCCTTCGGACGTTGTCTAGGAACCGTACACGCAGGAGGCGGTCGCAGCTAGAGTGCCTCTAGGCCTCTCGTCGTTGTGCACGCGCGACTCGCCGTACTGGATGACGTTGATCCCGATGGTGTATGACATATGCGTCGAGCCTCACTGCTCAGGCCGAGTTATGAGGCAGTTCGGACTGTGGCAGGGATTCCGGGTAGACGTACCGGTTGTCGTTCCCCACCAGGACCATCACTGAGTACTTATCTTTCAACTTTACTACTGTTCTGTCAAATGAAATGGAATGATAGTTAACCATTACTGTGTATGCAGGTTGACTCGACGGGGACAGCAGGCAGGCACCCTCTGGGAACCACGTATGCAGCAATACATGGTGGACTGGCTGATAGCCACAGAGGAGGTGATTGGCAAGATCTACACCCACTCAGAGGAGAACTACACTGCTATCTTCGGTGGTACCTACCGCGGACGCGTCCGTGCAAGACCTTCACACTGGCTCGCGGCAGCAGCACCAGGCAGCGGTCACGGACACCTACCCTAGGCACCGAGACCAGGACTACTTCATGGGGGTACGTCATGCTTTCTTGGGCTTAATACCTTCTTAACATGATTTTCCTGTATATTTGAGCAACGAACCTTGGTTCGGATTTTTGTAGGCCAACGCCGCACGGGCATTGAATGCCGAAATGGACTCGGTGATGCTGAGGTTGGACGCAGACATTCACCTGAACGAGGTGGAACAGAAGATAACGTTCCAGCGGATGCAGACGACGGCGCGTTCAATCTTGCGCATCTTCTCGTGCCGTTTAGCCGTCGACGCAGTACCTCCGCCGGCTGCTGCAGTTCCACGTCCACGCGGTCCGATACCAGGATGGTCACCACACGGCGCTGGTGCCTCCACAGGTTAGTTCCGTTCATTTTCATTGTGGCAACCCTACAACGTGATATAACAAACCGAATGTCGCGTAGGTCCGATGCTTCAGACTGGGGATACGACTGGCGCGAGTGGACCGTTGATCCCTCGGCCTTTCGTGACTCGGCCCACCACTGCGGGCTTTGCTGGAGCGAGCGGATCGTCCATTTCTCGTCCCTTCACTCAGTCGAGAGATGAGCAAGCGTCGTCCGACGAGTACTAGAGACTTATTAGTTTTAATGACTGATGCTTCACATTGCTTATATACAGGAGGATTCTACTCGGCAGAGATTTTTCGCTCGGGGGCATCATCATCGCAGGCGGGTGGGTCCGGGGCGGGCGACGAGGGGGGTCAGCTACGGGCGACGACTTCGACGACCTGGAGGACCCAGATCGGGACGTTATCGCCGCCTCTCGGCTTGGTGGAGCACCTGCCACGAGCCGGGACCAGCCACGGAGACGCCGCGCCGGATGTCCGTCTTGAGTCGTGCCGTGCCCCGACAGGCGACGTACTCTCGGGGGCATATTAGAGCACAGGCTAGGAGGGCTAGGGGTAAGAGGGCTCGCCAGTAGGTTCTGCATGCTACAGTGTGTAAACATGATAATTATTTATTTTGTGTTGGATGTTTGTATATAACTTTGTCCGTTCGTCCCACTCACATGTCACGAGATCCTTCCATATCGTTCGCTGCACGATACTCTTACTAACGACAAAAAAATTTTCGACGCTGTCAAACCTGCACGAGACGTCGCTATCAGCTTTTGCCCCATGACAAACCTACACGATACGTCGTTATCAGCTTTTGCCCCGTGACAAACCTACACGATACGTCGCTGTCAACTTTGACCTCCCTCCACTATATATTGCTTCGATCTGAATACGAGCTCTTCAAATCGGCATTCTGTTTTCTACACTTCCACGTACAATGAGATCTTCATATCGTCCATTCGTTGAGCGTCTCCACTGGCAACTCCATCCTTTAGGCGGTTTGATTCCACCATGGTGTGACCGTCCGTTATGCCATTGTGGAGATGGCTGCATACTTACGTCGTTCCTCCTCACGGAAACCTAGGGAGACAATTTTTCCAATGCGCCAACATTGATCGGGTATGGCTTATCTGCAATGCTTTTTGCTACAAAATCTTCACACAGAAAATGCTAACTTGATCGTACATCGTTTTAACACCTCATGCAGGCAAATCGTCGGGTCTGCAACTTCGTTGAGTGGATAGATAAGGAGAACCCATGAACCGGTGGAACACGCTCCTACCCACTAAGCGAAACAAGGTCAGACTACCTTCGGCGAAAGGCTGAGTACCAACGTCGAGTTGGTGCTGAAGCTTCGGATTGGCCTATGGATCAGCTAGCACTACTGTTAACACCTAAATTTGGTAATTGAATCCCTAAGTCCTGGCAAGGGTAAAACAGAATCGGATCGGTGGTTTGATGGAGAAACGAGGCCGCATCGGTGAGAAGCGATCGGCTGCGAAGCGATCGGCTAAGGTTGAATCGGACAAGAGCGGCCGATAGCCGATTCTAGGTTCAGAAAAGATAAAACCGTTTCTGGTGCAGATGTTTGAAGATAAATAGAAGATTCGGTTATCAGATTACGCGTTAAAAGATATTGCCATCTATGGATAGAGTCCTATAACGGCAATTGTATCTGTAAATTAGGAGTTTGTTTAAATTGTTTATTGTAATGTGGCGTGGGTCCTTCCTGGGATATCATTGTATTTTAAATGGTAGTTTAGATAGAGTCCAGGGTCTGTACAGACAATGTTATCTTGGGTATAAATAGGACCCGAGACCCCTGTAATGAGACAATACATTCAATCAATCAAACAACCTTCGGCGCATCGCCAAACCTTTTCTTCAGACGAGCAATTGATTTGGCTACGGGCTGCATCGTTTCGATCCCCAAATCCAGGTAAATGCTTATCATTAGTGGTATGTTCTGCTGATTCTAGTGCTTCCATCGTAATGACACATTAGATTCAGGGGTTTATACTGTGTTGTTTACCATATATCGCATATAAACTGGAGCAATGCTTAGATCTATCCTGCCATCGACCAGTTCTATCGAGAACCCGCAACCGATAGGGCTAGATCTAAAGGTTGGGCTAGTTTATATGCGGTATCCACCCTCTCGAGAGGTATAAATCAGCCACAACAGATTAGGTTGTTCTTTTTATACTTAATGTTGCATCAACGTTGAACTATTAAGTCGTTTTAAAAACTTCCAATGATCTGTTCGGTTAAATTTATATGTTTAGAGACAGTGTTGGGATTTCAGCCGGCCTTATCTGCCCTAATATATTTTTAGTATATTTATTACTAGATTTATGTTAGGACTGCCTTTTATATTAAGATCTCGTTCTTGTCGGACATCGTAAGCTGAAATCGGCCTGCCATCAACAGCCGACGGCCGATTTTCAGGCTAAGCATCTGGTTCAAGAACGATATCTTTTCATAAGAATCATCGGAGTACTAGCCGATCCATTGTTAGCTTTCCAGTATCGGCTAGGTTATCAATACATATATTTATTATCCTTTACTGTATTTGGGTTAAGCGACAGATGCTGTCTCGGTATAGCCGATCCATTCTAGTCACTTGGCTTAAATATATTTTAGGATAGCATATATATGCTCATGGATTCCCTCAGCCGATCCAGTGGGGATCTAACCTAACACTTAACGCATATGTCTTTGTTTATATTGTTGGTTGACAGATCAAACCAACGCACGCCGCACCGTACGGCGATCGAGAAGGACTGCCGGAGCTGCGAATCTCCCAGGCCGCGCGTGAGAGAAATTTCTTATCAACATGCTTCTTGGCACGCCCGGGGGGACTTTCTTTGTCGGCTCGGCTAGGACGCATCGACTCAGCCGACAAGATGGTCGACTCCAAGAGCCCTAATGTTTCTCAGGACAACATCGTGCCTGTGAAGATGGAGCAGTTATCGGCTGAGCAGCAAGCCGATTACAAGAAGATGGTGGAAGAGCTCCAGGCCAACTACTTGCAATCATTCACCCAGACCAAATCCGGGGCTGTACATCAAAAGTACAAATTCAGCATGGACGAACTGAAGGCATCCTCTAGTGGATCAAAAGGCAAACAGAAGGTGGAGGAGTCGATTCAGGAACAAGATGATTCGGCCCTGCATACCTTGCAAGACTGGATCGATTCGGCCGTCCATCATGCGCTGGTCAACCAGAGTAGCATCCTGGTCAACACTCTCAACAACATGATCGCTACTGTGGTCGACACCAAGATAGCCGACCAACTGCAATAGGGGCCGACGTACTTCACAGACGTCCAGTTTCCTGGTTACAGGACGTTGGTCACCCAGAATCGGCCGATCCCACCGCCAACACAACCAGGGCTGCCAGGAGGGGCCCTCGGCCAGTCGAATCCAACTGAATCGGCTACAAGGCCAGAGATTACCATGCTGAACCGACAGCAACCACTGTCCCAGGATCAGATTGCTAACATGTTCAATGACAATCGGCTGTCAGAGCCGATTGCCCAGATTGACCTGGACAGACGATACAACATCGGTGGCCGACAGCTGTTCCCGGGACCACCAACACCACCACCGGTGCATCGGCCGCCTCCCGCTGATCATCCACTCCACTACCAGTATCAAGGAGGCCGTCAAGATCATCACTACAGGCCTCAGACGCCACCACCGCTGTATCAGCAAGCACCCGCGCCATATGACCCATATGAGCCGATACAGCAAGACAACCGGACTTGGGCCGATCTGATTGCATATGTCATGCGCGATCAATTCGGCCTCAAGCCAAAGGACTCAGGGAACATGTATCGGTATCCCTATCCAGAAGCATTTCGAGCGGATTTCGTTGCCCAACCGATACAAGATCCCAGATTTTTCGAAGTTCTCAAGGCAAGACAATGTATCAACATACGAGCATGTTTGCCGATTCTTGGCGCAGTGCGGCGAAGCATCGGCTACAGACGCCCTGAGAGTCCGGTTGTTCCCTCTCTCTCTTTCAGGATCGGCTTTTACCTGGTTCTCCTCATTGCCTTACAACTCAATCCAGAGCTGGGCCGATCTCGAAAAGCAATTTCACAGCTATTTTTACTCCGGCAACCATGAAATGAAGTGATCGGACCTCACCAGCATCAGGCAAAAACACAGCGATTTCAAGACACCAGGAAGGCCGTCAAGAGCATAACTCAAGTCATCGTTGAGTCAGACTCCGATTCCAATGACGATGACACAGAGGTGGCGGTAGCTGAATGGGCCAAGAACAAAAAAGTCATTGTCTGCCAATGGCTGCTGAAGACGGCCAAAGAAGAGAGATATGACTTCGACATCAACAAGGGCGATAGGATTTTTGACTTGTTGCTCCAGGAGAAACAGATCCAGCTCCCTGAAAATCATGTGATCCCATCGGCCGAGGAATTAAAGAAGAAAAAATATTGCAAGTGGCGCAACTCCACATCCCATGCCACTAACGATTGCAAAGTCTTCAGGCAACAAATCCAGTCGGCAATTGAAGCCGGGAAGTTGAAGTTTGCCGATTCAAATCGGCCGATGAAGGTAGACGGTAACCCTTTCCCGGTCAACACAGTTCAAGCCAGCCCCAGGCAAGCTGATCGACAGAATAGAATGGCGCACGGCTTAATCAACACATCAATCGGGGCCAAGGCAGAAGATGAGCCGACTGGACATCACGCCACACCAATCAACATGGTGCGCCCCGTTATTAGATCATCTGACCGACGACCAGTCCGTGACGACAGCCGATACCGTCCTCAGCACCAGTCTCGGCGGGAAGAAGCTCGCGATGAAGCACCTCGTCAGCGCGAGCCGGAAACCCAAAACCGCCGGTACAAGGTGAGCCACAACATTGCCGACCCGCATTGGCATTGTGATTTTTTAGGTACTGCTGGGAATCCGGCATGAGGCTGCCGACACTGGACGACTGCCCAGCGTGTAACGATCGCCGCAACTACGAACACAGGAACTCATCGGCTGTGAGCCCAACCCGATTTGTCTCCAGAGCCGTGCGGCTAAATCAGAGGCTGCGGTCCGTCCATGATCGGCTCTGCCCAATCCATCAAGACTTCTTCATCGAGGAAGACAACAACGACAACAACCGCGGCGACGAAGAGGCCGACGATGAGGAATCGGCCAATCCCCAATGGTGCATGTCCGATCTGTTCACAAAGACGCAGAAAAGAAGAATTCAACGACTCAAGCGTGAAGGGAAAGAAGACGAAGTTCGGCAAATGATCCACGAACAGCGCTGTCGGCTGGGTAAGATCAAAAGGGGATGGGTTCCCAACGAGAAAACCACCGCAGCCGATGAAGAGCAAGCCCAGGAGAGCCCAGCCGATCAAGCTAGGAGGGTAGCCAAAGGGAAAGGCAAAGTTTCTGCATCGGTCAACATGGTCTTCATACTACCAGCCGAATTCAGTGCTCCTGAAGCCGATGCAGACACCATTGAAGACGACTTGGTGAATCTAGATATCTCACCGGACCAAGCTATTTTCGACAAACCCGAGGGGACAAAAAATCGACAGTTGAAGCCGTTGTACGTTAAAGGATTCGTCAACGGCAAGCCGATGTCCAAGATGCTAGTTGATGGCGGAGCTGTAGTCAACCTCATGCCTTACGCAACATTCAGAAAACTAGGCAAAGGAGCCGAAGACCTGATAAAGATCAACATGGTGCTCAAAGACTTCGGCGGCAACCCATCAGAAACCAAGGGCGTCCTGAATGTCGAACTGACCATCGGCAACAAGACCATGCCCACAACATTCTTTGTCATCGATGGGAAGGGGTCTTACAGCCTGCTGCTCGAAAGGGACTGGATACACGCTAATTGTTGTGTTCCTTCTACAATGCACCAGAGCCTGATCCAATGGGACGGCGACAAGATTGAGATCGTACCAACCGACAGGTCAGTTAGCGTCGTCAGTGCCGATTTGTCGCTTTGGGAAATCGAAGGCATCGATTGTTTGTTTGGGAAAATCTGGCAAGCCGATTTTCTAAATGTGTCCAATTCCACAATACAGCCGATTGGAGATGACGAGCCTTAGCTGCTGCTTTGAATAAGACATGGTGGAGGGCTCAAGCGTCTTCGGCATGGACACCGCAGACGAAGACGATGGCTAGCTCGGGCAAGGTTCCACGTCGGCCGACGAATTAGAAGAAATTGATATCGGCTCTGGTGACAAGCCGAGGCCAACGTATATTAGCAAAAATCTATCTCCTCATTGTAGATCCTAGCTTATTGATTTGTTAAAAGAATATAAAGATTGTTTTGCTTGGGAGTACTTCGAGATGCCCGGCCTTAGCCGATTAATAGTGGTCCATCAACTGCCGATTAAGGCAGGCTATCGGCCGTTCAAACAGCCTCTCAGGAGGTTTAAGGCCGATATGTATGATGCAATCAAAGCCGAAATCACTCGGCTCTACGATGCAAGATTCATTCGGCATTGCCGATACGCCGAATGGGTCTCGAACATTGTCCTAGTGTTGAAGAAAAACGGTAAATTTAGGGTATGTATCGATTTCAGAGACCTAAACAAGGCCACCCCTAAGGATGAATACCCAATGCCAATAGCCGATTTGCTCGTCGATGCTGCTTCAGGCCACAAGATTATTAGTTTCATGGACGGCGATGTAGGTTATAATAAGATATTTATGGCCGACGAAGACATCCACAAGACTGCTTTTTGGTGTCCTGGCGGAATCGGCTTGTACGAATGGGTGGTAATGACATTCGGCCTAAAGAATGCTGGGGCAATATATCAACAGGCCATGAACTACATTTTTCATGACATGATCGGCTCTCTAGTAGAGATCTACATTGATGACGTAGTCGTCAAATTCAGGGAGATAGAGGGCCACATAGCCGATCTGAGACAAGTTTTAGAGCGGACGAGGAAATATGGCCTGAAGGTGGATCCTCTTAAGTGCGCGTTCAGTGTATTGGCTGGGCAGTTCCTGGGATTTCTTGTTCATGAAAGAGGAATTGAGGTTACGCCAAGGAGCATAAATGCTATCAAGACAATTCAGCCTCCGAAGGACAAGAAACAACTCCAGTCGTTGATCGGTAAGATAAATTTCATCAGACGGTTCATAGTCAATCTCTCAGAAAAAATGGAGCCATTCACACCGCTGCTTCGGCTGAAAGCCGATCAAGCATTCACATGGGGGGAAGAGCAACAAAAGGCGTTAGACATCATCAAGGATTATCTGAGTTCCCCTCCAGTTCTAATGCCTCCACAAAAATGGATATCGTTTAAGCTGTACCTATCAGTCGATGACAAGTCAATTGGCTCTGTTTTAATCCAAGAAGTTGAGGGCAAAGAAAAAGCCATCTTCTATCTCAGCCGACGGTTACTAGATGCAGAAACAAGGTATTCACCTGTGGAGAAGCTATGCCTATGCCTCTATTTTTCATGTACAAAGTTAAGGCATTATCTGCTATCCAACGAGTGCACAATAGTCTACAAAGCCAATATAGTTAAGTACATGCTATTGGCTCCAGTGTTGAAAGGAAGAATTGGGAAGTGGATTTTTGCGCTAACAGAGTTTGATTTGAAGTATCAGGAACCAAGGGCAGTACAAGGACAAGCTATAGCCGATTTTATCGTGGAGCAAAGAAACGACTCGATCGGCTCGGCGGAAATTATGCCTTGGACTTTGACATTTGACGGCTCGGTTTGCACCAACGGCGTGGCATCGGCTTAGTCATTATTTCACCCAAGGGAAAGTTTCGAATTTTCTTTCGCTATCAACCCCCACGCTACAAACAACCAAGCCGAATACGAAGCCGTCCTTAAAGGATTACATCTACTCAAGGAAGTTGAAGCCGACGCCATCAAAATAATAGGAGATTCACTGTTGGTCATCAGCCAATTATCAGGAGAATATGAGTGCAAAAATGATGCACTGATGGTCTATTATCAGCAATGCCGGGAATTAATGGACGGTTTTCGGCTAGTTACTTTGAAACATGTCCCCAGAGAACAGAACACAGAAGCCAATGATTTAGCTCAAGGGGCATCGGGCTATCGGCCGATGTTAAAAAAGATCGACATAGAGGTCGCCGCCATTACAGCTGATGACTGGAGGTTTGAAGTTTACACCTATCTCAAAAACCCCTCTACAAGGAAATTACGATACAAGGTGTTAAGATATGTTTTGCTCGAGGAAGATCTGTACTATCGGACGATTGATGGTGTGCTGCTCAAGTGTTTGGGAGACGATCAGGCCAAAGTGGCCATCGGAGAAGTGCATGAAGGGATCTGTGGCACGCATCAATCGACCCACAAAATGAAGTGGCTGCTTCGTCGAGCAGGATATTTCTGGCCGACGATGCTGGAGGATTGTTTCAAATATTACAAGGGTTGCCAGGATTGTCAGAAATTTGGCGCCATACAACGAGCACCAACGTCGGCTATGAACCCAATTATTAAGCCTTGGCCGTTCAGAGGATGAGGCATCAATATGATCGGCCAGATAAATCCACCCTCAAGCAAAGAGCATAAATTTATTCTGGTGGCAACAGATTATTTCACGAAATAGGTGGAGGCAGTTCCTCTGAAGAAAGTGGATTCTAAAGACGCAATCGAGTTTGTCAAGGAACACATTATCTACCGATTTGGCGTCCCACAAACGATAACAACAGACCAGGGATCTATCTTTGTATCAGACGAGTTCGTTCAATCTGCCGACGACATGGGGATCAAGCTACTTAATTCTTCGCCATACTACGCACAGGCCAACGGGCAAGCCGAAGCTTCAAATAAAAGTTTGATTAAATTGATTAAAAGAAAGATCTCTGAGTAACCCAAACAATGGCACAGCCGATTAGCCGAATCACTGTGGGCGTATCAGATGGCATGCCACGGATCAATTCAAGTCCCTCCGTACAAGCTGGTCTACAGGCATGAGGCGGTGCTACCATGGGAAAGCGTCGTCGGCTCAAGGCGCATTCAACTACAGGATCAACTTACAGCCGACAATTATTATCACTTGATGGTGAACAAATCAAAAGACTTAGTTTTATCCAGGATGAGGGCATTGGAAAAAGTTACAAGGGATAAAGAACGAGTAGCCGGACATTATAATAAAAAAGTGGTGCCTAAATCTTTCGAGGAAGGCGAACTCGTTTGGAAATTGATACTGCCGATTGGATCTAGGGATAACAAATTCGGCAAGTGGTCACCAAATTGGAAAGGACCTTTCAAGATCCACAAATGCGTCTACAAAGGATATTACATGCTAGAAGGGTTAGACGGAGAGGTATTTGGAAGGGCTCTTAATGGAAAATACCTGAAGAAATACTACCCAAGCGTATGGATCAACTCATGATTCGACTCTGGTTGCTTAGCTGATTTATGACAGCCGATGTCTTGTTTCAATAAGGCATCGCCTTTAGACATTTTTATGCAATATTTTTCCCTAAGTTTTCTATGATCGGCTAATGATTGGTCGATAGCGATGGCAATGAGGTGCAAGTGGCTTGGATTCACAATTTTGTCGACACCGAAGCTATCAACAAAATTTGGGGGGCATATACATACATGGCTGATTACAAAATTGGGTGTCAGGAAATTCTAAATTTTTTACGCTTCGTAATCGGCAGTCAATATAAAAAACGATTGGGATCAGCGGCCGTGATCCAAGTGTTTAGAACGACGGTCATGGTGTGGTTTCGGAATCGGTGAATGTGACGTGACATAGACAGCTAGGGCTGATTACAGCATAAGCAATTCAGAATTGGCGGTCATACCAAGATACCACATGCGGCCGGAGCCGATCTCGTTTGCAAGCACAGTTGCAAAAGATTGACAAGCTATGGTAAACAAGAGTTAAAGCCGATTACAAAGTTCGAGCAGTTGATCAGAGTTAAAGCTCATTACAAAAGTTTGACGAATATATTACATAAAGCAGTAGCCGATTTAAGAACGCTAAAATATTACAAGTTCATTGCTTCAAGAAATCGGCTATAGCTGACAGCGCCGTCCGCCTAATCTGATCCACCTCCTCGATGGCCTTGACGTCGTCGGCCTCGGGCCCAACCACCAGCCGAATGCCCTTCACCAGGTCCTAGAGATGCACCACAGCCGCCTTGATACTTTGACGTTGAGCGTTGATTTCAGCTGGCAGGCCGGCCATGTACTCCTTGTGGACGTCGATCTCGTTCATGACTTGAACGAGATCGGCCATCAGCTGATGTTGGCGTGAGAGGAGCTGCTCGAGCTTGGCTGTCGGCACAGTTTTCAGGCGGTCAAAGGCGGCCTTCTGGCTCTCGATGGCTTCCTTGGTCGACTTGAGGGTGGCCGACCGCATCTGGTTCTCACGACGGTCGGCTATCCGCTGCCGTGCCCGCTCGTATTTGAGTTGGTGGGCTTCCAAGAAGGTGGCCGGCACGATGGCATCGGCTAGAGCTTCCGGCAGCTGGCCTTGGATCGAGACGCTGTTGACTACCAGCGCGTCCAGCGAAGCCTCCAGCCAATTGCCGATGTCAGCTAGGCTGGCCCTCAGGTCCTCGGCCGGCGTCACCAGCGCCTCCTCACCGATCTCACCGGACTCCTCGAACTCTGACAAGTCAAAATTGAGGAGGTCGGCTATGTTCTGCAAAGAGAGGATGATTAAAAAATGTTGAGTTGGCAGAGCCGATCATAGAATTCAGTCAGCTTACCATGGGCACCAGGGTCGGAGCGACTGGCTCAGCTGGTTCGCAGCCTACAGCCGTCGGGGCCTTGTCATCGGCGCCGTTGCCACCGCCCGCGGCAGTCACAACATGCTCACTGGATGCCTGGGGGCAGCCGACGGAGATCGTGGGGGCTACAAAAGAAAGGGTTAGCGGTCAAGTCGGCTAAGTTCTATAAATCAAGTTGCAAGGGACGATTACCGATGGTGCGTGATGCGGAGTGCGGCCGGCCAATTTCTTGACCTGAGAAGGATTGTTCGGTCAGATGCAAGTGATATCATCATAAGGCCGAATTTGATGAGACGAGAGCTTATCGGCCGATTCTTCGTGGGGGGACTTGGAACCGGTGGGACGTCGGCTGGAGCGTTGACGGATTCATGGCTAGAGCTCTCAGGTTAAGCCACCGCTCCAACAGCCGCCGGCATCTCCTCGTTGGCGACGGCGTCAAGGAACCACGCGACGCTCGGGTCCAAGGGGGGAAGGCTATCGGCTGGCGCGGCCGGCTTCTTCTCCTTCAGCTTCTTGGGGGCAGGCGCGGCCGATGGCTGTACGAGAGGCACGACCCTTTTCTTGTGAGCGATCGGCTCGCGCACTTGCCCGCGCAGCAAAGATGCCAGCTTCGACGCTCCCCAGCCGATCACCGACGGAGCAAGGCCGTCCCCATCCAGAACACCTAGACGGTATTCGATGGGGATCCCAGAGTCGCTCATCGTCGGCCGCTCCGTCTCGGTCTCCTGCAAGTCAGAGGGCAAGTGTTAGTCGGCTACATCGGCCGATGTTAAAAAAGGAAAAATCATTTGGAGTTTAAAGCTTACCGAGGGGATCTCTTCAGGTAGGAGCAGATCGACATAATAAGATGATCGCTGGTGGAAGAGGTGTCGCTTGATTTTGGCCCACCATTGGTCGTAGGCCGCGCTTTTCTTGAGCGCCAGGGTCATCTCGCCGATGCTGCCGAGGGGAGGGCTGGCTATGCTCAGCAGCCGATGCATTATCAGTTCTTGGCTCACCACTCCCCTCGTCTCAATCTTGTCGGCATAATAGAAGCCGACGGGCAGTTGCCCAAGACCAAACTGTCTCGCAGCCGACATCGGGTAGTAAAATTCATAACTTTTGGCCACTGATCGACCCTGGTGGATACCGGTCGGCAGGATGCAAGGGGACAGAGCGGCGATGAACAACTCCCTGCACTTTGGATTGTCGGCTGAGTTGATGTCTTCCCAATTGAAATCGGCCAGCAACTCGAACAGTGCCCGATCCCGGTAAAAGTACCAGGCGCGGTTCTCGTGTGACGGCCGTCGTCGCTTGGGTGATGAACCATTTGGCCAGAGGTTAGCCGATTGCTTTGAGCCTACATGAGCGGCCACTTGCTTCTCCATAGCTTATGCATTTGGTGGTGGTGATCTGGTTGCCGTCTTCGTCTTCGATCGGCTCCAATCTCGGGAAAACAGCCTCAGTCAGGGGGAGCCGACCGGCTATTTTTTGGGTCGCCAGTACCAGCCAGATCTGCAAGAACCACCAGGGGCCGCCGATGTTAACAGGGGCGTTGGCGGCTATCTTCGCGGCAGCCTGATGCAGCATTTGGTACAGGTAGCCGAGGAGGTATTTCCCAGCGCGAGCTTGCCCCCATCGGCCAAGAGTTCGGCTACAACCTGCCAGTTGGCGGTCGGCCCGCAGCTCGATCCACAGAACAAGAACTTCTCGAGCCACATCATAAGAAACGCGGCGTGTTCCCTATGGCCTACCGATCCGTCCTTCATGTTTTGAGCAATGAAGCCGCTCCACCCGTCGATGGCTTTGGTCTTGAATTGGTGTTGCCCCTTTTGGTTCAGGTTTCCGGGGTTAGCCGACGCCAGGATGTCTAGTCCGGTCATCATGTATACGTCGGCTAGTGTGATCGTCATCGGCCCTTGCCGCAACAGGAAGGCATTGAAGCTGTTGTTCCAAAAGTACGTCGTAGCCGACAGAAGCGGTTCATCTTTCTCCATGCTGACGACGGACAAGGCCAAGCACTGGGCTATTCCGGCTTCCTCCCACTGAGTGTACTTGGCCGATCGCACCCTCTTATACCATTCAATCTAGGCTGCATCTGTGGTCGGCCATGACTTGAAAGTCCCGTTCCAATGGGCTAAAGATGGCTTATTGGTGTTGTAGGGGATTCTGTTGGTTTCGGCTATGATGACATCGGCTGGGTCAGTGTTGCCGATGGGGCCGAGGAAGTACCTCTTTTCTTGGGTCAAACTTAGGATGACCACTTGATGTGACAGGTGCTACAGTTTGAAGGAGGAAAAATGCTAATCAAGAACGGCTAAAGGCATGATGAATGCAACAAGGCTAGGAGGCATGGATGGAAACGGAAATTCGAAGAAAAAGAGTTTTGAACTGGTGGGCATACCTCGGGGAACTCAACGGCGACGACGGCCGGTGCGACGGCGGCAGCTGGTGCGACAGCGGCTGGTGCGACGGAGGCGCTCGATGCGGCGACGGTGTTGGAAGCCATTGGAGTCGTCGGAGACGAAGACGGGTTCTGATTCGCGAGGGGTGCCGGGAAGTGATGCAGAGCGCCGGTGAGTCACCGGAAAGGAGAGAGGAGAAGAAAGCTTGCTTGCGAAGCGTTTGAGTGGGTTTTGAAAGCGTGATCGTTTCGGTCAAAGTGAAAGGCTATTTAAAGGGCACTTGGGGCAGCCGAAGCGGTTTAGGTCAGAAAAGAGCGGGAATTTGAACAGGCAACAAATCCGTAACACTTCGTATCACGGACTTGGGGGGCATGTGTTAACACCTAAATTTGGTAATTGAATCCCTAAGTCCTGGCAAGGGTAAAACAGAATCGGATCGGCTGGTTTGACGGAGAAACAGAGGCCGCATCGGGAGAAGCGATCGGCGAAGCCGCCGGCTAAGGTTGAATCGGACAAGAGCGGCCGATAGCCGATTCTAGGTTCGAAAAGATAAAACCGTTTCGGTGCGATGTTTGAAGATAAATAGAAGATTCGGTTATCAGATTACGCGTTAAAAGATATTGCCATCTATGGATAGAGTCCTGTAACGGCAATTGTATCTGTAAATTAGGAGTTTGTTTAAATTGTTTATTGTAATGTGACGTGGGTCCTTCCTGGGATATCATTGTATTTTAAATGGTAGTTTAGATAGAGTCCAGGGTCTGTACAGATAATGTTATCTTAGATATAAATAGGACCCGAGACCCCTGTAATGAGACAATACATTCAATCAATCAAACAACCTTCGGCGCATCGCCAAACCTTTTCTTCAGACGAGCAATTGATTTGGCTACGGGCTGCATCGTTTCGATCCCCAAATCCAGGTAAATGCTTATCATTAGTGGTATGTTCTGCTGATTCTAGTGCTTCCATCGTAATGACATATTAGATTCAGGGGTTTATACTGTGTTGTTTACCATATATCGCATATAAACTGGAGCAATGCTTAGATCTATCCTGCCATCGACCAGTTCTATCGAGAACCCGCAACCGATAGGGCTAGATCTAAAGGTTGGGCTAGTTTATATGCAGTATCCACCCTCTCGAGAGGTATAAATCAGCCACAACAGATTAGGTTGTTCTTTTTATACTTAATGTTGCATCAACGTTGAACTATTAAGTCGTTTTAAAAACTTCCAATGATCTGTTCGGTTAAATTTATATGTTTAGAGACAGTGTTGGGATTTCAGCCGGCCTTATCTGCCCTAATATATTTTTAGTATATTTATTACTAGATTTATGTTAGGACTGCCTTTTATATTAAGATCTCGTTCTTGTCGGACATCGTAAGCCGAAATCGGCCTGCCATCAACAGCCGACGGCCGATTTTCAGGCTAAGCATCTGGTTCAAGAACGATATCTTTTCATAAGAATCATCGGAGTACTAGCCGATCCATTGTTAGCTTTCCAGTATCGACTAGGTTATCAATACATATATTTATTATCCTTTACTGTATTTGGGTTAAGCGACAGATTTTGTCTCGGTATAGCCGATCCATTCCAGTCACTTGGCTTAAATATATTTTAGGATAGCATATATATGCTCATGGATTCCCTCAGCCGATCCAGTGGGGATCTAACCTAACACTTAACGCATAAGTCTTTGTTTATATTGTTGGTTGACAGATCAAACCAACTGACACGCGCATCGTACAGGCAGCCGAGAAGGACCTGCACTGGAGCTAAGCAGATCTCCCAGGTCAGCGCGTGAGAGAAATTTCTCGTCAACACGCTTCTTGGCATGCCTGGTGGGACTTTCTTTGTCGGCTCGGCTAGGACGCATCGACTCAGCCGACAAGATGGTCGACTCCAAGAGCCCCAATGTTTCTCAGGACAACATCGTGCCTTTGAAGATGGAGCAGTTATCGGCTGAGCAGCAAGCCGATTACAAGAAGATGGTGGAAGAGCTCCAGGCCAACTACTTGCAATCATTCACCCAGACCAGATTCGGGGCTGTACATCAAAAGTACAAATTCAGCATGGACAAACTCAAGGCATCCTCCAGTGGATCAAAAGGCAAACAAAAGGTGGAGGAGCCGATTCAGGAACAAGATGATTCGGCCTTGCATACCTTGCAAGACCGGATCGATTCGGCCGTCCATCATGCGCTGGTCAACCAGAGTAGCATCCTGGTCAACACTCTCAACAACATGATCGCTACTGTGGTCGACACCAAGATAGCCGACCAGCTGCAACGGGGGCCGACGTACTTCACAGACGGCCAGTTTCCTGGTTACAGGACGTTGGTCACCCAGAATCGGCCGATCCCACCGCCAACACAACCAGGGCTGCCAGGAGGGGCCCTCGGCCAGCCGAATCCAACTGAATCGGCTACAAGGCTAGAGATTACCATGCTGAACCGACAGCAACCGCTGTCCCAGGATCAGATTGCTAACATGTTCAATGATAATCGGCTGTCAGAGCCGATTGCCCAGATTAACCTGGACAGACGATAGAACACCGGTGACCGACAGCTGTTCCCGGAACCACCAATGCCACCACCGGTGCATCGGCCGCCTCCCGCTGATCATCCACTCCACTACCAGTATCACGGAGGCCGTCAAGATCATCACTACAGGCCTCAGACGCCACCACCACTATATCGGCAAGCACCCGCGTCATATGACCCATATGAGCCGATACAGCAAGACAACCGGACTTGGGCCGATTTGATTGCATATGTCATGCGCGATCAATTCGGCCTCAAGCCAAAGGACTCAGGGAACATGTATCGGTATCCCTATCCAGAGCATTTCGAGCGGATTTCGTTGCCCAACTGATACAAGATCCCAGATTTTTCGAAGTTCTCAGGGCAAGACAATGTTTCAACCTACGAGCATGTTAGCCGATTCTTGGCGCAGTGCGGCGAAGCATCGGCTACAGACGCCCTGAGAGTTCGATTGTTCCCTCTCTCTTTCAGGATCGACTTTTACCTGGTTCTCCTCACTGCCTTACAACTCAATCCAGAGCTGGGCCGATCTCGAAAAGCAATTTCACAGCTATTTTTACTCCGGCAACCATGAAATGAAGTTGTCGGACCTCACCAGCATCAGGCAAAAACACAACGAATCGGTTCAAGAATACATCCAACTCTTCACAGAGATGAGGAACCGATGCTACAGCTTGGTGCTATCGGACGCCCAGTTGGCCGATTTGGCCTTTCACAGCTTGATCGCATCGATCCGAGAGTGGTTCTCTGTGCAGGACTTCGACAGTCTAGCCCACTTGGCACAGAAAGTGACGGCCCACGAGCAGCGATTTCAAGACACCAGGAAGGCCGTCAAGAGCATAACTCAAGTCATCGTTGAGTCAGACTCCGATTCCAATGACGATGACGCAAAGGTGGCGGTAGCCGAATGGGCCAAGAACAAAAAAAGCCATCGTCTCCAATGGCTGCTGAAGACGGCCAAAGAAGAGAGATATGACTTCGACATCACCAAGGCCGATAGGATTTTTGACTTGTTGCTCAAGGAGAAACAGATCCAGCTCCCTGAAAATCATGTGATCCCATCGGCCGAGGAATTAAAGAAGAAGAAATATTGCAAGTGGCGCAACTCCACATCCCATGCCACTAACGATTGTAAAGTCTTCAGGCAACAAATCCAGTCGGCAATTGAAGCCGGGAAGTTGAAGTTTGCCGATTCAAATCGGCCGATGAAGGTAGACGGTAACCCTTTCCCGGTCAACACAGTTCAAGCCAGCCCTAGGCAAGCTGATCGACAGAACAGAATAGCGCACGGCTTAATCAACACATCAATCGAGGCCAAGGCAGAAGACGAGCCGACTGGACATCACGCCGCACCAATCAACATGGTGCGCCCTGTTATTAGATCAGCTGACCGACGCCAGTCCGTGACAATAGCCGATACCATCCTCAGCACTGGTCTCGGCGGGAAGAAGCTCGCGATGAAGCACCTCGTCGGCGCGAGCCGGAAACCCAAAACCGCCGGTACGAGGTTTTTCTTGCTCATGGATTCTCTCAGCCGATCCAGTGGGGATCTAACCTAACACTTAACGCATATGTCTTTGTTTTTCTTGTTTGTTGACAGATCAAACCAATTGGCACGCCCTGCACCATACAGGCAGCCGTGAAGGACCTGCATTGGAGCTAAGCAGATCTCCCAGGCCAGCGCGTGAGAGAAATTTCTCGTCAACAACTACCCACATAACGAGAACGTCCAGAATGCCACTGTGGTCTCCGTTGCCAGATGGTAAGATCCATAAGACAAGCAACTAGAGGACAAAGATGCTTCGTGTGTCCCGAGATTGTGGATGACGATTTTGTCATGAGTATCATTTTTCCTTGTTTAACCTATTCGCTTGTTCCATTTTCTAACCCCGAACATCACAAATGTACAACCAGGAAGATGTACGTCGGTGTCCATACGAAGAGTGGATCGATACGGTTAGACCTGCTTCGATTGGTCGGACGGTAACACAACCTGAGTCGACCGAACAATTCATTCAGGCATGAATGGAGCACGAACGTCACGTCGAAATCGCAAGCTTAGATTGGAGGAACAACCCACTAAGTTTCCCTAACTGGTCGGAGCATCCCATGTGCGGTTATAGGGATCGTTGCAAGATGGCTACCTCCTTTGAACCACGAACATATGGTCGAAGATATTTCATTTGCCCCAACTTAGACAACGACTTCGTTGTACGTCTTTCGTTTTATCAATCCCGCAAACGTCTTCACTCTAGTGGCTCTCTAACTGATTACATGTGTTTTTTACTAGTGTATTCAAAGGAGGTGTGGATTCACTAGGTGGATCGACAATGTCATTCCCCAATATAACGGCCTAAAAGTAACTGAATGTGAAACACAAAAGGAGTACAACACCGAGAAGGAAAGAGAAAATTGATGACAAGCTTAACGCCCTAGAACGGTTCCGTAGGATAGCCGAGCCTCGACTCGTCGGGGATGAGTAAGTTGTATCATGTATGCATAAGACATATGACATGTATTGTATCATCCATACCTAATGGGTTATGCAACAATGTGGCACATAGCTGCTGAACCATTGCTACTAAGTTAACTTGGTTTAAACAGTATGTTATGATCACAGGTAATGCAAACAACATACGTATGATACCTCGAATATTAGGGTTCATTACACAACACAATAAAATTTAGATTTGCAACAATACGTATGGACGAATTGTGGGACAAATCGATCCGTTGAGGCCAATTAGGGTTAGGGTTTATTGCATGTAGGAGAAAACGCCCTTCCAGAGGGCGGGAAGGACAAAAAACGCCCTCAGGAAGGAAGGGAAGGGGGCCGCCTACAAAAAAGCTAGGGCGGCCGCCCTTTTGCAGGCGGCCCCCTGGTGCTACAGGGCAAAAACGCTCTCTGGAAGGGCGGGAAGGGCCTTATCGCAAAATTTCAACCGCGTGGCAGACGACGACGAACGTTCGTCGCCATATCAGCAAAAACGCCCTCTAAAAGGCGTTTTTAAATCTAGCCCTCCCAGAGAACGAAAGAAGACTAGATTTGTAATTTTCTAAAATAAAAAATTAGTTTTGTAAAACTTTAAAAAAATTAAAAACGCTAAAAATTGCAGAAGAAAATGCTCGAGCCCGTGGACCGTGGTGGTGCCGAAAAGAGGCTGCTGATCCTCGACGGCCTGACACTAGCAGACGCTGGAGGAGAAGAAGAAGAAGCTGTCGATTAGTGTTTACTAGTATGTAATCCGTTTTGTCATCATCCTCCTCTCGCTCCTCTCGTTGATGTGCTTTTTCGTTCTTGCTACTGGAGATCTATTTCGATAAGTTCTAGATTCAAACATATATATTAAAAATAGATGAAATTAAATAAAAAGGTCGTAAGTAGTTGAAAAAAAGTAGATGTTAAATTTAAATAGCGAAAGATTATGATTTGTTAAGAATAGAATGTAGGTAAAAAAATTTAAAATTTAAGATAAATTTGGAAGTTGTTATATTTTAAAATGGAGGAAGCGAGATTTTATGCTTGTGATATATATCACATCTTGCTACTGGTGATTCAGATGTTATTAAGCCAGCTAGTCTGGTCTTCTTATAAACCCAAACGCGGAGGAAGTGAGTTACTAATTTCAATCGAAATTAGGAGGTAAGTTTATAATTTGTCTTCTTATAAATTAGTACTAGGACAATAGCATCTCCAAATTAGGAAGATTCTTATTAACCAGCTAGTCTGTCCTAATTTCCGGCGGCGTTGGCTTGAGTTGCATTGGTAAGGAATTTAGGAATTTCGGGAAACTGGAAAGTTGGCAACGAAACTGAAATTTTCGGGAAACCGGAATGTTTGCAACGAAATATTGGAGCAAAACAAGTCGGGAAGTTCGATACCGTATAAAAAAATTGGAAAAAAAATCGTTTGCGAGTGAATCAACTTGTAGCTGAAATTTTGGTCCGCCGAACTTGGATCCATTGGCATGGGAGATTTTTGGAGTATTGTCTTCCCAAGACTACAAGACTCTCCTATCCGAAAATCTAAAAACGGATTACCGTAAGTATATATATCCCGTCATCATTGTCATCGTATCGTTGTTCCTATATATATCATGCGCGAATATTTTAAGTCTCTAAATTTCTGAGCCCATTTCGGGAATTTTGACATCCTCTCGGAAATTTCGAGAGAGATTTGCAAAGATGAAGTACGTTCGGAAATTTCGGGAATATCGCAATCAACTCAAACGAAATTTCGAACGAAACATCCAAAAGAAATCGAAATTTCCGAAATTTCACTCCGGCGAACTAGCCAGCCGCCGTAGACGGACCTCGATCGATCCAGTCCTCTGGCTTCTACCGGCGACGGCGACTCCTCCACCGGCGGCGCCGGGCACCGGCGTGCACATGAGCTTGGGTGAGTCACCGAGCCGAACAGCCCAATGTACGGCTGGGCCGGCCAACTCCGCGAGGCCGTGGCGATCAGAATCTCACCGTCAACTACAGATTTTTTTAACGAGAGCCACTTAGTGGGTGTAGCTCAATTGTAATCCTTAATTTATATAGGCTCAAAGGATACTCTTACTAATCACTGCGACAACTTTGACAAAAGCTCCTGTTCATTCCACAAGAAATTTTACGGTTCTCTGAAAGATATTAAAATATAA
The DNA here is from genome assembly GCA_019925245.2 of Oryza australiensis. NCBI lineage: Eukaryota > Viridiplantae > Streptophyta > Magnoliopsida > Poales > Poaceae > Oryza > Oryza australiensis. Next base: position 355,202 of record JAIFGZ020000229.1, on the reverse strand, counting down.
AAAAATTAAATACAAATTTGTTTACTTTCTTGTATCAGATATATCGGTATCAAATGTTACATTAGAAGATTTGGTATTTTCTGATAAATTCATAAGGACGATAAAATCGTTCTCATCCTAGAGTCATAACTTGTTATCCACCTTCCCGACCTTCCTAGTAATTGTTTATAAAATATTTATGATAATTGGTATCCAGGTGGTCAAAAAAATTAACGTTGATATATTTGATTGAACTTTTAAAACTTTAGTCATCAGCGACTTATGAAATGCTTATTTTTTTTAAAAAAAGAAGACATACATTGATTTGCCTTGAAAAGAACTATATATCATTGTGAGGTCTCCTTTGAAGAGATCAACTTCACAATACCACATAACCTCTTAGGAGTCCGGTTATGTATGAAATAATACAGACACAACAACTTACAATAAAAAAGACGCGACACTTCCACAGGGATAGCTCGAGTGTAGAGTCGACCTAGAGTTTGTGTTCTCTCTTGGCTTCGGGTTTTTCTGAAGTTGTTACATGCAAGGGTGAGTACCAATGGTACTCAGTAAGCCAAACTGGATACAACTATATATATATATATGCATGCTATATCGACAAGAGAAATGAATTATAAAGATATTCCTAGCATGGTGGTATAACCTATTCTTTTGTAAAATAATCTATATAAACATTTGAGAATATAAAACATGAATTAAATTCTATAGCCCATTCTATCCTAAATGCACCTAAGTATGAATATTCAAATTTTATAATAGTATTTAAGAAAAGTGTTCATGCCATTATACTGGATTCACCCGTAGACACAACTCCATTGACCGGGAGTACGGCGTATTCGAATACAAATCGACTCTGCAGCATCTGCCCAGCTTTACCCAAGGATTAATCTTATTTAGTCAGACTAAAGGATAACATGTCATTTATATAGTTCTAACCTTTTCTGATGCGTGAACGAGACTTGAGGGCTATCTTAATATGGGCACCAATTCTAACCAGTAATTGGTATCTCGACCCCTATTTAATAGCTGTTCGTCACACACTTGCCCTGGCTTGGTGGAACCTGGGTCTCTATCTTAACAAACGGTACCGATCTGGTTAGTATCGGCGTTGTTACCCGCTGTTTACATAGTTGTCCACCAATGAGACTTCAACAAAAACAACACTACAAATCTCCCATGCATAGAGTTGCATGAATAAAACTCCTAAGTCCCCAGGGAGATCAGATAGAAATATATAAATGCCATGCTGGTTTAACCGGTCCATCGGATGGGCGAAACTATGTCCTTGTTCTGGCACAAGAGTTTTTATATTTTCTGGCATACAACCAAAATCATTTAGGTCATATGAATTATACTTTCTAGTATATAGCCAAAATTATTCTTATATCACATGAGATGATAGGACTTATATTTGCCTATCACATAAAATAATGGATCATTTTTCCATCCTATTATATAAAATAATGATATAATTTCATATGACCATTGCATAAAATATTAATGCATATGATAATGCTTATTTTATTATTCTCATAATTTTATACTTAATCCAGGCTACCAGAATATTGTCTAAGGAGAAGAAGAATATATCTAATCATGCGAAATACTAAGCTTCTCCTTTTCTATACATAAAATATAGGATAGTTCTAATGCATAAAATAATAGCTTATATGAACTAAAGATGTCCTTATATTCATATAAAATATTAACATATAACTAAAAAAATATCTAGAATCACATGAAATGACAAATTATGACTATCTAACTTAGCTAACCCATCCCACAAAACATTTATGTCTAAATATATTATTTAAAACATGATAACTTATTGTGTTTGAACTTTATGAATGATCAATGACAGTTTGACTTGCCTTTAGGATCAATAGTCTCAAATCCTTTAATTTATTGAATAGTAGGGAAGATGCTTGCGTCGATAATATGGTCAAGCTGAATTTCCTTTGTGAATTCAACATCGCGATCTATCGGTAAATAATAAAATAAATTAAACAAATAATTCCTAATAAACACCAAATAGAATTTCAAAAAGAGAATTTAAAAGATAATTTTTGAAGTCTTTAAAGAGAGGGTTATTTGTTAGATCCTAGTGTGAAATCATTGTCATGATTAATATTTATGATGAACAATTGGTTGCACAAATAATTTATTTAATGAATTGGTTTGAGAATATGTGTGGATTTTGGTGTGAGTGTGTGTGACTAATATGGGTCAAGTTGTGATATCTGTGCCCAGAAATGGTTGTTTTGTCTGATGGTGTGCAGGATTCTTGGAGGCCAACTTCGATCAACGGTGGGGATCAGGACTATACTCAAGAAGGAGTTGAGGTCCAGATGATCCAGGATGCCGGGTGACGAAGTTGGATACAAGATGACACACGGTGAATGGACATCGTGTGGAAGAGATCTTCGCAACGGGCTTCATAAGATGTGCGTGCAAGCGTTGGTGTTCCCGAAGGTAATCAGAAGAAATTGGATGGATGGAGTGTGCACTGCTACAGTACATGGAGTACTGTAGCATGCAGCATGCATGTGTGTGCTGTGCATGCTGCTACTGCTCGGTGGCTGATTGGCTGCGGCACTCTGACATGCGTTGTTGCATGCATATGTGTAGCTTGATGGTTCGTGATTGGCTGGACTTAGGCAGTGTATAGCATATGCATGCACGTGTGCTGTATCAATGCGGTGCTATTTAATTAGCATGCGGCCTGATCGAAAGCAGCGCGAGACCGCGAGCGAAACGACCGCGCTAGGAGATTGAGTCGACTCGGTGTGATTGTCTATGGCTGGTGCGGCTGTAGTTTTGGAAAGTATAATTTATTTGGTAATTAAGAGTTAGAGTCCTATTAAGAATAGGAGTCCTACTTTTACTTTAAGTAGGAGATTTTTATGTATAAATAGAGAGGGAGGGTGTGCCTCTTAAATATCATTTTCAAGAGAGGAATTTGTGAGAATAGCTAGGGTTTCGAGTTAGGTCGAGATTTTGGTGAGGAGTGCTGTTGTTGCACTTTTTAAACACTTTTAGATGCAATAAAGTTGAAATAGTTTGATCTACTTCTACGAGAGTTCATCTACCGGTGTTTTCGGATCTCGACGGTCCGATCGCGAGTGTGTGCGCGGTCGACCGGGTTGCGCGGCGGTCCAACCGGAGGCTAGGCGGCGACGGCCAGAGGGGGGGGTCCGGCCGGGCGGGTAAAGCGGTGTGACCGGCGATGGCTTCAACAACTTCGATTAGTTTTTCGTTTTGAAGATCGGTTTCATCGGTAAGGGTTAATCTGTTAATTCCGCAAAAGGTTTAATTTTTTTTGGTTTTTCCTACCATTCACCCCCCTGTGGTAGGTTTGTTTGGTCTTGATCGATCCTACACCTAGTATTTATATTTGAATAGAATAGGAAAGAGTATTTTTAAAATATTTAGAAAGAGTAGTTTTAGAGTTTTGAATAAGAAGATTATTTAAAATTTAAATTTGGGCTTAAGTAGAAATAAAAGGTTAAAGGAGATATTTTCGATATATTAAAAAGGATAATAAATAAGTTTAAGAAAAACGGAAGGAATTTAATATTATAAAATTTGGAATAATTTAAAGGGGTCAAATTATTTTTCTAGGGTTAATTGTGAGATTCTAAAATTTAAAATTTGGCCTTATTTTAAATAAAATGATTTAAAAAATTAGGAGTGAGGAATATCCCTAAAAAGGAATATAGATGAATTTGATAAAAGAAATTTGGGTTTGAGTTGATATAAAATAATTTATAAAAATTTGAAATTAAAAGTATTTATAAAAATAATATAGATAAACCGAAAGAAATTAGAAGAAATTTAAATTTGAAAAGTTTAAAAGGATCCATTCTTAGTTTTAAGGATTTAGGTTTGAATAAATATAAATATAAAAGAATTTTAAAACAAATATTTTGAAAGATTAAAATAGTAGTTAAATAAGTTTAAAAACGTATAAAAATTTAAAAATGAGATTTTGAAGAGATCAACCTATTTTCTATGGGCTTCCGACGATGTCACGGCCGAAGAAAGAGGTGTGTGAGATTTTATGCATCATGGGGAAGGTAATTAAGTGTTCTTATTGGCCGGAAATGCACTGGAGTGGTCTGTCGACGTACGCACGGTGGCGGCCGAACAGAGCATCCATGGCGGTGCTCGCCGGTGGCGATTTTCGATGATGTTTAGGCTTGTATATGTTAGGTAAATTAAATATCTTGGCATAGGGATCATATAAGTACCTTTAATGTAAAGAAATACTGATCGGGCGACGAATTTCGAAGATTTCACCGGCGGCTAGTTAGGGTTCTTCAAAGTTCTTCCTCAGGTTTTCTTCCAAATTCGAGTGATGCAGAGATCAATAGTTGGGGGAAACTTGGGGGAATTTCTAAGTAAAATATAAGGAGAAATTTTTATATACAAGATTTAGCCCGGGTAGTCTATTTATAGCGATTTCATGTCGATTTTGAGCTCGGGATAACTCCGGCAATGGCGGTTCGGTGCGTAAGTCGGTTGGATACGGATTTATACGATGACGTGCTTGCTCCAATTATGATTCCTGTTTGTATCAAAAGATGAAGATGTTCTAAAGTCGTTGTTCTCTCCAGGTGGGTAAGATCGATGCCCACGGCGGCGTGTCGGGCTAGGTAGGGAAGGAGAAGCACGGAAAAGAAAGAAAGAAGAAAGAAAGAAAGAAAAAAATAAAAGAAGGAGAGAAATAAAAGGGAAAAAGGGGAAAAGAAAATAAAATGAAGAAAAAAAGGGAAAAAATTAAAGAAAATATTGGGGTGAAGTAAAAGGAAATTGATTTAAGATTTAAACTTGATTTTCTTGGGAATTTTTCAAAAATAGAAAATAAGATTTTAAATAATATTTAATTAGTGAAAATCTAGAAAGGACTTAATTTTAGGGATTGAAATTAATTTAGATTTTATATTTCAAAATTTCTTGAATTGAAGATTAAATTGAGATTTTTCAAGGATAAGAGCAAGAATTTATAAATTTGGGATTTTTAAATTAATAAAAAAATAAATAAAGGATGTAAATAAATTTTAAGAGATTTTGAATGCTTTAAAATAGAACACATAGTAAATTTTGTTCACAAAAATTTTCTACGTCGATTTATAAGTTTTTAAAAGTGTGGATTTTTGAGGCTGTGACGATCATATAGCATAAAATCATTATATTTCATAAATTTATATATTCTAAAAAAATCGAATGGTCAAAATTCTAAGCATTCCACCATTTTTCATCCTAAACATTATATACTATCTATGATAAAAGAGAGTAGTAATTTCCTTTCCCCACTATTGGAGAGATGATCTTTGCTTCACTTGTCAAAATCCACAATAGTCCCGGTTGCAACAGGAATCGAGACTAAAAAAGTTTTTAGTCTCGGTTAAAAAAGGCAACGACTCTCTAGGATCTTTAGTCCAGGTTGGTGTCACCAACCGGGACTAAAAATCATCTTTAGTCCCGGTTAAATTCATGTCAGAGGTTGTCAGGGCTCCGGGGATCTTTAATCCTGGTTGGTGTCACCAACCGGGACTAAAGTGAAGGTGTTTTTTTACTTCATCTTTCTCCTCCAGCCCGAGCTAGTGTCTTCAAACTTTTTCTCTAGAAGGGAGATGCTGCCAAATTTTTTTGTGAATTTATTTTGATGATAATACACAAGGTTAGCAACTTCATCCTCTTATGATATATGCTTAGCATATTTTTTTAGGTTTATTTCTATACATTTCGTTAATGGAAAATGAAGAGTGAGAAAATTTGTTTGGGAAAATTATTTTACTAAGCACATTACAATTGTTTGAGAAAATTATTTGGGAAAATAAAGAGAGAGAAAAGTATGCTTAGCACATTACATTTGTAGGTATATTTTACATACACTTTTATCTCTAAAAATATTAATGGAAATTATTTTCGGATCTACACTTGTTCTGGTTTTTTGGGAGCACTACACTTCCTCCTTTTTGATAAGAACAAACCATCTACACTTGTGAATAAAATATATGTGAATCTTGTGAATTTGAATGAAATATATGTCAATCTTGAGAATGTGAATGAAATATATGTGATGTGAATTGGTTGTGGCTGTGGCTGTGATGAATATATATGTGAATGGACTTGGTTGTGTGGCTGTGGGCTGAATGGGAATTGGAATGGCGACTGGAATGGCTGTGCTATGATGTTATATATCTTTGTCATTTTTTACAGCAGGCATGGCTAGCAAAGGCCTGAGGCTAGCCAAAAAATAAATTTTATTTTTTTGATAATAAACTCATCCCTGACGGACATTTTGAAAAAGCCCGATAGAGATAGGTCATCCGTAACGGGCTCAACTGTCACGCCCAGAAATTCAGACCCGAATTTCCGAGGCTATATGTGTATTGAAATCCCTGTCCAGGACCAGCCAGGGTACATATACGACAATTGTTGATATTACAGTTCTACGTCTTAGAAACAATACAAAAAGATTACAAAAGAGCAGCAGAAAAAGAGAAAAGGGCCTAAGCCTAAGCTTGATGCTGGCCACGCGGCTTCGACCACTCCACAGGCAGCTTCCAGAGTATAGGACAAAGCCTACTCCACTTCGTCTTCGTCTTCAACTTCTGGCTCGGGCTCTGGTGAAGGGGCAAGGATGAGTACTTCCACGTACTCAGCAAGTCACGCCGGAAGGGGAGATAAATGAATGCAAGGAAGACAAGGGTTCGGCTAGGGTTTGCTTTAGCGCAAACAGCAAGGGTTTTTCCAAACAATACAAATTTTGAACACAGTCAAAACAACAGTAATTTGAGTAATTAAAGCATTTTGAATCCAACACTGTCCAACGTTATCCCCACATTGGGACAGGCCCAAACCATCCACCTATACTAGTCATGTTCCAACAATTTAGGGTGTAAAAGTGTGGGACTAATCATGGAGAGCTCGGTCCATCGCCCCAGGGCACGGCTATTCAAATAGATTTACTCTGATCAGAGGTGTACAACTGTACCCACAAGACACAGCTCCACAACACGGTCTTCCATGCGCCGGAATACCACCGCGGTACCCCGGAAAGGGAACTGTGATAGGACCTTTCGTATAACTCCCCTACTAACCAAGCGAACCCCACCAAGGTTTCGCCCCCACTCCCGGACCCTGGGAGTGGGCAGCCCCCCCCCGAGTGCCTCGGTGAATCCGGCAGCCCAACAACCCTTACACCGGGGCCGACTGGAACTCCATCCCGCTCACCGTTTCCGTTGGGTTCGTCAGCTAGGAGAGGCTACACTACGGGACCAACCTTAGCCATTTCGGCTTGTGGTTTGCACGGTCATTCTCCCGAGGGGTCCCGTGAACCGGTCCTTAATTGCTATGGGCGCCGCTAACCAAAATCATAGCGCCCACAGCCTATCATTTGTCATATTTTAGTTATTAGTCTGGTTCACCTGAATCTATAATCATTAATCCTTCGAACCGAAGTCCAGGAGAGATAAATTAAGTGAGAATGACCCAATTTGTGAGCTAGTGAGTCTAAGCCAGGCTAAGCATATCGTAGTCCTGAATCTAATCATATTATTTTCCCAAGTTTTATCAAAGGGTTTGGGGTGTCAAACCTAAGGCATAAACTAAGCATAAGGTGTATTATTTCCCATGAAATGACAATATAAAATACATGCAATTTCATAGAATAAAACATGTGTTTTAGCAAAATGGGAGCAATATGATCAATAATATGGTATGACTTGCCTTGCTCTTCGTCTTGGGGGACTTCCGCAATGACTTCAAAGTAAACCGGGACGGAGGGACTACCGGGATCTACACGACAAACAAGCACTTCAACAAAACAGGCTAAAAATCTACTAAAACAGGGAACAAAACCATTTTTAATGGATTCTTGGCATTTTTATGAATTTAATGAAATTTGAATGGGCTAAAACGGAGGTCGGATTGAAAAGATATGATTTTTAGAAGATTATCTGTGTTTTTACTAAAACAGGAAAATCCTTAATAATTTATTGCACAATAAATCCCGGGGGAGGCGTCAGTGGCTAGGGCTGACGTCAGCGCCCGAGGGCTGACGCCAGCGGCCCCCGGAAGTGCCGGTCCACGGTGGACCGGGTCCACGGCCGGACCGAGCGGTGCACCACGTGGTGTCGTGGTGCCGAGGTGGCCACCACGTGGCTTGCCACGTGGGTGAGCGAGGACGGACGGTGCCGATCGGACGAAGCCGATCGGACGGCTGAGAATAAAGAGCGCGGGCACGATCGGCCGGCGGCGGCGGCCGGTGGCCGGAGACCGGACCGGTGCCATTCGGACCGCGGCGCGGGGCGGCGGGGTGACACGGGTTGCTCGCGAGAGGAACCGCGCGCACTCGGGAGCGGTGACGCGCGTTCGGCCGAGAGGGAAAAGGGAGGGGCGCTCACCGCGGGGTTACCGGAGTTGAGGGAGACGGCGGCGGCGGCGGCGAGGGAGACGGCAGAAACACTCGGGAAGGGGTGGCCGAAGTGGCGCGGGCACCGGCGACGAGGAGGAAGGAGTCGGCTGAGCTCAGGACGTCTCGGAGCAGTGGGAAAACACGGCCGAAGCTCGACGACGAGGTCCGAAGCAGGGGCGCACGGTGCGGGAACGACGGAGAGAGAGGAAGACTTGAGTGGAGGTGTGGGAAGCTTGGGGAGGGCGAGGGGGTGCTTAAATAGGGGATGGGGAGGTCGGTGGCGACCGGATAAGGGCGGAATTCCTCGTCGGCGCAGTTTGGGAAGTAATGGCCGGTGATGAAATCCTGCCATTAGGGCGCGCGGGAGCGGCGGCCGGGGCTTTGAATGCCGGCGGGCACGGTGGGGAGTTAAGGCGGTGGGATCCCGGAGCGCGGGGAAAGCGGGTGCGTGAGATCCACGCGGAGAGAGGCGACGGAAAAGGCGCCGAGGCGGCCAGGGTCGGGGACGACGGCCTGACAGGCGGCCCCACTTGTCAGTGTCCCGGGATAAAGGAGGCGAACTGGACTCGTTCGCGGGAGCGAGGATAAACGGGCCGCGGCCTTCAGCCGGCCCGGAGAGAGGAGAGAGAACGACACGCGATGGGATCGGCTGGGCCGTTAGCCTAATAGGCTGGGCCGATCGGCTGGCGTGCGCGGGAGAGGATGGGCCGTCGGCTCGGGCCGGTGGCCCACGGCCGAAAATGGGCGGGAAAGGACGGAGGAGAGAGAAAACTGATTTTTCGGGATTTATTTATTCCAATTTTGATTTTAATTGGTTAAAAATTATTTCTAGTGCTTTGAAAATTTCACTAAAAATCCTGTTAGTGTATTTTGACATGTAGAATTTAAGAAAAATTCCACCATGCCATTTCCATTTAGCATTTGGCTTTTAAAATTATTTATTCTCTCCTGTTAATTCCAACAATTTTCTTTGATGATTTTTCTTTTGGATTTTAAAAAGGGAAAGCACCTCAGGGTGTTACATCAACCTACGAGCCCGATAGAGATAGATCATCCGTGACAGGCTCAGTACTACAGCCCGTTAGAGATATGTCATCCGTGACGGGCAACAAACCGGGACTATATTTGACTACATGGCTGGTCAACCCTATCGGTGACGGCCTTCTAACTATGGCCCGTTAGAGATGTGTTGTCATCTGTGACGGGCTTAGACTTAGGGCCGATTGAGATGTGTCATCCGTGATGGGCTCCCAACACACCTGGTTTGACTTTCGAACTCATCTGTGGCGGGTCTTTATTATGGCCCGATTGAGATAATGTGCATCTGTGATGGCCTTGTGCCCGTTAGAGATATTTTCTCACAACAGTGACCTTTGCACAGTGACGGGCCCAACCCGATAGAGATGAGGGTTAATGCCCGTTAGAGATAGCCGATGCGGTGTAGTGATATATGTGTCAAAAATGTATGCATAATATATAATTAACAAGCAGCAAGCTAGTAGCAGGAGCAAAGTAAAAAAAAGCTTTAGTCCCGGTTGGTAACACCAACCAAGACTAAAGATGACGGAACCAACCATGTGGTTTCGCCATCTTTAGTCCTGGTTGGTGTTACTAACCGGGACCGGTTATTTCAACCAGGACTAAAGAAAGCGATTTGTTGTTGTGCTTTTATAGTCCCGATTTGATACTCTGGACTAAGGGAGTTACAAACCGGGACTAAAGCCGTTTTCTCCAACAGTGCCCGTTCCAAAAGAAAGGTCGAGAACATGGAAGTTCTCATTTTCCAAATAGCAGAAAAAGAAAGTAGAAATTTGAAACCCTACGGACACAATGGGATATATATGGAAATGAAGAAGACATAATCCAGGCTCTGGCTGGTGAGGATGATGAGCCTGAGTGTTGACACAATTAATGGCACTGTCCACTACGGGAAATCCCCTTTTTGCCGAGTGCCTGGGACACTCGGCGAAAATTTCGCCGAGAGTTGCACTCGACATAGGTCACACGGTGAACTTTCGATCGGCAAAGAGCTCTTTGCCGATAGTTTTTCATCGGGCACTCGGCGAAATCTTCGCCGAGAGCCGCGTCGACACTCGGCAACAAAAAGTACACGTTAGGTTCGGTGACGGAAAAGTTTGCCGAGAGCCGGAAAAAACACTCGGCGAAGTTTCAATTTTGCCGAGAGCCGGGAAATAAAACACTCGGCGAATTCCCAAACTTTGCCGAGTGTTTTGACAAAAGCTCTCGGCGAACTTTAAAACTTCGCCGAGTGCATTTGCAAAAGCGCTCGGCGAAAGGGGTTATTTCGCCGAGCGCTTTTGCACGGCCTCGGCGAGTAGTCGTGCACTCGGCAAAGAGGATATCCGAACCCCCAGTTACCCTCTTTGCCGAGTGTTTTGTCATTGCACTCGGCGAAGGCCCTCTTTGCCGAGTGTTGCACTCGGCAAAGTAAAAATTTTAACCCTCTTTTATTTGTTCAGTCGCATATTTCACAAATTTTCAATATATACATCACATTCACAATCCCAATCATTTCACAACCCCATAAGCATCATTCCACATCCCATAAGCATCATTCACAATCCACAAAACACAAACATTCACAATCCCAATAATTCCACAACCCCATAACCATCATCCACATCACATAAGCATCATTCACAACCCACAAGACATATAATTGACATTCGTAGTCACAGTCACAATCCACAAAACATAAACATTCGTAGTCATTTAACATGTCTCCTACCCCGGCATCAGAATCAAACTCCTCGATGCGTTGTCGGACGACCTCGTCTCTCCCACGGTAGGCTTCACCATGGAACGTCCACCGGGTATAATCAGCTGTAAAACCATTCTTGCAAAGGTGTTTGCCCATGATCTCTTTTGTTTGTCGCTTCATGTTACCACATTTGCTACAGGGACACCATGTGGTTCGTGCTCCTTTAACCTTGGCAAATGCAAGTTCCAAGAAAGCATCGGTCTTCTCGATCCATTCATCGGTCAACGAACCATGACTTGAGCGGCCCGTATACATCCACTCACGGTCATCCATCCTCTATCATATCGAATAATCATATAAATATTTTTCCATCTACCAAGTGCCTCTAATGTCTAATAGGTAAAGATAGGTCCTAATCCCACCGAGGATGTGTAGATGAGTTTACTTCCCATGCTCTAGTACTCCGCTCAGAGGCAGAATTTCGACGACACCTCCCGCTTGTTCTCCAAATACACGTCCGCGGGAAATTGTGTATCCGGAGAACAAGCGGGAGATACTACCGAAATTCCGAGTCGGACAGAATACTAGACCATGGAAATTAAACTCATCTACACATTCTCCATGTCCAAAAACATGGACAATTCAAAAGATACGGTTAAAGATATGCAAGAAGACGCATATTTTCATCCGTATCTCTTTCGAACGGGAGACGCCTAAGGTTACGTTATACACGACAAACTACGGTAAAGACAGCGGCACTGCAAAATAGGGAAGCACGGCTCGATGGCCGGCACACAAGCGACGGCATGGGCTGCGCGATGCGACTCCATTCATCATCTCAAATAAAAGGCTTCGACCATATGTGCATACAATAAACTTAAAAATATATACGTGCATATTGCATATATTTTCTACTCAAATCAAATCAAAGAGTATAGATATGTATCTAATAAATACCATTGTTTTTACCATATATTTGTTTGTAGTAAATACCTAAATATCACTCGTTTTAATAAACACCTAAATACATGATATTATTTTTATGTGTCAATAGTAACTCACAATTTGAACTAAATGTTTAAATAATAACAAATCTAATTTTGTTTGAACTAAATGTTACAATAACAAATAAATGTTGCAAAAGTAAAAACCATGTTTACCGAAAAATGCGGAGGGGGGGGGCGTCGGCGGAGGAGGAGCGGCGTCACGGGGAGGACGGCCGGCACGGGGAGGACGGCTGGCACGGGGAGGACGGCCGGCACGGGGAGGACGACCGGCACGGGGAGGACGGGGAGGACGGCGGCACGGGGGCGCGCGGCCGGCACGGGAGGCGACCGGCGGCGGGGCGGCGGGTGGGGGCGGCGGTCGGCGGCGAGGCGAGCGCGGGTTTGTGTTTTTGCCTAAGTCCGAATGTGAGCATGGCACGGGGAGGAGGCGGCCATATTAGAAAAGTTTGCCGTGTGCGACGCGCTTTGCCGAGTGCCCCGATCTGGGCACTCGGCAAAAACAAGCTTTGCCGAGGGCCGGATCAGCGGCACTCGGCAAATACTTATTTCGCCGAGTGCCTTTCTCTAGGCACTCGGCAAAGATTTGTGCATTAGGGTTACGTTCATTTTTTTCGTGTGTGGTTCTTTGCCGGGAGCTACACTCCGAAGGGTTACGCGAAGCTACGCTAGCCGAAAACAAAAATTTTCTACCGCGCAAACCAGGAACACTTGCAAGTAAGGGCCGATAGATCGTTACCGATTGGAGTAGAGTGTAGCGGAAAAGCCAATCAGGGCAATCCGATCTGGAACAGTGTAGCAGACTCCCGGAGACAACAGCCGATCAACAGTGCGCAACGTAGCAGCGCCTCTACCGGTATCCACACGTCCGGGGACAGAACGCCGTACACCCGTGTGCTAGCACGCGATGCAAGGCTAGGGTTTGGCTCGAAAGTGGGGAGGGTTTCCGTGGAGATTGATCTCGGCGACTTGTTGCACGCGATGCAATTGATATGCAGCAGCTCTCCACCCCTCCCTCCTTTATATAGAGTTGGCCGAGGGATTAGTAGCCGCTCGGGACTCTATTTTGAATTGGATCTCATCCGTATCTCATATAGAGTTGGCCGCTCACACGTCGTAAGCCCATAGGACTCTATTTTGAATTGGATCTCATCCGTATCTCATATAGAGTTGGCCGCTCACACGTCGTAAGCCCATAGGACTCTATTTTGAATTGGATCTCATCCGTATCTCATATAGAGTTGGCCGCCCACACGTCGTAAGCCCATAGGACTCTATCCGATCGGATCCCTATCCGATCGAGCCGTATCCGAGTCCAACTCGAATGCCTTCTTATCCCCTTAAGCGTGCGACCTGTAGGTTCAGGTATACTCGGTTTCGGCTATAGTCTAACTTAGCCGATCGTCGGCTCGAGTCCAACTCGGCCGACTCACATCAACGCGGCGCCTAGCAGCACATATTGACACCATAGTATACAAGAATATAATATCGGCTCGAACCTGTAATGTGTACACAAATCCCTTTGCCTCACGATACCGGTTAAGCTATAGGCAAGATGTGTGCCATCCCTTCAATAGCTTAACCATTCACTCGAACCGTATTGGATTATCTGTCTATTGATTGACTCCTCAATCAACTTAGCATGGCCATGCATTTCCATAATCCATTACCTCGAGGGGCCTAGAGATATCTCTCCAAAGGAGGGGCAAATTCCATCTTGATCACTCACATCCCACTCCATGTTTCATAGCAAACCCGAAAACTACCTTTATAACTACCCGATTACGGAATAGCGTTTGGTAGTCCCAAAGTAGGCTACTACACATGTTGGAATCCATGGTGATCTCGGGTCTAAGGACTTTGTACCAACACTACCCGAGACCAACTAATGGCACATTAATTCCGTAGTGTCTCATGGTGGGTCTATCCAACAATGTGTTCTCCAACACATATGTCCATGTTTATTGATTTGGTATCACCATACCCATGATCTATGAGACATGATCATCAATCAATAAACATGCCGATCTTAGAATCATATTTGTTCCAACAATATGACATATGATCGTGGATCGTTTAGAAATAGATTCATACATATCGAGTCTCATAAATAAGTCACGTACTTATTGATCAATACAAGATGTCTATTTCATGGAACCGAATAACACTTTATTCATAAATACATAAACATTGACGTGATATCCAACATCTCCATGTTGCCTCTAGGGCATATCACTAACAATCTCCCACTTGCACTAGAGTCAATCATGTAAGTATCTAATACCCATTGCTCTTGTGTGCGCCTCATGCTTCGGCTGAGGGAGAGGTTTTGTCAGCGGATCGGCTATGTTGAGATCCGTGTGCACTTTGCATATCTTGACATCACCTCTGTCCACAATCTCGCGGATGAGATGATATCGCCGAAGTATGTGCTTCCGAAGCAGCAATGTACTCGGCCTCCGTTGTAGAATCAGCAACAGTATCCTGCTTGGAACTCTTCCAGCTGACTGCGCCTCCGTTCGAGCAACACGAACCCGATTGCGATCTATAATCATCCTTGTCCTGTTTGGAAGCTAGCATCGGTGTAACCACTTACAACGAGCTCTTCTTCACCTCCATAGACTAGGAACATGTCCTTAGTTCTTCTCAAGTACTTAAGGATATTCTTTACTGGCGATCCGTGACCTTCACCGGATCCGATGCGTATCTGCTCGTAGCACTCAAAGCGTACGAGACATGCGGGATCCAATTGCCGAAGCATATGGAACCATACCCATCTTATTCCGCTCATCATGTGTCCGAGGACACCGATTCTTGCTAAGATTAATGCCATGTGACATGGGCAAGAAACCTTTCTTGGAATCATGCATGTTGAACCTTTTCAACACCTTGTCAATGTATGTACTTTGGCTTAATCCGATTAGCCTCTTGGATCTATCTCTATAGATCCGAATGCTAATATATATGCTGCCTCCCCTAAGTCTTTCATGGAAAAACTATTTTTCAATGAAGACTTGACGGATTCTAGCATAGGGATATCATTTCCAATCGGTAATATGTCATCCACATATAAGATTAGAAATACAATTGCACTCCCACTGACCTTTTTGTAAACACAGGCCTCTTCTTCGTTTTTGATGAAACCAAACCCTTTGATTACTTCATCAAAACGAA
This sequence comes from Oryza australiensis, assembly GCA_019925245.2. NCBI lineage: Eukaryota > Viridiplantae > Streptophyta > Magnoliopsida > Poales > Poaceae > Oryza > Oryza australiensis. The sequence continues at coordinate 339,874 of JAIFGZ020000229.1, read as the reverse complement.
TATTCCAACTCCGAGATGCTTGCTTCAATCCATAAATGGATTTACGTAGCTTGCATATCTTTCCGAGCGATCTCGGATCGACAAAACCCGAGGTTGTATCATGTATACATCCTCGCTTAGGTTTCCATTTAGGAAAGCCGTTTTGACATCCATCCGCCATATCTCATAGTCGAAATATGCAGCAATCGCTAGGATAATCCGAATAGATTTAAGCATTGCGACGGGCGAGAAGGTTTCATCATAATCAACTCCTTGAATCTGTTTAAAACCTTTCGCCACCAATCGTGCCTTATAGATGTGAACATTTCCATCCATATCGGCCTTTTCTTAAAAACCCATTTGCACTCAATGGTTTGACACCATCGGTGGATCAACCAAGTTCCAAACTTGATTGTCGTACATGGATTCTATTTCGGATTTCATGGCTCCAAGCCACTTGTTGGAATCGGGTCCCACCATCGCTTCCTCATAGGTCTTAGGCTCATCGTTGTCTAACAACAATATATCACGTTGTTCCGCACTGTACATGTCGGTGCACGACGTGATCTTTCGACCTCCGTGGGGCTGGTGTATCTACAACCGGTGGCGCAACACTTTGCTCCTCTGTTGTGGTTCGTGTCGCCGAAACGTTTTCGGTGTTTCTTGAACTTCTTCAAGATGCACCCTGCTCCCACTAACCCTTCTTGAAAGAAACTCTTTTCCAAGAAGACACCGTGTCGGGCGACAAACACTTTGCCTTGTTCCCGATTATAAAAGTAATATCCCTTAGTTTCCTTAGGATATCCCACAAAGAAGCACTTGTCGATTTGGGTGTGAGCTTGTCGACGTAAACGTTTTACATAAGCCTCACATCCCCAAATTTTGAGAAAAGACAAACTAGGGGTTGCTCTGTCCATATCTCATATGGTGTCTTTTCAACCGACTTAGATGGAACTCTATTTAGTGTGAGCGCAATGTTTCAAGAGCATATCCCCGAAGGATAACGGAAGATCACTTTGGCTCATCATTGACCGCACCATGTCCAACAAGGTGCGATTTCTCCGTTCGGACACTCCGTTCCATTGTGGAGTTCTGGCGGAGTCAACGGTGGAACAATTCCACAATCTTTCGGATGATTACCAAACTCTTGGCTCAAGTATTCCCCTCCACGATCCGATCGTAGAAACTTGATTGTTTTCCCTAAATGATTCTACTTCATTCTGGAATTCTTTGAACTTTTCAAAGGATTCGGACTTATGCCTCATTAAGTAGATATAACCATATCTACTAAAGTCATCGGTAAAGGTAATGAAGTACGATAACCACCTCGGCCGTTGAGCTCATTGGTCCACATACATCGGTATGTACGAGTGCCAATAAGTCACTTGCTCTCTCACCGTGTCCCGTGAAAGGTGCCTTTGTCATCTTACCAAGTAAACAAGACTCACATGTCTCAAATGATTCAAAATCAAAAGAGTAAAGCAATCCATCCTTATGGAGCTTCTCCATGCGTTTCTTATTTATATGGCCTAAGCGACAATGCCGGATAAACGTGGGGTTTATATCATTAGAGAGTTGCCTTTACGTATTAATGTTATAGATGGGAGACGCTTCAAGATTCAAAACGTATAATCCATTCACCAATGGAGCATGAAAATAGAACATATCTCCGAGATATATTGAACAACCATTGTTCATTGATCTAAAATCATATCCTTCCGCTTGCAAACATGAAGCGGAAATAACGTTTTGACATAGTGTTGGAACACAATAACAATTATTTAATTCCAAAACTAATCCCGAAGGTAGATGAAGTGGTACTGTGCCGACAAGAATCGTAGCAACGCTTGCTCCATTGCCGACGCGCAGTTCACCTCGCCCCTTCTCAACCCTCTACTTCTTCTCATTCCAAGCAACGATTTGCAAATATGAGCTACTGATCCGGTATCAAATACCCAAGAGTCGAGTAGGTGAAGTAGCAAGATTAATGTCTATAACATTAATACCGAGCGAAGTCGTACTTTGCTTCTTTTTGAGATCCTCCATGTACTTTTTGAGGTTCCTCTTCCAGTGGCTCTCTCCTTGCAATAGAAGCAAACGGCATCCGATGCCGCCGACCCCTTCTTGCCCTTCTTTGCATTAGAGGCACTCGCGATCTCATCGGGAGTTAACTTCCTCTTGGTGCAAAGTTTCTTGACAGTGGTTTACGCTTAGCCTTCTGCATCATCATCACATGATGACCGTTTTTCGGATACTCTCCTCACTGTCTTTAGCATCCCATGCAATTCAGCCAAGGTCCTATCCATATTGTTCATGTGATAATTCAATATGAATGGCTCGAAGCTCGGAGGGAGCGGCGGAGAATCACATCGCAGCCAACTCTTGGCTAAGGGGAAAACCCAGTTTTCCGGACTCTCAATGTAGCCAATCATCTTTATCACATGCGGATGACGGGATTCCCTCAATAAGCTCGCACGCAAACAAGGACTTTGAGGTGTTGAACCTCTCGGCCCGAGCTTGGTTCTCAAACATGTCACGCAGTCCCCGAATAATAGTGTGAGCATCGCTGCTCTCATATTGCTTCGAAGCTCGGGGGACATTGTAGCTAGCATGAGACAGCTTATATCTAGGGCATCATTAGTGTGCTTCTCATAGGCCCTCCGTGCGATTGCGGTGGCGTTATTAGGCAAATCCTCGGGATAGGGTACTTCAAGAACGTACTCCTTACGCTCTTGCTTGAGAACAATTCTCAAGTTGCGATACCAATCCATAAAGTTTGTTCCATTTAATTTTTCCTTTTCGAGAATAGATCGCAAATTAAAGGTACTGGGTGTAGTATTAACCGCCATTTATTCTACAACGAAAAAGCAAAGTTTAGCACAATGTTTATGCTATGTCTTTTGTTAAACAATTTAACATAAGACTCCCATTACGTATTTTCACCTTCCTCTAGGTTACGTATTGGGTCAAGATCCACATGTTAATTAATTTTCTAGTGAGCTTTGGCATCACTTTGCTAGAAAATTAGTAACATCGATAAGCAACACCTTGCTAATCACATCTCTATGTGACTCTTGTTGTTGGTGTGGCATCTCCATGCCCGGCCCCAACCTATGCCCCAAGGCCCAAAACTGTTTTGATAGCCTTGTTAAGTAAACCAAATGCTCCTGCCGTATATGTCCGACATATACCCCTCGTGTTATGATAGAGAATAGCACTCTGCTTTGGCGGACCCACCATTGACGAGCATAACGATGGCCGGGTGCAACATTTGGAAGGGCATCATTACTACTTAATTTTGTGAGGGATGCTATCCTATCAAACAAACATATCACATATGAAAACAAGGTAGAATAGCATATAATAAAATAGTATGGCCCCCTTCACATGGTGATCTCCATCTCCATGTCGCGCCGAGATCTCCATCTTCGGCACCATCTTTCAATGTGCATGATGCTTGATTTCTTCAAACTAAGCTACTACTATAGAAGCTCTAATTGAAGATTACATCGACTTGCGTCGTGAAAGAATATTACAAGCATTGCACGTATGAAAGAATATTACAGGGATTGCACATATGAAAGAATATTACATGCATCACATGCATCTCATACATCTCATACATACAATAGGGCCATACCATCTCAAAGCATTCTCTCAAAAACAAGTTAGGCGTAGAAACGTTTTCTACTTATCGCGAGCTACGGCACCGAGACGACCTATAAGGGGGTACGCACACGGCGGTCCCGCTAGCCGTTAGCGGCGGGGGGTCGAGGGGAAGCCGCCTCGCGGGCTTCAGCGTCCAGGAACACCCACAGAAATTCATAGATCCAATCTATGAAATCGCTTACGAAAACCATATCGGCGTAATCACATTATGCCGTCCCGATACACTATCAAGGGAGATGGTTTGCGTAGGCGCGAGGCAGCTAACAAGATCGGACTACGAGATAGCTTCGGCATAATCACATTATACCGTTCCGATACACTATCAAGGAACGCTATCTCGAAACCGACTTAAACCGAGTTATATGGAAATTGCTTCGACGTAATCACATTACGCCGTTCCGATACACTATCAAGGAACGCAATTACCATTAACTCTCCTCAACAGATCCCGTAAAACCGATTGATCTAATCAACCCGTGCGCAAAACTTGTTCCAGATCCAATCTAAAACCCGAACTAAGCAAGATTAGCTCTGATACCACTGAAGGGTTACGCGGAAGCTACGCTAGCCGAAAACAAAAATTTTCTACCGCGCAAACCAGGAACACTTGCAAGTAAGGGCCGATAGATCGTTACCGATTGGAGTAGAGTGCAGCGGAATAGCCAATCGGGCAATCCGATCCGGAACAGTGTAGCCGATTCCGGAGACAACAGTCGATCAACGGCGCGCAACGTAGCGGCGCCTCTACCGGTATCCACACGTCCGGGGACGTAACGCCGTACACCCGTGTGCTAGCACGCGATGCAAGGCTAGGGTTTGGCTCGAAAGTGGGGAGGGTTTCCGTGGAGATTGATCTCGGCGACTTCTGTTGCACGCGATGCAATTGATATGCAGCAGCTCTCCACCCCTCCCTCCTTTATATAGAGTTGGCCGATGGGATTAGTAGCCGCTCGGGACTCTATTTTGAATTGGATCTCATCCGTATCTCATATAGAGTTGGCCGCTCACACGTCGTAAGCCCATAGGACTCTATTTTGAATTGGATCTCATCCGTATCTCATATAGAGTTGGCCGCTCACACGTCGTAAGCCCATAGGACTCTATTTTGAATTGGATCTCATCCGTATCTCATATAGAGTTGGCCGCCCACACGTCGTAAGCCCATAGGACTCTATCCGATCGGATCCCTATCCGATCGAGCCGTATCCGAGTCCAACTCGAATGCACTTCTTATCCCCTTAAGCGTGCGACCAGTAGGTTCAGGTATACTCGGTTTCGGCTATAGTCTAACTTAGCCGATCGTCGGCTCGAGTCCAACTCAGCCGACCTGTCAACGGCGGCGCCTAGCAGCACATATTGACACCATAGTATACAAGAATATAATATCGGCTCACGAACCCGTAATGTGTACACAAATCCCTTTGCCTCACGATACCGGTTAAGCTATAGGCAAGATGTGTGCCATCCCTTCAATAGCTTAACCATTCACTCGAACCGTATTGGATTATCTGTCTATTGATTGACTCCTCAATCAACTTAGCATGGCCATGCATTTCCATAATCCATTACCTCGAGGGGCCTAGAGATATCTCTCCAAAGGAGGGGCAAATTCCATCTTGATCACTCACATCCCACTCCATGTTTCATAGCAAACCCGAAAACTACCTTTATAACTACCCGATTACGGAATAGCGTTTGGTAGTCCCAAAGTAGGCTACTACACATGTTGGAATCCATGGTGATCTCAGGTCTAAGGACTTTGTACCAACACTACCGAGACCAACTAATGGCACATTAATTCTGTAGTGTCTCATGGTGGGTCTATCCAACAATGTGTTCTCCAACACATATGTCCATGTTTATTGATTTGGTATCACCATACCCATGATCTATGAGACATGATCATCAATCAATAAACATGCCGATCTTAGAATCATATTTGTTCCAACAATATGACATATGATCGAGGATCGTTTAGAAATAGATTCATACATATCGAGTCTCATAAATAAGTCACGTACTTATTGATCAATACAAGATGTCTATTTCATGGAACTGAATAACACTTTATTCATAAATACATAAACATTGACGTGATATCCAACATCTCCATGTTGCCTCTAGGGCATATCACTAACACACTCGGCAAAAAAAACTTTAGTTTTTATGCTTCTAATAATTTAGAAATTATCAAACGGACTCAAAAATTTACAAAATTTTTGTATAAACCCATATATGCTATTTATTGCCTAGGGAAAAAGATTTGAAATCAAACGACAATTCGACCGTCACTTTCTCTCCAAATCTAACTAATCCTTCTCAACACTTATAATCTACTCCGAAGAATCTTCGGTTTTGTGAGCGTCGTACCGATAAAATATTCTAAACCTTCTCGATTTTTACCCCAGCCTCGACGTATGATATCATGACATCCTAACAAATTTTATGATTTTCGACTTTGTTTGCTATTTTTACAATTTTGAAATCATTCGGTCAACACGTTCCTAACCATGTTGCATGAAGAAAAACATCTCAATTTCCGTTCATTTACCACATATAGACTCAAAAGGGTCTAAATAACATGAATATAATTTTTGCACTACTTTTTTTTTATTTTTTTAACCACTTGTAGTTCTAATTTGAGACTTGCAAAAAAATTCACGAAAATACAATAAATCAAAGAAATATAGCAAAACCAATTAAAAAATTACGAAATTTGATAATTAGGTATTACATGTTGTATTTACATAATAGAAAAAGTTTGGAGGCTGGATGAGGAAAAATTTTGACATTTTTGCCGAGAGCCAGGAAAAGACACTCGGCAAAGGTGACTTTTTGCCGAGAGCCTAGCACTGGCACTCGGAAAAGGTTGAATTTTGCCAAGAGCCTAGCACTGGCACTCGGAAAAGGTTGAATTTTGCCGAGTGCCTAGCCCTAGCACTCGGCAAAGGTGGTTTTTTGCCGAGTGCCTAGCCCTGGCTCTCGGCAAAGATGGTACCAAACGGTATTAGTTGACGGCGGTTAGTATTTTGCCGAGTGTCCCCTATTGGCACTCGGCAAAATTGAACTTTCGCCGAGGGCCGTTTGAGGCACTCGGCAAAACGGGCTTTTGCCGAGTGTTTTTGTTCGCCGAGGGCAAACACTCGGCAAAGTGTCCTTTTGATGAGAGTTTTTTTTGCCGAGAGCCCTCTCGGCAAATACATTGTTCGCCGAGAGCCCGACATAAAGCTCTCGGCAAAAATTTTTACACTCCGCAAACATAGGCTTTTCCGTAGTGGTCAAGGATTATCCCCATGTAGATGTAGGAGTAATTCATAAGCAAACATCCACAGCTAAAATATCTTCAACACAGTTCAAAACATGGTCAACTGAATACATTCAAAGCTCTCCTGGAAATGAATGCAATGCATAAACAAATTAAGTCGTATGAAAAAGAACTAGATTTGGAGTGAGTCCCTCCAAACATTTTTTTAAAAAAAAATCATGAGCGTTTGAAAAATCGAACACTGAATTAGGGTTAAAATCATCTATCCTTACCACCACTGCATTATCAAATACATCTCAATATAATACGTCATATACAGGCGACTCAAGGAATTTGGCTTTAAAGAAATGCAGAATTTTTAATGATGCATACGGCTCGATATAGTAGATGGCGGACTTCATCGTCTCAATGTAGATGATTTTACGCCGTTTGCTGATGCTAGTTGATTTCCATTTCCTTAAAACTCACTCCCTGTATCTTTTCTTCTTTGTGTTGTTGGCCTTTTGAGTTGGAAAAATTAAGTAGCAGATTACGTTCTCATCTAATTAATCGCAAACCAGATAATCACAACACATACTTAATTATGATCCATATTGATATCCAGAGCCAGCCACAACTCGATCACAAAGTCTCACAACACAACATCGAAATTTAATTCTCGATCGAAATTATATATAGAGTTTGGACTAATATTTAACCAAAGCACATTAACATGCACCCCAGATCGATATGTAGAACGAACTTGAAGCAACCAAAGACGATAAATTAAGCTTGATCTTAATCCTCGCAACTGACCGTCGTACGTCGTCGTTGATATGGATCGATCGATCAAACCCTAGATGGCGAGCTCGATCGATCACTTCATGGCGGCGAGGCGGCCAACGAAGATGGCGAAGGCCTCGTCAGTGTCGAGCATGCTGATCCTGACGACCCTCCCGTCGGCGCCGAACTTGCCGCCGCCGCGGGTGATGATCTTGCGCTCACGCAGGTATCCCTCCAGGTCGTCCACCCCTTCCTTCTCGCAGCGCAGCCACGCGAACGCTGCAAGCAAAATCATCTCATCAATGGCGAAAGAAACATTTTTGATCGATTTGGTATATGTTGCAAGGTGTGCAGCAATGGCGGTGTGTGTGTGTGTGCGCGCGCGCGTGCGTACGGGGGTAGGCGGCGACGGTCTCCTTGACGAAGGTGCAGTGGCCGGGGAGCTCGTCGGGGAGAGTGAAGATGCCGGAGGCGGCGACGGCGGCGCGGAGCTTGGCCCAGCGCGACACCATCTGCCGGTGAGCGAAGTGGAAGAGGCGGGTCGAGTCGTCTCCGGCGGCGGCGGCGGGCACGCGCTCGTAGCCGTCGGTGATGGCCTTGAGGATCTTGGCGGCGCGGAGCTGCGAGTCCTTGGAGACGCCGATGGTGTTGAGCTCGATGAACTTGCTCATCCTCTGCGCCGCCGCCCTGTCCTTCACCAGCGCCCACCTGCCAAAAACCCATCAAATTCATCCAAAATTTGTTTAAATTTCAAAATTTCTGTTCGAGATTTGTGAGATTAGTGTACCCGAGGCGGGTGCCGGCGTGGCCGGTGCACTTGGAGACGGTGAAGAGCATGATGTCATGGGCGGCGGCCTCGGTGATGGGCGTGTACTGCGGCCAGTAGTAGGCGAGGTCGTGAACGGCGACGCCGGCGCCGGACTTGAGGACGGCCTTGCGGATGCCGCCGTCAGGGTTGTTCGGGGAGCAGACGAGCTCGATGTATCTCTCGCCGTCGAACATCTTGGCGTCGCCGGCCCACCGGTACAGCCCCGACTTGAGGAAGTCCGTCACCGCCGGGTACGACTGCGCCGCCACGCCGCGTAAGATCAATCAATCAATCACCAATCATGTCAGATCAATCAGAAAGAGAAAGACTTTGCATTCAAATCATCAAAATCGGATGGATGAATTACGGAGTAGTAGGGGCGGGGGAGACGACGCCCATGGGGGCGGCGGGGCCGGGCGGCGAGAGCGCGTAGAGCGCGGCCTGGAAGAGCTGGGTGGATCCGGTGCCGACGAGCACGTGGTAGCCGTCGGCGACGGCGTTGCCGACGAGGCGGTGGAGGCGGCGCACCTCGCGCTCGAACCCGGGCTCGAGGAACCAGCACAGGCTGCCGACGTCGGAGAAGTAGCTCATCGTCTGCCACCCCGGGATCACGATCGTCGCCCGCTCGCCGGCGACGCCGCGCCAGAACGCCTCGTACATCGTCGGGTCCCCGCTGCATCACAGATCCAGACAGAAACTCACTCAGACGCGACGCGTCACGTGTACAGTGCCATGCATGCAACCACCCACCGCCGCCATGGACGAACAAGACGAGATCTATCGATCCCGACGCCATAGACGAACAAGGCGAGATCACTTACTGATCGAGATTGATAACGGAGTCCTTCGTAACCGGCGGCTTCCCGGAGGACGGCGCCACCTCCGCCGCCTCCCCCTTCCTCCTCCCGCCGGCGTCGTCGTCGCCGAAGTATCTCCGGCGGAGGTAGAGCGCGAGCGCGGCGAGGTTGAACGCCATGGAGGCGACCACCCCAAGCCTCCCCGCCTGCGCCGCCATCCCTCCGCCGCCATCCTTGCCGCCACCGCCGCCGCCCATCGCCGCCATGACCAGCTCACACACACACTCTCTCTCTTCTCCTCTCCTCTCTATTTATAGATGGGGAAGTGTGTGGAGACTGGAGCTGAGATAGGGGTTCCCTATTTATTTAGGGAAGCCAATTGAGTATATATATATAAAGTATAAATAATCGCGTACACGTTTCTTCCTATCTTTAGCCCGCCGGCCGCAGCCCAGATCTTCTCCGGCGCCGACAAGCTAGCAACGGCGGCAGCCGGAGAGATCTCCGGCGAGGGAGCACGTGGAGCGCGTACGTTTCGATCGAGAGATCACGAGGAGCATGCAGAGTTTGTTCGATTTGTTTGGTTGCTCCCCGGATTAAGGAGGAAAAGAACGAAACTAAGTCCATCGCTAAAACTGGGTGATTAAGGTTAATGACAGTGCATCATGCAGTAATGACATGTGTACCGCGTCTAACATACATCTGAACTTGATTTACTTGGAAAATTTAAAATTGGAATTAGTGTATATATATCTAGGTGTAAACAACTAAACATATATATACAAACCTGATTTTATTTGCGAAATTGGAATGCTGGTGATCGGCAGTTCGGCACAGCCTTGCAACAACCGGGGAAACTTTTCTTTGTTTAGATTACCTTGGACTGGTTGGACTCGATCTATTCATGTGGATAATACAATTGCCATTTTAACTTAGGCCCTCGTTATATGCAGGGAACCTCTTTAATTTGATCCCTGAAAGATTAATTATGCATGTTATTGTTATAGAAACATGAGTTATTTTTTTCTTGACGAAATATATATATATATCGGATCTTCCATGTCGGTTGATCAGATCAACAATTTTCATTTGCTTGGGTCATAAGTTTCTTTTTATTTTTTTAACGAGAAAAAGTAGGGTTAGAGTTGTACGATACATTAAAAAATAGACACATGTATATATCTATGAACGGTTTATAGTTACATCAAGTGAAAACCGACGAAGAAATGTCACTCGTACACTTTTCATAATTGGAAAGAATGATGTCCTTGGTTGGGAAGCTATAACATTTTGTATATTAGAAAAGTAACCTATATTATGAGGTGGCGTGTGTTTGATATCCTTAAACTACGTTAAAATTGATTGACAACCCTATCGAAAGCGACAAAAAAAGTTCCATAATTTCAAATACAACAAAAGCACGGAAAAAAATAGAAAGAGTATGCTTACTCTAACATCTTATAACTATAAGACCTCTGTATATATGCTTTCATCCCTATGCAAATTATATATGCTTTCATATGCAAATAACCTTTAGTGGTTTTACCATCGGTTCAGTGGTGCTAACAACCATCTATGAAATATTTTTATTTTGACCATGCAAGTAGTAACATATATATGAATTGAAATAGTCTAGCACCCGATTATCCACCAAGATGGGATTTATGATTTTGTTTATTCAAGGAATAAATATGCAAGTGATAGAGCAGGTAAAGAAATTGCACATTGCGTATTATCTTGAAAAATTACACATTGCGTGACATAATTTATATAAGTTTCCAAACAAAACAGGTGTAATCATCTTTCAGCATAACACCACCACCTAAATGTACACGTGTTATACAAAACATCAATCTGTAACCAAGAAGAGTCTGAAATGATATAGGACTATTGCAGATAAGTCCATTTGACATCTCTAAACTCTTCACTTTATCCAAAACTCACCCCTAAACTTTAAAAAACTTTAAAAACGTACCAGATATTTATACTCCTCAACTGTCATATCGTTCATAAGTGTTAACCTGTTTACTAATAGGTGACAATGACTGCATGCTTTTTTAGAACTTTTCCTTGTAAGTGATTGGTTAGATTAGTGTGGATTGGTTAAACTCTCTATTTGCGTGCAACTGCTTCTTTTAACTTAGTCTCATTGGAAGAAGAAATTAGCTGCAAGAACAATGTGTAAGGAAACTATTTCGATCTCTCGAGCACGAAAAATATGATGCATGTTATTGTTAAAAAATATAAATGATGTATGTTACTGTTAAGAAACATGAGTTACTTTATCTTAACGAAACATGTATCAAATCTTAGACGTCTATTGATTAAATCAAACAACATAAATTAGCTTGGGTCAATAGTTTGTTTTTATTTTTTACGAGGAAGAGCAGGGTTAGAGTTGTACAAATGTAATAAAAAGATAAACATGTGCATATATCTATGAGCGGTTTATACTTTAGCAGATATAGCACAAACCGACAAAATTACGGGTGCCGTTTATGCACTTTCCATAATTAGAAAAATGATGTCGTTAGTTGGTGAATTGTAATGTTCGTTACATTGTGAGTTTAACTTTGCATATTGGAAAGTAACCTATATTTTAAGGTTGCGTGCGTTTGAAATCATTAAACTATGCTATAATTGCTTGACAACTCCATCCAAAACGAAAAAAGATTACAATTTTAAAAAACCGTTTCACAATTTTAAATAGAACAAAAGTGCATGAACAGTGCGTCTACTCTTACGTCTCATAAGATCTCTATATATGTGGTTTCATCCCTATGCAAATAACCCTTAAGCAGTTTTACCATCGGTTCGTGGTGTCAGCAACCACCTAGAAAACATTTTTATGTTTACAATGTAGTAAGTAGCAACATATGAACTGAAATCGTCTGGCATCCGATTATCCACCAAGATGAGATATTTATGGTTTTGTTTATTCAAAGAAAAATAAATACGAAGTATAAATTGCACATTGCGTGGCATAATTTACATAAGTTGCCAAAAAAAGTGTAAGCATCTTTGAGCATAACACCACCACCTAAATGTACACGTGTAATACAAAACATCAATCTGTACAGCGCAGAAGATTTGTGAAATGATAAAGCACGCTCTTGTCACACCCACAACATGTACATATCACGCTTTCCCTGATCCTCGGCATTTCTTTTCCATCAAATCTAGCTAGCTTATAATGATCAAATCATGGTGTTTGTGGGGAGGCACCGATGTTGTGTGCGTATATGTCTTCTATGTAATCGAAAAGATCATGGTGCTTGTGCTTTTAAAAAACCAAAGGAAAAAATATTTTGCAGATTTTCAGTCCAAAATTCATAAACATACATGTTGAATGGTTAAGTCAAAAATCTCAGTACACCCAAACTTAAAGTTGGTCCCGTTTGTTGAGGCCTTGTTAACTAGCATATATAAGTTAAATTAAAAAACAGGCTATAAGTTTCAAAAAAAACAAACCAATTTTTATTTGGACAGTTTTAAAGCCAAAAGCCAGATTTGAGCAGCTTTTTTTCGCTGGCGTTATTATGCGTAAAGTTTTTTTATGCTTTGGTTTTTTGTACTTTTCTGTAACTCAAAAATCAAAGGCGTGCTTTGCTACGCTTGCTTCTCGCGTTTCAAATTTCTTATTTTTGGCAGATACACTACTGGAGAAACGACTTTTCTGGACAAGGCCCCTAATAGGTTCCAGGCGGGTCATAAGAGCGCCCGCCTGAAAAAACCGTTCCGGGGGGGCGGCAATTGGCCCACATGGGATAATGCATTATCCCGTGCGGTCCACTTAAGCGACCGTACGGGTTATTATCCCATGCGGTCGCTTAAGTGGACCGCATGGGATAATGCGATTATCCCGTGCGGCCCACTTAACCGACCGCACGGGATAATAGCGCATTATCTGTGCGGTCCACTTAAGGACCCGCACGGGATAATGTATTTTCTCGTGCGGGCCGTTAAGAGGACCGCATGCAATGATGCCCAACAGTGGTGCAATAAATTTCCCGCTCAACCCTACAGTGGCGTATTTACCTTGGTGTTTTCTCTCTCCAAAAAAAGGCAATTATAAGGGGGAAGGTTTTGAATTTGAATTTTTTAATTGGAGTCAATACAAAAAGGTATCATACTTGATCTCCTCTTCCATTTGCTTCTATTTTTAAAAATATTTATTGGTTGAATGCGAAGATATTTGAACTTTTTTAACTCGGTTTTTCTCTCTCCAAATAATAGGCATTTTATTTTGTGGAAGGCTTTAGACTTTAAATCTTCAATTGAAATCAATATAAAAGGTAATGTGCTTGATCATCTACTTCATTTGCTTCTATTTTTGTAAATTTCATCGGTTGAATGCGAAGATATTTAAACTTGTTTGAATTGTATATGTTGAGCTATTTTTGTAATTTGTAGGGTTCGGTCGAAGCGTTGGATGCAACAGGGAAGAGGAAATCATACTATGGGATCATACAAAAAATATGGGAACTTGACTACGGTTTAAACATTCAGATCCCTGTTCTGAGATGCCAATGGGTGAAAGACAGATGGTAGATAAATTTGGATTTACATGTGCTGAACGGAGTAAAATTGGACACAAGGATGATCCATGGGTCCTTGCCGAGCATGTTGCACAAGTTTTGTATGTGAAGGATCCTTCCGATGAAAAGATGGACATTATTGTATCGGGCAAGCAACACATCATTGGTATTGACAACATTGAAGACGCGTCCGACTATAATCAATACGACGTCATTTCGTTATTCACAGATCTTCCTACGCGGATGAAACGCATTGGAAGTGTCCTCGACGAATCAAAGTTTGCATACGTGCGGAAGGATGTTAATCCAAAAATTGTAAAATGCTAGTTTGTTTTTTGTGTATATTCATGTTGTTTAGACCTGCTTAAGTCATTATCCTGTAAATGAGAAAATTTTTTGATTTTTTCTTCATGAAACATGATTAGGAACCTATTGACCGAATGATTTTAAAATTATATAAATAGCAAACGAAGTCAGAAAATCATGAAAATTGTGTGGATGTCATGATATTATACGTAGAGGCCGTGGTAAAAATTGAGAGGGTTTCGAATATTTTATCGGATACGTTATCGCGTACGGTCGGCTTAAGGGCCCTCGCACTCGGCAAAATTTTGAAAAATTTCTTCTCCACCCTCCAAACTTTCTCTACTATGTAAATACAACATATCACTCCTAATTATAAAATTTGGATATTTTTTGATTGGTTTTGCTATATTTCTTTGATTTATTTTATTTCCATGAATTTTTTCCAAGTCTCACATTTGAACTGCAAGTGATTAAAAAAATAGAATAAAATTAGTGAAAAAATTATATTCATGTTGTTTAGACCTGCTTGAGTCATTATCCTGTAAATGAGAATAAATTTTGAATTTTTCTTCATGAAACATGATTAGGAACCTATTGACCGAATGATTTTAAAATTGTATAAATAGCAAACGAATTCGGAAAATCATGAAAATTGTGTGGATATCATGATATTATACGTAGAGGCTGTGGTAAAAAAAATTGAGAAAGTTTCAAATATTTTATCACATACTGTGGACCCCCGTTTTTGGAGCGGGAATCTTTCGTGTTCTTAGTACCATTTCCGTGGATCGAGTAGTTGGTACCCACGAAATACAGTAATGAATAACCAGGTGCACATGCACGAATAGTCTTACAACGAAATTATTACAATGGTAGGCCTGAAGGCAATGTTCACCACATAGGATCTCATGGTCCGGATACAACACAAAAGCAGAAATTAGATACGGCAGCGGAATAAAGGCAGCGGCATGTCGGTTGCCACAGGCAACGACCGGGGACTAAGACCTAGTAAGCGCCATCAGCTTCTTCACCTTCCTGGTCGTAGGCGTAAGGATCCTCCGTTTCTTCATTCCCAACATCTGAAGGTTTGTGCGTATAGCAAGGGTGAGTACCAACCGTACTCAGCAAGCCAACACAGAAGTGATGCATATGATAGGGTTATTCAAGGAATGGCTGGAGCTCTTTTGCATAAAGCCAATTTTCACAAATCTTTTCACAAGCCTAACAACTATCCAAGTCAAGTTTTAGTTCCATAGTTCATTAATTCGGCGACGGTTCTGTCTACCATCCATCGTGATTCCAAGGATGGCTTCCCGCCTCCGGTTCGTCATGGTTTTCTGGGGAGTCCACCCCTTCTCGCATCTCGAGAAGTTGATCCACCAGCGAATAAAATCATCATGCAAACCCAACCCAGCATTTTTAAGTTTAAAGTCTAGCCAAGCGAAAGTCTTATCACGATGCTCAATATCCGCGAGCACGGCTATTCGAATAGATTGATTCATTCACACTGCAGTGGATGTACACTTTACCCATACTCCGTGACAACCCAACAAATGAGCCTACGTCCCAACACATGAGACGGTCACGGCAAAGCCTTTTGATAACCTCACTTTGGCAGTACCCGCTCCATGAACTTAAGCCCTCATGCACTCTAGCCGTCATTTTCTAGCAGTGAGAGGAGTTCTGGCGCACTCGGGGTAAGGGAAGACTTCCTCAATCTTTGAGTTTAATTAATATCGATTTAATTTCAATATCCACAACATGGGCCGCAGCCTCATCTTCATCACACAAACCACATCATGAAGAACCATCTATGCAAGGATACTGCCTCCGCTCGGCTATCTAATCAGCTAGGTCTATACCCATTCGAGAAGTACGGTTGTACTGGCTCGTTTCCCGGCTATCTCATGGCTCGGTCCTTAATCGACCAGGGTCAGCACTTGCCTTTTCCGGAATCCACCCAAATCATCCGGCCGCCCCAGTCTAAAACATTTGTGTAGTACTTTCAATGTTCATCAAACTTAGTTCATCATTCTCATGGCCATGTGGCGCTCATGTCTCCACAGGCCGTATCTCTACTACCTTCCCTAAGGTAGTTGCCCAAAGCTTTTCATAAAGTCATGAGTGTGCATGAATCTAAGTTTAGTAGGGCTAAGCAGTTTACCGAAGTTATTCTCCGGTTGTTTGTATCACTTCGAGAGTTACAAGGAGTAATTCTAAAGGCAATCAACAGCAAGGTATGGCATAACAAGTATGGGTAACTCTGTATAGCATGCATATTTAGAGTTTAAAATAACATCATTTCACAAGTGGGATCAATATGTTCAAAGAGTGTGATGACTTGCCTTGCTCACACGCTTGTGGAGTGGTGTCTTCAACGGGGTCGATGCCGGTCTCTTCAGGTGCTACCCGTACGTGCGAAAGATCAATCGAATCCGATTAGAATCCCATATAACACCAAAAGGTCGAAAAGATCCGTAAAAGCCTCAAAAATGATTCCAAGCGCTTAGCCTAAATTCCTACTTGAGTTTGTACTAGGATCGCCCGGGAAAACTCCAAGTTTTGACATCGGGTCGATGACTTAGGGTTTTCGCAAGCGACGATCGCGATTTGTTCAAGAAAATGGATTTGAAAATATCCGCGGAGGGATTGGTGCTCGAGGTTTTGAAGATTTGAGTACAAAAGAACAACACATTTAAATGGCGAGAACGCATTAAACGAAACCCGGAGTTGAAAACGGCGCGAAACGCTATTTCGGAAAGTCGCATTTTGATTTTCGAATTTTTCACCGAGAAATCATGTAAGAAAATAATTTATTTTTGCCCAAAATTTTACTCAAGTCATCCCAAAATATTTTTCCAAATTTTCTAAAATTTTTCCAAATTTTTCCCTATTTTTCTTTTTTTCTCTTTTTTTTCTTTTTCTTTTTCTTTATTTTCTCTCGCCACTGTTCATTGCCCTTAATGTGTTCGACCGAGGCTCGGCAAAAACAGAGGCCGGCCGGCGCGAGCGCATGGGGAAAGAAAGGGCGGCGGCGGCCTTACCGGCGACGGCGGCTCACGGCGTCTAGGGCGGCGGGACCTCGGGCATCGGCGGCGTCGGCGCGATGGCGGCGGCTCGCGGTCTTCGCGGCGACGACGGCGCTTGGTGGTTAGGGCGGCGGTGGCGCTCGGGAGAGAAAAGAGAGAGGCGGCGGTGCGGGAGAGAGGCGGGGAGCTCGGCCTTTTATAGGCGCGGCGGGGGGAGAACGGAAGGGAAGGGGGGCGGGGCGGGCGGCCGCACGCGGCGGCACGGGGCGGGCCGGGCGTGGCTTGGGGCGCGCGGCGACGGATGGCGACGATGGCGCACGGCTCGGGCAGGCGGCGTACGGCGGCGAGGCGCGGGGCACGGGCGGGGTCCGCGCGGCGGCGGGCGCGTGGCGCGACGAGCGGGCGCGGGCGCGGGCGCGGGCCGTGTGGGGGCGCGGCGGCGGGCGCGCGCGCGCGGGGGTCCAGCGTGGCGCGCGCGCTGCGCGCGCGCGTGGCGCTGCGGCGCGTACGGCCGAGCGACGCGGCGGCGGCGCGCTCCGGTCCGCGTACGGCGTCGAGCACCTCATGCGCAATGAACAGTGCAATTTTATATTTTCTCGATTTTCGATTCTAATTTCCTATTTCTATTTTCCTCCCTTCTAAAAATTCAAAATAAATTTCAATATTCCAAAAATAATTCCTAACATTATATTTTCAACTTTTTCTCCACTTTTATTTTTCCACATTTATTTTTCATATTTATTTAAATTCCTTTTTCCTAATTTTCATAATTCACCTATTTATTTTCCAAAAATTTCCCATTTCTTGTAAATCCCTAAATATTTTATTGTCTATTTTATACCCTAATTAATCTTCCACCATCCACAAATAATACTCTATTTCACAAATTCGCATTTTCATAAATCCGTATCTTATCTCCGATTTCTTTTAAAATTCCTAATTCTGAATTTCGAATTTTTCTCTCCGACAAACTCCAAATCATCCACAAACACCAAAAGGGAATTGATCACAACTAGATTTATGCAACTGAGCTGGCAAATAAGAAGCAACAAACCTAGAAAAAGCAACAAGCGAAGGTTTTTGAAAGTTCCGATTTTTACGTTCCGATTTCAGTTTCTTCAATTTTCATGATGTTACACATACGACGCTCACAAAACCGAAGATTCTGCAGAGAAGATTAGAAGTGTTGAGAAGGATTGGTTAGATTTGGAGAGAAAGTGATGGCCGAATTGTCATTTGATTTCAAAATTTTTTCCATAGGCAATAATTAGCATATATTGATGTATCCAAAAAATTGGTAATTTTTTTGAGTCTGTTTGATTTTTTTTATTAATTTCAGTTTTGGTGCAAAAGTTAGAAGGGGGCGATTATTGCGTGCGGGCGGCCTAACAGACCGCACGGGAAAATATCTTCCCGTGTGGGCCGCTTAAAAGGCCCGCACGGGAAAACATTTTCTCGTGCGGGCGGTTTAAGCGGCCGCACGGGAAAATAATTTTCCCGTGCGGGCCGCTTAATCCGCCCGCACGGGAAGATCGTTATCCCGTGCGGGTTGTTAAGCCGCCCGCACGCGATAATCGTCGCCTATATAATAACACGTGGGCTCTCAAAAATTTTCCAAGTCCCCGGTGAAAACAGATCTAGCGCCTCCAGCTGCCGAAATTTTCCCCTCGCCGCGCCGAGCAACCGCCCTAGATCCGCCGCCTCTCTAGCCGCCGCATCCACTCATCGCGCCGACCGCGCCCCGCACCGACCTCACCGAGACCGCCGTGACTCCGGCCCCGACGCCTCACCATCAACCGCCACCGTGCCCTCGACGCCTTGCCCTCGCCGCCCATCCCCATGACGTCTACCGCGCCCGGCGCTCGGGCCGGCGAGCACGGAGAGGAGGTCGGTGGCAACGGCCCGCGGCGAGGGAGGCGCCGCCGAGCGGGCGGAGAAGGAGGCGGCGCAGCAGGAGACGGAGAAAGAGACGGCGAGGGCGACGGCGAAGGCCGGCTTCACCGACGCTGACGCCGGCCTCAACGACCTCGACCGCACGTGCCACCGACGCCGTTAGCCACCATCGGCCTCAACCAACTCCTCCCCGCCGGCCGCCAACTGCCGCCCGACGCCTCCCCGCCGGACGCCAACCGCCGCCAGCTGCTCCACCGTGCCACCGTGCCACCGAGGCTGCCACCGCCCTCACCGACTCCGGTCAGTGCATTTTTTGCCCCGATGCCATGCCGTGAATAAAATGGATGCTATGAATTTTGAATGGATGCTATG
Source organism: Oryza australiensis (assembly GCA_019925245.2). Lineage (NCBI taxonomy): Eukaryota > Viridiplantae > Streptophyta > Magnoliopsida > Poales > Poaceae > Oryza > Oryza australiensis. The sequence goes on along the minus strand of JAIFGZ020000229.1, from coordinate 320,456 downwards.
GATGCTATGAATAAAATGGATGCTATGGATGCTATGGATAAAATGGATGCTATGAATATTTCAATGGATGAATTTTGAAATAATGTCGTGAAGGATAGATGGATGAATTTTATTACTGTCAAACATGCTAAAAAATTATATTGTAAATGGACTGTTTATTTTAGACGATTATAAATTTCAGTGACATGACAATCTATGCATGATTATAAATTTTAGGCGATTGTAAAATGGACTTATTTATTTGATGGAACTATAGTTAATTTTGATGGAAATGTAAAATGGACTGTTATTTTTTTGATGAATTTTTTTATGTGAAATAGTTGCTGTGAATTTTTTTATGTGAATTAGTTGACGTGAACGAACAGACGGATGGACGAACGAACAAACGAGTGTTCGGTCGTTCGTTCGGTCGGTCGTTGATGTGAACGAACGGACGGACGGACGGACAAACGAATGAACGAGTGTTCGGTCGTTCGTTCGGTCAGTCGTTGATGTGAACGAACGGACGGATGGACGAGCGAACGAGTGTTCGTTCGTTCGTTCGTGGAGAATAGTTCATGTGAATATTTTTGATGAATTTTAGATTTTATGTTAGATTTTTAAATTTTCAAACACATATACCCACCCCTACCGAACGACCTACAAATCTAACCTCCCTCTCTCCTCGGTCACTCATCTCTCATCTCTTCTCCTCCCCCTATCTCACCTCTTCTCACTGACAAAATAGGCAAACATATGTATTTTTATTTCTCATCTCTAATAAATAGAAGAAGAATGAAAGAAATATATTTTTTCATTCTTCTTCTCTTTACATATATAGATTGTGATAAAAATCTGACAGCCACCTTATTCCGTGATGACTCCCCGTGATTTAGAGGTTTGCTTTCTCTGTTTTTAGCAGTATTAATGTTTAAGTTCTCGTTGCTAATGTCTTTGGCCGAATTCTCGTGAATTGCCCCATCTTGATCGACGCCTTCTTCCTGCCTTCTTCACCAATCTTGGTCTTTTCAACATGTCATGATCCATCGTAGTAGCCTTCTTCATCGTCTTGGTCTATTCAACATGTCATGATCTGATCTTGGTCTTTTTTCTTGCTCTTCTCCCTTTGTTTCATAATCTTTCTGTATTGCTCTTTCTTAGAGTATGGCGTACCAGTACTCGTGTATCTCCATCAAACCGGGAGTCATGGATGACCGCTTTCATGCATGCAAGGAGGATGCTAAATTTTCCTGGGTCAGGGCACTCCCGGCTTGACCCAGAAAAATTTAGCATCCTCCTTGCATGCATGAAAGTGGTCATCCATGAGATCTGATTTGATGGAGATACACGAGTACTGCTACGCCGTACTCTAAGAAAGAGCAATACAGAAAGATTATGAAACAAAGGGAGAAGAGCAAGAAAAAAGACCAAGATCGGATCATGACATGTTGAAGAGACCAAGATCGGTGAAGAAGGCTACTACGATGGATTATGATATGTTGAAGATACCAAGATCGGTGAAGAAGGTAGAAAGAAGGCGTCGATCAAGATGTGGCAATTCACGAGAATTCTGCCGAAGACATTAGCAACGAGAACTTGAACATTAATGTTGCTGAAAACAGAGAAAACACACCTCAGTAGGCACAGGGGAGCCATCACAGAATGAGCTGACTTTCAGTTTATCACATGCATGCATAGGGTAGCTATAGACTTATGATTTTCTTCTAATGTGAAAGATGATTCAGAATCGCAACTGATTCTCGCTTTCCGATCATCTTTCTCTTAGGTTAAACATTGTGCTCACATGTACACCTCTTATATACACCATATTACAACTGTCTAGTCCATTCGTTCACAAATTTCACAAGTTGTTATAAGCAACCACCAGGCACTAACCTTTGCGGCTACGACGTGTGTGGGATGCTCAGACTACGGGAGATACACTACTAAGTTCGAAGAAGTAAGTTCATCAGAGAAATATATCCTTCTATATGTTATCGATCTTGTATAATTTTTCTAATCGTATGTATATGTGTACTGTTTTTTCTTAAACAGATCACGGAAGTTCCAGTTGTAGCGAACCGGTTCGATGATAGAACCATGCTTAACTTGGTTGTAGATCTTTGTCGCTTTATCCGTCACGATGTCTGCAACCATTTGGGCGATTTCTACGATCCGGAGAGTGAGCTGGCGACGGACGATAAATTCAAACGACTTAGGGAGTGGAAAAAAGAGCACTGCCATTAAATAATTTGTAAATTTGTTGCTAGCTAGACTTATGTTAATTTGTGAGACGAAACTAGCTTGATATGTATATAAACATTACGCATGATCGATCTGTGTTTTATATATATATATATATATATCTTTTATGAAAAAATAATATTAAATGTCTTTTTTTCTCGTGCGCGAAAAATATATATATATTGACCCATTTAACATTACTGAGAGAGAGGAGAGGAGAGGGAGAGGACAGAGAGGAGAGGAGAGGAGAGGAGAGAAGAGGAGAGGAGAGGAGAGGAGAGAAGAGAGAGAGGAGAGGAGAGAAGAGAGAGGACAATAGCTAGCTAACGAACGTATACATAAAATAATGGGCACGACCATCTTCCCGTGCGGTTGTCTAAGCGGCCCGCACAAAATATTCTATCTTCCCGTGCGGGCCGTTTAGCCGACCGTACGGGAAGATCGATCTTCCCGTGCGGTCTTCTAAGCGGCCGACACGGGATAATCGATCTTCCCGTGCGGGCTGCTTAAGCCGACCGCACGGGATAATCGATCTTCCCGTGCGGTTGAGTCGCCCGCACGCGAAAATGATCTTTTCCAAACCTTTTCACACATGCGGGCATACCTTCCACACGAGAAGATGTCTTTCGGCCCACATGGAAAAACCGTTTCTCCAGTAGTGATAGCAGCTGGCCAGATTTTGTGTTGGTAATAAAAAATGATATAATAACTAACTAATGGAACAAGATGAAGGCAGGGATAAATTCCTCGCTACGAATTTGAAGTTACAACTAGGACACATCTGGTGGGAAAATGACTGGTTCCTAAGAAATTTATACATTTCAGTTAAGCTTACTGATGTAGAAAGTCAGAAAGAACAAAAGGATTAACCCCTAAGATGTGCAAAAATTACGCCTAATTCGGAATGAAATAGCAAATGCTGAAATATTGCTGATTAACCTTGGCGAAAACAATTAATGTAATCTTCTCCTTTAATCTTAAAATTTGGACGGTGTCTTATCCGTCCCAGTCAAAAAAATAACCTGGCTAGTGAGAAATGTTACTAGAGAGAGGAGAACAGTACACATTGTACTTAGACCATCTAGGTACATGCAGAAACTTGAGATTGCCATGAAACTCAGTTGTTTGGAATTCTTCACAGAGATTTGCTGGCCTTCAGAAACTGATGATATTCCTCGAGCATCATCTGCCCGCCTTTTACAGGGTCAAAGCTGTATCTGTAGAAACTGAATGTGCCAAAAAAATGTTGTTGCAATTAGTCGAATAGTTCTCAGAAGACGCAAACCCATGACGACGCAATATTCAGCAAAGAATTAATACATCATCAAAATCTATCTGTAAATAGGGTTTATGCTAGTATTGCACAGACTACTTCAGTCCAACCTACTTAACTGATGTTATCCCCTGTCTAACTACACAATGCTATGACATTTTAAACAATAACCCCAATAAAATAGGAATCCAAAACATAAACAAGCAACACCAAAAGAAGTATAGGAAGGCAGAAGCTACAGATCCAGATTGACTTGAGCATAATTGCTCAATCAAAAAAATTAAGAGACAGGGAATTGCTTACATTGCATGCTTCTTTCGTTATTGTAATTTGATAATTTCTGAGATGTGACTTTTATCATTACATTTTTAACTTTAGATCTCATTGGAATTTATAAAGATTGCAATTTAACAAAAGTAATTCTTAGTGACAAATCGTAGTAATGTAGCTTTCACATATCTAGCTTTGACAGTTTTAAATATTTTGATGTTCAAAAAATAAATACTTTAAAAACTTGAAATGTTAGATCGTGTATATTCTAAAGCGAACAAAAAGGAATGAGAAGTTCTTCTTAGCTATTTTTTTTATAATCATGTTTCTCCTCGTGAATTTTTTTTCGCGAACACGTAAAAGGATTGCACGTCAATATATTAGAAAGAAACAGGTTTTACATACACAACGCAATCAGTCGGACCGGCTAATGCTAAAGGAAGGAAGAAGAGACAAAAATCGGGAAAAAAAAAACTAAAGCGGCAAAACAAACTCCGAAACAAGACAGAAAAAACAGAACCACACTACTCTCCTAAGAAAACCCCAAAAATGACAACACCCGCTAGCGACCACAGCTGGTCTTCCGAGAAGGTGGACTCCAGGACCGCTGACATCGAAGCGATCCTCCTCGTGAATGAAGAGACATTTTCCAAGAAAAACCAGCAGAGAACAAAAGTAAAACACCGTATTTGTAAACTAAATAAAATACCTAAATATCTTTTTTTAATTATCCTTTGTTGTCTTTTATAAAAAAAGAGTACCTGCCATCAAGACCGATCATCATTATAGTGTCTTGATCTCCAAATGCTGTAATATACCGCGTGACTTCTGGTAAACGGAACTGAGCAAATGACCATTCTGAGCTGAAGTATTTTGGCAGAATCCCTGCAAATTTTCAATGTATATAAGAAAATTGAATAGACAAGACAGATGGAAGAGAAAAAAATATTCTCGACCTCCATGCAAAAGATAAATTTGAGTTTCTTTTTTGACCAAATAATTTCTTTTCTCTAATCGGCTCTACTTCAAACTCAAAGCCCGCATGCCAATTTAGACTTAGTTAACAAAAAAACAGTTTTATTCTTTGTGTAGTGTATAATATGAAATTTAATATTGCATCACCAAACATGAAATGGCTTGTGTAATTTGGTGAAATGACAAAGGCAGGGTCAACTAGCTACAACTAAACCCTAAGAAACTGAAAAGGCATGAACAATGTTTACTTGTTATGCCTATGTGCCATTACTCATTAAATTAAACAAATGAAACAGGATCGTAAAGTTGTCACAAACATGTTGATGACATTTTTTTTCGCCGGGCACATGTTGATGATATCATGGTAGTAGCACACAAGAGGAATGTACCACAGTACCGAGCATAAAAGAAGTATCAGCTACATGTCCCAGAACTGAGACAACACAAATTTTCTACATAAAGTGTTTTTGCAAGGGAACTTCACAAAAAAAAGTGAAAACAGTATTTGAATAACTAACAATACTGTATTTTAATTGATAGAAATATTAAATAGAGATAACTTACTACCCCATAAGATTCAGGCCTTAATCAACTTACCTTTCATGAAAGACAGGGATGAGCTCGTATTATATCCAGTCTTTGTTTGTGTAACTGGAACCATAGAGCCATCGTTGCAATTGTCATTCACCTGTGCACCTGCAGTTGCAGATTCCCCGTTTTTTGCATCCCCCTCTGCATGCTGCACCCTCAGACTGAAGACATGCACTGTTCCTCTGTCACTGGACACTGCTAGCCACTGCACGTTTGGTGACAGTGCAATGCTATATATCTCAGCTCTGTCAAGTCCTCTCCGCACCTAAATAGTAAAGGTAACTACATTACTGATTACTGCTGAACATTTTGTAAACTACATAGATCATAAACAATGGCAACGTAACAGTTTATGAGATCTAAAGATAAACAAAAGTGATATAACAAAAGAAAATAAAGATTATTTCACAGCACAAAAAAAAACAGCGTCAGGGCTTGTTCACTTTGTTGCTAAAATCAACTTCACCATTTTGGCACATTTTGGCGTTAACCATTAACAATTTCTGATAGCATTGGATGTGTTTGGTTTGAAGTCTTATCAAATTTTGGTGGAGTTTTTGTGAGAGGAAACTTTCGAAATCATAATTTTTTTGGTAGGTTAGTAACGGTAAGGCTAAATTTAGTTTGTTACCAAATCAAAATTTTAGTAGGATTAAAATTGACAGTAAAGTGAACAAACCCTCACCTCCTGCACGCAGGTTCCGTCCCTCGTGCTGAATATCCTGATCAAAGTACCCCTAACACTGGCAGTGGCCAAGAGTGTTCCATCCAAGGTCATCGTCATGCACGAAAGGTGCGAGTCATGAGCGTCGATCAGCCTGGTCTCCTTCAATCCGAAATGCTCGACAAGAGCCTGCCCCTTGGACGTCCCAGGGCAGGCGAAAACGGAGGCATCTGCACAATGAGAGAGGCAGCAAAGCCCATTTGGGTTCGACACAGTCCTAGCCTGATAGAACAGCCTCAGGTCCCTGAACCTGTAAACATTGATGGTCTTCTCAAGAACAACCACAAAGTAATCCTTGGACAGCCTGACAGCTCGGATCTCGCTCGTGAAGTTGTAAATGTGGATGCGGCGTTCGTTGTAATCGTCCCAGAGTTGGAGCATGGTGGATGGGAACTCAGTGTTGGACTCTGCACCTGCCAAGCCGAATATGCTGGTGCGGAATAGCATCTCGGCAATTCCAATCCCTCCATTGGGGCCGAACATCCTCCTCATGGTCTCATGGAAGGGCTTGCAACTGAAGACACTGAAGCCATTGGTGGTGGCTGCAATGAAGCAGCTATTGTCCTGGTTCCAAGAAACTGACAGCAACTCCACCCCATCGCCGTTACTGCCAGATGATGCTTCTTCGACTTGGCCCATGGGTGAGAAGAAGACTGAAGACTATGGGCGGCACACAAGTGAGGTTAATCACCAAGATTCTGGCAGCAGAAATTGCCTCCTTTTTTCAGAATTCAGAGTGAACCAATTGCTCCTAGAACAGTAGAGTAGAACGGCTTATTCAGAGCACAAGAACTGAGCACTGTCGAACAATTATGCAATTTATGCTCCTCGAGAACCTGAATCATGTACGTAAAGAAAACATCATCAAGACATCAAGACGAAAGATAAGGAAAGCGAGCACGCAATCAAGCAGAGATGTCCCTGAAATCTAAGATTCGATCTATGTAACAACAACAGTTGCCGCTCCAATACTCCATAGTACAGACACACTAACAAGAGATCAAAACCAACCACCCTGTGTTTCTTCGTTCCATTGCCAAGATTACGGCAACCAATCCATGAGGCCTCGCTCCGCGGACCGATCAACCCCCCAAGAATCAGCCAACCGCCGCCGAGAGTGGAACAAACCTAACCAAGAGAGCGAGAGAGAGAGAGAGAGAGAGAGAGGAAGTAGGGGCACATACCTACCTAACCTTTCTTTCCCCGCCGCCGTGGGATCGGTAATGCGGGGCGACGCGTCGGTCGCCGCCGGAGAGCTCGAGCTATCGGCGGAGGAGGAAGCTATGGCGGGGGAGTTGGGCTTGGGCGCGCGCGGCCATGGAGCGCTACATAATTAACAAAGCGAGTCCGTGTCTCGTTTCGGTGTTCGACTCGGTCTGCGCCCGCCGCGGGGTTCGGGTGGTTCGTTCGTGTTCGGGTCGTGACGGCGCACGTTTGTTGTTTGAGATAAGTCAGATAGGTTAAGTTGGAGATGAAGCGAAACAAAAATTATTAACACATGATTAATTATTAATTATATTTTAATTACTATAATTTTTAAAAATACATTTATTTAATATTTTAAACATTATCAGAGTTTTAATTATTATAAATATAAAAAATATATTTATTTCGATAGTAAAAACATGCTAACATAAAAGCCGGGCAACTGCCATACCACCTAGTTTCTGCATGATTCGTTTGAAACTAAATATGTTGTCCCTACCACTCAGTAGAAGAAAACAATTTGTAGATAAAAGTAAATCACAAAATTAACTTTTTAAATTAAGTTTTAATGGTTGGTTCATAAGCACAAGGATAAACAAAATAATAAGATCGATAGTAGGAGTATACACACAATTCGACAGGCAGATTACTCGTGATAATACTACCTCCGGGCTGGCTAATTTTATTAGTGGTTTCGGATACAATCTCAAAAACCAAAGAAATCATTAAACAGGGTTCCTATTTTCTATTTTGTCATTAAATACGATTGGATGTAGCATCAAATAAGCAACTAATTACTCTCAGTTGTAGTGCATTCATCTTGGTGCGTGGGATCTGAGTTTGATTCTGAGGTCCTGTTTGAATAATTAGCTTTGGACTAATTTAAGGACTAAAATTAGTCCATTAAATAGTTCGGATCCATTGGCTATTTTGAGGGCCAATTTGTGATGGCGGTGGATTACGATGGGGACAACGTCGCAGCTAGTGACGGAAGGATGGGCGCGGCGCTCAGGAGGAAGGAAGACAGACACATTGTACTCTCTCTCAGAAACACGTAAGATTGGTGAGACACGTCAAATTAGTCCAAATAAACACTCTTTGGAGAGGCTAACTTTTTAGGTGTGCTAATTCACTTTAGCCCCAAATTAGCCCTCCTGTTTGGATCCTTTGAGAGCTAATTAGGGCTAAAAGGTGATGTGCTAATTTCTAGCCCCTGAATCCAAACAGGGCTCTAGTAGAGATGCACATTATTTTTCTTAGCAATTATGCATGGCACCATGCATGCAACCAATGGAGCTTCGGTGCAGCTAGCGTTGAAAACGAACGAAAACAGGCGGAAAAACATTATTTCTATTTCTGTTTCCATATTTTTTTGGCGGAAACGGGATCGGGTTCGGAAAAGACCGGTTCAGAAACGAAATCGGAATATGCGGGTGTACGGAAACGAACCAATATGGTCAAAAATTTAACGAAAACGGTCGGAAACCGGTAACCTATTCCGGAATACCGCACATGTTTATACTCATAAATCATAATCACATAAAAAGAAATAACATCAAATAATGTAGTAGAAGAAAATACATGTGTACTAATATTGCAAGCAAGGAAAACAATAAAACAAGAAAGCTATAGCAGCAACTTATGTATTCCTGCTATTGGACTGTATTTCGACTGTTGGGCTATTGGGCTGCATTCCGGCTGTTGGGCTGTAGGGCTGTATTCCGACTATTGGGTTGTTAGGCTGTTGGCTCATGTTGGTTGTTGGGCTATTTCCGTAAAAAATCCGGAAAAATATGAAAATATCCCGACCAAATACAGGATTTCAAAAATACGGACGGAAAAATATTCTCCCGTTTCCGTCCTGTTTCCGAATAGGCTCATCCCGCATCCCGTCCCGTTTCCGAATTTTTCCATAAATACGAAAACGGTTGGGTCAAATGTGGAAAAACGGACGGTACGGTTTTTCGTCCGTTTTCAACCTTAGGTGCAGCCACGCGCGAGGGCATACAAAAATTGAACCAATCAATTTTACTTTTTTTGCACAAGTTAAACCAGCCAATTTTACTTGTTTTGTATTTATGCGCGTGTTTTGCCGCTAGAAAATGGCTACGACCACTTCCTCGCCGGCCTCGTCGTCCATAGAGTCAGCAACCACAACCACTTCATTGTCAGTCGCGTCGTCCATGAAGTTGGCGACCATGAACACTTCTTCTAGCCTCGTCGTCCATGGAGTCGACGACCACGTGCACTTCCTCGTCGGCCATGACGTTCATGGAGTCGGCGACCACGACCACTTTCTCGTCGGCTGTGTCACTACTGGAGAAGTGGTCTTTGATTCATCTGTCAAAAATTATAATAGTTTCGGTTTTAATAGAAACCGAGACTAAAAAATTTTAGTCTGGTTAAAAGTGCAATGGAACTTTATGATCTTTAGTCCCGATTGGTGTGGTGTTATCAACCGGGACTAAAAATTATTTTTAGTCTCGGTTTATTTCTTGTCAGAATTTGTCAGGCCGTTGGGGGTCTTTAGTCCCGATTGGTAAATCATTTTTAGTAGCATTTGGTGTTACTAATCAGGACTAAAGATGGACGCGTGTGTATATAATCCACTTGCACTTAGACGTAACGCACTTATTCCGACTCCTCCCTCTCTCTTTCCCTCTCTCGGCTCTCTCTCGCTCCGGCGACGGTGGGAGGGAGGAGATGGTGGCGGCCTAGTGGCTCGGAGGTGGCGGCGGCGCCCTCTCCTTTGCAAGATCCGGCGGGAGGGAGGTGGTAGCGAGTCGGAGATGGCGACGACTCGGAGGTGGCTGCAGCGTGGCGGCTCGGAGATGGCGGTGGGGCCTCCTCCCTTTCCTCCTTCTCTTCCTCCGTTTGTCCTCGTCCTTTCCAGGAGCGGCGGGCGGCAACAAAGCTCTCTCCTTCGCTGGATCCGGCGTCCCCTCCGCTCGATCCGGTGGGAGGCAAGCGCGTGATGTTCATTTTTTTGTTTTTTAGAATTTTGTGATGTTCATTCGAGTATGAATTTGACCTGTGAATTTGTGATGTCAAAAATAGTATGTTCATTCGATTTGTGATGTCAATTTGATGTGGGGATTTGGGGATGTCAGGTGCAACTAGATTTGGGTATGTCAATATGTAAGCAACAAAAAACAATGAAAAAAATCATTCGTTACTATTGGTAACACCAACCGAGATTGAAGATGACGGCGCCAGCCACATGGCGCAGTCCCGGTTGATAACACCAACCGGGAGTAAAGATCAATCTTTAGTCCTGGTTATTTCACCCGAGACTAAAGATAGACATCTTTAGTCTTGTTTTCGTTGTTCCGGTTTACAACCCAAGACTAAAATGGGTTGTAAACCGGGGCTATAAAGGTTTCCCCAGCAGTGTGTCGTTCATGAAGTCGGCGACCATGAGCACTTCCTCGTCGGCCGCGTCATTCATGGAGTCGAGGACCACATGTACTTCCTCGCTGGCCGCGACGTCCATGGAGTCGGCGACCACGACCACTTCCTCGCTGGTCGCGTCGTCCATGGAGTCAGCGACCACAAGCACTTCCTCGCCGACCTAGTTGACGTCCATGGAATCGGTGACCATGACCACTTCCTCACTGGTCACATCATCCATGGAGTCGACGACCATGTGCACTTTCTCGTCGGCCTCATCGCCCATGGAGTCCAAGACTACGAGCTCTTCCTCGCTCGCCCCATCCATGGAGTCGCTGGCCATCAACTCCTCATCATCAGCCTCATACATGATGTCAGGAACCATGGCTTCTTGTTTGATTTTTGCTCAAAGCCAGCATATGTAATCATGTTCGAGTTCTCTTGTGTGCTTGCATGCATGTGACACCCCAGGCCACAAATCCTCGAGATGTCACTAAAAATTCACTAGACGACTAGCTGCTTTGCTAACTTGTAGCAGAAAATTTCAGCAGCAACTCCCTTATAATTTTAATAACGCGGAAGCAGAATAAGTAATAGATAGGTTGTAAGCAACCGAAATCATAAAGGATCATCCTAATAGTTCATCAGAGATCATCAGAGATGAAAATTTATTATGTCATCATCACTAGCCTTTCACCACCAATATTAACCAACAAGCTTTAAGGGATAACATTATTTTTAAAATTAGCAAAAGAGACATTTAGATAATCATAAAGTGTGGATCCGTCGAGCTACATCCCTTCCCCACATGACATGCCTTAGATACCTGGAGGGGGAATACAAGGGTGAGATTCGAAAATCTCAGCAAGTAAACTTATTTTGACAAGCTATTTAAACCACAGTATGATTAGACATCGACTTAATACTTCCATAATTGATAAATCGTTATTAGAATATCAAGTGTCATATCATTTTCATCATTAAGTCATATTTCATTCTTTATCATCACACCAAATAAATACTACTGGAACAACTTTTATAATAATGGAGAATCATTACGATACTAACATTTTAGTATTCGAGCAAATAATATCAAAGATATCATGATTAAAACATTTAAACCATATTCATCCTACTACGCCCAAACTGTTATTTTTTTCTTTATGTAAACAATATTTGACCAACCCAAAATTACCATCATTTGGATATTATAGATTACTCATGAGAAACACACAAGGAGTCCATGACAAATTAGGAGAGGACTAGAATAAGAGATGTGATGATCTCTTTTATACTAATTCTAAATACAATAATAATTACAAGACGAATGAAGTGCATAACAATACAATGCAAATTCACACAAAATCCTTCACAACTCCATCAATACAACCCCAGTACATACAATTGTCATTCAAAATCGCACATACAATTTCATTCATATCCACAATACCAAGGGTCATCCATATTACACACTCCTTGAGAAGCATCACTTCTCTTGATTACTTCCAATGTTTATGCAATGTATAAGACAATCATTTTCATGTGTCAAGTGCACATGAATGCATATGAACTCTTGCCTACATACCCAATGAGGTATGGAACCGCATCCATGGATGTTGTATCAGTATAGTCGTAACCATAAGATCACGACATAACTTTCAATACAATGCATATGCAAATACACATGCATATAATATGGTGCATTGATAATGCCACCAACAAAACTTCAACTTCATTCTCAAGTGTGGATTAACCACACACCACATGATAATACCACCAACTAATATTTAACCCTTTTCTGAAGTGGGAAATTCACAACATATCACAGCCATCACATATAACAAGAATATTAGAACATACTTCAATGCATATCAAAGTCCACACGTATATGCGAAAGATACTTGTATTGCTAATATCATAAATAACACTTCAACATATTCAAAACTTACTTCAAACACGAAACCAAAGGATGAAACTCACCTCTAGAATCTAAGTCTCACCACATAATGCCCCTTCTTAAGGTGCCAACCATATAAGCCAACAATCTGTAATACATTAATGTGTAATACTATTTTAAATATAAACATATTTGCACGTAGATTGAACTATGAAAATTCATACCAAGGCCAAGGCAACCAGTGCACCTATAGTTTTTCATACACCATCCAACCACAATATTAACCATATATGGCCATAACTAAGGAGTGAAGTTCATTTTTGAACGAGAGCCGGATTCTAGTTCGACCTCAGTGCTATCACACCACGATGATTAAATAACAATTGGTTAAATCCAAACAAACTTCTAAAGTAATGACAGATTTCCTAATTTTTATATTTTGATAAAGCGTAAGGTGCATGATTGAACCTCATTTATGAATATTATCATCCAACGTGTAATATCTCTATTCACCCAGAATACCAACATAAACCATAGATTATTCATCATATTGAATTTAACTTCATTTTGTTAGATTACTCCACCAAGCAAATAAATCATGTCCAATCTTTGAATTATTGATTATAGTCATATGTGCTGAGTTTTAGACATTTAGGTGGTAAAATAACAAGTCAAAACGGTAGCAAATCATCGCTACGTTTACTTGTTTGTAACTTGGTAGAGATGAGCGTCCTAGGCACGACCTAGAGCAATATCACCTGTTGAACATCCTACATACTTAGCATACAATATGTAACAAACATACACAATCAGTGGACATCGCAGTACCTACGTCCTACACCCAAATAGGCAAACAAAGACAAAAGCACACATCCTGAAATATTCAGCTAGAGCAGCAGATCTTATATTTTTCATATCTCCTGATTCTGATAGATATAAATTCTCAAATTTTGCTGTGAGTAGCATAACTTTATAAGCTACCATTCTTTAGTAATCATCCTAAACAAAAATCATTTAGGTCATCAAACATTCAGTTTAAGTTCAGCCTGTAAGTCTCGTCGAAACTGCGAGCACTCACACAAAAATAGTCATAACTTTTGCTACAAAATTCCAATGAATATGTGCTTTACCGATATGGAAAGCTTATAAAATTATCTACAATTTCTACAACTGTCACAGTCTGATTCGGCCACTAAATAGGATTAATCTGCAGTTGAACAGATAGTGACCAAATTCGCAGGAATAAAAAATAGTCAGAAAGAAACATCCATAACTCACTAACCACAAATCCGATTGAGGTGTTATTTATGGCCATGGAAAGATCTTTAAATTTCCTACAACTTTTAGAAATGCTTATTATTTTTTGGAGCCACTAAGATGCCCAAAACAGATCGATTTACGTCGCATAGATTGATGAGTTTCGGATCACGATGAAACGCATTTCGGGAGTCTCTTCTCTAATCTCATCCCCTAACCACGGATCTAACCCACAAAACATAATCCAATCAGAGAGATTAGGGTTTCTCACCTTGCATTGAGTAGAAGCAGCAAAAACTCTAGGTTTCCCACCTTCTCTTCTCCCCCCATCCTCTTCTTCCTTCTTCTCCTTCCTTCCTCTTCTTCCTTCTCCTTCCTTCCACTTCTTCCTTTCCTTTTTTTTCCTTTCCTCTCTCCCTTCTCTACTTCGGGGGCAAAAGCAGCAGCAGGAGAAGAAAAGTTGGCAATGGCTAGAAGAAGCTAGTGTTGACTGTCCTTTTAAACTAGAGTTCTCTAGACACATATCCAACGATCCACAATTACTCGGATCACCGGAGAGACAATATTTAGCCGAATTAGACGAGTGAGTATCTCGACGAGCTCTACGCAACCATGACCTCCGATCGTCCATCCGAGCAATAGATTTAAAGTCAACTTTTATCCATCTTAAAAATAATTAGTCAATTTTGTTTATTTTTTTTATTATTATGGATTACGGATATTACAATGCCAATAAAATGAAAACAAAGCATCGAAGGAAAGCATCGAAGGAGTAACAAGGAGTTGATGTGAGAACAATAACGACATCAATGCATAGGGGCAATCTCGTCCCATACGTGAGAAAAATGCTCCAACAAATGCTCCAACGACAGATTTTGTCATCCACAGCTAACTGAACTCAAACGACAAATAAAATCAGCTCGGAGGGAGTACTACCGCAGCTTAAGCAAAGAGATACAAAAATGGAAGATGAACATTGCTGATCAATTATACACGATGCATCCGATATTTGAAAGGGAAACATATCCTATGCATATGTCATACATATCAACTAAAAATATTAAAAAAATTCAAGAAAAAATTAAAGTAACTCCATCAATTGCCTATATGTTTTAATAAGCCAAAACCATTTATTAAAAATAGATAATAATTTATAAGTAAAACATATATATATATATACAGATTAAAAGTCAATATAAAAATATGTTAAAAATATCTTGAAACCAACCTCAAAATGAATAATTTGGCTGATTATAGCAACCGATGAGGGCACTAATAGTATTTTCCATATCTACAAAATCTTATATTCAAATTCATTATATTTTAACCATAATAAAAAAAATATATTCAAATTTATTATATTTTAACCGTAACAAAAATTATTTTAAACATAGAGAATTTTGTATTTTTTTTGTTACTACCAAAATATAATGAATTTGAAGATAAAATATCACATATATACGTAAATGTCCTTTTTAAAATAATGTCTACATAGGACAGGAGATGTTCCCATTCACAGGATGTATGTATAGAAAATGAAATAAGAAGCAACGCATTAGCGACACGAAAGTCATCTGATATATTTCAGATAAAGATGTTCAACACAAGATAGCTTCAGACAAGGCGATATAGCACCAGACACTTGGTGATTCAGGGTTCAACAAAGTGAAATGAGCACGTCTACAAACAAAAAAGTCTGATATTTCGTTTCACACAGATAATAAAGATAGATTTATCTAAGTGGCGATGTCCTCTGAGAGGAAGGCCTTCCCGGGGGCACGAGCTGAGAGACGACCATGGCAACCAAGTAGCTGCACCATAAGGACAGTATTGACAATGATTAGATGAGAACGACTACAATAGCAATTGACAGGACCATAAAACGATGCAAAACGAAGGTTGTAACTTTAACAAAACAAGTTACTCATCCTGATAGGACCAAAGATAACCGTTGGTTAAGAAACAGCATGTTTACCTTAGCATTGACACCATCAGGCACGATTCTACCCTCGCTCTTGAGCTTGACGTATTCATCACGGCTGAACTTGGTGAAACCCCTGAACAAGAAACTGCAAGTTAGGAATGGTTCGAGCTTATGGTACACGGAGCATATCAGAAATTTAGATATACTCGCATGCATCACCCTGTTTGATACTCACCATTTTCTACTCTCAATGATCTTTTGGCGACCAGGGAACTTGAACTTGGCACGACGGAGGGCTTCACTGGCATGGACAGCATTGTTGGGCTTGCACCGCACAGAAAGGAGGACCTGGCCAATATCCACCCTAGCGCAGGTTCCCTGTGGCTTCCCGAAAGCACCCCTCATTCCGGTCTGGAGCCTATCGGCCCCGGCACATGAAAGCATCTTGTTGATACGGAGCACATGGAACGGGTGAACCCGAACCCTGAGGTGGAAGGCATCCTTTCCTGCAGACTTGGTCATGTACTTGTTGCACGCGATACGCGCAGCCTCGAGAGCCTCACTAGAGACATTCTCCTTCTCCCAAGAGACGAGATGAACACAGTGGGAGAACTCATCCACACCCTTCTTCTTCATCCCAACATCGTAGATCCTGATCTTGGGGTCAGGGACACCACGGCAGTACCTTGACTTGGGGTACGGCTTGTTCTTGATCTGGCGGTAGCACCTCGCAGGTCCTATCCAAGGCAAAGCCACAAAGTCAAGTTACTAACGACTCAAAAAAAGGGGGGGATAGAGCAGCGTAAATTGTGTAGTGCAGAGGCAGTTGATAAAACATCCTAAAGCGCCTACAACCCCATCACTGTTAATCTAAATACTAGTCATAATTGATCAATGACCAAGCAAATAGTGAATATAGAAATGGTTATGGAAGTAACTAAATCCATAACATTAATCTAAATAGTCATAATTGATCAATGAACAAGCAAATAGTGAATACACAGAAATGGCCATGGAAGTAGCTAAATCCATTACAGGGATTCGCTTCAAACAATAAAACCAACACAAACAAGCCGTTTCCAACTAGAAAAAAATGTACCTACATCTGCTAGCTACATATCTGTTAGCCACATTAGATTAGTTCATTTAGATTCAAAGAGAACTAATCATATCATACTACAATTATATGTGACAATCAGATATTGCTATAGTTCCTCTAGCAATATTCACAACCTTTTGGGCCAAATATGACTCGCCAAGAGAAGCAAGCAAACTAACGAAATATGCAACGAAGCAACTAAGCGCACGAAATCGACAGCTTCAAAGCACGATATAGATCAACAGCATGAACAAAATCAATCCGGCTGCGCCCCAGCTACCACGGACTCTAAACCCAGATTCGCACGCGAGCGCCAAACGACCAAAACGCGCCTAAATCAAGCGGCTGCGGCGACCGATCCAACGCAACCGAAGAACAAACAGCAAGCCAACGAGTGGTAGAGAGGGGAATGGTGAGACTTACTCCTCCCCATGGCGGCGGCGGCGGCGGCGGGCGTGCGTGCGGCGGACGACGGCGGGAAGAGGCGGAGCGGCGGCTGCGGCTAGGGTTCGGAGGAGCGCGCCGCGGAGGCTTATATAGAGGTGAGGGGCCTGTGCGGTTTGCGTCACGCGTGACCGATGATGGACGGTGGCGATTGCGTGTTGGGCTTGAGGAGCCCATAGAAGCCCATGCCAACTGGGCCGCCTCTTCCTCTTTTATTTTCTTTTCTTTATTTGGTGAGAGGTAGAGGATTTTTGCTGGTCAGAATCCACTAGCAAGTCATAAGTTCAGATCATCGGAATTACTTTTAGCTACTCTATCCATTTCGTATTATTTTAAATCAAATTTATAAATTTAATTAAGTTTACAAAAATATCAACACTTATAGTTGGTACCAATTAGTTTTCTTAAATGTATTGATAATATGTTTATTTTATGTTGAAAATATTGTTATTTTTTTATAAAATTGACTAAACTCAAAATCTAAATCTTAGAAAAATTAAAGTAGCTTATAATACGAAATGAAGGCAGTATTTATATGGTCGATTCAAGGTTCATCGTGATTCTCTTGTTAAGCATTTTGTCAAAGTATAACCATACAGTAATGTGTAACCTATAGAATGGGATAAAATTAGATATCAGTTTTTAATTTTCATGATAGATGGTTGGTTATAATTTATTCTAATACTTAGAAATCGGATATAACCACGAGGTTCCAACAAAAACCTCCTCAGACTCTCACCCATCCCTACTCTCCCTCCTTCTTTTCCTACCATCAGAGTGAGTTGTCAAAGGCCTGACGATCACTAGGACGATAACACTCGAACGATATCTATGCGACTATACATAGCGGCGATGATATATGGCGATGGCAACAACAGCTGGGACAACTCCATGACAATGCCATCCTGCCGAGCTGTAGTGCATGGGAAGGTGACGGTGAGTATGGGGAAAGGCGACAGTTGCCCATCCCTGGTCAGGTTTGAGAACTTCAAGATTTAGCTGAGGCAGTATGCGCAGATCGACTCGACTCGACCTATAGATGATGGCATCGATGGGTACCTCTATTATGACGCTCATATTTATGGTTAATTATTCTTTCAACGATAGACGATAAACATTTTGTAAAAAAATCTCAATATATACCAGTTCAGCAATGTAGTGATTTTGTCAAAAAAATCTTAATATATACCGGTTCAGTAATTCTGAGGTGTTTATAGAAATTTGTAAGCGTGTGATATGTGCTGTGTTTCTTTAATTAAAAAAAGAGAGAAGGATTCACAGGGGAAAAAAAATCGATGGAAGGAAATAAACCGTCACTGCAGTCGTCGTCGACTTCGAGATACTTGGCGTAGAGGCGCACGCGCCAAGAAAAGGGGGGAAAAAGAAAGAAAAAAAGAAACAATTTGTCGAGGTAAATAGAGGAGCCGGTCGTCCAACCGCAAGTGGTCCGCTCCGACCGAAGCGGGGTCGCGCCGCCGACGTCGTCGTCGTCGTCGTCGTCGTCGTCGTCTCCAGAAACGCACGAGCAGAGCGGAGAATTCCACGAACCGTCTCATCCTCCTCTTCCTCTCTTCCCGTCCACTGCACCCCGTCCGCACAAATCAAACTCTACTTTTCCAAACGCGGAGGCGGCGGCGGATCAAGACCTCATTTGGCATCTGTTGCCTCTTGACTGCCGCGGAGATCCGGGGTTAGATTGTTCGTCTCACAGGCTCCTCCGGTGGTCTCGTCCCCTCGTGCGGGTTCAGGGGTCGCTTGGGCGCCGGAATCGATCCCCGCCCGCCCGCCCGCCCGCTCGCTCTGTGATCCCTGGTAGAATCCTCCTGATTCTTTGCTGTTGTTCTTTGCCGCGCTCGATTCGGCGAGCTCTTGCTTTGCGACGTTTGTCGGGGAGGTTGGGGTTCTTGGGGATTGGGGAATGGGGAATGGGGAGATATGCTTCTTCATTTGTACCCTACTCCTTCCACTGGGGGTTCCATGGTGTTGGGATATCGATCCTTGAATGGTGGTAGTTGGGAGAAGTCTGTCATTATGCTTTGGCTTAGCGGATTATCGCTGATAGTTTGTGGAACAAGATTTGTTAGCAGGGATAGTAGAGTAGTTTTGGGGGTATTCCTCATCTTCAGAATTCGTCAACTCTCCTTTTATATTTTCTGTGAATGATCCATAGGCAAGATTCCTTCCTAGTGTTTATTCTTGTAGTGGATCATGCTACGCTAGATGTTTGTTCGCTTGAATATATGATCTCTTGTCCTATGCATTTGGTGCGCATTATCGCTTATGATCTATTGTCATGCCTAACTCAGACTTTAACCATGCCTTCGTAAATTTTAGTTTTCTTGCAGTGCCTTCATAGTTTTAGTGGCTCTTTTTCTGATAGCCCATGACATATTTTTATCATTGTTTAGAGGACATTTTGCTCTGTGGTGTGCTAGCTTTGCCGGGTGAACTTCACAATGGGAGGCTGTGTGGGCAAGGTGAGTCTTCTAAAAGCATAATCGATATTTAGCGGTTCATCGTGGCTGTTAAATTTTACCACATATTGATTTGTGTTTCTTTTATTTCTTTTCGTTTGGTCAGGCACGACGACATATTGAGGAAGACAAGCTTGATTTCAAAGGTGGAAATGTTCATGTCATAACAAGCAAAGAGGACTGGGATCAGAAGATTGAAGAAGCAAACAAGGATGGGAAAATTGTAAGCAAGCTAGCAATTGCTCAATGGATCACAAATATATCCTTTGACTTATGTTTTGCATTAGTTGGTGATCTATTAGTTTGCTTCACACTATACAACTTTACGAAGTTGATATCTATGCACTACTTATCACATGGTCCTTTAAAAAAAATGCCTAATGAGACTGAGAACATACTGACATCTGGATGAGGGTGAAACAATCAGATACTCCAGTTATTAAGTCAGAAATGATCCATGACAGAAATCAGATAGTCTAGCTAGTACCCTGTACAAAAAGTTGCCATTTCTTAGTGTTCCCTGAGCCTGAGTTACATAGCTTTCTGCCTTTAGTCAATGCAAGATCCTTGTGTGGAATAAATCATTTCTAGTTATATGTTTGTTTGTAAAAGATTCAAACCTCATTGTCTATTACTTAGAACTGTTTTATGTTGGTTTTGTTTCTCATCAAAAACAAGTTAAACAAGATTATGCTGTACTCCCAGTTGTTCTGAATAGCACTTGCATGCTCATCCACTTGGTATTTCCTTTTTTTCTCAGCAGGATTTGTTTTGCTTATTTTTAGGATGCCTGCTTGATTTTTGGCAATACACACACAACATTTACAACTCATGTGCTTTAGATGGCCATTTTGTTGTTGGCTGAAATCTCGTAAGAAGATAAATATCGTAACGAGTACCTTTGACATACTCACTGTATTGTTTTGTAGGTTGTGGCAAATTTCAGTGCTTCCTGGTGTGGACCATGTCGTGTCATTGCACCTATTTATGCTGAGATGTCAAAGACTTATCCTCAACTCATGTTCTTGACGATAGATGTTGATGACCTAATGGTAATTCTAACCTTTTTTTTTCAAATCTGCTATTGAAAAATGATTAGTTTCAGTTTTTTTATGAACCAAGGACCCCCTTATCCGCCTGATGGCGGTAATTTTGTCAATAATATCATTTACCAGTAGATGCCATGAATGCCATCACTTAAGGTTTATAATCAAGATTAGATTGTGTACTGAGATGCAGCAACATTCAGTATGCCGTAAGTTCCAGATGTGTTGAATTCTTTGCTGAGCATGACATATCATCCGACTTACGGAGTAATTGCTATTGACATACGTGCTGCGCTGTTAGCATTATACAGAGCTTCTTAACACTTCTTCTAGAATTGAGTAGACAGATATAGTGATTACATGCAAATTGTTATAAAATTAACTGAAGTCCTGCCATCCCGGTAGCTTCTCACTTAGCATGTCCTGTAGGTCAGGGCGCATGTCCTGATGTTCTTCCAATTTAACAACTCTCTCTTATTCTCTGCAGGATTTCAGCTCATCATGGGATATCCGTGCAACGCCGACCTTCTTCTTCATAAAAAACGAGAAGCAGGTTGACAAGCTCGTGGGCGCCAACAAACCTGAGCTCGAAAAGAAGGTGCAGGCACTTGCTGATGGCTGCTGAGCCTTATAGCGCAACAGCTAGAACTGAAACGAACTTGGCATTTCTGTCCAGTCAAGTTTGTGTCCGTGTGTTCCCTTGCAGCTTCTAGTGTATAGTTTTGGTGTCTCTGTTCAAACCATGTTTCTTTTTCTTTCTGAAATTTGCCCATGTGTCTGGCCTCACACATTATGCATTCTGTGAACTATATGGTAAGAAGTTGTGATGTGTTCAGAGCTGTTTAACATAGAGTACTACTAGAGTAGTTTCAAAAGACAGTGATATGGTTGTATTTTGAGCTATGAAATTGTGCCAATAAATGAGTGGGTTTCGTTCAGTGACTTTTTAATGATTCTTACTTAGTACTACTATAGAATCGAACTGTTTCTCACAAAATTTATACGAAGCCCAGATTTTTCCAATGGGACCTCAATGTTCAGAGCTACAGAATTTGATATAAATGGTATCTAAAAAAATTCATATAACGACACGCATCTGGGAACAAAATTTGAAGTTTCAAATTGAAAAGGCCAATGTGCCATGCAAGGTTTTAGAGTCTCTAGTCGGTACTCCGAAGCCGTTCCCAAAAAAGTTTCGAACTCCGAAGCCGCGAGAGGGACGAGAGAATTGTCGTCTCCAATCCCAAACCGCGGAGGGGCATTTCCATAAATAAAAAAGGAAAATAATAAATTTTGTAAAACTACACGTTTTTTCCACTAAAGTTACACAAAACTAATAAGATCATATCATCAATAAATACCAAGTCGATAACCTAACCATATATAAATATATATAGATAAAACACGTCATCTTACATGTAGACGTCTATTGATGATATATTTAAATTTTGTAAATTCAATTTAATATATAGAGAGAGAGATAAGTATCGTTTTTATAACTTGAACAATAAAATAAAATATGTAGTCATATAAAATTTAGAAATTAATTAGCGAGACCAATGAAGTAGTAGAAGACAGGTGTATATTCTTTTGTTATAATGATATTATTATTAGGTATCGGTACTTATGTATAAAAATAAAAAATAAAAAAATCACATATAATCTTTACTACTTATAATGTAATTTACCAATAATTTAGATCTAAGATCTCTCTTACTCACTCGGAATTCAACAGACGAAAATATTTAATCTATGCATGCATGGATTTAATTACGAAAGGTTACCTAAAATTTGTTTTTTTATGTAGATTATTTAAGATTTATTTTTTCTTAGCTTGCATGTATGTTTGAATTTAAAAAAGTTATCAATTATATATATATACTAGCAAAATGTCCGTGCGTTGCAACAGGACGACGACGCAGGGAGGGAAGCAGGCGGAAGGCTGTGGACCCCCGTTTTTGGAACGGGAATCTTTCGTGTTCTTAGTACCATTTCCCTGGATCGAGTAGTTGGTACCCACAAAATACAGTACTGAATACTCAGGTGCATATGCACGAATAGTCTTACAACGAAATTATTACAACGATAGGCCCGAAGGCAATGTTCACCACACAGGACCTCATGGTCCGGATACAACACAAAAGCAGAAATTAGATACGGCAGCGGAATATAGGCAGCGGCATGTCGGCTGCCACAGGCAACGACCAGGGACTAAGACCTAGTAAGCGCCATCAGCTTCTTCGCCTTCCTGGTAGTAGGCGTAAGGATCCTCCAATTCTTCATTTCCACCATCTGAAGGTTTGTGCGTATAGCAAGGGTGAGTACCAACCGTACTCAGCAAGCCAACACGAAAGTGATGCATATGATAGGGTTATTCAAGGAAAGGCTGAGGCTCTTTTGCGTAAAGCCAATTTTTATCAATCCTTTCACAAGCCTATCAACTAGCCAAGTCAAGTTTTAGTTACATAGTTCATTAAATTCGACGACGGTTCTGTCTACCATCCATCGTGATTCCAAGGATGGCTTCCCGCCTCCGATTCGTTATGGTTTTCTGGGGAGTCCACCCCTTCTCGCATCTCAAGAAGTTGATCCACCAGCGAATGAAATCATCATGCAAACCCATCCCAGCATTTTTTTTTTAAAGTCTAGCCAAGCGAAAGTCTTGTCACGACGCTCAATATCCGCGAGCACGGCTATTCGAATAGATTGATTCATTCACACTGCAGTGGATGTACACTTTACGCATACTTCGTGACAACCCAACAAATGAGCCTACGTCCCAACACATGAGACGGTCACGGCAAAGCCTTTCGATAACCTCACTTTGGCAGTACCCGCTCCATGAACTTGAGCCCTCATGCACTCTAGTCGTCATTTTCTAGCAGTGAGAGGAGTTCTGGCGCACCCGGGGTAGGGGAAAACTTCCTCAATCTTTAAGTTCAATTAATATCGATTTAATTTCACCATCCACAACATAGGCCGCAGCCTCATACTCATCACACAAGCCACATCATAAAGAACCATCTATGCAAGGATACTGCCTCCGCTCGGCTATCTAGTTAGCTAGGTCTATACACATTCGAGAAGTACGGTTGTACTGGCTCGTTTCCCGGCTATCTCATGGCTCGGTCCTTAATTGACCAGGGTCGACACTTGCCTTTTCCGGAATCCACCCAAATCATCCGGCCGTCCCAGTCTAAAACATTTGTATAGTACTTTCAATTTTCATCAAACTTAGTTCATCATTCTCATGGCCATGTGGCGCTCATGTCTCCACAGGCCGCATCTCAACTACCTTCCCTAAGGTAGTTGCCCCAGCACAAAGCTTCTTTGTAAAATCATGAGTATGCAGGGATATAGTATAAGCAGGGCTAAGCATTTTTACCGAAGTTAGCCTCCAGTCATATCACAACGAAGGTTACAAAGAATAATTCTAATGGTAATCAACATCAAAGCAGGGTATATCAAGCATAGGTACACATCTGTGTATAGCATGCAATTTACAATTAAAATCAACATCATTTCGCAAAGTAGGATCAATATGTTCAAAGAGTGTGATGACTTGCCTTGCTCGCACGCTTGTGGAGTGGTGTCTTCAACGGGGTCGATGCCGGTCTCTTCAGGTGCTACCCGTACGTGCGAAAGATCAATCAAATCCGATTAGAATCCCATATAACACCAAAAGGTCGAAAAAGATCCGAAAAAGCCTCAGAAACGATTCCAAGCGCTAAGCCCAAATTCCTACTTAAGTTTGTACTAAGATCGCACAGGAAAACTCTAAGTTTTGACATCGGGTCGATGACTTAGGGTTTTCGCAAAGCGACGATCGTGATTTGTTCGAGAAAATGGATTTGAAAATATCCGCGGAGGGATTGGTGCTCGAGGTTTTGAAGGTCCGAGCATAAAAAGAGAAACATATTTAAATGGCGAGAAAGATCTAAACGAAATTCGGATTCAAAAACGACGCAAAACGAAATTTTGAAAAAGTTCGGTTTTGATTTTCAAATTTTCGCATCGAGAAAACATACAAGAAAATACTTTACTTTTACCCAAAATTTTACTCAACCTTTCCAAAATATTTCTCCAAATTTTCTAAAATTTTTCCAAATTTTTCCTATTTTTCTTTTTTTTCTCAGCGCCACTGTTCATTGCCCAAAATGTGTTCGACCGTGGCGCGGCAAAAACAGAGGCGGCGACGGCGCTAGTGCGCGAGGAAAAAGGGGCGGCGGCGGGGCTTACGGCGACGGCGGTCCCTGGGAGGTGCGGCGAGGCACGGGCGACTTCGGCGCACGGCGGCGGCGGCGTTGGCGCTCGGGAAAAGAAGGGAGAGGCGGCGGCGGTGTGGGAAAGGGGCGGGAACGCCGGCCTTTTATAGGCGCACGGGAAGAGGAAACGGGAGGAAGGGGGCGGCGGGCGGGCGCCACACGGCGGCGCAAGGGGTCGGGCGGGCGTGGGTTGGCGACGCGTGGCGCGGCGCGGGCGGGGTCGGCACGGGTCGGCGACGCACGGCGACGATGGCGCAAGGCACGGGCGGGCCGTGCGGGCGCGCGAGCTGCGGCGCGAGGCGCGGTGGGGTCCGCGCGGGCGCGCGTGCGCGCGCGCGGCGCGTGGCGCTGAGGTGGGGCGGGTGCGCGCGGGCGGTGCGAGGGCGAGGCGGGCGCGGGCGCGCGGCGCGGCGCGTGTCGCGCGCGCGGCGGGTGCGGTACGGCCGTACGGCGTCGAGCACCAGGCGCAGCGTGAAGTGTGATTTTATATTTTCCCGATTTTTTATTTTTAATTCCTATTTCTATTTTCCTCCCCTCTAAAAATTCCAAATTAAATTCCTATATTCCAAAAATAATTTTTAATGCTATATTTTCAACTTTTCTCCACTTTTATTTTCCCACAATATTTTTCATATTTATTTATTTAAATTTATTTTTCCTAATTTCATAATTCACCATTTTTAAATTCCAAAAATTCCGTAGATTTCGAGTAAGACCCCCAAATATTTTATTATTTATTTTATATCCTAATTTATCTTCCATCATTCATAATTAATATTCTATTTCTCCAAATTCGTATTTTCATAAATCCGCACTTCATCTCCGATTTCTTTTATAAATCCATAATACTGAATTTCGAATTTTTCTCTCCGACAAACTCCAAATCATCCACAAACACCAAAAGGGAATTGATCACAACTAGATTTATGTAACTGAGCTGGCAAATAAGAAGCCACAAACCCGAGGAAAAAGCAATAAGCGAAGGTTTTTGAAAGTTTCGATTTTTACGTTCCGATTTTAGTTTCTTCTATTTTCAGGATGTTACAAAGGCGAAGGTCCAGGCGGTGGCACGGGAGCTCCGAGCGGCGACGGGAGGGAGGGGCACAGGCGCAACGCGGATGGGGATGGAAGAGAGAGATGCATGAGATCTTTTTTTCATCCAAACTCTTCCTTTCTTTTCAGCATTGGGACTATGGGTTAATTTTACAAACACTCAAGGGGTTTTACGGAAAATAATTTATTTTTCTTTTTAACTGAGTTTTTTAAAAAAATAGCTATGCGGACTACGGGTTAATTTTGGAAAAACTCAAAGAGTTTTTTGCAAAATAGCCAATCAGAAAAAAATTAAAATTAGGAAATAGTTATAGATTATAGATATATTACTATAGCATTAGCTTAATGTAATGTATAGGAATGGTAGTGGGCGTTACAGCAGAGCATGGTAGAAGAAACCGACGCTTGGATGGGTTTTGGGCTTTTGTAACTGGTTCTTCTCTCCTCTGCTCGTGTGAGCCCCCAGCCAGCCTCCATTCCTGCCTGCCTCCACCTCCTCCCCGAATCGATCTCTCCTCCTCTCCATCTCTCCAGAAACCGCGGCCCGCCGGGATGCTGCTCTGATCTCCGGTGCACCTCGGGTAATGATCTCTCTCTTTCTCCGTTGCTCGAATGTCCGTTCCTGGTGGCGTGATCTCCGCGTGGTTCTAGGGAGCGGGGACGGTTGTGTTGACGTGTGTCAGTACCTGATCTGGTGGGAGTGGGGGGGGGGGGGGTTCCCGTTTCGTTCCGCCAAGATTTCTCGTCTCCGCGAGTTCTTGCTTGCTTTTCTTGGCGTCGTCTGTTGGGTGTTCGATCTATGGTTCGCGAGGAGATGAGTGGCGGTTAGTGCTGTGCTGCAGTGATTGCTTCTTCTTTTGTTTTTTTTAAAAAAAACTCTATTCTTTAGGGAGCCGTGCGATTGGGGGGCCGTACGGAGATTGAGGTTATGTTGTGAGTGGAAATCCAGTAAAAAGTTGACTCTTTTCAACCATTTCCTGAATATTTTTCTCTATGATTTCGTTAGCTTCACAGTCATCTGAATTCCGAGCAGCCATATGAGATTGGAATGGCACCGATTCATTCATCCATTGTTCTTATTATGAATGTCATTCATACCCTTAGTAATGAATGTGATATCAGTTTCTTGAATTCAATGTTTTTTTGCTTGTTTAGAGCATATCTTCGTTCAAAATTTTTTTCTTTCCTTTAGAGTATATCGATTTGTTTGTTCTTGGATTGAAAAAGGAAACAAAAAGAGCAGGCAATTCAGTTTTGTATCACGTATATGAGTTTATGTATGTTGAGAGTTAAGAATCACTGAACCTGAAGGGCAACAATTTAATCAATTGTTTTCTCAACGAAGTTGGCAGATCATAGGGTGATACTTCTCATCAGTCATCACCTTCGTGATGCGTCTATCTAGGTGTAAGCACTGATCAGTGCATGTGTTGTGGATCCCCGCCTTCAATAATATCGAACTGGCTGGTCCTGTTTATCACTTCTTTGGTGGATAGACATCGACAAGAACATTTTTTTGGTTGCAAGCTTGTGACATCTTGCTTGAAACACAGAGTTTTGATCGATGTGGGGCCGAATTTGTGTTGCTCATTCTTCTTGTCCGGAGAGTTATCCTGTTGCCTGACCTACCTAACAGCAACAGGCCTGTAGTTACTGTGTCTTTTGCAGTTGGACGTGTGATAGATAACCAAGTGCCAGCCATTTTATCATGCAAATAAGTTCTCAACAAATTGGTAGCTGCAAGATTTGACCAACTTTGACTCCTCCATTTCTTTTGTATGCACATATACATGTTATATTTTCTTATCTATATTGACTTGAGAAGACTGGACTTATAGAAGCATATGATTTGTTTGTCACTGATACTGTGTTATGTTGACACTCCTTATGTAAAATGTTCTTTTTTTAAAGAAATAGTCGGACAGTACACTGGCAATTTACTTGACTATAAATCTATTGTTGGTCAGTTTGAAAGATGTTTCTTATATATTATTCCATTTCAAGTATATTGATATTCTCAAAGTAGTAAATTCTTTCTATTTCTAAAAGAAGAAACGTCACTGTCGTTCACTAGTACATGTTATTATGGGCTTTCCGACAGTGACACTGATAAGATCATGGGTGATATGATGATACTTTTGCCTCCTCCATAGCTGTCAATGGTCTGGTCCCTGCGTTTCTGCATCTGATTTGTCTAATTTTGTATATGGAGTTGTGGACATCTTCATTAGTAGGATATATGTTGGCCTTCTTTGATAGGATTCAGCATTCTATTATACAAATTGTGCAAGACCTACTCTTCTCTTGTCTAGACCATTGGAAAATTTAATTTCCCCTTTGTACATTTCTGGCTTTCAAGATCATTTACTACATTATGGCTTTCAAGATCATTTACTACTGACTGTTGCCCTTTTTGTAATAGATTACATTTTCCATGAATGTTGAAATGAATCAATGATTAACTTGAAATTTTGAGTCACTGACGTCTGCTTTAAGTTTGTACTACAGATAATGTTCCTGCTGTTTCTATCTTATTTCTCAAGTGTATTACTAATGAATGTGCATTTATATCATTTTTTTCACTTGTTCTTGGATACGCAGTCAGGTCTACACCCTTGAGGAAATTGTTTTCGTTATCTTGTCAAAATGGAGAAAATGCAAAAGACACAGTCAAGGAAATCTGGCTCATGGTGGTGGGATAGCCATATTAGTCCAAAAAGTTCTAAGTGGCTCTCCGATAACTTAGAAGGTAAGGAATGAGACCATATTTTTTTTCCTTGTCTTACATGCTGGAATAAGATCATACTTCATTTGCTAGCCATGAGATTTGTAAGATCTTGGTCATGATGGTTTCAATATTAGTCTCCAATTTAACTAGCATGCCAGTTATTCCCTGAACATAATTATTCTTTTAAATGAACAGAGATGGAGACACAGATAAAAGAAACGCTGGAGCTTATCGAGGAAGAAGAATCCTCTGCAGAAAAGGCTGGGGTTCTTATTACTCACGTACAGAACTTTCAGCAGATGTATCGTGCTCTCGCTGAGCGGTATGGCAATGTGATTGGAGAATTGCGCAAAAATATCCCGTCATCACTGCAATCATCTGTCTCCTTTGGCATCTCAGAATCAGATTCTGAGGCACAGTCTCCTTCATCACCAGAGCTTGACTTGCAAGAGAAGATGTCACAAAAGCAAAAACCACGATCAGATTGCTTTGATGTTTCTATTGGCTCAGGTATGAGTTCTGACGTATCCAAGAAGGGGAGTGATGGATCTTCATCATCTTCAGAATCTGATTTAGAGCTTGATGAGGCTAAAGAAGAAAATGGCAACAGCATTTTTTATGCCCTAAGTCAAAAAATTATTGAGCTTGAGGATGAGCTTCATGAAGTAAGGGGGAAACTTGATGCTTCTGAGGAAAAGAACATGTGTTGCCATTGTAATTTTGGTGCTAACTCAGAACTGTCTGTACATGAGGAAAAGCAACAGGTTCCAGATGTGGAAACCAGTAGCCTTCAGAAGGATCTCGATGAAGTCAAAAGCGAAAAGGAAGCTTTGGAAGCTGTGTTATTGGTGAACAAAGATGAGACTGATAGGCTGAAGGAATCAATGGTGTCAGCAGCCAAGCAGTTTGAAGTTGAACTGGCACATCGTGATACTGAAATTGATAAATGCAAGCAGGAACTTGAGGTACTTTCGGAGAAGTATCTACATGATATATCTGCTCTTGAGGCTGAAATTGGAAAGCTCCAGGGAGTCATCGAGAAATTTGAAGATGAATTTGCAAAAATATCAAAGGAGAAATTGTTGCTTGAATCTCGGGTTGAAGAGCTTGAGCAGTCAGTCAACAGCTCAAACTATTCGGTTTCTGAGATGGTTAAGCTGCAAGAACAAATGAAGGATACACAAGCTGAATTAGAAAAGGTTTCACAGGAGAAAGAAGCGCTCAGAGAATGTGTTCTTGAATTTGAGCAACTTTTTAGGGACTTCGAAAATTCAGGCATGGAGGTTGCAAAGCTACCAGAAACCATCAGGAACCTGGAAGCCCAGATAGAGGGAACACTACAGGAGAAATCAGTACTCCAGGACAGGATTAAGGAGCTGGAGCAGGTTGTACATGATTCATTGCAAAACCATTCACTGGAGAAGTCCTCTCTGAGTGCCGAGCTTTCAAAACTATCTGAAGCCAATGCTTCTCTCGAAAGCAATTTGGCATCCGTGGAGGCAGAGCTCAAACAAGTTTATGACGAGAAGGCTGACGAATCCCTCAATAGCGAGAGGCAAATTTCCGGGCTGAATCAAGAACTTGCCAATTTTAAAACCAATCTGGAATTGCTGTCATCTGAGAAATCCCTGGTGGACAACAAGGTCACCACTCTACTAACTGACATCACAACTCGCGATGAGAAGATGAAGCAGATGGATGATCAACTGAATCAGCTTCAGCTTGAGCATTCCAAGCTAATGGCACAGGCCGATCTCGCCCGCAAGTCCCTGGCAGAACTGCATGCGCGGGTATGGGAGCTCGAGAAAGAGGTAGAGATGCAGAAGCTTGTGATCTCTGAGAGCGCCGAGGGAAAGCGCGAGGCGATCAGGCAGCTGTGCTTCTCACTTGAGCACTACCGCAGCGGGTACCAGGAGCTGCGGCAGCTGCTGCACGGCCAGAAGAGGCCACTGGTGATGGCAACATGAACCAAGTGATCCTGATGCCATCTTTCTTGGGTGCTTGGGATCTTTCTCTCAATGGCAATGCATGCTTTCCTGTGTCTTTCTCTTACTACCTGTAGCTTGCTGGTCTCTATAACTTGTGCACTGTGGCTTCTCCAGCTACTAAGAATTCTGTCTTGTGTCTTGCAATGTGATGGGATAATCAATATCGTTTGTTGTGTACTCTTGTTACTCTGGTTATTGTCGTCAGGTAATGGGCATAGTGATGTCTATCAATCTATGCTTGATCTTTGAAAGATGATACGAGTATCAGCTGCCAACTTGTCAAATGTGTGGATTATCATTGTGCTTTCCAATCCAATCAATGATGAGTTTGACAAGGGAGCAGGCACTTTGTTCTCTGATTTGCTTCTTTTAATATGTAATTTGATTCTTGTACGTTGTTCTGTTGGGAATATGTTTCTCCTGCAGTCTTGTTGAACAAAACTAACTGAAAAAGTAGAGTGCTAATCCAATCATTATAGGTAATAATCTTAGCAGCAGCAGACTTTGCATAAACAAAATGGCATGGTCACAACATTTGGATTACATTAACATTGGTACAACTTTTTAGATTAACATCATTCTCAGAGCACAAACTAACCAATGCAATTAAACAAATTTGATTTTGAGATTTTAAATATCCTCCAATTTGTAGTAGTAGTACACAATACACGGCATATAAATTTGATTTTGTGATTTTAAATATCAATAAGGATAAATTATCAGAAGGATGGCATTGGACCTTTTCACTGACAATCTCTCCACCCTTGAAACAACTTCTAGTCTAAGACATTTTTTCACTCCAATAACTCATATTTGCTCTTAGCAGTGCATAGGGGTGTAACCAGAATTTTCTCAAGCCTTGAACTCAACTAGTGTAATTTACATACTTTTGTTTTTATCTTACATATTTTGGGGTTTCTGAAATGTAATTTGTAATGGATATCTAGAGTAGGGCTGCAGCTCTAGTTGTCCTACTCCTGTTTCGGCCATTGGCAGTGCATAACTCAATCTCGTTGTAAGAAAACATCTTCTTTTTTTATGATTAAAGGTTGCGGGTTAATTGGATCCATAATGCTTTTGAAATATATCACTTCTATTTATCTATTTTATCTATTTGAAATTATACAAAACTAACGTCAATGACCATGACGCTGAGCTCTGATGATGTGGTGAACTCGTGCCATCTTGGACATGATCTCCGTGCCAATGGTTACGGCATTGAGACGTTATAGCTCATCGCCATTTGGGCTAGTGCTAAGGTGGAGATTTATTTTGCAATAAGTTTTTAGCACAGTTTATTGTTCAAATAAATTTTTCAAAAGAGTCAAGTTATCAAATTTTTGGTAGTTTCTTCCCAGCCCTCAATTCTAATCTAGAATGGAGGCTAACTTTTTCTCTATATCTAGAATGGAAAAACAATCTAGCGCAAACTAGATTATTGTTTTAGAAGATAATAGTTGCATCCAATCCAATGAGAGGTTGACCATGCGATTTTCAACCTGCATAATCATCCAATGTGAGGTTGACCGTGCGATTTTCAACCTGCATAATCAGTAAGATAAACAACAAGCGATTTTCTAACTTAAGTAATCATTTACTAGAATACTCCCTCCGGTCAAACATACTTGATGTTTAGGACTGTATTTTATCATACTTTAAAAAGTTTGACTCAATGATTTCATACTTTAGAAACAAGAAAAATGAGTATAAGTGTATTTCCTTAAAAAATATTATCATAATATCATTAATTTAGAATTCTTTCTGACTTAACAATACTTATCTTTTTGATAAATCTAATGTAAAACTTTAAAATCTTTGACTATGAATGATTTCTAAAGTATTTGTCTTATAAATATATTTATAAAGACCATATGTACAGATTAAAAAGTACTTTAATAAAATTATATGTTCGTTGATATATATACATTATAATAAAAATATTGGTCAAAGTTATTTTCTTAAGACCGTGTTTTTATCCAAAACAACAAATATTATAAATTTGGAGGGAGTAAATTTTAAACTCATTTTGATATAAAATAATGGTCAAATGTTTTTATCCAAAACAACAAATATTATAAATTTGGAGGGAGTAAATTTTAAACTCATTTTGATATAAAATAATGGTCAAATTAAAGTTCCAAAAGTATCTCTAAATCTTTTTTATTTGACTAGAGGAAGTCCTATGTACCCCTACATAAAACCAGGGTCGTACATAGGAAAGGAAATGAAGGCCTCGGTAGGCTATAAAATTTACGGAGACATACCTTGTCATTGTATCTTCGTGTCACAAAACAGAAACTAGCGAATTATGACCAACGACGAATAGTCACAGCTACGCAGACTGCCTTGACCGACGAATAGTTGTAGCCATGGACTGTTTACACACAGCCTTAGCTAAGTAGCTAAGTTCGTAGCAGCGGTTAAAAACGACTAATTAATCACACGTAAAAAAACATAATTAATATATAATTAATTAAGTATTAATATATAAAAAATGTTTTTCTATTTATATAAAATATTTTCATACAAAATGTATCATTTAACAATTTTAAAAATATTAATGAAAAATAAGGAGCGGATGATTTACAAGCCCTACAACTGTCATTCTACGGGCCTAAATGGAACAAAATGGTTGATCTCGTGCAGTAGGGAGCCTTAAACATGACTTGACTTGCTTTGACCCTGGAAAAATGATCGCTTTTTTGGTCGTCTCTGCCGTCTATCAAACTGTCTCAAAAAAAAAACATACTGTTGTTGGCAAGTACTTGAGATCTGCCTATGTGTCACATTAAACTTGTTTGCATGCTGGATTTAAAACCAGATTCAGCAAATGCATAACTATGTTATTATTTAGAAAGGGCACAATTAGGTGCCCGTGTCCTCATATATTAAGAATAATTTACACAAAATCACAAGTAATGTGATTTATATTGTATAAACATATGAGTTTTGTCACGTGACATATAGCCCTGGTTATTATGATATCAGTGTTTTCATAAAACCGTATAACTGACCAATTTAATACAAATCCGATATGTACGGTCCACAAGTGCTCTCATCCACTGTAGTTACGTCGGCACATAAGAGTTTATGTCACATGTTCAGCTTAAAATAGAATTTGTTAATATTATGGTTTTATGAAACATTTATACCGTAATACTTGGAGTTATATGTCATAGGTCAAAATCTCTATAGCTTTATATAAGTTGGATCGTAATACTAAGGATTTATGCAATTTACTCATATATTAATTAATTAAAGTATAAGAGCAACAGTTGTAGCTTGTAAGTAGTTGTAGTTCTGTTGGGTACCAACTTAATTATACCAAAACACACCAGAAGAAACTAGCAGTTGACATCTATGGACCATTGCCAGAATGATTGGGCTAGTTAGTTAGACTCTACTCCCTCATCCACAACCATTCCTTGACCAAAAAAAACAAGAGAATTGACATATCATTTTGGACCTAAGCTGGAGTATTACATTATTTTCGCTATTATGGATGAATCCCATTCATGAAATCTAATATAGAGGTCGGGTTTTAACCAATCCATTATCTATAAAAACATTCATGAGATCTAACTAACCAAATATGTTTCATAATGCTCTTTGGTTAAAACCGCTTGTTATTTTCACAAACGAATGAAATTGTAATTTGAACTCAATTATTGAACAAACCCGAATAGTCCTAAAAATTGAAGCTTCTGGTATGAAAAAAACAATTGGAAAAGGTAATTAGCATCAACGAGTTTTTGCTTGCAGCACATGGAAGGTGTACTTTTTCCTAGCTGGACAGGGTATCAATGCAATATTGCTCACATGTCAAAGGGCCAAAAAGCTAGGGCTTATGAGAAGACAACCATTCACACTATACCAAACCCCAATTCTTTTCTTCTTGATAGGCCAAACCACTTTTCTTGCATAATAAAAAGGACCACCAAACGGCACATTTAGCAAAGCAAAGGAATCGAATTAGCAAAATAATTGATCATTTGCATCTATAAAGCTCCCCATCACATTGTGGTTACAATGTTAATAATGATACTAGTACTTTGCTCTTTGATTAACTCCCCAAGTATAAAAATAAACTGCAGTTACCTCACCAACATTGTTTATGGGGCACATGATCTGCTCCGGTACTATAACCAAACAAGCATAAAACAAAGAGTAGCATTGGATCCATGCCCAAAACCTCACAACTGGGCTCCTTTAACCTTTAATTTTTGGAAAAAAAATATAAATTTTGAAGGGTTTTAATCTTATAGGAAAATTACCTATAAATCTTATCCTATATTTTGAAATTTCTATGGAATGAACAATTTTATAGAGATTTTGGAGGAAACTTAGCAAGAGCTTCAACCTTTTGAAAAATTTTCTTTGAGTTTATTCTCACATTCAATTCTTGCGATCCAACCAAACAATCGTTCTGTGTTTTTTCTATATTTTGCAATTCTCTGTTTTACACTTTCATTTTGATAAGAATTTTACGTTTTTCTGTTCCTTCGTTTTTCTATTTCTATGATTTAAAAAACACTATTAAAAAAGTCTCATTTGAGAAGACAGTGATCATGAAAAACTACGTCACCCTACGATCCGATGATATAGATTATACCGATCAAACGGTTATGAAAGTGTTTGTCGTGTAAGACCGAAAAGCCATGTCTATTTTTTTATCTAGCTTTCAATGCGCTAAATTTTGGGCAGGGTCAACTGATCCACATGGTCTTTTGATTTCTTCTAGTTTGCTGTTCCCTTGTCTTCCTCCCATGGAAATGACCCCAAGAAGAAAAACTAAATGAAGTGAACTAACCAATGGGGGCTACCTGCCAACCTATTTTGTTGTCTTGTGATCCTCTATAATTAGACCCAACTTTCAAGAAAACTACTCTGGTCAAAGTTCCATAATAGTCCAGAGTTGCATCAGATGATCATAATTTGGGGCTAAGCACAATTCTAAACATTATTTGCATGTTCATCCCAAAGAAAAGAGAATTCACAATTGATTTGGCCAGTGTTCATCATAGTACACTGGTTTTAAATTGGACTATTTTACTTACAGGGAATACTAGCACCCTGATCTGAGTTCATGCTTGTTCCGGTGGAGATTGGGACAGTACATTTTTTTTTCAAGGAAGAGGCTGCACAAACTGACATCAGGAATCCAAGCTGGTTTATAAACTGACACTACATTTTCTTTGCACGTGTTCATAGCCCATTAAGGCTCTATTTTAATTTAGGGCAAGACAATGACCTCAAATTAAATTAAGGATCCTAAGACATGAAGAGAATATGGTTTAGTATTCATATTAAGACCATCTCATAGCTGGCATGTTTATAAAACTGTTGCTGCCTTTGATTTTTATCTTTTACAAATGAATTTTATAATATTATATTGATATATAGTAATATAAAAATGGTTTTTAGCGACAAATCTAGCAACATTTAATGTCTACGCCAAAACCAATAAAATGTTTTAAACAGAATTAATTCAAATACTATAAATAAAAAATTGTTAAAAGAAGCCAAGCCTTGCTCCGTACGAAATAAGTGATGATTAAATATAGCAAATCGACCAGATGCATTTCTAGTAAAAGTAAAGTCTAAACAACATATCACCATAAATGACACACGCTTTATTAATCATGATAAAACTAACAAATGAGTGAAAATTTTCGTTTTGTCGGTTAACTTTGACCCTCCTATTACATATTAAAGGCAAACATCGCAACATAAAAACAAATAATCACCCCAACATAAAAGAATTTTCCAAAATTTTGGAGAGGAAAGGAACAAAAGGAGAGGACAATTTTCTGGTGAGAAGAAGAAAAGAAATTTATCAGGTCAGCCGGCTCAGCCCTTCACATGAACCTCACAAAACCATAAGAAAATGGTAGGTATTTACTCTCGAAGTCAAAAGCTCCCATATCTGGAAGCCCTTCCCTTCTGTCTCTCTCGTCTTCTTTGAGAAGAAGAAACATCCAGCTTAAATACATATATCTACGTCACAAATTATCGATGAGGTAAAAAATAAGTCTCACATAATGATTTAATATACCTAGTCATATCAATAAGACACATTATGTCACTATAAGTTAAGTCAAAGTACCGCATCAATGTATTGATGCGACACATACATACTTTATTAATTATGATAAAACAGACAAATGAGTGTAACAAGAAAACCGTCGAAACATATACTACCGTTTCAGCGGTTAATTTTAACCCTTTTGTTACATATTAAAGGAGGAAAACCACAAAACAAAAATAAACCATCATCCCAACATTGAAAAAACTCTCCAAAATCTTGGATTTTCACCTCTGATGAAACAATGTTTCGACACTTAGCGAGAGAATGTTTCAGCTCTTGAAAATAGTGAAACACAATCGAATCGTGAGATGGAACAATTTGATTCAACATATGAAACAAATAATTTAAGCCATTGAAACATTAACCAGATCCGATTAATAATCGAAAAAAATGAAACACCATCAAGAACCCCTGAAACACTTGGACCTAACTGATGAAACATCCATATTCACTTATTAAAACATTGAAATAATAACATGTGAAACAACTAAAAAGACATTTTTATAAGATCTTAAGATTTATATGAATATGATGATAGGACCGAATTATAGATTGGATAAATAATTTTTTTAGAAAATATAGCGTATATAGAAAGGTTATAGGGACTTCGATGACTAGAATTTTTTAAAATCTCGAAGAGAAAATACTAAAAAGAGGACGACTTTTGGTGAGAGGATGAAAAAAACTTTTGCATGAACCTCACAAAACCATAAGAAAATGGCAGGCATTTACTCTCAGAATCAAATAACTCCCATATCTGAAAGCCTTGTTTCTTCTCTGTTCATTTCCAATTCCAATCCATCACCACCACACCGACGACGCGAGACGACCTTCCCATATAAAAACACCACCTCGTCTCCTCCTCTTCCTTCCCACCCCCGATTCGCCACCGCGAATCCCACCACCACCGCCCCCGCCCCCGCCCCCGCCCCCGCCCGCGCCGCAGATCTCCCCCACCGCCCCGCCATTGCCCGCCTCCCCAGATTCGCGCCCTCCTCGCCCAGATCCGCGCCCTCCTCCTTGGAGCACAGCCGGTAGGTCGTTCGGTTTCTTGGGTTTCTTGGCCCGGGTGGCTAAGCCGTGCCTCTTGCTGATCGAAATGGGATCTCTTTCGCGTGCAGGTGCTTCCGGCGCCGTGGCTGGGGCTCCCTCGATCGGAAAGTTTTGATCTTTTCGTTTTGTTTGGTGGCGGCGGAGGAGATGGGTGTCGGCGGGGAGAAGTTCCAGCTGGGGACGGTGGGGGCGCTGGGCCTCTCCGTGGTGTCCTCCGTCTCCATTGTCATCTGCAACAAGGCGCTCATGAGTTCCCTCGGCTTCAACTTTGGTGGGTGCAAGATCTGGCTCTTTTCTTTGCTTCTCAGCTTCTTGATTTTGGGGCGTGCTTGTTCGCCTCCGGTCGCCTGTGATTCGCGTAGATCTGTGCGGCTCCATTCCGGTTGGAAATTTTGTGCGGCAGGGGGTTGCTTTGTGCGAGGATTGCTATTGATTTATGTGCTTAGATCAATTATAGTTTTTTTAGTGTTTGATTTTGTGATTTTGGCCGTGGTATAATTTAGAGATGAGGAGAGCATAGTTAGTAATAGGATAAAATGTCTCTGGAGCTCATGCAGTTCTGGTGAAGCTTCTTTTTTTCCTTTGCTAAGAGTAGTAGTAAAGATGAAACTTTGATGGTTTTGATGTTCTGGATTAGATTTACTTGTTTATAGTAGTGCAGTGAACAAGCTTTAGTAGCACATATACCTGGTTGCTTGACGCAAGGTAGTAATATCATTGTTTGATCTGGTGCTGCAATTTGAATTATGAACTCATGCACTGTATGAGGAACTTATTATCAAGGTTGACTTGTGCCTTTTTGTGTGGAACATAGGTTGACTTGTTGATTGTAGCCTCTTTTTGTGCCTATCATTTTCTGATACTTCTTACCTCAAATACAATGCAATGCATTAGTGTTTGTAGAATTTTCACGAACATGAATCACACTAATTTTTTTTTCGTACATGGAATTGTATTTTGCAGCCACTACCTTGACGAGTTGGCATCTTCTTGTCACATTCTGCTCCCTCCATGTAGCATTGTGTATGAAGCTCTTCGAGCATAAGCCTTTTGACTCAAGAACTGTCATGGGATTTGGAGTACTCAATGGCATCTCCATTGGCCTCCTCAACTTGAGTCTTGGTTTCAATTCTGTTGGATTTTACCAGGTACATGGTTTGCGATCTTCTTTACATTGATTCTTGTACCGGCCGGAATTTCCTAGTTAATTCACTGCAGTCCTGTGCTTATGGTTTGTCTGGTACAGTAGTAAACTAGTAGTAATACTTATTTTTGACCTTTGGTACAATGATAGCGAGAGGTACAGGTAAAATAAATATCTTCTTGTTGATGTGCTGTAGTTTTATCTATGCTGTTTGTACAAGAAACTTATTGCAGAAGGCTTTGATTACAGCACAACATTTTATTGCAAGCATTTATTGCAATTGATGTACCCTTTCTTCCACACTAATCAATCCCCTAACTTATGCTGAAATGTCCTTTATGTCTAGATGACAAAGCTGGCTATCATCCCATGCACTGTTATTTTGGAGACTCTTTTCTTCAGGAAGAAATTCAGGTTTGTGTTTTATACCTTTGTGCGTCTGTGTGATGATGTCTTGAGCTAACCCTTGTCTGAATTGACACTGTAGCCGGACTATCCAACTGTCCCTTTCAGTGCTCCTCTTTGGTGTCGGTGTTGCAACAGTGACTGATCTGCAACTCAATGCTGTGGGATCCGTATTGTCCTTGCTGGCAATCATTACAACCTGCATCGCACAAATTGTATCCTTCAACTCCAGCCCTTATTTTCCTCTTCCTTAAAATGAAATTTTATGCATAATCACACTGTAGTGAGAAAGTAGAATTTTCATAGTCAGGCTTTTATTATCATCCTTGGTCGGTCACACTTGATTCTGGTTTGAGTATTCAAGTAGGCAATACATCTTGTTTACATTTGCAATGTTAGATAACTCGATATCTGCCAGTAGTATCTCTCGCGATGTTGCTCCCCTTCTAAATAAACAGAAGCTACTAGTGTAACTAGTTTTTTGTTTTCCTTTTGATCACTATTATGGTTCACAATTTTGTATTACTCTATTTGTTGTTTGTTTCTGTCATCCTTAACCAGCTATTAGATGACAAACACTATCCAGAAGAAGTTCAAGGTTTCTTCAACCCAATTATTATACCAGTCTTGCCCCTATCAGTCATTGACCCTCTTCCTTATTGGTCCATTCCTTGATGGATTTTTGACTAACCAAAATGTATTTGCATTTGACTACACATCCCAAGTTGTGGTAAGTAGTGAAGCAACTTTCGAAGACTTATTTTGACCTTGTTTTAACTGATTCTGATTTTGCCCTTCTTTCTTATGCAGTTTTTCATTGTATTATCATGCTTGATATCCGTCTCAGTGAATTTCAGCACTTTCCTTGTGATCGGAAAGACTTCTCCTGTCACTTACCAAGTCCTGGGCCATCTTAAAACATGCCTAGTTCTGACCTTTGGTTATGTTTTGCTTCATGACCCATTTAGCTGGAGAAACATACTCGGTATCCTAATTGCAGTAGTTGGAATGGTCTTATACTCATACTTCTGCACAGTGGAGGGCCAGCAAAAAAACGCCGAAGTCTCCCCACAACAGGTAGTTTCCAGCCTGAATTTTATTGCTTGCAAATGGTTCACCATTAGTTCTGGAATTGTTTCAATCGTTCCCACGTATCTTATCAGCTCTTCAAAACACCATATATTACAGGCGAAAGAAGGCGATTCGGCTCCTTTGATATCAGACTCTCTGAGCAAAGTTGAGAACGGAGGTGGAGTGGTTGATGATGAGCCTCTCAAGGTACCGATGTGGAGCTCAAAGTACTCGAGGGCGTGAAAATACCTTCCTTTTAGACGGCGGCATTATACAGGATTCAATTTGGTAGGAAGATAGTAGGGTTGGACGCCAACCCAGATTGTAATGAACATTCCAGTTACATTTTTGGGTTTATTTAACATTACTATCTAGTATCTACTAGCAGCAAAAAGGGTTTGATTCTTGGAGGATTTTACCTTCAAGATAGCAGATCTGCCTTGAAACTTAGACAACAGATATTGTATGATTGTATCTGGATATGCTCCACATCTTTCTCACTGTAACTTCCTATGGGAACATAGATCCACAGATAGGCTTCATTCTTTTGTACCAAAGATCCAGAGAACTAGAGATCTGCAAGGTTCAAGTTTGTGACTGTAAGTTTATATTTACTTTGGACCCAGTGATGCAGCTTTTGTATATTTAGGGCCAAGTGCAAAGAGGGGTTCTTTTCCAACAAGTTTTCAATGCAATAACATGAACAATTGTTCTCTTCAATCATGTAATTTCCAATGTTCTAAACAATATTTTTGGCCGAGTGAATCGAATGCCGCATGAACTGATTATCCTTTTATGTCCCGCTGGTTTTCATGACTGGTGTACAGACGATGGCTCAACATCTTATATCAGAGGATGTAACTAGATATGACAATGGGTAGTGGTCATTCGTACCTGTCAGAGTAAATTTTACTTGTCGGGTTACCCGTACCTGCACGTGGGTAAAAAAATACTTACTTGTCGGGTTACCCGTACCTGCACGCGGGTAAGAAAATACTCTAATACTCGTATCCGCGCGGGTAATTTTATCTGATGGGTTACCTGCACCCGACAGAGTATATAGAGGAACTTGTGATGCATAGTAGTTTATCAGAAACAGTCGGCTGGGAATCCTGGAATTGGGATTTTGGGAGGAAGAGGAGTAAAACTAGGGTTTCACTTTTGTGATGCATAGTTGTTCATCAGAAGCAGTCGGCTGGGAATCCTGGAATTGGGATTTTGGGAGGAAGAGGAGTAAAACTAGAGTTTCACTTGAGAGGGCATATGGGTCATATGGGCCAAATAGGCTAAATGAGCTAATGAGGGAGGGCATCTAGACTTCCTTATATGGGTATTTTTTACCTGCGGATAGATGGGTATGGGTAGTACACACCCACACCTGTACTTGTGTTTTAGTCCAAAAACGTACCTACGGGTAGAAAATTCATTTCATACCCGTCTCTTTATCGGGTAAAACCCGTCGGTTACTCGGGTTTCGGATACCCATTGCCATCTCTAGATGTAACCATCAGAGTGAACTCTGATGAAATAATACCTCCGTTCTATACACGAGTCCAGTAAAATAAGTTTATATTTATACACGTACCTCCGTCCTATATTTATACACGAGTCCAATAAATTTATATTTATACACGAATCTGGACGGTTCTAAAATAAGTTTATATTTATTCATGAATCTAAACGGAGATAAGTATGTAAAAACTATCTTCATCTTAAAATAAATTTACTTTTATATACGAATCTGAACCGAGATAAGCGTGTAGTACAACATATAAGGATAAGTTTATAAAACCTCTACCTCCACCTTATTTTATTGGAATTGTTTTTGGCTACCTCTGGCATGTATTTTCTGGCTGTTTTGGACTCTTCACGTGGAAGACGGGAATACACAATGCTCGGTTGTCTTGGTTTTGGAGGTTGCACGAGTTGAGTCTTGGTGTCGGTATTTCTCACGTCCTGTTTCGGGAGTCTACACGTAGCCGTACACGTTTTATAGAAAAAAAACATTTGATGCTTTAGAAAATAGTGAAGTAATTCGCTTATGGGCTAATGTCTCATTGTTTTTTTCATTGATACCCTCGTTCTTCTCCAAAATACAATACAAACAAGACAAAAAAACCGCTTGTAAGATAAACATGAAATGTCAATAGTTGTTTTGTGCAAAATAGGCATCCTCTTCTCCTCCCCTTCCTCCTTAGGACCAACCGAGCGAGACGGTTAATCCATGGAGGAAGAGCCATGGGCGGCGTCGCCGGCTCTTGAAGGAGGAACGGCCAGCCGCCGGCCTCTTCTGCAAACGCCATGCCTGCATCGCATGTTATCAGCAACCCATATCCTTGTGATTGGCTTGCTCTTCGTTGGGCTCCACATGGATAACACGGAAAGGCACAAACATCATCTTTGCAGTTACACTAGCCAACTATTGTGGTTTCTATTTGGAGGTTTGGATGCTCTTTTGTTTTGTTGTAAATGTTTAGTTATATAAGCTCTTGCACAAAGAGATGGTTGCCTTGATCCCAATATGAAATAATACACTTCTGCTCATTTTTGCTTGCAGTTCAGACAGATGCATATACAAACTTTTGAGGCTACACTTTTTTAATGAGGCAGCTACACACTTACACTACGGGAAAGCCCAAGTTTGTTGAGTGCCTGGATGTTTGACGAGAGTTTTTCATCGGGCACTCGGCAAACAATTGATTTGCTGAGTGGGCTCTAGTGTAAACTCTCGAGAAAAAAAACCCTCGGCAAATATGGTAGTTTGCCAAGGGTCGTTCACAGGCCACTCGACAAACAACCAATTTTGCTGAGTGCCACTGTGGGGCACTCGGCAACCTGTTGACGGCCGTCACCCCCTCCATACAAACTGCCGTTTCCTCGACATGTTTGCCGAGTGTCGGGGTTAGGCACTCGGCAAAATAGCTTATTTGCCGAGTGCCTCACCCGACACTCGACAAAATAGCCTCTTTGCCGAGTGTTTTTCTAGACACTCGGCAAAGTTTTGAAAAAAAATTTTCTCCTTCACCCTCCAAACTTTCTCTACTCTGTAAATACAACATGTGTTCTTTAATTTTAAAATTTGGTATTTTTATCGATCTGTTTTGTTATATTTCATTGATTTCTGGTATTTACAGGAATTTTTTGTCAAGTGTCAAATTTGAACTGCAAGTGATTAAAATAATAAAATAAAATAAGTGAAAAAAATAATATTCATGTTACTTAGTACAGTTTGAGGCAATATCCGAGAAATGAAAATAAATTTTGAATTTTTTTCTAGAAACACAATCATGAACGTGGACCGAATAGTTTTAAAAATTGTAGAAATAGCAAACAAAGTCCAAAAATCATGAAATTTGTCGGGATGTCATGATATCATATGTTGAGGCCATGGTAAAAATTCAGAAGGTTTCAAATATTTTTCACGTACGATGCTCACAAACCGAAGCTTCTCCGAAGAAGATTAGAAGTGTTGAGAAGGATCGGTGAGATTTGAAGACAAAGTGACGGCCGAATTGGGAGTTAACTTCAAAACTTTTTCTATAGGCAATAGTTAGCATGGATTGGTTTATGTAATATTTTGGCAATTTTTTGGATCCGTTTGATATTTTTTAAATTATTATTTACATAAAATATAGAGTATTTTTGCCGAGTGTAGCTCTTGCTAAAAAAATAGCACACGGCAAAATGTAAAAAAGGTATATTTTAAATGTCGTCACTGAGAAAAATAAAAAACACTTTGCCGAGTGCATGTGTCTGTCTTTGCCGAGTATCCTTGATCTAGCACTCGGCAAAGAGAACCTTTGCCGAGTGCCAGGACACGGAACTCGGCAAACACTTTTTAATAACATTTTTTTAGTAATTACTAGATGATCTATAATTGGTGAGGTTAGTACTCCTTTCACAACCTACAAATCTGATTTGTGATTATAACGGGTGAGGTTAGTACCTCTTTCACAAGCTACAAATCTGATATGCAGTTCAATATTCTATAAAAGGATATTTAGATGATATTGTTAGATTGAGTGAGTTAAGTTGATCTGTATTTAAATAGCCAAATGGTTCATGCCTCTCTCAGAACAAACTTATAAACTTTATATTTATTTTTTTTCCTTGCCAAGGACTGCAAATCAACGAGGACTTTGGTGCCTTGTCTATTTTCTACCTCTTCGGTTCCTTTTTGTTATATGTGAGTGGTTGCACTTATTTTCCCTTTACTATTCAATGATATACAATTTACTGAAAGTGCTTACTCAATTTAGTGAATGGTTGTATTTGTTTTAGTGAAGGTGCATTTAGTTTGTTATTCCTGCCATGCTT
This sequence comes from Oryza australiensis, assembly GCA_019925245.2. NCBI lineage: Eukaryota > Viridiplantae > Streptophyta > Magnoliopsida > Poales > Poaceae > Oryza > Oryza australiensis. Next base: position 275,551 of record JAIFGZ020000229.1, on the reverse strand, counting down.
TAGTTGCTCAGATGATTCTAGCTTGCCTAAACGTCAAGGTATGCTTTAGGTCATATTTGCATTCCAAAGTCAAGGTCCATTAAAAACGTGGCACTAACAATTGCTCTATTACGTTGTTTACACTACACCGGCATCGACTATCTCTAACAGGTATTAACCCTCATCTCTATCGGGTTGGGTCCCCGTCATTGTGCAAAGGTCATTGATGTGAGAAAATATCTCTAACGGGCACAATGCCGTCACAGATGCACATTATCTCAATCGAACCATAATAAATGCCCGTCATAGATGAGTTTGAAAGTCAAACCAAGGGTGTTGAGCGCCCGTCACAGATGACACATCTCAATCGGTTCTGCTTCTAAGCCCGTTAGAGATGACAACTCATCTCTAACGGGCCGTAGTTAATAGACCGTCACCGATAGGGTTGACCAACTACGGAGTCAAATATAATCTCGGTTTGTTGCCCGTCACAGATGCATATCTCTAACGGTCTATAGTACTGAGCTCGTCACAGATGACCTATGTCTATCGGGCTTTTAGGTTGAACCCATTACGGATGTCCTATCTCTATCGGGCTTTTGTAAAATGCCCATCCGGGATGAGTTAACCCACCCAAAAAAATAAAAGCTATTTTTTGCTAGCCTTAGGCCTTTGCTAGCCATGCCCGTTGCAAAAAAGACAGATATATAACATCACAGCCCAGCCCCAGCCATTCCAGCCCCAACCATTCATCACAGCCACAGTCAAGTTGATCCATTCACATATATATTCATCACAGTCATAGCAGCAAGTTGATCCATTCACATATGTATTCATCACAGCCACAGCCACAGCCATATCTATTCACATATATATATTCATGCCAGCCACAACCAATTCATTAACATATTTCATTCACAACCACAGCCACAACCATAGCAAAATAAGTGTACTGACCCAAAAAAAGAACAAGTGTAGTTTCAAAAAAATAACAAGTGTAGATGGTCTGTTCTAATAAAAAAGGACAAGTATACTGTCCCCAGTAAAATAACAACTGTAGATGGCTGATTATTCCAAAAAAGAACAAGTGTAGTTCAAAAAAGGAATAAGTGTAGTTAGCTATTTTTTCCAAAAAAACAAGTGTAGTTTCCAAAATAAAGAACAAGTGCAGATAGTCATTCACATTCATTTTTTGCTCTCCAAACCGTGGACATGCATCAAAACCTACAAAAATGTATTACAAAGAAAAACAAGTATATACAGAAACAACGTGCAGAATTGTATTACAAAGAATATTTACAAAAATTAAATGTTTGTCGCACAAGTATTGCAAATGTTCTACCATTCAGAGTCGATCGAGCTACCTAGGACCTTACTCTAAACATTCCATGGCCCCCCCAAAAAAGAGAGGAAGTGTAGTGCCCCCAAAAAAAGAACAAGTGTCCATGGTTGTTATTTTTCCAAAAAAGAACAAGTGTAGATCCAAAAAAAGAACAAGTGTAGATGGTCTGTCTTATAAAAAACAAGTGTAGTTTCCAAAAACAAAATAACAAGTGTAGATGATTGTTCTTATAAAAAAAGAGGAAGTGTAGTGCCCAAAAAAACAACAAGTGTCCATGGCTTTTTTTTCCAAAAAAAGAACATGTGCAGATGGCTGTTCTTATCAACTTGGCTGTGGCTGTGATGAATATATATGTGAATGGATCAACTTGGCTGTGGCTGTGGCTGTGAATGGATCAACTTTGCAAAAAAGAACATGTGTAGAACCCAGAAAAACAAAATAACAAGTGTACATGGTCTGTTCTTATCAAAAAAATAAGTATGGTTCCCAAAAACAAAATAAAAGTGTAGCTAGTATTTTCTTATCATAAAAAGAGAACTTGTAGTGCCCACAAAAAAAGAACAAGTGTAGATGGTCTGTTCTTATGGTCTGTTCTTGAGCATTCATCATTGGCCAGGAAGAGGAGAGAAGAAATCCAAGGGAGTGGATAGAAGAAAGGTTAGGAAAGGAACAACACTTGGAAAGAACAAGTGTAATTAAAAAAACCCAAATTAATGTAATATTAACAGAACCAGTATACTGCCCCCGAAAAAAGAACAAGTGAAGTGCCCCCCAAAAAAGGAACAAGTGTAGATGGTCTGTTCTCATGGTCTAATGTTGAGCATTCATCACTGGCAAGGAAGAGGAGTGGAGAGAAGAAAGGTGAGGAAAGGAACAATAAATAAATATAAAAAATTATTAAAAAAATGCATTGGGATTAATTTAAAACAACATGAACACTGCCTAATTAATCCAGGGGAGTGGAGAGAAGAAAGGTGAGGAAAAGAACAACAAGTTAGGGCCAAGAGTATCATAGGGTCAAGAGTATCATTCATGCATCATATCATAGCCATATCAGCACCAAAAATTGTGCATCATAGCAGTATAGCAAGATAGTAGTATAGCAGTATCAACACCATATCATTCAAGCATCATAGGGATTAAGCAAGATAGCAGTATAGCATCCATGATAGCAGAAGATGATAGCAGCATGGTCGCTATCAAGATAGCAAGATAGCAAGATAGAAACTAAATAGCAAAGAGCGAATGTGAGCAAGATAGAAACTACACTTGCTTCATTAAATCAAACAAAATTAAATCACACACTCCACTGCTATCACAACCATTGCTATCTTGCTTGAATGATAACAGTATAGCAGTATAGCAGGACAATGTTTGAAGCTTAAAACTAGAGGACAGTACTAGCAGGACAAAATGAAGCAAAGCAGTAGCAGTAGCAGTAGCAGGACAGAGCTATCCTTCCAAACAAGATGAACATGCTATCCTTCCAAACAAGCAAATAACTTGGACAACAGATTAAAGCATATAGATTGAACTAAACATCCAGCATTCACACATTCTATTAGCATCACAAAGCCATCACACATTCTCTTAGCATCACAAAGCACCGATAGCAAGGAATAACACTGATAGCAGGGAATAACACTGATAGCAGCGGATGAGCATCACAAAGCATCACATAGCATCAAGAATCCGTCGTCGGTGATGAGAGGAGAAAAGAGGGGTACTAACCGGTGAGGACGGGCTCAGGGTTGACGCGGCCGGCGTCGAGGGAGGCGGCGACGGGCTCGTGGTCGACACGACCGACGTGGAGGGAGGGCTCGGGGTCGATCATGGCGGCAATGGGTAGCTGGGCTCGGGGTCAAGGACAACGGCAACGTGCAACCGGGCTTGGGGTCGAGGACGATGACAATGGGCGGCCGGGCTCGGGGTCGAGGACGGCGGCAACGGGCAACCGAGCTCGGGGTCGAGGACGGCGGCACGGGCGGCCGGGCTTGGGGTCGAGAACGGTCAGCATGGATCTAAGAGGCGGCGGTGTGGATCTACGAGGCAACGAGGAGGTGGCGGCGTGGAGGCTAGGAGGCGTGGAGGAGAGGAGGCGTGGAGGAGTGCAGGCGACGACGTGAAGCGTGGAGGAGAGGAGGCATGGAGGAGTGCAGGCGGCGGCATGAGGCGTGGAGGAGAGGAGGCGTGGAGGAGTGCAGGCGGCGGCGTGAGGCGTGGAGGAGAGGAGACGTGGAGGAGTGCAGGCGGCGGCATAGAGGAGAAAAGGCGGCGTAGAGGAGAGGGATTGACTAAGTAACCCTAGTCAACCATTTCTCTGACGGGCGTAATACTACGGCCCGATGCGGATGAGTCATCTCTGACGGGCAATTGTAGTAAGCCCGATACGGATGAGTTTCATCCGCATCGGGCATCAACACTAGGCCCGATACAGATGAGTGTCATCCGCATCAATACCTTATATTAGTTTACAATTGGGATTATATTTTATAAAATTATTATAATTAACAGATGAATTATTTAAATAGTGTAAATTTGCCATTAAATTTTTCAAAAACCCATAAGAAATTAAAATATGCCTTATTAAATTAGTTTACAATTGGGATTATATTTTAAAAAATTATTATAATTAACGATGAACTATTTAAATAGTGTAAATTTTCCATTAAATTTTAAAAAACCCATAAGAAATTAAAATATGCCTTATTAAATTAGTTTACAATTGGGATTATATTTTTAAAAATTAATATAATTAGCACATGTATTATTTAAATAGTATAAATTTGCCATTAAATTTTTAAAAACCCATAAGAAATTAAGGCATGAAAGATATGCAGATCATTTATTAAGGCACCGGTACAAAATACTTCATTACTTACATCAATTTACAAATTATATTACTACAAAGACTCTATTTACAAGGATATGCCTTCCGAATGGTCTGAGCTAGCGTATTCTACTTCGTCTTCGGGATCATCGTCAAGTTCGATCTAAGGTCTCACATGAAGATTCTGGGACTATTCTTTTTCATCGACGATGTTGTCAACCCCAACAATTCTTCGTTTGCCATCCCTAACGACGTGCAACTTCTTGTTTGCGGGGTCTTTTATATAGAAAATCTGCTCGACCTGCTTGGCTAGGACGAATGGTTCGTCCGTGTATCCAACCTTGGCCAGGTCCACTAAAGTGAATCCTTCCTTGTCGACTTTAACTCTAGTTCGGATATTCACCCAGCTGCAACGAAACAAAGGGACTTTGAAGCTCATGTAGTTCATTTCCCAAATCTGCTCTATGCGGCCATAATATGTGTTTGATCCAGCTTTATCCTGATATGCATCTATACGGACTCCACTATTCTACACTGTGCTTTTGTCATCTTGTGTGACGGTGTAGAATGTGTATCCATTGATATCATACCCTTGCCATGTGTCAATATCCCAGCTTGGGCCCCTTGCCAACCTTCGTATTATCTTAGTTGGGCCATTCGTCGACCGTGCGATACGATCCTTGAACCATTCATTGAAGCGAGTACTATGTTCTCTGTTGATCCACATGTCTGATCGACCCATGTTGTCCTGTCGGACCTTCACTAGATGCTCCTCAAAATATGGAGTTACTTCAGCCATATGTTGTAGCACAGCGAAATGATCCAGCCTAGATTGATCGGGAAAAATTCTTTTTCTGCCTATTGTGCCAAGGCCTGCCAACCTTCCTTCGTGGCGAGACGCAGGAACTCCGATAGGATCAGTATCAGCCATAAAGTCGATGAAGAACTCAAGAACCTCCTCCGTCGTGTACCCTTCAATGATGCTTCCCTCCGGTTTTGCTCTATTTTGAACGTACGACTTAAGAACTCCCATATACCTCTCGAACGGGTACATCTTCCTTAGAAAACCTGGGCCACATATTTTTGTTTGCTTCACTAGATGAACAGGGAGATGAACCATGATATCAAAGAAAGATAGTGGAAAATATATCTCCAAGTGACACAGGGTATTGACAATATCAGCCTGCATCTGATCTAGTCTTCAGGATCTATAATCTTCTGGCTGATTGCATTGAAGAAGGCACAAAGCCGTTGGATTGTGTGATGCACTTTGGGTGGTAGAATACATCTGATAGCAACTGGTAAGATCTGTGTGATCAGCACGTGGCAATCGTGAGACTTCATTCCAACCACTTTTAAATCCTCCAATTTAACGTATTTACTGATCCTTGCTGAATAGCCCGAAGGAACCTTAATATCAGACAGGCATGACAGCATTACGATCTTCTCATTCTTCAACAATGTGTGGCAAGCTGGTGGGAGGTACACTCTTCCTGTCTTTTCTTCCGTAACAGGCTGAAGCTCACTGCAAATGTTCAATTCCTGCAGATCTAGGCGAGCATTCAAGCCATCCTTTGTCTTTCCAGGCATATTAAGCAGCAGCCCGAGCAAACTATCACAAACATTCTTCTCTACGTTATTAGATCAATGCAATGCCGGACGTTAAAGTCTTTCAAGTATGGTAGCTGCCAAAATATGGATTTGTTCTTCCACATACCCTTATCATTTTCCTTGCCACGTTTTTTTTTCTTCCCAAACTCATTAGTTATGTCTTTGACCATGTCATGGACCTCTTCTCCAGACAAATCCTTGGGAGTAGTTCCAAGTTCTCTCTTACCGTTGAAAATTTTCTTCTTTCTTCTAAAGGCGTGGCGTAGCGGGAGCCATCTCCTATGACCCATGTAAACCATCTTTCTGGATTTCTTTAGCCACCTGCTGCGTGTATGTTCCATACAGTCGGAGCATGCCTTCTTTCCTGTCATGGTTTGTCCAGAAAGATTGCCTAGTGTGAGATAGTCATTAATGGTGCAGAACAGTAGAACTCGTAACTTGAAGTTCTCCTGACCGTATGCATCCCAAGTGTCCATGCCTTTTTTCCAAAGAATCTCAAGATCATCGATAACAGGCTCCAAGAATACATCAATATCATTGCTCGATTGTTTTGGACCTTGGATTAACAAACACAACATAATATATTTCCTTTTGAAGCACAACCATGGCGGGAGGTTATAGTTTGCAATAAGAACGGGCCAAGTGCTGTGAGAACTGCTCATATCTCCAAAAGGATTCATGACATCCGTACACAGACATATCCTCATGTTTCTGGGATCGGCAGCAGAGTCTTTGTACTTTCGATCAATATTTCTCCATGAATCGAATCCGCAGGGTGCCTTAGCAAATCGTCGTTCGTTCTCTCTTTGGCATGCCACCGCACTAACTTTGCTTCCTTCGGGTTGGCAAATATTTTCTTGAAGCGATCAATGATAGGTAAATACCACACAACCTTCGCCGGACCACCCCGCTTTGACTTCTTTCCCTCCCTCGCACTTTTCTTTCGCTTGTATTGAGAAGCCTTACACACAAGACAAGCTTCTAGGTCCGCATATTGCTTATGGTATAATATGCAGTCGTTTGGACAAGCGTGAATTCTACGGACCTCTAACCCTAGGGGACACAGAACCTGCTTTGCTTCATATGTCGTCTCAGGCCATGTGTTCTCTTCAGGAAGCATGACCTTCAATATTCCCAAAAGTTCTGTAAAACTTTTGTCTGTCTATCCACTACTTGCCTTCAGCTTCATTAGGTCCAAGGTAGCTAACAATTTTGTGTGCTTTGCCTTGCATCCGACGTATAGAGGTGTCTCGGAGTAACTGACCAAACGGCTGAACTTCATTGAATCTCTCTCGTTGTGAGCTTGCTCCTCAACATCACGTAACATCTCTTGCAACATATCAGGATCCACATCAACCATTTCACCGCCCAATGGAGATGGAATAAACATGTCACGCTCATCTTCATCTTCATGATTGTCGGCACCGATGCTGTCTACAGCTACACCATTACCCGATTATGTCTCTCCATGCTTCACCCAATATGTGTAGTCCTTTATGAATCCCCGTTGTATCAAGTGAGAGTGTACCTCCTCTCCGCTAAACATAATCTCATTCTTGCAATCTCTACATGGAAAACACATGTATTTGCTATTTCTTCTTCTCATATCCTCCTCCGCGACGTTCATAAAACTTAAAATGCCATCTCTATACTCCTTGCAATGACGCTTCAAAGTTGTCGCATTCATCCAACTTCGATCTATCGCTACAAAATTTAACAAAACATTAGTTATCATACTACTAAATTAAAAAAATATTTCAACCTTTATACTTACTTCAAATATATTTCTATTTTTCTTTTAAAAAAATAACAAAAATTCGCCTCCTTCAACCTCCCACCAAAAAAGTGAACAGTGGGATGAATTCAGACAGTGGTTGCTGGTGCATTTATAGTGTGTCCGAACTATATCTTAACGGGCCAATTAAATGATATCTGTAATGGGTGTCAATCAAAGCCCGACACCGATATGAGTCATCGATGATGGGCTATAAAGTCATCTCAATCGGGCCAAATTTTGAGCCCATCACCGATGATCCTCATCTCTAACGTGCTCGGTATTATGGCCCGATTGAGATATCCTAGGTGATCTTAATCGAGCTTACATCTGATCCTATCACAGATGAGTTTCATCGCTGGCGGGTTATATGTAATTGGGACGGTACGAGTACATCTACAACGGTGCAAATTCAGGTCCGATTGAGATGACTTCGTTCTGACGACCCAAGTACTTCAGACATATTTGGGTCCATCACAGATGTTGGGATCTGTACTAGTGTTAACACGTATTTCAGAGTTTCACTATACGTTTATTGAAATGTCATTCTTTGTTACTTCAGCCAACTATAGTGTTGTGTTCACCAATGCACTTTTCAGGCTTGTGGTCCTTATCATGTACTGTATTTTCCAGTGTTGAGTATGTTGTTGTCCAAGTACGCCTTTTTAAATGCTTATTCTAATTATAAAATAATTGCACTCACCACTGTGTTGATGCTATCGAAACTTCGGATGTACTTTGTAAAGCAGTTTTGTTTGGGGCTTTTGGCTATTAAGATATCAGGATCAGGCTAACGAAATTTGAATGTGTTAGTCTATTTCGAGGTTGAGTTATGATTTCGTACTCTTATCAATGTATGTGTTCAAGACAATGGAAACTGCATTCTTTAACTTCTGTGTGCTCATTCCAGAGAAATGAACATGGTGGGTGGGCTGATGTTGAGGCACAGTGCTCTTTAAGCAAAAAGGGGAACTTTAATCCAAAAAAAAAGGGGAACTTGCTTACTAGACTAGAAACCATGAATTTGTACTTCTGTTCTGAGGTAGAACAACCAGTTAATGGTTCAGTTTATTTGGGCTTAAATTTTGCTTTCCAAATCTTAGTTTTTTTGTTTCTTTATTATGATCAAGCATGGTATGTCGAATATAAAAGTGGTATAACTTCCAACTCAGCATGGATATATTAGAAAGACACTGGAAATATATCATGATCTCTAGATCTCATGGGGCATGGAATCCTAGTTACTGCTTTCTTATATAGACTTTTACATGACTATTAAAACATCAAAAAATTATGATTCTGAAATAATATGGGATTGTCATATTGTTTAGTTCCTGAACTGTATTTTTGTACATTTTATACTTGCACACAGCCTAATTTTAATCTTTACTTCTAGCTTTAGGTCATAAATTTATCATGTTTCTGAAAACATGTTAAAGTACAAAAAAGATATCTATTTATCCTCAGTAAAATTTAAAATATAATATAATTTGTGAGTTGTTGGATCAGGTTTTTCTTTGATTGCATGACCAATTAGCCGATGAATAGTTCCATATTCAATACTGGACCATCAATAGTTGATCAAATTTTTACGAGCAGAATGTGATATTTTGCTACTCTTAGTCTTGCCACCGGGTGTTAATACCAGAATTTGGTAAGCTCCGGTGTCCTCATCGGCTAAGTGTTCATATCGGCTCAAAGCTAGAATCGGCTTAAAGTTCTGTGTTAGCCGATGAGGATTTTCTGTTATCAATATTTTCAGCAGTCGGATTCTTGTTAGATTAGGTCTGGGAAAATCTTATCGAGACCGAGTTCAGGAAGGATGGGGATTGTATCTATTAATTAGGAAGAGTTTGTTAGATTTCTATTTTATTTTTAGAAAAGTTTGAATTGTAATCTGTTAGGATCTTTGTCAACCCATGGGTATAAATATGTAAGCCCGAGGTCCATGTAAATCATCTCTCAATCAATACAACTTGGCGCATCGCCACCTTTCTTATCTGTTCTACTTTATCATCCAGCGAAACTTGACACCTGACGTGGAGCCGCATCGGCTTCGATCTCCGGCGAAGGGGTAAGTCCAAGGTCATGTCGGTTCAGGCAATCGTATTGGCTACGTCGGCGTCGTTCAAGGCTGCATCAGTACATTCGACCTCTTGGATTGCTTCGATTCGATTAACATCTTTGCCTGATTATTTATCATATGTCTCTGTTGAATCTAGTCCTAGTATCTCGATTTGGCTCTATCAGCTGTCCCTTGTTTTAGGGTTTCTGCCGATACCGATTAAATCGTTATATTAGATTAAATTAGCTTAGGCGTCCATCACCCTAAAAATCGGTCAAGGGCTTGATTGTCTAGATATTGCGTTTTTTTTCATACTTAGTGTTGCATCAGTTCAATTTGATCTACTAAGTCGTGATTAGAACCGTAATCTCTAGCCTGCTTGTTGGCTGCCAATAAGGGTTTCATCGGGGTTTCAGCCGATGAGTTATCTGGACACTATATCGGCTATGCTATGAATACATATAATCTTTATCTTAAGGTACGTTTAGACAAGTGATTTATACTATCTCGTACGCTACCGATCTATCCCGATCACATTGTAACGCCCGAAAATCGGAGAATTTAAAAAACAAATTAAAAAATCGGAAATTACAAAAACTTTTGCTTGTTGCTTCTTACTCGCGTTTATTGCTTCTTATTTGCTAGCTTGGTTGCATGAATTTATATGCGGGCGATTCATCTCGGTGTTTGTGAAAACCAAATGACTTGGATTTTTGTTGGGGAGGAAAAATCCGAAGTCTAAGGTTAGGAATTTTAAAATAAAACCGGAAAGGGATGTGGATCCATAAAAATATATGTTTGGAAAATAAAACATTAATTGGTGATTATGGAAATATTAATTAGGAAATAAAATAGGCAATAAAATATTTTAAGGGATTTATATAAAATCTAGAAAATTATTTGGAATTAAAAATGGTGATTTATGAATTTAGAAAAAGGGATTAAATTAAATATGAAGATATATATTTTAAAATAAAAAAGGGTGGTGAAAAGTTTGAAAATATATTTTTAATTAGTTTTGGGAATACTATATTTTTATTGGGAATTTTTAGAGTGAAGGAAAATTTGAATTGGAAAATAGATTTCAAAAATCGGAAAAATACGAAATCGGCACTGTTCATTGGTCGCGAGGTGCTCAACGCCGCACCGCCCCAACCTCGCGCCGCCGCGCGTCGCCCGCCGTATCGCGCCGTGCTGCGCACGCCACGCGCCGCGCGCACGCGCATGTGCCGCCTGCCCCGCTCGCCCGCACGCCACGCCCGGCTCCGCCCGCGCCGTGCGCCGTGCCTCCACGCGCCCGCCCGTCGTACGCCCCCGCGCCCGCGTCCGCCACCCGTCGCCGCCGCGTTCGGACCCTGCGCCCGCACCCGACACCCGTCGACGCCTCACCCCGGCCCCGTCCGCGACCTCGCCACGTGTCGCCCGTCCCGTGCCCGGCCCCGTGCCGCCCGCATCTCGCGCGCCAGGCCCCGGCCACCCGCGCGCCACGTGCGCTTCGCCGTACCGCCATCGTGCCGTCCCCCTTCCTCTCGTTTCCCTCTCTCGCCGCGCCTATATATAGCGCGCGAGCCCTCTCTATTTTCCCTCACCTCGCCGCCTCAAACTCTCCCCCTCTCGCCGGTTTTCTTTCCCCTCCCGAATGCCGCCGCAAGCCGCCAAGCGCCGTCGCCGCCGTGCGACGGAGCTTCACCGCCCTCCGGCGTCGCCGTCGCCGGTAAGCCCGAGCCACCACCCTTCCTCGCTTGCGCTGGTCGTCGGCCGCAACGAGAAGAGGGAGTGAGCGAGCACCGGTCGAACACCTAGAGGGCCGATGAATAGTGAACAGAAAAAGGAAAAGAAAAGAAAAGAAAAAGGGAAAAGGGAAAAGAAAAATAGAAAAAAAATGGGAAAAATTTTGGAAAAATAGGAAAAATGTTTTGAAAGATTTGGGAAAATATTTGGGCAAAAATATATTGTTTTCTTGTATATTTTTCTCGAGCAAATTCGAAAAATTGAAATCGGACTTTTCGGAGATTTTGTTTCACGTCGTTTTAATCCGGATTTTGTTTATTTCTTTCCCGCCATTTGAAATGTGTTTCTTTTTGTGCTCGAACCTTCAAAACCTCGAGTACAAAACCCCTCCGTTGATATTTCTAAATCTTTTTCTCAAATAAATGCGATCGTCGTTTTGCGAAAACCCTAGGGCATCAACTCGTTTTCAAACTCGGATTTTACCCTAACAATCCTCGTCCGAACTCGAGTAGAATTCTAGGCTAAACGTTTGGAGTCATTTTTATTGTTTTTATGGTTCTTTTCGATCTCTTAGTATTTTATTAAATTCTGATCGAATTCAATTGATCTTTCGCACGTACGGATAGCAACCGAGGAAGTGAGCACCGACTACGTTGAAGACCCCGGCCAACAAGTGTGCGAGCAAGGCAAGTCAACACATCCCTTTGAACATATTGATCCTACTTTGCGAAATGATATTGTTTTCAATTACAAATTGCATGCTATACACAAATGAGTGCTTATACTTGATATACCCTGCCTTGATATTGAATACCCTTAGAAATATTCTTTGTAACCTTCGATGTGATGCAACCGGAGGATATCTTCGGTAAAATTCTTAGCCACGCTTATACTAGATTCTTGCATACTCATGATTTTACAAATAAGCCTCGCGCTTGGGCAACTATCTTGGGAAGATGGTTGAGACACGGCAAGTGGAGACATGAACGCCACGTTGCCTTGATCATGTTGGAAATAGCTTTGATAAAAAATGAAAATACAAACCAATGTTTTTATACTGGGGCGGATGGATGGATTTGGGTGGTTTTCTGGGAAAGGCTAGTACCGTCCCTGGTCAATTAAGGACCGAGCCATGAGACTACAACTTAGAACGAGCCAGTACAACCGTACTTCTCAAATGAGTATAGACCTAGCAGAGTAGATAGCCGAGCGGAGGCAGTATCCCTGCATAGTGGTTTAGGTGTAAGTGTTGAGTTAGGGACCTACCAAGGGTAGTGTGCCCATGATTGTGATGAGATGAAAGGCCTTTATGTGAATAGTAACCTGAACCTAACGATGCCTTAAAGATGAAGTGAGTTTTCTCTCTTACCTCGGGAACGCCAGAACTCCTCTCACTGCTAGGAAATGACGGCTAGAGTGCATGAGGACTTAAGTTCATGGAGCGGGTACTGCCAAAGTGAGGTTATCAAAAGGCTTTGCCGTGACCGTCCCATATAGAGGGATGTAAGCTCATTCAATGAGTAGTTGCGGAGTACAGGTAAAGTGTACATCCACTGCAGTGTGAGTCAATCAATCTATTCGAATAGCCGTGGTCGCGGTTAATGAGCGACGTGACAAGTTTCTCCCGTGGCTAGACTCTTAAACTTTAAAATGATGGGAATTGGTATGCATAATGATTTTTGTGCTGGTGGACTTAACTTCTCGACCTGTGAGAAGGGATAGACTCCCCAGAGAAACCATGACGATCCGGAGACGGGAAACCATCCTTGGTATCACGATGGATGGCAGACAGAACCGTTGCTGATTTAATATACTCTGAAACTAAAACTTGACTGGCTAGATGTTAGGTTTGTGAAATGTTTTGCGAAAATTGGCTTTGTGCAAATAAACCATAGCCTCCCTTTGAATGGCCCTATCATGTGCATCATTTCGTGATGGCTTACTGAGTACGTTGGGTACTCACCCTTTCTATACGCACAAACTTCAGATGAAGGAAACGAAGAACTGGAGGACCCCTTATGCTTATTACCAGGAGGAATGAAGACAATGAAGCGCGCTAGGTCTTAGTCCCCAGTCGTTGCCTGTGGCAATCGACATGCTGCTGCTTTTCGTCTGCTTATCTCATTTAAACTCTGATTTGGTTGAATTCGGACCTATAGGTCCTATATGTATTTGGATATTGCCTTCAGGCCTATTATTGTAATAAGTCGATGTAAGACTAGTCGTGCACTTTGCACCTGGTAATTCAAAACTGTATTCGTGGGTACCAAACTACTCGATCCAGGGATATGGTACTATGAACACGAATGATTCTCGTCTTCAAAAACGGGGGTCGACAGAGCTGGTATCAGAGCAGTGCGACTGTAGGAAAAGACCAACTAGCGCCCTACCCCTGACTAGCTGGCTAAAGGGAAATATCCCCTACGTAGGATTATTTTTGCAAATACAAACTATTTTCACAAAACAAATATACTTTTTCTCATACTCTTATCCCCATCTCTTTTGCTCAAATTATTTTGACATTATCCCTCTCTGACCCTAAATTACTTCCAAAACAGACGTCGAACCATGTCGGAGTTTGGGAGATCAAAGTTCCACGAGAAGAAGGATTCGTGTCACAACTCCAGTTATTGCTATGGTGCCTAAGGTACCCAAATGCACCCACCTACCGGATTAGGAGACATGGCACCAAAGGACACCTGGTATGGGAAGCCGCGGTTTTGGTTGAGGCCCGTATAAGGAGCGAGACACCCTATTGCTTCCACACTCGTTACCACAGAGATCTGGTAGAAGCAGCTCTTCAGGACGCATCCCGTGAGGCATTCCTTCGCCTCAACGCCATTCACCGTGCTGAGCTCACCATGACTGAGTTTGTACACCACCCCTACCGGGAGGAAGGCAACCCAGTCTGCACCGTGGAGGCCACCCCCTGCTGCTACAATCCTATGGTTACCTGTCTGTCCCGCTGGGCAGAAACAGCGGATGGCTGGATGACTAGTTGGATTTCAGCAGCAGCCCTGGTCTTGCTTTGGATGGAGTTAAGACAGCAATGACCAAGCCCCCTACCCCTTTATGTATGAGACCTTAGAACGATGTCAGTAATATTGTATTGTGTCGTATGGACTATACAAGTCCAATGTATCCCTCTGATGTAACATTTAAGAACTGATAATGAAGTTCTATGTTATGTCCTAAATGAGTTTATTCCACCAAGCTTGCTTTGAAAGATCACTTCAAACAACTTAAAGAAAATTCCCTAGTATTGCGACGTTAGCAAAGCGAGTCTCTTACCTTATTCTCATTGTTCAGATGGCACATCGTCGCAGAGCCCCAGCAGCTCCCGAGAACCCGCCAAAGCCTAACCCTTCCACCTTAGCAGAAGTCATGGCTTTGCAAACGCAGTTTCTGCAAGCTATCGCTAATAACCAAGGACAGCGCGGAGGATCAAACCTCGGCGAATTAATGAGGGCAAAACCGCCGACATTGTCCTCGGCAATTGAACCCATGGACGCTGAAGATTGGCTAAGGGTAATAGAAAAGAAGCTGACTCTCATCCGAGTACGGGAAGCCGACAGAGTCGTCTTCGCCACCAATCAGCTAGAAGGACCCGCGAGTGATTGGTGGGACACCTACAAGGAAACACGGGCTGAAGATGCCGGTGAACCAACGTGGGAGGAGTTCACAGCTGCCTTCCGTGAAAATTTTGTACCCGCCGCAGTTATGAGAATGAAGAAGAACGAGTTCCGTAGGTTGTGCCAAGGCAACACCACGGTACAAGAGTACCTTAACAAGTTTACTCAGCTTGCCTGTTACGCCACAAGCGATCTGGCAGACGAAGAGGAGAAGATGGACAAGTTTATTGAAGGGCTGAACGACGAGTTAAGAGGACCGATGATTGGTAAGGACTACGCTAGCTTTCAGAGCCTCATCAACAAGGTCGTAATGCTTGAGCATGACCAAAGTACGGTTGAAAACAACCGGAAGAGAAGACTTGCTCTAGCCTGCGCAATTCAAGGAACGCCCTAGCGACCCAACGGAGCAACCCCGTCGGGTTGGAAGCCAACCATTGCAGCAACCCATCGCCCTGCCGCACCCGGCAATGTCAGCAGGCCACCTGCAACCCCGTCTCGCACTCAAGCACCTACCTTGGCAGCCCCAGGAGCCAAGAATGTCAATTGCTTCAATTGCGAAGAGCTTGGGCATTATGCAAACAGCTGCCCTAAGCCGCGCAACACCCCCAACCGCACCGGAGCCAATGCCGTTGTAGTACGAGGAACCCCTGCTCCGGCACCTGGACGCAGTTTGTTCAGATCTTCGGTCATGTGCCGCGAACAACCGGAGTCCATGATCCACACGTTCTCCTTCCTCGCCACGAAAGCCTACAAAACAAGAGATGTCGAGGCCTCAGTACTGGGGTTAGTTAAAAGAAATTTAGGAATCCAGTACTGAGACACACGACCAGTAGATCCAATAGGCACAAAACCACGAGAGAAAACAGTTTTGAAATTTTCGAAAAATTCCTTCGGGGCCGGTCGACCGGGGTGCTGTCGGTCGACCGGGCGCCATCGTCGGCCCGACCAGAGGCAATGCCGTCGGTCCGATCGGGTGCGAGGCCGGTCGACCGGTGGACCGGTTGCGGTCGGCCGGCCTTCCCGAGGAAAAACCAGATTTTTGCCACTTTGATTTTGCAAAATTATTCTCTCTTTCCTTTTTCTTTTTCGTGCTAGTCCGAAACAAAAAACAACAAGATGACCATCTTTACCACAAAAAGAGCAGGAAAACTTTTCTTTAGTAACAGATGGTTTTGAAGAATTAGGTTTAGTTTCTTTTAGATAAACGAAAAGAGATGGCAAATTTCCAAGAGACTTAAAAACTATTTTCATGGTATTAGGTTTTGTCAAGATTTCACCACTTTCAGTTATTCCTAAAACATTTGGAGGATTTTTGGTGAAATAGTCATGAGCATCAAAACCTATTCCTTTGTTGTCGCGCACACTTTAGATTTGTCCAAAATCATGTTAAGTTGTTTCTTACCATCGAAAATTTTTGCAAAGAACTTTTCAAGTAAGAAACTTCTTTTCCAAGATTAACACAATTTTCACAATCAATTATGATATCTTTGCCTTTGCGACATCTAGAGCAAGAAGCTACCTCATCTTGTTTAACTATTTCTTCCATGTGCTTAACACGAGCTAAAGCATCTTTAGTTTTAATTCACTAGCATCACAAGTTAAACAAGATTTAGCAACCAAAACTTGAGAATTATTGACATCTCTAATCTTTGAAATTTCTAGCATTAGAATCTCACCATTTTTGCAATTATCATCATTGGAAATAAGAGATTTCAATCTAGCAATTTCAGCATTTAAAGATTCAATCACAAATTCTTGTTTTTTAAACATTTTCTCACATTTTTTATTCTTAGCACTTAAAACAAGAATTGCATCCTCAAGTGAGCTTACCTCATTTTCTTCATCTGAAGAATCTTCATCTCCATGCGTCATGAGACAAACGCCGGAGATGTTCTTGCCCTTCTTCTCCTCACTGTCAGAATATATATCGCGAGTGGCTCAAAAGCGGCATAGACTTGACTCGGCACTTTCGATCATCTCCTTGGAGCGCCTACCCTTGGGCTTGTCATCCTTTGTCTTTTCGGCGCTCTTGTCCTCCTTCTTGCTCCTCCCGAGCTTGGGGCAGTTGGAGCGGATGTGATCCAAGGCGCCGCACTCAAAGCAACGCGTTGGTCCTCCTTTCTTTCTGAACCTAACTCTGTTCATAGCTCTGGAAAGTTTGTTAGTAGCAAGAGCCAAATCCTCCTCCTCGAATTGCTCGAGTTGTTCATCGGACATGGCGTTAATTAAAGCAAGAGCATTTGGAGATGATGAAGAAGCAACATCTGAAGAAGTCGAAGGAGAAATCAAAGCACTTGACTTAGAATCCGTTTTTCGAGAAAGAATATTCATCTCATGAGTTTTGAGTTTTGTATAGAGTGAATCCAAAGTCAAATTTGCCATGTTAACAGATTCTTGAATAGAAGTTACTTTCATCTCCCAAACAGACATGTTAATACCATTTAAAAAGTAGCGAGAAATTTCAGACTGTGGATAATTAGTGTCATAAGAAGAATCAACGGATCTAAGATTGCTCAGATTTTATTAAACCTACCAAGATAGTCATCCAAAGCTTCAAGGGTTTCATCTCAAATTTTATATATTCCTTTTTAAAAAGATCTCGACGAAGTTCTTTTATGTTTGTAGTTCCTTGATGAAAGTTTTTCAAAGCGTTCCAAATTTCATTAGCGGTTTGAAGATGAGAAACACGGTCAAAATCAGAACGCGAAATTCCATTCAACAAAAAGTTTCGAGCTTTGCAATTATTATTAAACTCAGTTTTCAAAGCTTCAGTATTAATGGCATTGGGTATGGTGTAGGGAAGAGCAACCTTTTGCCACACATCATAGTCTTGAGCCATGATGTAAGATTGCATCTTACTACACCAATACGCAAAATCGATGCCATCAAAAACATGCGGTTTTGTTGAAAATTTATCCGACATGATGAAAAAACTTTAGATCGAAGAAAATCCAAAGCAGAAAAACATGGCTCTGATACCACTTGTAGGATCAAATGCCCAAAGAAAAGCCAACCAGAGGGGGGTGAATGGTTGGTGCACCCCAAAACAAAGTTTTAGCGGAAATAAAACTTTACCTCGTTACGATGCCGGTCGACCGAGATTGAATCGCCGGTCGACCGCCTATAGAGCCGGTCCGACCGCTTGAGTAACACCGGTCCCGACCGCCCTTATAGCCGATCGCGATGTCAAATTGCCCGATGTAGCCGATCGCCCGATGTCGTACGCCGGTCGACCGCCGCCGCTTGTTCGGTCTAACCGGGATAGAACTCCGGTCTAACCGCTGATTCAGACCGCCGCACCGAAGAAAATAGCAACACAAAGAATTCTCTAGAAAATTGATCTTTATTGAATCTCTCTGTGTTTATAAAGTGTATGCAAAGCACTCCTCACAAAATCTCAATCTAAACTTGAAACCCTAACTTGAGAAACTCTAAAACTTGAACTCAAAAGCGATACCGAGAAGCCATGCCTCCCCTCACTATTTATACCCAAAATCCGCAGCCAAGAGCCACGAATCCTACTCATACAAGAAGCCCTTATCCACTAGGAAGCCTTCCCGTACAAGAAACGAACTATACATAAACCAACTCTAACAAACTCGGTTTTCCTAAAACCGAAATTCCGCTTTCCATACGCAACAATATCTCTATTGTATGCCATATGGAACTTCCCAATTATGTGCACTAATCTCTACCCTTCAGCATCCCGCATGATCCCTATCTCAGATGTCATCTTATCTCCAAGTTGACTCCGACTCGATCACCGGCAACACTTTCCTGAGGCGTAAAGAATACCTGCACACAATTAAACAAAGAATACTATATCCGAGCACAAGCTATCCAAACTTGACTCATTGTTAGCATAAACAACCAGACACATGCATAGGAACACGAAACTTCCATGTATGTATAAGGAAACAAACCAAAACCAAAACCGCAGGCAACTGCCCGGTCTGACCGCCCAAACACCTCCGGTCGGACCGGCGATAAAGCTTGTGGCCAGACCGTGTGGCGGCCGATTGAACACTGTTCATCATCGAAAACCAATTATCTCCCAAAACCAATTTGTCAATAATCTCCAAAGATCAAAACACACAAACCAAAAACCACAGCGACCAATTGTTCATCATTCAATAAGAATCAAACACACTTTGATTTTATAGTCCAAAATTGGATGTGCTTGCCATCCCCAAGCCAAAAGCGAGCCATAGAGCTGAAAAAACATATTCTTCCTTCGTCGCCCTGTAACCCGCCGCCGCCCAAGGCATGTCCCATGCTCAATCTCCTTCGCTAGCCATTGCAATCGAAGGGCTTGCCCATGGAGTGCAATATCCTTCACCCTTAAGCCTC
The DNA here is from genome assembly GCA_019925245.2 of Oryza australiensis. Taxonomy (NCBI): domain Eukaryota; kingdom Viridiplantae; phylum Streptophyta; class Magnoliopsida; order Poales; family Poaceae; genus Oryza; species Oryza australiensis. The sequence goes on along the minus strand of JAIFGZ020000229.1, from coordinate 256,237 downwards.
CTTTCTCTATTGGCCGACAACCCTTCTTCCAAGCAACCAAACAATGTCCTCCATTGATCTCCTTCTGCCCTTTCCAGAGAAATCCATGACACCTCCTTTCTATCTCCTTGATTGCCCATCGCGGTAGTTGGATTGCCGTCATGAGGTAAGTCAGAAATGTTAGCAGCGCCAATTTTACCAAGCATAATCTACCATCGATGGATAGCATCCTCGGAATCCAGCCGGCCACCTTTTTCCCCAATTTGTCCATCATTGACTGTAGTTCAGATTTGGTCGACACCCTCACCCCCAACGGAAGACCCAGGTAAACTATAGGGAAATTTTGCACAGAGCATGCCAAAGTGCTCTGAACCAGCTGCACTTGTTCTTGATCGTAATGTATCGACATGATATTACTCTTTGTGAGGTTTATCTTCAAGCCAGTGATTCCACTGAAAAGATCAATTAATCCTCTTACCACCCGAGCCTCCTGCTGCATCGGGCGAAAAAACAGAGCCGCATCATCGGCATACAAGGAGATATGTGGCAGATTTTTCCTTGCTTTTAGGGGGGGATAAAAGCTTGGCCGACGTCGCTTTAGAAATCAAAGCTTGCAATGTGTCCATGACTAAGACAAACAAAAGCGGTGATAAAGGGTCCCCCTGCCGCAATCCCTGTGTTGGCTTGAAGGATTCGGTGAAATCTCTGTTGATCTGAATTGTTGTCTCGGCTGTCATAAGGATCGAAGCGATCCATCTTCTCCAATTCGGGCCGAAGCCCCTATGCTGCAGCATTGTAAGTAGAAAACTCCACGACACGGTATCAAAGGCTTTAGAAATGTCTATTTTGAGAAGCATCATCGCCTTCCTCTGCTTGTGAAACTGAGTGACCATCCCTTTCACATACAAAATTTTTTTATGAATGCTGCGACCTTGAATGAATGCAGTCTAAGAAAAAGGAACAAGCTCTTTCATTCGTGGTGCAAGCCTTTTGGCTAGAATTTTCATCACCAGCTTGGAGAAGCTATGCACTAAGCTTATGGGGCGGTAGTCTTTGAGCAGAGATGGGTCTTCTTTCTTTGGTAGTAGTGTGATTACAGCCATGTTCAATTTATGAAGGTACTGATCATTTCCAGTGTAGAACTTTGCCAACGCCACCATTACATCATGTTTGATCGTAGCCCAGCATCTTTGGAAGAACATAGTTGTAAATCCATATGGCCCTGGCGATTTCTCTGTTGGCATCTTCTTCACTGCCGCCCAGACTTCATCTTCAGTGAAAGGACATTCAAGAGCTGTTAAATCTGCCGAAGCCAGTGGGATTTGGTGGAAAAGCAGAGTGTGTTCCTCATTTCCGCACTGACCCATCATGTCCACAAAGTAGTCTTTCGCTAACTGCAATATGTCGTGGTGAGTAGAAGCAACCCGCCCCTCATGCTCCAAGGATGGAACGAAGAGTTTCCTCTGTCTTGATCGAATCTTGAGGTAGAAGTATGTCGAACCCACATCGTCTTCCCTCAAATTCCGTACCTTTGCGCGCTGCCTCAGTCTTATTCTTTCGAGTGATGCTAGGGCTAGGCTTTGGCCCTTACATAGAGCCCTAAGTTGTCTTTCAGAATCAGACAACACTCTACATTCTTGGGCTAGATTGAACCTCAGTATTAGCTCATTCGTGGTCTTGATCTGAAGCTAATACTAGCTGATTTTTTTCTGTCCCCAGGCAATTAGGGTGCGGCTTAGTCTTGCCATTTTGCTGTACAAAATTAGGAATGGATCTTGTGAATGCGTTTTCTGCTGCCAGCACTCCTGAACCACCTCCTCAAAGCCCTCCAATTTTGTCCAAAAAGACTCGAATCTAAACCTTCTCCTTCGTGGCACTAAATCTCCGCATGTCAACAGCAAAGGATAGTGGTCTGATATGGATGAGCTTAGCCCTTGTAAGCGTGCTTCTGAAAATAGCTCTTCTCAGGCCGCCGTTACCAACGCTCTATCAAGCTTGACAAGAGTTGGATTGCGTTGATCATTGCTCCAAGTATATTGCCTTCCACAAAGATATATGTCCCTCAGCTCCAGTCTGTTCATCAAATTTCTAAATGCGTTCATCATGCGTCTATTGATTCTTGTGTTGTTTTTATCCGTGGCCTCTGCGATCAGCTTGAAATCCCCAATCACCAACCACTCATCCCCACACAAATCTTTGACTGACTGCAATTCATCAAGAAACAATAATTTCTCCGCATCTAGTTGAGGCCCATACACTGAAGTCACAAACCATGATCTTTGCCCCTGGATCCAGTCCACCTTGACAGTAATTGACCAAGATCCTTGATGAAACAAAGAGCCCTTAAACATACTTCCCTTCCAAACCAACATTATTCCCCCTCTGGTCTGCTGTGCCGGCAGGAAAGCAAACTCATCGAACTCTGGACCACATAACTCATAGACAACTGAACGAGAAACTTCAGATAATTTGGTCTCTTGCAGACAAACAAAGGATGCACCACACGAACCCACACATTCTTTCACCAGGGCTCTTTTGCTAACATTACTCAGTCCTCTCACATTCCAACTTACAACATTAAAGGACAACATGGTAGTAGACATCCCGAGATCCCCTGCCATTCCCTGCCGCTCATGCTGCCGAGCTCACTGCCTGCGCTTGTTCCTCTTGCTCTGCGAAGCTTTGTGGCTGCGGTACGACCTCCACGTCCAGTAATGCCGCCAGCGCTTGAACATGGTTCGCTGACAAAGGGTTCTGGAAAATCGAATGAAGATCTCTGCTCGCATTCTCTGTCGCCGCCTCGCCCTCCTGCAGAATACCAAGCTGGTGCATTATGACCGTTTGAGCCTTGGAGATAACGTGCCGACGAGCGCCCGAGCCCTGCTCTTGCAGCCTTTTGATCCGCCGTGGGGTGAACCTTGGTGCGATTCGTTTTCTTCTAGCACCAAGTTGAGCTGATGGATGAGTACATTGCTTGTTTCACTAATAGCATGTCCTATATGCCTTAATCATGGATGCTAAAATCCTAATTAAACAAGTAAGAGGTTATCTATTTGGTACATTGGATTCACCCAGATATGGATGCTTCCTGGTAAACTGAATAAGAAAGCTTTCTATGATTTCAATGTGAAATCTCTGTATGCTATTCTTCTTGAAGAGAAGTATCAAGTACTTGCTGCATTGTCTTTCTTTTAGTTATATACTTTGTGGTCATATGTTTGCAAATACCTCTCTTTTGAGACTAGTCTTTAGAGGGACTAAACGTGGATGATATTTTCTTTTTTCCCCTCCTGGTTTAATGTCAACTTTTCCAGGATGTGCTAATCATGGCCAAAGGCTGGATATTCTCTGCCTTGTCAAAGGTGTTTATAGTTTTGGCTCCCCAACATGCACACGCCGGCAAGGCAAGGAAATATGGGCAAAGGTGAACTCGCTCACTTCCATTAAGACTGAACTTGCCATTCAGCTACTACAGTCTCCCGGTCTCCCATACTGCCGTCCCCAAGGTTGACAATTCCCCATTTGAGTTCCATGTGAATGTCAATGAATCACTCTATTCGTGTACCACAAGCCTACTTGACGAGGGTGATGTGAAGCTCCTCAAGCAGCGAAGCCGAGACCTCTACCAGGTGAACATGGTTCTCGACAATCTTCCTGTGAGGAGGGAGGAAAGCAATGAGGTCTACATTATTAATCACCTGAAATTTAAGGAGATTCTTGGTCCATAGGTACAAAGGAGAGTCAAGGTAGTTAGAACTAGGGAAGGAATGGAAGTGATCTCTTTTTTTTTGAAGGGAAGGAATGGAAGTGATCTCAGAGACCGAGACGGATACCAAGTCTGGCTATGAGATTGTGGGATTTAAGGTTGTCCCTTGCAGCGTGAAGCGTGATCCTGAAGCTATGTCAAAGCTTAAGATGTATGGAAAAGTCAAACTGCCCATGGAGAAATCTCAATCGATTAGGGAGAAGGAGCAGATTACTTTTACATATGAGGTTAAATTTGTAAACAGTGATATCAGATGGCCATCACGGTGGGATGCATACCTGAAGATGGAGGTTCTCAATCATGAACTCGTTGATGGTAATAGTGTTTTTGGCTGGAATTGTGTTTGTGCGGACGGTGAGGAGTTGAGGAGAGACTTGACTAGATGTGAGGAGTTGGATAAGGAGGCCCAAGCTCAGATGAATGAGGAGCTCTCCGGGTGGAAGCTTGTTGGTGATGTCTTCAGAGAACCAAAATCATCAAAGCTTCTCTGCGTCATGATTGGTGATGGGGTTCAAATTCTGGGTATGGCAATTGTCACCATCTTCTTTGCTGCATTTGGGTTAATGTCTCCTGCATCAAGAGGACTGCTGCTCACAGGAATGATATTTCTTTATATTGTTGCTTGGAATTGTGGCTGGATATGCTGTTGTTAGGCTCTGGAAGGACTTCAAAAGGAATTTCTGAATGATGGAGATCTGTCTCCTGGTCAACAGCCTGTTTCTTCCCTGGTATTGTCTTTGTTGTCCTCACTGTATTAAACTTCATGCTGTGATCAAGGAATAGTACAGGAGCTCTTCCCATCTCACTCTTCTTCACGCTTCTGTCCTTGTGGTTCTGCATCTCTGTGCCACTTATCCTCCTCGGTGGTTTCAAGGGCGGAGCCAATAGAATTCCCAGTTCGAACCAATCAAATACCAAGAGAAATCCCTGTAAAAAAATTACTCTTGGCTCCTTGTGCTTGGTGCTGGGACTATGCCTTTTGGAACACTGTTCATCGAGTTGTTCTTTATTCTTTCAAGTGTTTGGGTTCCTCCTTGTTGTCCTCCTCTTGCTGGTTGTGGTCTGGTGCTGAGGTATCTGTTGTTCTTGCCTACATGCATCTTTGTGCGGAAGATTGGAGGTGGTGGTGGAAAGCTTTCTTTGCCTCTGGAGCAGTACTGATTTATGTGTTCCTTCACTCTCTCAACTACTTGGTGTTTGATCTCAGAAGATTGAGTGGCCCAGTTTCTGCTACGCTCTACGTTGGATATGCTTTCGTTTTCTCTCTTGCCATTGTGCTGGCTACTGGGACTGTTAGGTTCCTGACATCATTCTCTTTCGTCCACTACCTTTTCTCATCAGTTAAGATTGATTGAATACCATACCTTGCAAATCTCCAAGGATGACTGTACACTGAATCACTCTAAAGCGTCAATGATTTGATCATGGCATCTGAATGCCCTTGACACAATTGTGATGTCTTCCTTATGTAGCTAATTACTGAGGCTTTTAAGCCTACCATCATCATCTTTTCTTTGTTAACATTTTGTTGATTGTGCAAATGATTCTTGATAAGACCATGAATTTTACTTACCATATCAGTGGTACATTATGGAGTGATTGCTTTGTTATGTAAGTTGGTTTGCAATCGGCCAGTTGTTATCTTGAGGTATAACATCTAGTTCTGGCTTGTTTTTCTTGTAACTTGCCTCCTTTTGGCAAGATTCCATACAGCACCACTACTAGTTTTACTTTGATTATTATGTAGGAGTATGATAGTTCATACACGCATTTTTATCTGAACCATTTGTCGCCGAAAGCGAGCTGTAATCATTTTATTTTGGCATGCACATGCATGATAGTCTTCTATTTCAGTCTTCTTAGATTTATATCTGTTCAGTGCCTTCTCCGATTTCTGGGATTTCTGAATTCTGTAACAGATAGTTCAGATGCTTTGAACCGTGCTTTATTGGATAATTTCACATGTTTCTCCATTAATTTTGAGGTTTCTAAACTACACCATCACGTCGTAACGCATGTAGCTACCAGCTACACTTGAAACATGAGGCATACAGGAAATTACCAGTACCACAGCTAATCTTGCGCATAAATCTAGAATATGTCATTCTAATCGTTGCTGTAAACCATTAGTTGCGAGTGTTTCTGCTTACCTGTGAAAAATGACAGGGTGCAACGCTCTGCCTGTTTGCCTGCATCTTGCTAGGTGAACCTGTCCTTTCAAATGCTATATCGTTGGGTAGCTTTGAACAATAATACTTCACACACAATCCAGTGTCCATGTATGGTTGATGGTCCATGTTAATGGATCTATTCTCCGGTGAAATGCGTTGTTAGGCAACTTGAGCATTTTCATCATTAGGAACTTCGGACCACTCCTCTTATGGCAGTTGGAACTTCAGTTTAGATGGTGCTTTATTCAGTGCTCAGTTGTCTTCTTGAGTTAATGACATGACAAAATATCTGAATTTTTTATTTCGCCTTCATTCTTTTTTTTTCTGGAAGCAAGTCTCATTCTTTGCTGTTGTGGTTCTCTGCATTATTCTTCCCCTTCGGCGTTGGGCTGTTCTTGTCGGTCACAACAGTCATGACATACAAAATGCACCAGCAGAAGGCTGATGTCGATGTGGGTTGCTTTAAGTAGTTGGAAGGAAAGTTTGTGTTGAGTTATACTTGGCCAGATATGTTGAAAATTTGTTGTTTGGTTGATGATCCAAGCCTGAATAAATATATCGAACACAAAAAAAATACATTTATGTGAGTTAGGATGATAACAGGCATGCACCATGCCTGAGTCAGCTGTTTATTTTCGATGGTCTGAGTCAGGCAAATCATCAGGGAGACAACCAAACACAGAGCTATGTGTTGCTAAGGCTTGCTACATGCCAAGCGAATCTTTATTAGTGTAGCAACCAAACACACTTTTATCCTTTACTTCCCCATTCACATCATCTTCTAAAAATGAAGATTTGAAAAGAGAATATTTTTTAGAGCTTGTGAAGAATTGAACACGAGACCTCATTACCCCTTGTCACTGCAGTGGCAATGTATCTTTCACATCATATTCTACTATTGTACACTTGTACTACATAGGCTTGTTCTTCTCTGCAGCTTCAGCATACTTGTTACAGAGATGAAACTGTACACTGCTTGTGGTGTTGTGCCTTTGAGTGATCTATCATCTATTGAAGCAGCATTCTTGTATGGCAAATTGGTATGTGCTTTGTATCTTGCTCCTGATGCACACACCATGAGCCTTTTTTTTCCTGACAATTGGGATCATTCTGGGCTACTTCAAAACTGATGAAAGGTAAGAATACACATCACATGCAGGTAGTGTTTTCTTGAAGAAACGTGCCCCTTTCCGTGCTCAAGCAACGCAGACGCTTTCTTCCCATCTGAATTCTTTTTTATATTTTTTCCTTCTCGACGTTCGACTGTTCGTTCGTCCGTTCATGTCGCGGATTCTCTTCTTCTCCACCAAACACGATTGCTTGCAATTTGCAAATCTAACGTGCGGGCGACAGGTCGATGCAAAAGCAGCAGCCGCAAACTGGTGAGACCTCGAGATGACCGGCTCCAATTTTTTCGTTTATTCAAATGCTCATTATTACCAAGTAAAAAATAATTTATAAGAAAATTTTTATACACGTATTTTTAATGATTAAAAACAAATGTTGTCAAAATAAACTTTGTTAAAAATCTCAAAAAATCAACTAAAATAAATATAAAAGTTAAAATTTGATTTATAAAAACATAAACGAAACGATAAGACTAGACGAGTGATCGCCAAGCTTTTTGTTTGAAAGAGAGTGGTGGCATCGATCGATCGCTCGCTCGCATCACGGCGGCAGGTTGAAGATCGCCGTTGCGTAGCTGGACCATGCATGGAGGAGAGGTGGGATGCGTTCCTGAACCTCACAACCCCTGGGCTCAAATGTCATTTGCCCACTTCTGGCACAATGGCCCCACATATATTAAAAAATAATTTAGAAGTAAAATTTTTATAACATCTATCCTTAATTATTCAACGACAAATGTTATAGAATAAACTTAATTAAAAATCTTTTAAAATCAATTATAAAATTAAGTTTTATTTTTTTAAAATTTTAAATTTCATCTGTCCACTACTGACACAATGGCCCCACATGTCATCTGTCCATTTTGTGTGGTGGGGGGTTGTGGACCAGCGAGCATGTGGACGGCAAAATGTTGGCATTCATCGTGGTCACCTGTCTCCTCTCTCCGTGCAGCGGTAATGGCGTACCAGATCTGGGCCGTTGATCAAGATGTCAACCAGCGCTGGGGCCCACCCGGTGGGTACGGCACGAGACAAAAACGATTCAACCGACGGTGTGGGTCCCACTCCCAGGGGAGGGGAGATGGAAAAATCATGGAAATCAGGTGAGCTGCTACTGTTCGTCCGGCAGTGGGTGGCCCACATGTCATTGGCATTGGCACTGGTTAGGCTCCCTACCAACCTACCGAACCCACCACCACCACCCCAGGTCAAACGGTGACCCAAAAAAAAAACTAGTACTACACGTGTAGAAGCAGGACGAAATGGCCCAATAGGAGGCCCGGATCTCCAACGTGGACCAGCGCCAGAATACACCACCACTCGCGAACCGACGAAATGCAACATGACCTAACCCCCCAAATACTGTTTGTTAATCACCACTGGAAATAGATTTCTCATTGAAAAGAAACACATAATACAAACGAGAAATATTGTTTTTTTAAGTCACTCCTGGAAATTTTGATAAGTTTGCAACCATTGAATTTCATATAATCTCTAACTATAGTTACTACTGGGATTTTTTAAAGTCATCTCTGGTTTTTATTTAATAATAACTCTATAGTTATGCTTTGACCTCACCGTGCCACCGCGACCGTGATCCAGATCTGAGGTGAGCTCTCCACTCCCACTCCCACCCATTCCTCACACAATCTCATAGTCTCTGCTATGAAATTCGTTGCAACTTTGGTTTAGATCTTGAAGCTCTCTTGCCGTTTCCACTTTGTTGGGATTGGGTTGCCTCGGTTGGATTCTATTTGGTACAGTGATTGTTGATTGCTCGTGCGTGATTAAGTAGTTCACTCCATGCCACATATTGAAAGTTTGATAACGATTTTTTTTGGGTGACAAAAGTTACGCGTGAGTAACATACGTAGAATTTTATAATTGAGGTTTGATAAACTAATTTATTTATAAAACAGTAGCTTAGCTTATTATTTTATAAAAAAATATAATATCTTTATTTAATATGTTTAATTGTATTACTTCTAAATATACATAAAATTAACTATATATATTTTCTGTTGTTTTTATATTATATATAATATATGAATTTAGATATGATATTTATATTAAACTTTATATATAATTATTTAGTTATTGTATACAGTAAAAAATAATTACTTAAAGCCTCATCGCTAGTTTTAAGTTATAATAACTACAGCATAGTTGTCATCCTTAAAGGCCTCTTCAAAAGAAACCAGTCCCTTTTCCTTAAAAAAAAGACCTCCAAAATCATCTAAAAGCTCAAACCACGTATTTAACCTCCTTCCTCCTAATAAACCACTCCGTTCCCTTCAAAAAATCACTTCCAAAAAGCTCTACAAACCCAACCATCGTGAAAAACTGGTATAGAAAGAAAAAAACCCAACACACATCATGTAATTAGTATATAATGAAGCACTCTAATTATTGGATTCATAACAAATATTAATATAAATTTTATCCATAAAAATTGTGAATATATGTATTGTCAAATATTATATACATCTATTATTGCTTAGAATATTCTAGATTATGTTTAGGAAAATCATCTCTCAAGTTCTAAAAAACTAGTAAGATAACTTGTATCCATACAATATCATTATAACTGCAATAATTACTACTAACTCATTTAAAAAAATGTAAGTAATACATATTATATGGCACATATGAACTGGTTGCCAGTATTCATGTGCAAGTGCTAGCGGTTCACTCTAATGATATTATTATCGAAAATAAAGAAGAATGAGAAAACAATAAACAACGGAAGAATATGGGTTAAAGTTTTTGTCTCACGGCACATTGTGGTGAAGAACAAATTTGCGTTAAAATTGTGAAATTTAATACTATTAGTAAATTATTGATTAGTGAGAGTATATATCATACAATGAATGTGAGCAACCTTTTTTCCTATGTGTGGTTGGTAACTAACCTCCTCTTTTTCTTTTGAAGTTCTCTTGACAAGTTTCGCTAAGAAATGTCTTGCTTTGCTTTGGATTTAATAGAGAAACAATTTGACTATATTATTTTTATGGTAGTCCTCTTATATGTGTAATAAATATTTATGGAAATAGCTATACTCATAGCGTCACATTTTAAAGAAAAACTACCATAGTTGCTTGTATAGAAGAACTATCGGAAAACAACTTATTATCTATTTAATTATAAAAAATATTAATTTAAATTAACATATAGGTAAAAAGAAAAAATCAATAAGAAAATATCAGAGAAGGGCTTAAAAATGATGCTATTACTTTTATTATCTTTTTTAGCTAGGTATAGTCATAGTTTATCGACGATGTTAATTACCTAAAGGCCATATCATTATGCATCAGATTGTTAGCAGTAGCCAAATTGACCGTCCGACCATGCCATCCAAACACGACAGAACTACGATGGACTTGGCAATGGTAAGGGTGAATCCAATAAATAGGCTTTATTAGACTTTAGCCTATCCTCTCATCTCATAGCATCTGCTGGGGAGAGATAAACAGGCGCAAACTACTCGAGAAAGACGATCAGGGATATGTCGAGTGAACTGTGATTGGAGAAGAAAGGCGAAGCAGTGACTACGTAGTCACTTAGCCCATCTTGTTTATAGTATTAAGCCTAGCCTGTTCGTCCCATTTGACTTAGGGGGTGGGAGGGTTGAACAACTGGCTGGTGTGTATGCAATTTGTAGCGGCGGCTCGGGCGACTGCGGGAGCTGCGAGGGAGTGGCCACGTCGGTGCAGCAGCAACCTGACGTATGAGGCAACACCACGACGGCTAGCGACAACACGAGCAATTTAACTGTTGCTTTGCCGAGCAGTTAGAATTAGTTGTTGTATAGTTGCATAAAACAATGGCTCTTTTGTTGATCTTTTTTCAACTATATTGCCTTGGCAAAGCACTCCGTCCGTTAGTTTTTGTACGTGTCTTTTTCCCTCTTTGATAATATACGTACTAAATCTAACTTGCGCAATGGTATGTATTTTATTTTGGCGTAGACTAGTCTTGGTCAGGTTATCGAAACCGCAAAAATCGCCGTGGTTTTCGACCGTACCGTGGGATGCGGTACGGTAGCCGCACGGTTGCGGTACGGTAGCCGCACGGTTTGGTTTGAAAAAAATTTCGTGCGAATTCAAAAAATTTAAAAAAAAACATTTTATCTAAAAATATATTTATTTTTTTATAAAAAACAAATATCGCTATATCCGCCGCGAAACCGTGGTATATCGCGCGGTTTGAGCGAAAACCGCGACACGATACTGTTTTTTAAATTTATTTCAAATTTAAATTACATCACTATTCATTTGGGCGCAGTTTTCATAGTTTTTGACGTGGTTTTTCATGGTTCAGACGAAAACCGCGACACAACAAAACATTTTAAACTCGGTTAAAATTCAAAACCTGTTCACTCCGTCGTGGTTTTTACGTTTTTTCACGAAAACCGTGCTACATGAGAGAGCGGACGGCAGACGCGTGTGAAATAAAAAACCCTGGTCTTGACACAACCAAGGTTTACTTTTCTGTTTTCAAAGTAAAAATCACTCCTCCTCAATTTATCAAAAACTGAGCAACAACTAATAAAATCCTACGATTTTCAGTCAACGTCATAAGAAAACCGGCTAATACCAACTGGTTTTCACGAACCAAGACCTACAGGTTTCACAAAAATCGTCTGTTTTTTTTTAAAAAACGGGTTTTCGGTTAATTAATCGTGCCCAAGTGGGGGAAAAAATATTGAAAATCTCAGCGTCCGTCGAGGATGTTATATCCCCGTCTCTGCGTCAGAAAAAAAAACCGAAGTGCCATCTCGTCTCGGTTCCTTTGCCCACCGCATCTCGCGAACAGAGCAGAGCAGGGGGGGCGCCGTCGTTCGGCTGCTTCCGCCACATCCTGGTAAGGATCCGGATCCTCTTTCTCATTCATCTCTCTCTTTCTCCACCCGCTTTTTGTCTCGAATTTTCTTGCGTTAATCCTAGCTTCTCTTCTAGATCTGGAAGCAGCGTTTCCTGAACCTTTTATACAAGTAACAGTTTGTTTTTCCCCTCAAAAGATTGGGGGAGTTCTAAGTTGGATCCGCCTCTATTACGCGTTTCGTGTAGGAAATATCTGTATATTTCGATTCGTAGTTATGTTTTCCTTTTTTTTTCAGTTTGGTTTGTGATACGAGGATTCGATCTTTTTTTTTTTTGATTCGGTCGTTATGTACTCGTGTTTCCCCCGTAAGATCAGGTTAAAGAGAGTAAATGGTTTGAGGTTTGAAGGAGGCAAATTGATTTGAGTTTCTCCGGTTCAATTTCCAGGTCGAGTGTTTGATTGATCGTGGAAGGGGAATGGTTGTCAAGATGCTGTCGTGCCAATGGATCTTGGCTTACTTGCTCGTCGTTCTCGTGAGCCTGCACGTTGGTGTCAATGCCTTCTACCTCCCCGGCACATTCATGCACACCTACACCCCTGGAGAGGCGATCTCGGCCAAGGTCAACTCGCTCACCTCCATTGAGACCGAGCTGCCTTTCAGCTACTACAGCTTGCCCTACTGCAAGCCCCCAGAAGGCGTCAAGAAGAGTGCCGAGAACCTCGGTGAGATCCTCATGGGTGACCAGATCGACAACTCGCCATACCGCTTCCGTGTCAACGTGGACGAGTCTGTGTACCTCTGCACCACGGACCCGCTCACCAAGGATCAAGCCGAGCTGTTGAAAAAACGGGCACGAGATCTGTACCAGGTCAACATGGTCCTTGACAATCTGCCGGTCATGAGATTCACCGAGCAGAATGGGGTGACTATACAGTGGACCGGGTTCCCGGTTGGGTACAATCCGATGGGGAGTAACGAGGATTACATCATTAACCATCTCAAGTTCAAGGTCTTGGTCCATCAGTACCAGGCACAGGGTGATGTTGTGATCACCAGTGAGGATGGTGTTGCCATGGTGGAGTCTGATCGCAAGAGTGGATTCCAGATCGTTGGCTTTGAGGTTGTGCCTTGCAGTGTGAGGCGTGATCCTGAGGCAATGTCCAAGCTGAAGATGTATGACAAGGTTGATTCTGTCAAGTGCCCATTGGAGCTTGAGAACTCCCAGGCTATCCGTGAGAATGAGAGGATTACATTTACCTATGATGTTGAGTATGTAAAGAGCAACATTAAGTGGCCATCAAGGTGGGATGCATACTTGAAAATGGATGGTGCCAAGGTTCACTGGTTCTCGATCATGAACTCGATGATGGTTGTCTTCTTCTTAGCTGGTATTGTGTTTGTCATATTCTTGAGAACTGTCCGTAGGGATCTGACACGGTATGAGGAGATGGACAAGGAGGCGCAAGCTCAGATGAATGAGGAGCTCTCAGGATGGAAACTTGTGGTTGGTGATGTCTTCAGAGAGCCTTGCTGCTCAAAGCTGCTATGTGTTATGGTCGCTGATGGTATCCAGATCACTGGTATGGCAGTGGTTACAATTGTCTTTGCTGCTCTGGGTTTCCTCTCACCTGCTTCAAGGGGAATGCTCTTGACCGGAATGATCATTCTGTACCTCTTCCTTGGAATTATTGCTGGATATGTCGGTGTCCGTGTTTGGAGGACAATCAAAGGAACCTCAGAAGGGTGGAAATCTGTTGCTTGGCTGACCTCCTGCTTCTTCCCTGGCATTGTTTTTGTTATCCTGACTGTGCTGAACTCCATCCTGTGGGGCAAGAAGAGCACTGGAGCTTTACCTATCTCACTGTTTTTCACACTCCTGGCCCTGTGGTTCTGCATCTCAGTTCCACTCACACTCATTGGAGGTTTGCTGGGTACACGTGCTGCAAGCATAGAGTACCCTGTCCGTACCAACCAAATTCCACGAGAGATCCCTGAGCGCAAGTTCCCGTCATGGCTGCTTGTTTTGGGTGCTGGAACATTGCCCTTTGGCACCCTCTTCATTGAGCTTTTCTTCATCCTGTCTAGCATTTGGTTGGGGAGGTTCTACTACGTCTTTGGCTTCCTATTCATTGTCCTTTTCCTGCTGGTCATAGTCTGTGGTGAGGTTTCTTTAGTCCTAACCTACATGCATCTTTGTGTGGAGGACTGGAAGTGGTGGTGGAAAGCCTTCTTTGCTTCTGGTTCTGTTGCCTTCTACGTCTTCCTATACTCAATCAACTACCTTGTGTTCGACCTTAGGAGCCTAAGTGGACCGGTCTCAGCAACACTCTACCTTGGCTATTCCCTGATCATGGCCCTTGCCATCATGCTGTCCACTGGTGCTATTGGCTTCTTGCTGTCCTTCTACTTCGTCCATTACCTCTTCTCATCTGTTAAGATTGACTAGAGGCACCCACACTCTTGCTGCAATAGGATCACCTGAGCATGGTGATAGTTATCCCTTAGAAACATATCACACAATAATATTGAATTGAAAAGAAAAATGTAAACATGGCAACGCCCATGGCTTTTGGCCCTGATTAATTCTATCATTTAGCATAGCACAGTTTCTTAAGTTCATGCTTATATTTTGTAGGCATGTCTGCAATGTGTTCAGCTATGTTTTTTGACTTTGTAATACTATTATGTTTTTTGTTTTCTCTGGGCATTTGTGAGCAGCCTTTGTTGGAACACTTGACAGATATTCAATATTAAAGAGCTATTCGATTACAGTCCTTATGTTTTTCCCCTGATATCATACTGTTGAATGCTAGGTGGCTGCTACTTGTTATGCTGCTTCCGCTTGCTCTGAAGCTTGTAACGAGTTAATGCTGTTGAGCAATTTTCTTGATAAACATGTATGTGCCTACATGAGTTCTAAAGTTGTCGTCAACCTTTGCCGCTGTGGATACTCGTCTTCTGAATTCTGAAGGTTGTAATAAGGTCACAGTTTTTCAGTTAACAGCAGAACAACATACGCAGCTTCAAACCCCTCCAACCCATGATTCCTTGAAGAATTATGCAGCGATCAGATATGGCTGCATCCTGTATTCTTGTTCCATGTTAGTATTCTGATGTTTGCTCCCATTTTGTGGATAATATACTTGCATTCTTTCTTTGGTGTTGCATTCTTTTGTGAGAAATATGTGCCTGCACCTTGTTATGTTCGCATTTTTTTTCCTGGTGCTACATTTGCATTCTCTGTTGTCTGGTATTGGATCAAATAGAGTAAAACATCAAACTGCTACATCTGGCCTCAACGCACGGCTTTAACGCATGGTTCTCCTAATTTATGTATTTTATAGGATGATACATCTTATTAATTTATCTTGTTAATTTTTTAACGACTAAAACGAGGGATATGTAAACGCTTTCCCCTTTCCATCATTCCTTGCCTGGCAAACGTCTAACTACGGCTTTATTAGTTGTAATGCAGTCAGTCGTAAGGTGCAGAAAAGATATTACTTAATTCAAGATTCGATAGAGTTTATTTTGTTTAGGCAGTAGGCACTGGATGTTATGAGCCCAACACCACTAAAATGTCTTCTTTAGAAGGGTAATTATTGGTCCCAAGATGAGTGGAACGATTCGATAAAATAACTAGCTAATATAACATTGTCAAATGCAAAGGATTACTTCATTTGGTCGCTGCATCAAAATGACCAATTTTTGGTTCACTTGATGTATAATGTGATCATAAACTTTAATGTGAATATCTGCAAGAAGATTTTATGGGAGTTAAAAGTGTCACTGAAAATGAAAATCAAAATCAAAGTACTCATGTGGTTTCTTCACAAGAAAGTAATCCTTACATAGGATAACCTTGCAAAAATGAACTGAGAAGGGGTAAGCAATGTTGTTTTTTAATGCACGAGAGAAAATTTAACATCTTTTTAATATCACATAGCATGATTTGCTTGGCGATGTGTCTCTTTTGCTTTTAATATCCCTTCACCTCTATAGTGCCAAACATATTTTTGAAAATTGGCTTATGAGGATGCCCAGGTCCAAAAAAATGGTTTTATTTGGGACCAGTGCTTTATGTTGATCAATTTGGCGATGTCAAAATGATAAAGTTTTTGATAATAAAAAATAGCTAATCTTATGTAGGTTATGAATGTGTACCAGCTGGCTTTATACTTGATGTTTGATGCTACCACAGGAGAAGTGAGATACTATGCATAGTGGTGCTACACTCTTAAAATAATTAGTAGTTAAGGGTCTATTATACAGCTATGGATGAAGTAACACCTATAAAATTGTTTTGTCTTAACTTTTAACTTTTAACTTTGACGATCATCTTCTCAGAGGAGTTGAGAACTTGTCCTATCATTATTTTTTTCAATTTCAATTCTAAAATACATTGGCTGTGCGCCTGTGGACAGATGCTAAAGATGTAAACCATTTTTATTATTAAAAGTAGACATGGGATGGTGATATTATCGTTGTCCTTTAATAATCGTAGTTATCAGAAGGTAGATCACTGTTCAGTGGTAATACTATCGTAACCAATGATATTAGAATATTTAATTGATGGTGGGGGAGTGTGCTAATAGTATGTCATTCGTTTCAAAATATAAATAGTATATCTTTCGTTTTCAAATATAAAAATTTAAGATTAAATGAGACATGTCTAAATTCTTAGATTTCTATATTTTGAATATATTTTGAAACGGAGTAAGCACTGAAGTATTACAGACAAAGGTAAATATCCTCACTGAAATATTACAAACACAGGTAAATATCCTTTTCTCAT
The DNA here is from genome assembly GCA_019925245.2 of Oryza australiensis. Taxonomy (NCBI): domain Eukaryota; kingdom Viridiplantae; phylum Streptophyta; class Magnoliopsida; order Poales; family Poaceae; genus Oryza; species Oryza australiensis. The sequence continues at coordinate 239,574 of JAIFGZ020000229.1, read as the reverse complement.
GGACCTAGTGTGTGCCTATAATTTCTTGTATGCTTGGGCAATGTTGCATTCTTTCTTATAAGACTAGCTGAAGGCCAATGCGTTACCACGAATATTATAAACAAGAAAAACAAAAGCAAAAGTTACAAATTTATTAGCATAGTTAGTTGATTAGACATATAATATCATATTAAAAAAATTCATGTGTGAAGACTTTAGGATCTCACATGTCAATTGATGACGTTGAAGACGGACACCATCACTAATATTACTATTATTTAAAGTAGTATAGGTTAGAACCCACAACTAAATTATTAATTAAATTATGGACCATTTTATTCAGTCTAATTACCCATGGTTCATACTGTGCATGTCAAACTGTCAGGATGGCCAAACTTGATTAATTTGACATTGACGATGGATCATGGGGACGCTATTCTAGTGATTCTTACAAGCAAAACGAAGTGATGCAATGCGCCATAGCAGTTTAATACATACTTCCTTCCTCCGACTTAGAAAAACCCAGAAGTTAGTTGGCTTTTTCTAGAACGGAGGTTTCTACAAGTATCATAAAACACAAAAAAATGCATCAGACAAAATACATCAACTGAAGTGAGTTAGTGACAGTCGGACAATAGTTTGCTAAAAGTACCATTCTGCCAAGGGAAAACCTAATGTCCATTTCTCTTTCCTCTTTTCATGTCATAAATAGCTAAATCGTTTGCAATGTATGTATTTATACAATACAATCCACTGGTTCTTGTTTGAAGTTGAAAGCTTGCCCATGAAATTTGACTGCCAATTCATTGGGTATCTTCTGACAGTTTTTTCATCAATGGACAGACTAGTGGATAATTTTCCAGCTCCTTGTAGAAAGATCACTCAACCTTTGCAAACCCTCCTTCCGGTAGACTACTGTCATTAACTGCTTCTCGCACAAATCTACAAAGCAAAATGGCAGTGTCAAATAACACGGTTCAATTCCAATTGAGTTAATCCATCCAACGCCACTATTATTCTTTAATGTTGCGACCAAAATGGGAGATAGCAGTACATCTCAAGGTAACTAAGCTAGCATGATTATGATTAATACAGCTTTAAAAGATGATTTATACAAAGTGGGTCAGCGTTCAACCTACAAAACCAAAAGCATGCAAAATGTAAAAGATTAATGAATTCTCATTACTTTTGTTCTATCCAGCCATGAATAGTTCAGTCTCAGCCTATATACAGAAAACTAACTGAAAGGTGAAGAACAAACCTTGTCAACTTTTCCTGAGATGATTGCAGGACGTAGATTGCAAGGATGAAGGATAGAACAAGCCCTGCATATATAAAAAGAAGCTCTTTTAGGACACAAATGTGAAAGCCATTAGAACTGGAAAATTATCACACTTTTCTATATCATCATAGCTGGCATCAGAACATAAATGTTCAGTTCATGATATAAGGGAAATCCCAAGAGTAGTATAGCATGGCAAACAAATGCTATTTGAGTTAAAACAAACTCACCAGATCCAAACAGCACATAGAAACCTCCAGCAACATCTATCTCCGATTGCTCCTCCCTGAATGAAAATATCATTTCAAGTCCTTGCTTCAATTTCACCCTAGTTTGTTATGGTAAAGATCTCTTGGAAAGGTCATAAATTTTGAATTACAAAATTTTTTACCATGTATATCTAACCAGAACATATTTTGGCCAATTCTGTTGATCCCAGAAATTCTTCCTTATGTCAGGATGATGTTCAACATCTGGATAACAAAATGAGCATTGGTTAGCAATTAGGGAAATCTCTCTCTCTCTCTCTCTACCAGTACCACAGCAATTTTCAGGCCTTATATAAGGGCACATAGCATATGCTGCAAATTTCCAATAGACTAGACTTTTTCAAGGATAGCTATCATTTTTCAAGGATAGTAAATTATCTATATTCACAGGCTGATTTTGTTGTTTTGTTTCTCGAAGTCATGAGCATTTGCTGAGCACTCCCAAAAGGGCTGCTCAATTAACACACCATCAGTTCACTACCAAAAGGTAAACAAAGTTGACTACTTGACTACACCAAGATAAATCTTTAAAGGTATCCTTAAACTCAAAAAAAGTGTAGCATTAGCATGATGCTGATAATGAGTTATATAAACGAACTACGTTTAGGAACACAGACATGCAAAAGAACATAACTTATTAATGAAGCGCTGCTACACATGAAATGTTTTGTTACTCCCTCCGTCCCAAAATAAGTTCATTTTTCATCAATCCCACACGTACCAATATAAAACCAAAAAGACTAGAATACCCCCACTTTATCAAATCCGAATGCAATTATTCTCTCTTTATCTATTCCCAATGCATTCATATCCTATTTTCACAAACTCCAATGCAATGATTGCTCAAAAATGAACTTATTTTTGGACAAATGGGAGGAGCCAAAAATGAACTTATTCTAGGACGGAGAGAGTATTTGGCAAAGATATATGTACATGATACTGCTTGCATTAGAAATAATAACAATACTAAATATGATAGTTGTATATGTTTAGACATATGCAAAAAGATATATCACGAGGACAGGTGATAACAATACATACAAATGTGAGGCATGTCCACTACTTTAGCCGTGACACCAAGTAAATCATTTCCAGAGTATCTCTGTGTAATCAAAGGTGGATCATATTAAGCACAGAGACAAGTCTTGCTAGAAAGGTATATAGAACTCACCAAATTGAAATCAATCATTGGAACTTCAGAGCTTTTCCGATTTATGACATAAAGCCAAGGAATGTGGAACTTTTCATGTCCAATTTGAAATGTTCTACAGTGTCAGAATCAGGTAAGATTGTAAAACACGTCTCCAGAAACACTCATATACAGATTGTAAATCACAATGTTTATAACATTTCCAACCTTACTACTTCCATTTACTCTTTTAGTTCTCTACAAAAGTCAGTTCGTCTTAACCTTACAATGAGTATTGTAACCTAGCATAAACTATGGATAACCCCATACCTTCTGAGTTCTCTCTCTCAAAAATGAAAAGAACAAGAAAACCTTCAGAGTTTTAACAATGTATAATTTCAGTCACGAGATTCTGGTGTCACAAAAGTATCACCAATTACGATGATAAACCTTCATCCAGTAATGTTTAGTCATGCCCTATAGCTTACTCAACTCACTGTTTTACTCAAACATTGTAGAACAGAAGTGTAAATTTTTCATCTAAAACATGAAGAACAACAGAACATCTTACTCACATCTTGTAAGGATCTGCACCCGTGAAACCAGTCGGCTTCGGGATCGGCATCATAACCTGCACAAGAGAGACCAACCCAAATCACCAAAGCCAACCCCAAACAGGAAACGAATCAGAGATCTCGATCCTCTCTTTCCAAGAACCCCCCTCACCTCATGGTTGACCGCGAAGGACGGGCAGTGGCGTCCCACCACGTCGAACCACACCGACCTCGACTGCAAAAACCCACCTCACAGATCAGATCGCACCGAAAAACAGCGCAAAGAAGCCTCAGAATCCGTGGCCCGGCGGGCGGAGACGAGGCTAAGCAGCTCACTTACGCCGTGGTACTGGCCGGAGCGGAACATGGGGACGATGTCGCCGGGGCGGTAGGCGGCCGCGAGGGGGAGGAGGTACGAGGAGAGGAGGACGACGAGGAGGAGGCAGTGATGGGCCGCGGCGGGGCTCCGGCGGGCGGCCATGGCGGCGAGGTCGTCGCCGGAGTTGGGGGTGGAGGTGAGATTCGGGGTAAATGGGTTGGGTTCGTTTTGGAGCGTCAGATTTGGGGATGATTATTGGACTTTAGGCTTAACTAATCTTGGCCCATTATTGAGCCCAGTAATGATGCATGTATTAGGGATTTCGGCCCAATTAATTACTGGGCCTACAAACATATGGAAATTTGGTTATGTTTGTATATTTTTTTCTTGTTGAGGTTGGAAATTTGTACGAAATATGCAGCAAGAAGTTACACATTTTGATGTTCACCTTTTATATCATTTAACATAGTTTTTTACCTCTATATGTATATTTCTGAAAAAAAACAGAGCTATATATATTGGTAATTTTTTTACCCACATCACACGTTTCGTAACATTTGAAATTCATTTTTTTTTCGTGTTTTAGATAACAGGATAACAATGCTGCAGGTTAAGAGTAGATTCGTTGATTAGGTTTCTTATGATGAAATTTATAAATCACAAATGCTTTACAGCAAATTGTTCTATGAGTAGTAGTGATGTATCAATTGCCAACGAGTCATATGTGCTGACTTCGTCTCTAATCTATAAAAATATTTATAAAGGTATTGCACATATTTGTAGAAATGATTATGTATACATGTATATGAACGTTTACCTTTGTGCCGTGTTAAAAGACTTGCTTTTTACTATTTGGTACAAAAGAGTAATTAGAGTAGCTTTAGTACTTTTACATAGGCTATTAATTGAAAACCATGGACAGCTTTATAAACCATCTTATATTCGCACACTTGTTTGCCTTCTAAAGTTCTAGCATGGTAGAACTAATGGTTCCCACATGCACGGACAATATTTTTCAAACAAAAATTACTTTTTATATTTGGAATGGCTACGTATAATTTAAAAGTTTGATTGACCTTTGAGTGGTTTTAGACTTTCAGCTGAAGATGCTGAACTATGTTCCTTTTACTTCATAGAATATTCTATATTTGACTGCATTGAGAGTGGATACGGTTGAAAGTGTCGTGGTGCTAAAGATGGACGAGGGCGATTTGAAGTTGACATTACCCAGTACCATAATTCACTGGTGGATAGTGGTATGAATAAAAATTAGACCCAGTTTTTCGTTCAAAATATAGAATTAAAAGATAAAGTAGAAATCAGAAACTATAAAATAAATTATTTATCCAAACATTAATTTTGTTCATATTTGATACTCAACTCTTTTCCCCTTAAAAAAGGAAAAAAATGCACAACTCTTCATCCTATAAATTAGACAGCATGCTGACGCTATTGCATGGACAAACCATTATCCAAAGAAAAAAATACACTACCGAAAAAGTATAGAAAATCCACTTCTTAAGCTTTTTACTAGTGGCTAGTATGATTTCACAAAGGCTGATGTAAAAAGAAAAGTTAAAATTTTGACGTAATTTCAGGTCTTATTTGTGGTGCAACAACCAACACAGCTACCAAGAAGAGTAGAAACAAAATTTCCCCTTTTTATTTTCTACCAATCCCCAGCCATAAAAATCAAAACAAAAATAGCCAATAATCCCCACAAATAAATGGATAAATAAAATCGAAAAGAAAAATCCAAAAACAAAACCCCCTCCACTCCCATCCCGTTTCTTCCTCTTTCCCCTTCTCATGGAGTCGTGTAGCTTCCGCACCGCCGCCTCCCCATCGCCATTCCCCTCGCTTCCCTACTCCTCCTCCTCCCGACGAGCGCCGCCATGCTCCAGCCTGCGATTCTCCGTAAGAAGTTCCCTCATTTACGCCGGTTTCCTGCAATCTCTTGGGATTTTTTTCTGATGTTTTTGGGAATTTTTTTTTGTTGTTGCAGAGACCAAGAAACGGGAGGCTGGTGGGGATGCGGAGGAGGGCGTCCGGATTCGAGGCCTTCCCTCCCCTACCCGGTAAGGTGTTCGTCGAGGAGGTGAGCTTTTCTTGGTTTTAGTTTGATTCATTTGGGTAAAGATAGGAGCTTTCTTGGTTAGTTTTTTTGTTTGGTTTCAAGAACTCTGGTTTGCCCTAGGTGCAAATGTGATGTTAACTTCGATTGGTGTTGGATTTGCTCTGTGTGACCTCCGGATTAGGCAGGGATTCAGCTTGCTCGGATGCTTCTTTAGAATACAAACTGCACATCTTTGGGAGAAATCAGTGCCATTTATATGGTTCATGGGTTAATTTCCATCTTTTTTTTATCTTGGTTGTACTAGTAGGGTAGAAAGTTAGCTCATGCTTCTTCCATTTTTGGAGCATTAGCGAATTTCCTGTAAAACATAGCAAGTGACTTAGTGAGTTTAGTTTGAGTTTAATGGTTCCTTTCGGTGAATTATCTCCAGTATTGCTATTGTTGGGGTTGGTGGGTTCGATGAGCTAGTACTCTTAGCTACATTTGTTCTTATAGTTTAGTGCCGGGGCAGCGTGTGAGATGCTTTGCCAAGGAGTAGTTTTTTTAGTTGTAATCAGTTAATTACCATATTCACATACTTGGATCACTTATCACTGACATTTCTTAACGTTCCCAAGCTATGGTTTATAGTGTTCCATGACATGATACACTCTTCGAGGATAAGAGCTACCTTTCATTTTTATAGGCCATGGACTAAGTAGATGTGCATTTGTTTTCTTAGGCAATTGGAGCTGAATATGGGGAAGGTTTTGAGACATTTAGGATGGATGGACCACTCAAGGTCGATGTGGTAAGTATACATCATTATAACTTAGATCGCAATTTTTCTATATCAGATGGTGTAGTAAGCATCCTATATTACTTGCTTAAATTACATTTCCTATAAATTTCCTTTCATTGTTTCAGGATTATCTGAACGAAAAATTGCAAGAGTGCTTCCTTCAAAGAATAAGACATGCTATGAAGCCAGATGAAGCATGTGGGCTTATTTTCTCATGGGACAATGTAATTGTGAGTGTTTATTCTTGTGTTAGTTTGTAATAGTGCAATGGCTACTCGTGATTCTTCTAAATGGCACTTTAGGCCTTCTTGTCTACAGTCGTTCTGATGATCATGCAAACAAACTCTATATGTGTTCATAATTTAAAAATTGTTTAGTTTCAACTTCATTTCGGATGCTTTGTTTTGTGGTTTGAGTTACACGGGTTGATTAGTAGAAAAGAACAAGAGTCAGCTTCCTTAAGTCCAGTCTTCCTCAGTAGTTCAGTGGCTCAATGATCGAGCTGTCAGCTGTTGCAATAGCAATTGTTGCATCTATAATTGACTCTGATTTGTCATCCTCTTCTGTTCTCTTAGGCTGATACGGACTCACTAAAGCTGGATGCTTGGAGACAGCTTGCTTTGGAAGAAGGTACACTTTTAAAATAAAAATATTTAAAGAAGAATATTCAGTGTAAAGTTTTATGAAAGATACTATTCCTGTGACCTTTTCTTTTCTGACAATGCAAACTGTAGAAATCATTTTCTTACTCGTTTCCATATTTTGTCTGCACGTTCAGATTCTTAGTGGTATGTTGTCTGCAAGATCTGAGAAGCACATAGATTAACTTACTATATATATAAGATTCTTATTGTTATCACTTCTCATTCAATTTTGACTGAATAAAATCGGTCTAAACTACTTATTTGTCATTGAGATTTCTGTTTAAACTTCTTATTCAATGCCAGGGATGCTACCTTGATATCGCTAATGAATTTATTTCATGCAGGGAAGGATATCCCAAGTGCTGGTCATGTCCAAAAGAGTATTCTTCATGGTGCTGCCGACCATGTGCTTAGAAAGGTATGAGTTTTCTGCATACATTTGGAAGATCTATGTTTTAGAGTTGATACCATCTATACGGCACAGATACGGATACATGTATCGGTATCCGGCGGATACGGATACCGCGATACACCATTTTGTCTTAAAACCTGATACGTGGATACGTTTCAATATTTTTTAAAATAGATAGATATAGTACAATACCATAACAATAGTTATAAATAATGGCTTTTCAGCCTTAGAGTAATAGAAGTACAACATGAACAGTTCACATTTTGCAAATGATACTACTCTCAAATTTAAATTAAAGAAAAGGATACATGTTGCAATACTCAAGCTTGCAACTACGCCTCTTGATCCTCATTGCCTTCATCATCAGCAAGTCCAAAAGACACACTCTGCAGTTCAGGTTCATCAAGGGAAAGATTAGCAACTTCAAGAATTCCAACACCACTGAGAGATTCAAAAGAGTCTCCTCCCACGTCCCACATCCTTGTTTCTCCTTTTGTGTATGCTTCAGTCCTTTGTGAGAGTTGTCTCAAATTGGAGTGTACAAAGACTAAATCTTCAGCACGTTTTGGAGTTAAGGCATTCGTTTTCACGCTATGAATGAAACTGTAAGTGCTCCAGTTTCTTTCACAACAGGAAGATGAGGCTGGTTGGTTCAGCAATTTTGTTGCCAAATTCATCAAAAGAGGAGCATCTTGACCATAGTTCGACCACCACGAGTAGGGGGTAGCAGACCACCTATCTTCAATTGACTCATGATCATTGAATTCTTGAGTACAACCTGAAAACTTGGCATATTCTTCTTTCACTTGAGCCAATTCTGCAGGTGCCCGAAAAAACTTCTTGAAGCACATCAACCTCATTTTGGAGACCTCTTTATCTTTGTGTGGGGGTACACGACCCACACCTCCATCTATCCAGTGCTGACTATAGTATCTACATGAACATAATATAAGAAAGTGAGATAAGCAATGAAGTACAACTACAGATTGGTAGTGCAGAAATGCAGATTTTTACCTTGGGTTGAGAGAATGAGCTAAGCAATGAAGTGGATTATTTCCCTTGGTCCACCTAGCAATCAATATATTATGAATAACCGAGTATAAATCTGAAAACTCATTTGGTTGCTTCCCTTCCCATTGATATATCTCCTTTTTTACTTGCTCAATCATGGAATCCCACATCTCATAAATTAAGTGAAGGCAAGGTGTATCAGTGTCCGCAACCCGTATCATGTCATGGATAGGAGTAGTAATCTTAAGAATATACTCCACCTTTGCCCACCACACCTCATTAAGTACAGTTTCACGGACAAAGCTAGAAATCTGATCATTATCTTTATAAATCTCCCATTCCTGACTAATTACCATTTGCTTTAGAGCCATTTTTACCTCTACCATTCGCTTCAGCATACACACAACTGATGCAAACCTTGTTTCAGCAATAGAAAGTAACCTCAGATTACTAAACTTCTTGAACATTGAAAGACGCATGCCATGATTCATTATAAAATTCTTGATAGTATGGGCATCTCCTCTAGCACTGTTTATAAATTCAAGTTCTTTCCAAACATATTCCTCTTCTTCATTTTTAGGGACTTTAGGCTCATAAATACTCTTCAAAGCAAGATTAAGAGTATGCACGACACAAGGTGTCCAGAATATGTTATCATATTCAGCTTCTATAAGAAGACCCGCACCTCTGCAATTTGCAGCATTATCTGTTATGATTTGAACAACATTGTGTGGACCCATTTCTTCAACAATGCTCTTTAGCTTCTCAGCGATGTATTCTTTGGTCTTAACTTCCCCCTCACAATTATCTGCCCTCAAAAAAATAGCTGAATTCTCAGAAACAACAACAAAGTTGATAAGTGGCCTCCTCTGTGAATCTGTCCACCCATCTGCACAAATTGTCACACCCTTGCCATGCCATGTGCTCTTGGAACTAGCTAACAGCCTGTCAATTTGAGCCTTTTCTTCAGCTAGAAGTCCCTCTCTAAGCCTATTGTACCCAGGCATTTGATAACCTGTTAGAGAGCGGCTTCCAGCAAAGGCGAAGGCTTCTCTCAAGTAAGGATTTCTTGCGAAATTAAATGGTATACCTCCAGAATAAAATGATCTAGCAATCAGAGCATCCAAGTGCTTGCGATCTTGCATTGCCCAAGACTTCTCCAATATGCTTCCTAGTCCCTTCTTGCTCTTCTTAGCGCCAGTGCCACTGTCAGTGCCATCACGTTGAGCTGGAGTTGTATGCATAGAGACAGGTCTTCGTTTACCTCTTTCAACTAAATCTTTACACCTTTGAACTTCATTCCTCATCTGTGTAAGCATCTCAAATGTCACATTTTTACAGGTCCCAATTCCCTTGTTCTTGATTTGTAGTAGATGAGCTTCAACTCGTGTGTAGCTACTAAATCCATTGTAGTTACAGTATTTGCACTGCCATCTGGTATTGCCACCCGCAGATGCTCTATCTGTAACTAGGACATGATCCCACAATGGCGCCTTAACGTCTGTGGACATCCTAGTCCCAGAAGAAGCAGCAGAACCAGAAGCAGCACTTGAAGTTGGAGTCGCCATCTAATCGAAATCGAAAGAGAAGGGATGAGAACTGATGAAAACGATGGGAACTAGCACAAATGGAGAGGAAAGAGGAGGAACTCACCTCTGCGGCGACGCCGACCCCGCGCCCTCCCTGCTCCGCTCGAGCTGCGCCGTGCGGCCCGTGCCCTCCCCTGCTCTGTGCAGCGCGGCCCTCGCCCTCCCGCCTCCCCTGCTCCGCTCCCCTTCACCGAGCGGCCCACACCCTCCCCTGCTCCCCTCCCCTGCGGCCGAGCAGCGCCGGCGCCGGCGAGCACCGAGCTCCTGCGCGTGTGCGGCGTGCGCCCGTCGGCCGCGCGCCCTGCGCTGTGCGGCGTGCGCCCGTGCGCTGTGTTATGTGTGGCTAGGGTTTGGGAGGATGGCCTTAGTTGGGCCGTAACGTATCCGATAATGGGCTATATTTGGCCCAATACGTATCAGACCAAGTATCCGATTTATTTATTTATTTTTTCCGATACTTCTTGGATACGTATCCGTGGCGTATCGGATACGTATCCGTATCGGATACGTATCCGTATCGGATACGTACTCCTGGCGTATCCGGCACCCAGGCAACGTATCGGGGCTTTCCAGGATACCATGCCTGCATCATCAATTAGCTTCAGTATTTTTTAGTAACCCTAATTTGCCACCGAAAGTTTTCCTGCTGCAAACAAAATAATAATAATAAAAAAACATAGTCTCTTTGTTGGGCACATCCTTTCTATTTTGCCAATGGCTTTGCTTTTGCAGTTTGCACCCAGTGGCAGTTAAAGTGGCAACTCTACTTGTCCTTATGCAGGTTTTATATTGGGCAAAAGATGAAGGTCAAATGGAAAGACTGAAGGCACGGCTTATAGAGTTATACTACGAAAATCTCTTCAAAGTAATTATTTCTGCTCTTTTTTTTTGGATAAAAGATGGCTTGAATTACTAATAATTGTTTCTGATTAAGTCTATTCATTTCATTCAGCTTGATACACCAGTAAAGGGATTGCGGGAATGGTTGGATGCTGTCCAGACAGCAGGCATCCCTTGTGCTGTCGCATCATCGCTGGATAGGAGATGCATGATTGAAGCTTTGGATCGAATGGCACTAAGCAAATACTTCAAGGTTCTTTTTTTTTATATCATCATACTTTCCAAGTTTTACCAAAACATTATTTTCTGAAATACGTTCTTCTTCGAATACGAAGTACATCAGAAGTTAAGTTCTTCATTCCTCCGTTATATTGCAGGCAATTGTGACTGACGAGGATGATATGGAGTCAATAGCACATAGATTCCTCTCAGCTGCTATGAAGGCATTGCTTTGCTTTACTTCAAATTATTTAGCTGTTTTCAGGATATACTGCTCACATTTTTGTCAAATCTGTCTTCTCTCACCAGCTGGATCGGAAGCCCTCAAAGTGTGTTGTCTTTGAGGATGACCCGAGAGGTGTAACTGCTGCCCACAACTGTACCATGATGGCAGTTGCACTCATTGGTGCTCATCCTGCGTATGTAGTTCTCTCGTTTTTTGGAATGATATTCTTTGAATTAGAACACAGTTTGTTCTGTTGCTTTCAGATCTTTCTGTTGAACTACATAGCCAATCTTCGCAACTTACCTGCGGAATATACATTTTGTATTACATGCAGGTATGAGCTGGTACAGGCTGATCTCGCCATCTCTAAATACAGAGAGCTCTCGGTGATCAATCTCAGAAGGTTGTTTGCGCATAAGGGGATAAGTTTCATGGACTTGCAGAAGCAGATCATTGAGAGGTCACCTCCCAAGAGGAAGCTGACAGTAGATACCATCTTCTGATGAATTCTAACCTCCCAATACTGAGAAAGAAAGAAAGAAAAGAAAAGAAAAGAAAAGAAAAGAACACTTTTCCTCCGTACTGTGCTGTGTATATAGCATTCCATGTTGGTTAGATTACATAGAGCTGATGTTAGATGATCTGTTGCGTACTGGATGCACTAGTTGTAATTTGTGAACTGATCTTACCAATTTTATTAATGATAAATACCACTACCAAACTGAGACATGGACAGGGCATGGCATGCCTGGCAGTTTTGCAGAATTCTGTTAACGGCCGGAATCATGTTTTTGTCGGCAGTAACGGTTACGGTTAATATTGGGATATGTATGGATCAAAGGGGCTGATGTTAGGCTGAGTCCCTAATAATCAAGCTAGAATCCCTAAGAGAGCACTTGGGGCCTTGGGCAGGAGCCAGGGGGAGAGGGGAGACTATTGATCATAGGGTAGCCAGTAGCAATTAGGCAGTGGGGATTTTTTTTCTGTTCTCTCTCCACTTCTCTCAGTATACATATACATGATCCACAATCCGTGTCGTTGTACCTTATTCGATTTTAAAAAATATCAATACTGTTTGTCATCCGTTAAAATTTGACCAAAATTAAATATATGTCACTACGCACTCCTTCAATGCAATTATAAAAAAATTTAGAGCAAACTACCTCTCCTCCTTCCTTTACCCTTCTTCTTTCGCCCTTTCACTAATCTCTCATCTCTTTCATCGTTTTGATCCAGTGATCCTCATCGAGCCCATCGGCTGAACCCTCCTGTCGTTTCTCTGCTCTTGTTGGCCATTGGCCACCTGCGCTCTCCGCCTAGGCCTACTTCTAACCGTCCATCCCCGTACCCGTAGAGCCACAGCCTCTATCACTGGCTGCCCCATCGAGTTCATCGGAGTAGGCCGTGGATCTTGTTGTCCTCTTCTTGGGTGACGACGGTGGTGGCGGTAGAGCTGCCTGATGAAGACCTTGGCAACTGAGATTATCTTGCTAGGGAACGTAGCAACGGTTTGTGGTGGCCTCTTTGAGTTCGGATCTGACTGTCGTTGTCTTAGAGATCCTCTGGCAGTGGAGAACGTGAGAAGGGGGATGACATGAGGAGATTGGTTCGCCTACAGCGGCAGCGCGTGGTACCAGTTCTAGCACAAGGAAGAAAGGGATGAAGGGAGGAGGAGAGGTAATTTGGTCGCGCGTAGTGGCATACCTTCAATTTTGATCAAATTGTAATGACATGTCTCTAAATATTTTAGATAACTAATCATGATACTTTTAAAAAAAATCAAAGAAGTTACAATGGCATGGCTCTAATTAACCCATACAACAAACACACAGCCGACACTCTCTCTTGAGATGTGTGGTATATACTTCCTCCATTTCATATTATAAGACACTTTGAGTTTTTTTAATTTTTTTTAAAGTTTGACCAAACTTATAGAAAATTTAGCAACATCAGCAACACCAAATTAGTTTCATTAAATCTAACATTAAGTACATATTGATAATATGTTTGTTTTGTGTAAAAAATGCTATTATGTTTTTCTATAAATTTGTTCAAACTTAAAGAAGTTTAACTAAGAAAAAAAATCAAACGTGTTATAATATAAAACAGAGGAAGTATCTATTATGTTATGTTCATCTTGTTACGTAACAAGACGTCTAACCCTTAATAAAGAATCTATCAATCTCTACATGTTTAGTACAATCAAGCTGGGCTGGATTGCTAACAATATTAATTTAGAGCATATTTATCATCACGCTCTAGTTTTTCAAAGGAGCGTCTCTTGATAACTTTAGCTCATACAAAATATTTTGAATCCATAACATCTCAATCAAACCAACTGACATCACCCTGTATTCTACCGCAGCTGTTGATCACGACACCACTGGTTGTTTCTTACTCCTTCATGACATCAAATTACAACCAACAAACACACAATAGGTTGAAGTTGACCTTCTATTATCATCAAGACAATTGGCCTAATCAGCATCACAATAATCTTCCACCTCTAAATTACCATTCATTTTAAATCATTAGCATAATGCCCATGCATCGCAACAGACTCTAAATAACATTCATTCGCATAAATTAAATCCTAAACCATATATCACAATTAGGCATAAAATGATCAATGAAATATAAGCATAGAAATAACGACATCAAACTACAAATAACTTTGGTTTAAACAATAATTCAATAACATGAAAATTATATAATTAAATCCCCATTGTTTCCATTTGGCTATAAATAATTCAATGCGAAGGAGGAATATTATCTTAAGTTTTAGCAATTTTTAATGGATCAAATAGTGCTAAAACTAATACTATAAATGGAGAAACAACTAAAATCAGCTAAAAATTTAAAAAAAACTTGTTTTAGCCTATAGATGAAAATATGATCCATTAATTCTTAAATGGGTACCCGTTTGGATTAAGTTAGTCTTCGGATAAGTGTACATGATTCTCCCGTTTTTATTTAGTCCTTCTTTCTTATGCATGATTAGAAAAAACACAAAAAATATAAAAGTCATAGGAATATGAATAGAACAGGAATACACATGTCAGATGATTGAAAATTTTTTTTGTATAAACATGTGTTCAGAGGGAGTGCATATAAAATGTAGGAATTTGATAAAATATCTAAATGACTACTACTATTCGAGAACAAATTTGATTGAAAAGTAGCTGAACCGATCCAAACCCTAATGAATTCATATGGACTAGTTTTATATGGTCTCAATACTATGTGAGTGGTCCAGGAGCATGGTTGGGCTAGGAAGGAATAGTGCCGACCTGGCGCTGTTCATCATCTTCCCTAGCTGAAGCTGAGAAACAAAATAGGAGGAGGGAATATGAGCGCAGGTGCTCTGATGACCAAATGACGGTGAGGAAGGCGGCAGGACGTGTCCCACAATGTGACCCATGCATAGATGGTGTCGGTTGGCAACTAAGAAAACCATAACAGAGAAAACACGGTCGGCAACAACGTGGTCCCGATAGAGAGAGAAACGACAATGGCGAGCGCTGGTGGTGAACATGGCTATTGACCGTTTCCCACCTCCGCGAGAGGGAAAATATGAAATCGGCACCTTTCAGTAATTATAGGTAATGGGTTCTAGATAAAAACCAGCACCTATACTTATATTATAGGTGTCGGTTCTTGAAAAATTGGCACATATAAGAAAACTGAGCCAAGCCGAGCCACCGTCCATCCTTTTAACCCACCAAAGTCGTCGTCCATCCTTATCCTCTATCCTGCTCTCTCTCTCTCTTTCGCACTCATCCCCTTCGCCAATGCAACCCGTCAATGCTACTGCCCCATCGCTGCATCCGCGCCACATCTGCCGCCACCACCCATCGTCCTCTCCTCCCTTTGTTAGATGTGATGACGGCAAAACAAGAAGTAAACGAGATCAAACCGCAAAGGAGACACGAGATTTAACGTGGAAAACCCTCCCAACACAAGAGGGAAAAACCACGGGCGCCAGCCAGCAACAATCTTCACTATATCTTGGTGAGGTTACAAAACACATGGGATTTATAACTGAATCAACTTATCCCGTGTGGCGGCTTACAGGAAGTACTTAATAATGTGGAAACCCTAAACCGGGTATATGGAAACCCTAAACCGGGTATAATGTGGACCGCGGGGCTGCAGCCCCGCACCCCGCTAGGGCCGCATCCCCATTGCCCCGTCACCGCATCTGCACCGCATCTGGCCCAAGCCTCCGACGACGGGCCTCTGCTACGCTACGGCCAGAAGTTGGCCTTTGTTTGTAGATGAATTTGAAACATAAATGACATACTCCACCTTGAGACAAAATTTCTTCCTGCAGCATCAGTCAATCCTCCACCTGAACATAACAAAGAAAAATACCACTGGCACCACAACCTCATGGGCTAAGCTGAAATACCAACCAAGCTTGAGCAAATCTTAAACTTGGTAACAGGAACTGGCTTGGTCATCATATCAGCTGGATTATCATGTGTACTAATCTTGCATACCTTTAACTTCCCTTGTGCAATAACATCACGCACATAATGGTACTTGATATCAATGTGCTTAGTTCTCTCATGAAACATCTGATCCTTAGTGAGACATATAGCACTCTGACTATCACAAAACAGGTTAATGCAAGAATCAACTCCACATAACTCAAAATATAAACCTTTTAGCCATACCAATTCTTTTGTAGCTTCTGCAATTGCCATGTATTCTGCTTCAGTGGTAGATAATGCAACAACTGGCTGCAATATTGCTCTCCAGCTCACAACACAACTGCCAATAGTGAACACATATCCTGTGAGTGACCTTCGCCTATCTAAATCAGCAGCATAATCTGAGTCCACATATCCAACGACTCCACTGTCAGTCCTGCCAAATTTCAAGCAGGCATCTGCCGTCCCACGAATGTACCTGAAAGTCCACTGAACTTCCCTCCAATGTTCTTTGCCAGGATTAGACATATATCGACTGACCAAACTCATAGCATGTGATAAATCCGGGCGAGAGCAAACCATAGCATACATCAATGAACCAACATCACTTGAATATGGCACCTTTGACATGTACTCAATATCATCATCAATACTAGGACATTGCTTTGCAGACAATTTAAAATGAGGTGCAATAGGAGTGCTAACAGGCTTTGCATATTGCATATTAAAGTGTTTAAGAACCTTCTGAATATAATTGTGCTGACTAAGAAATAACAAACCAGATTTTCTGTCCCTAGTAATTTCCATACCTAGGATCTTCTTAGCAGCACCAAGGTCCTTCATATCAAACTCGCTACTCAACAGCTTCTTCATAGTAGCAATTTGTTCCTTGCTCTTGGCAGCAATCAACATGTCATCAACATATAACAGGAAATACACGGGTGATCCATTCACAAATTTGATGTACACACAGCTATCATAATTTGACCTTTTAAAACCATGTGCCAACATAAATGAATCAAACCTTTTATACCACTGACGAGGGGACTGCTTCAAACCATACAAGGACCTCTTTAACTTGCAAACATAATTTTCTTTTCCAGGGAATTTTGAACCCCTCAGGCTGGTCCATGTATATCTCCTCATCTAGCTCTCCATACAAAAATGCTGTCTTGACATCTAGCTGCTCAAGCTCAAGATCATGCATAGCAACAATACTGAAGAAAGTACGAATAGAACTATGCTTGACCACAGGAGAGAACACATCATTATAATCAACATCTGGAATCTGACTAAAACCTTTAGCCACTAACTTTGCCTTATACCTTGGAGGCTCGTTAGGAGATAAACCCTCCTTTCTCTTGAAGATCCACTTACAACGGACGGTCTTCTTCTTCTTAGGCAATGGTACAACGTCCCAAGTACAATTCTTCTCCAGTGACTGCATTTCTTCTTGCATTGCTGAAATCCACTTTGCACGATCACCAGATGCAATAGCCTCAGAGTATGTATTTGGTTCATAATTATTCTCCACCTGTTCAGCACAACTCAAAGCATAATAAATCATATTACATTCTTCAATCAACCGCTTAGGAGCCCCACAGCTTCTCTTGTCTCTGCGGAGTGCAATAGGCTGATCATCTTGCTGCAAAACAGGGGGTGAGTGCTGAACAATATCAACATTATCATCATAATTTTCATCAATAATTTCTTCTTCAGGAACATCCATGTGCTCCACCTCAAAACCAACCCTCTGTTGCTCATTATCAGAACTCTCTGGCACAATATCAATAGGAGCACTGTCATTGAACATAACTGATTCATTAAAGACAACATTCTTGCTCATAAAGGTCTTTCTTGTTTCGGGATTCCACAATTTGTATCCTTTGACACCCGAACCATAACCAAGAAAAGATATTTAATAGCTCTGGGCTCTAACTTTCCATTATCAACATGAGCATAGGCAGTACAACCAAAAACTTTAAGCTGTGAGTAATCAGCAGGTTTGTCAGACCATACCTCAATAGGAGTTTTCTTATCAAGTGGAATAGAAGGCGATCTGTTTATCAAGTAACATGCGGTGTTAGCGGTTTCTGCCCAGAAACGCTTACTCATCTTTGCGTTGGACAACATGCAACGGGCCCTGGAGATGATGGTCCTGTTCATGCGCTCAACCACACCATTCTGCTGCGGAGTGTACGGAATAGTGTGGTGTCCCACGATGCCTTCTCTCCTGCAGAAAGCATTGAACTCATGGGAGCAAAATTCACCACCATTGTCAGTACGAAGCAGCTTTACCCTTTTATCAGTTTGCCTTTCTATCATGGTTTTCCACTCTTTCAATGCATCAAAGGTATCATCCTTACTTTTCAGAAAATATGGCCACACTTTGCGAGAATAATCATCAATGATAGTAAGCATATAATTAGCACCACCATATGAGGTCTTACGAGAAGGCCCCCACAAATCAGCATGTATGTATTCAAGGATACCTTTGGTGCGATGAACCGAGGTATTGAACTTCACCCTCTTATGCTTACCAAAGATGCAGTGTTCACAGAACTTCATCTTGCTCTGTGTGCAGCCATCCAATAGGTTTCTCTTCATCAACTCTGCCATACCGAGTTTGCTCATATGTCCAAGAAGCTTATGCCACAGGTCAGTCTTATTATTATCAGAAACACTTGCATGCACAGCGGAATTATGCAAAGTAGAACCTCTAAGGACATATAATTTAATGAGATTTAAATCACCAATCATATAAACAAGCGAACCTCTTGAAACCTTGAGAACTCCACCTCCAGCGGAGTACTTGAATCCTTCATCATCAAGTGTGCTGATCGAAATAAGGTTTCTTGCCATCTTCGGGATATGTCGCACGTTCTCCAGCGTGCACACCATGCCATCATACATCTTCAACTGAACGGATCCAATTCCAACGATTTTACACGGGTTATCATCCCCCATGCGCACGACATCTCATTCTGCACAGACTTATATGAACTGAACAAATCTTTGTTAATGCAGATATGAAAAGAGGCTGCCGAGTCGAGTATCCATTCATCATGACTAGCAACACAACCTGCAAATACAACGAGACAATCACCTGATTCATTAGAGTTAGCACCAGAGACAACAGAGGTATTACCTTCAGCAGATTTATGTTTCTGTTGGTACGCATTCTTCCTCTTCTCCTTATTTTTTAACTTCAAGCAATCTTCGATGAAGTGATTCGTTTTCTTATAGTATTTGCAGAACATCTTGTCTCTAGACTTGCTACGTCCACGGCTCTTGTCGCGGTTGTTGTTCTCAGACTTCTGCTCGGATTTGCCCCTGACTTGCAGCGCCTCGCCCTTGGAGGACGATTGGCCATCACCCTGCACCATACTCTTCATTTTCTCCTTACTCTGGAGTGCCTCATAAACTTCCGCTAGGGTTAGTTCATCACGACTTACCAATATGGTGTCACGGAAATTGGAATAAGAACTAGGCAAAGAACATAATAACAGAAGTCCCAAATCCTCGTCATCAAATTCTATTTTCATGGATTTCAGATCGGCCACGATCTCCTTGAAAGCAGATATGTGAGACATTACCGATCCTCCCTCCTGGAGCTTGTGCGAGAAAAGCTTCATCTTCAAATGCATCTTACTGGTTAGATCCTTTGACATGCAGATCGATTCCAGTTTCAACCAGAGTTCTGCAGCAGTTTTCTCCTGCAGCACTTATTGCAAAATATCATTAGAAAGATAAAGCTGAATAAGCGACAGAACCTTACGATCCTTGCAAATCTCCTCAGGAGTCCAATCTTTCTTGCTCTTCTTTCCGAATCCCTCCAGTGCCTCATCCAGATCCTGTGTTTAGTGGGCGAGTATCGCCCTCATCTTCACTTGCCACAGCGAAAACCTTGTCTTGTAGTCGAGCGGCTGTAAATCAAACTTCATTGACGACATCACGACACCCTGATCTGAAGAACTCAGATTTGATACCACTTGTTAGACGTGATGACGGCAAAACAAGAAGTAAACGAGATCAAACCGCAAAGGAGACACGAGATTTAACGTGGAAAACCCTCCCAACACAAGAGGGAAAAACCACGGGCGCCAGCCAGCAACAATCTTCACTATATCTTGGTGAGGTTACAAAACGTCTGGGATTTATAACTGAATCAACTTATCCCGTGCGGCGGCTTACAGGAAGTACTTAATAATGTGGAAACCCTAAACCGGGTATAATGTGGACCGCGAGGGGCTGCAGCCCCCCGCACCCCCCGCTAGGGCCACATCCCCATTGCCCCGTCGCCGCATCTACACCGCATCCATGCTACCGCTGTGCCGTCAAGAGCTCGGGAACCGCCAAATCCGACCACCTATAGCTCGTGTGCCGCCATATCTAGCGGCGGCGACCTTGGAACGGAGAAGGCTAGCCTCCGACGACGACACCACCACTAGTCGTCGTCCTCTATGACTCCTCCAATGGCAGCATAGATCAACGACGACGGCGCCAACGGCTTTGTTGAGATTGGGGATAGTGAGTTGATCTTGCTTGTTAGTCCTTGATCTTGTGTAATTCTTCATCTTACTGGTGTTGATCCGTGATGGATGGGGATGGAGATTGTTGTCGGTGATCTGTGATCCGTGCTATGGATGGGATTATGGGCTGCTCGAATGGGGGCCGCTTGAAGCATTGGCTCGATGAGCCGATGCTTCAGCCGGCTTCTCTGTTTTTTTTAATCGTGGAGAGCGCAAAGGTTATGGTTCTATAACTTGCACCAATAACACTAGGGCATTCGTGCTAGCTGCAAAACCGGCACTTATGCCAGGTTTTCAACCGAGACCTTTTAGGTGTTCCGCAGCAGTGGAATGTCCGTTGATTTTGTGTAGTTGTAATGGGACTCATCCATGATCCATTGCACAGTTCGTTTCAAAAAACAAAATGTCCTTTTTAGATAAAAAACTAAAACATCGTAATTTTGTAGAGATTTACAAATTCGGAAGTCATTTTTTGTTTGTGTTTCTCAGATGGAAGTCCTATTCTGCTTGCACGTGAGGTTGTATTTGATTCATTTTCACGATTGTAAGATATGATTCCGGTCCTTTGTTTAGTGTGATGTGAGCATGGCCTGATAGCCAGCCACGTGAACCAACATCATAATAAGCTCAAATACTGTACATGCAAGGTGTTATGATCCAAAACGAGCAGGTTGTTCTGTTACATTTGCATTTTTTTACATGAAGCTATATGTTATTTGAAATTAGGATATGATCAATACACAACTTTTAGCTTTCTACACACTACTAGAGAAACGATTTTTGTGTGCGGGCCGAAAGACATCTTCCCGTGCGAAAGGCCGGCTCGCACGCACGCGAAGGTCTGGGAAAATCAAATTTTCACGTGCGGGTGGCCCAACCGCACGGGAAGATCTATTATCCCGTGCGGGCGGCTTAAGAGGCTCGCACGGAAAGATCTATTATCCCGTGCGGGCCACTTAAACCGCCGCACAGATAATAGATCTTCCGTGCGGACGTATTAAGTGGCCCGTACGGGAAGATAGATCCGTCCTATATGAATTATTGAATTATTTAATGATTTAATGGTATTAAATCGATAACTAATATCATATCACAAATAACACAAAATTAATTTCACATCATCACAATTTCACATATATACTTTCCAACTATTTTTTTGTACAATTAAATTTACAAATAATTTCACATATATAATTAAATTGACAACTAAATTCACATCACAAATTACAAAAAAAAAATTTTAGCCGGCACCGGCGGCGATTGTGGCGTCTCGTCGTCGGTGGTAGTGGCGGCGGTGGAGGTGGCGAGCGGTGGAGGCGGCGATGCGCCGCACATCCGAGAAGCCTCCGCATCGTTGTCATGGGCGGCGGTGATGCAGCGGTGGAGGGCTGGAGGTGGAGGAGGCCGGTGACGGGGAGGCGACAGGTGGAGGCCGGAGGCGGAGGTGGCCGGCGGCGGGAGGCGGAGGCGGAGGCGTAGGCCGTCGGCGGAGGAGAGCCCTCGACGGTGGAGGCGGGATCTGGATTTCGTCTCGTCGGGTGTTAGAAAATTTCGGAGCCCGTAGGCACCTATATAGGCGGTGGTGATCATCGTGTGCGAGCGGCTTAAGTGCCCGCACGGAAAGATTATCTTTCTGTGCGGACGGCTTAAGTGGCCCGCATGAAAAGATTATCATTCCATACGGACGTCTTAAACGGCCCGCACGGAAAAACTATCTTTCCGTGCGGGCACTTAAACCGCCTGCTTGCAATAATCTTTACATCTCTAAATTAGAGTCCAAAAAAATATAATAATATCTAAATTTGGTTAGAAAATTCTATAAATGGATAAGACAACTTAATTTTGGTCTATAACATTGTCATAAAAAATTCAATCAATTTTGATCAAGTAAGACTATATGTTATGTATAAATGGTTACACCTGTGTTATAGTTGATGAACCCTAAGTTTTAAACTTTATATACCTTATAAGAAACTATGAACTTATATATTACTCAAATTTATACATAACCTAAACATTAACTCATTATCACAGCATATGAAGTTATATTGTCACTTGTGTTGTGAAAAAATATTTTTTCTATTTTTTAAGTAATAACCCATTTTGTGGAAAAAAATTTGACCTTTTCTTTGTATTTTTTAAATATTTTTTCTTGACTTAGGAGCACACGAGAGGTAACCACAGAAAATTTAAGCCTAAACAAGCGAAAGATGTGGCTTGTGAAAATTCAGAAGACAAGCTCAGAATCGAGAAAAAGCTTTCGGGCTCGAGAAGGCAACCTTCTGAGCCGTTTTTGGGGAAAATAAAATTACCGAACGCAGAAAAGCCGCTGATGAACACATCCAAAAAATTTTCTGATTGATTTTCATATATGGAATGTCTCGATCGGAGTTCGTATGCGAAAGTTATGACCGTTTTAAAAACCAACTTCGAGTTAGCGGACAAAACGGGAACAATGTACGCAAAAAACTTGTGCACAAACTGCATTATATGTGCAAGGGAGCCACTCTATGTTAAATTCATCTAAATAAACTCTAAGTTTCAAGTTTATTAACCTTATAAGAAGTTAAGAACTTGTTGTTTACACCCAAAATTGGCACTTAGGAATTAAAATAGGAAAGATTGCCAATATTTGGAAATTTGCGTTTCTTCGGAGAGGCCGGTCGACCGCCGTGTATAGGCCGGTCGACCGGGCGGGGCCGGCCGACCGAGCATATGGCCGGTCGACGGCAGAGTCCGAAACCTAGACGACTTCATCGGTTTTCGGGTTTCCTTTCTTCATACGGTTGTATTTCGGGTTTCCAAACATGTTTATCCCGAATAGGATGTGGAGAAGGGTCTGTAGAGGGCAAGACCAACCCCTATTTAAGGGTCAAGGCCGGTTCAATTGTAAGAACAACCATACACAACACAATCAATCTATTTGAATCGTTTTCTTTATTTTCAGCCATATTTTCTACTTTGCCCTAGTTTAGTCCATCTTTGTCGATTTGCGCCGTAAATCGTCCGCCGCCGCTGCGAGAGTGCGACAATTCTTTGTAAGTTTGTCTTGAAAACTTTTCGTTTGCTCACGAGACGAGTAGTTATCAATCTATCCATCTAAATCGGTTCCGCTAGCCGATTTGATCTACAAAACCCACTTTGTTCTAGTTCTTGCTAGATTGAAGTGGTTGGCGACTCCGTACCAAGAACCACCGCAAATCCTTAGGTGAATCGATCGTGTTCGTGCCTTTGTCAAAAAAGGTGCCAACACGATTTTTGGCGACTCCGGGGAAGACACGACGCCAACTCGGATTCGACGCCGCCATGTCCAAGCAAGCGGCGCAAGACGTGGAGCCATCCAACGTCGTCGACATCTCGTTGGACGACCTGGATGGAGAAGCTCGCCAAATAATGGAGGAGCGCATACGAGCAATCACGCAGGAGGTGCTAGATCAATCTTGCACAAAAACGCGACAGGGCGTCATCATCAAGCCCGGGAGCCCGCTCAAGGTAACTCGCGGCGAGGTAAGCGCTAATCACGTCTCTATGCCTATTCAAAAACTTGTTGCTAGTACGGTGGATGAGTCCGTTACCGCCGCCGTGAACAATAAGGTTGAATCCGCTATGGAGGCTTGTTTTAATAGGTTGTTTAAAGCGCACATGAGTGGTAAATCCGGTCTTCCCGCGACCGATTTGCCGCCTACCTCGGTTTCAGGGGGGAACCAAACCCCTGTGAACCACATATTTAGTAAAAACCGACGGGGCGATTGCCCAAGGCCCGGCGAAAGTAGTTCTGCCGCCTCTGTCGGTCTGACCGGCCCTACGGCCGGTCTGACCGAACCTCACTACGTCGGTCTGACCGGCCCATCATATCTCGATTTGACCGGCCCGATGGCCGGTCTGACTGGAGCACAGTACGACGGTCTCACCGGCCCTATGGCCGGTCTGACCGGGGCGCCTTACGTCGGTCTGACCGGTTCACCCTACATCGGTTAGACCGGCCGTCAGGCCGGCCCGCACCCATACTACACCGGTCGACCGGCGGCTATCCGGCCGGTCGACCGCGCCTTACCCGACCGGCCGACTGCCCATGGCCGGCCGACCGGCGCTCCTGGTGCCGCACAGGAGATAGATCCCATAACGGGCAACTCGGTTCTATACCATGTTCCCGCACACGACTCCCCTGTGGCTACTGTCCATGCACCAATTCCCCCGCACGTCCCCAATCAATACAATGATCCTAATAGGGGATATCCGCGCGACACGAGAGATGGCCAATATGACAATATTGCGCCGCAACAGCCACCTTTTAGGCCGCCGGTCGTAGCCGACACGCCTAGGCCTGAAAATATGGAAGAAAAAATTAGAAACATTATTAGAGAGTCGTTCGGAATTGAGCCCAGGAATCGTGCTAAGGTTTACCAAAAGCCGTATCCTGACTATTTCGATAACATCCCATATCCTCGTGGTTATAGAGTCCCTGAATTCACCAAATTCAGTGGAGATGATAATAGGACCACATGGGAACATATCGGCCAATTCTTAGCGCTATGCGGGGAGGCTAGCACTTCAGATGCTTTTAAATTGCGCTTATTTTCGTTATCTTTATCCGGTACTGCTTTTACTTGGTTTACATCTTTACCGGCTAACTCTATTCATACTTGGGCTCAGTTAGAACAAAAATTTCATGATTACTTTTATACTGGTGAAACTGAGCTTAGACTTTGCGACTTGACATCGGTAAGGCAAAAACATAATGAATCACATGATTACATTAAGAGGTTTAGAGATGCTAGAAACCGGTGTTTTAGCTTGAGTATAACCGAGAGAGACTTGGCCGACCTCGCTTTCAATGGGTTGCTTACTCCCATTAAAGAAAGGTTAGATGGCCAACAGCTTCTCGATGTTAGTCAAGTAATGCGTAAGGCTCGCTCGGAAAGCCGGGTCAGGGATGCTAAAAAGTTTGTTAGGCCCAGTGATAAGAAACCTCATGTTAGCATGATCGACTGTCCTACTAGTGACTCTAAGTCTGATGAAGTCGATCATGGTATGTATGTCGCTGAGTGGTCCTTGACAAACAAGAATAAACCTTTTGTTTGTTCTAGTTTGACGCCGACTCCTCGCAAGGATCGGCAGAGTGAGATTAAGTACGCTTTGATGTGGCCAAGTGTGATAGGATTTTTGACTATCTTTTGCGGAGAAACAGATCAAATTACCTAAAGGCCACATCATACCCTCATTAGAAGAGTTGATGCGCCGTTCTTATTATAAATGGCATGATTCTTATTCACATTCCACTAATGAGTGTAATGTTTTTCATCGACAGTTCAATCGGCCATAGATGAAGGACAGTTGAAATTCACCGAGGGCCCGAAGATGAAGCTTGACAACGATCCTTTCCGGTGAATACCATAGATCTTGATGGCAAGAAGGTGTTGATTCGGCCGGAGCAAGACGAATCAGCTAAGGGAAGGAAGTTGTCATCGGGGAGCCTAGCCCCAAAATGCTTGTCCCAAAGAGCCCGGAGGTTGGGACATGGAAGGAGAATAAGGCCAAGGCATCTATATCGAAGAGGTCCTACAAGCCCAAAGTGACCTTCGACATGCTCCTTGACAAGTACAAAAGGAAGAGTGCCGAGAAGGAGCGCGCCAAAAGAAAGAGACCAAGATCGCCTCCTAAGGAGCGATTTGGTCCTTCATCGAAGGTTTTGGAGCCACCGTTTCCCCATCTCCCTCAGGTCATGCCATGGGGACCATGCCCGATGCCGCCTCCAGGTTATCCGTTCCCTTACTTCATGCCTTGGGGGCACCCCGCCTATGTACAACATGCCTTCAATGCAGGATCACCAAGGATGGAGAGGGGAGAGGAGATCGCCGCGAAGGCTGCATCTACTTCTAGTAGACGCCGGTTCCCACTAAGGACCGGCTTGATGGCGAGAAAAGGGCACACAAGCGCGTAAAGCCTGAGGAGAGGGCTTCGGAGGCGATCACGATCAAGATAGGATCGTATGACGTGCCAGTGCCATCTGGCAAGGGGGCTAAGTTGATATTTGGCCCTCGAACCGAAGTCGCAAAAGATGCCGCGCAGAAGACACCGACGACGCCCCGGCCGGCTCCGACCGCAATTCAAAGCGGCCGACCGAGCCTTCCGGCCGGTCGACCGCGCTCGCAGCCGGTCGACCGCGCCATCCGGCCGGCTCGATGTTCGCTCCGGTCCGACCGACTGGTCGCCGGTCGACCGCGGCACAAGACGGGCCCGACCGGCCGCCAGGCCGGCCCGACCGACGCCCCGGTCGAAGGATACCGGAGTGACTCCTCTTCGGGTAAAGGCAACGGGGACATTATTTGCCTCCCGGAACAGAGCCAAATCCTAGGTGGATGCCCGGAGTTTAACGGCTACTCAGAAGAGAAGGTTGCAGCGTCTTCGTGCTTCTGAGTTAAGAGAGAAGGAAGCCGAAGAGAGGAGAGACAGGGAGTTCGATGAGTTGCGACCACCGCCCGCGAAGGAGTGGAAGCGTAAGTCATCAACTGCTGGGAAGCCGGTGGTTGTTCAAAAGGGTGAACAACCGGCTGTGGAAGCATCGTCCGGCGAGAACATGGAGATCAACATGGTTTGCATGTTGCCCATGGAGTTTTGCGCCATGGACGAGGCCGAAGTCGCTCAAATGTCACTAGGTCCAAAGGATGCGGTCTTCGAGAAGCCCGATGAGTCCAACCGTCACATGAAGCCTCTTTATTTGAAGGGCCACATTGATGGGAAGCCGGTCTCGAGGATGCTAGTGGACGGAGGCGCGGCGGTGAACCTGATGCCTTACTCTCTCTTCAAGAAGTTGGGTCGCGAGGAGGCGGAGCTAAAGAAGACCAACATGCTTCTCAACGGCTTCAACGGAGAATCAACAGAGGCGAAGGGGATCTTGTCCGTCGAGCTTACGGTGGGGAACAAGACGTTGCCTACCGCCTTCTTCATCGTCGATGTACAAAGGTAACTATAGTGTCATCTTGGGGCGGTGTTGGATCCATGTCAATTGCTACGTCCCATCTACTTTACATCAGTGCCTAGTACAATGGGATGGTGATGAAGTTGAGGTAATTCAGCGGATACCTCGCGAGGTTGCCATGGCCGATGTTTCGTGGATGGAAACATGGAGACATGCAAGGCTTGTCGTGGCTAGATCTTTCTAGTTTTGATTTTATTAGTATTTCCAAAGAAGGCTTTATACCCATTTCTGTAAAGCCGGCTAGTTTAGCACGGCTTGGTGACATTACTTTGTATGATGAATAAAGCAACCAATTTGGAATGGTTACAAAAGATGGTTCAAGAATATCGGTCAACAAAGAACGATACTGGGGAAACTATAGAGGATTTTGATGAGGTAGAGAAGCTCGGTCAAGGGTTCACATCAGCCGATCCATTAGAAGAAATAGATATAGGAGATGAGAGCGTACCAAGACCGACCTTCATAAATAAAAACATGAGAGCCGATCATAGGGTTAAGATGATCGAATTGCTTAGAGAATATAATGACTGCTTTGCATGGGAGTACCATGAAATGCCCGGACTTAGCCGTGATCTTGTTGAGCATCGGCTTCCGATAAAGTCAGGGTTTAGGCCTTATAAACAACCTCCTCGTCGGTTTAACCCACTTATATATGATCGTGTCAAAGAAGAGATAGACCGATTATTGAAAGCGGGGTTTATTAGGCCATGCCGGTATGCAGAGTGGGTGTCCAATATAGTACCGGTAGAAAAGAAGGGGAGCGGCAAAATTAGGGTTTGCATAGATTTTAGAGATTTGAATAAAGCCACTCCTAAAGATGAGTATCCTATGCCTATAGCCAACATGCTAATAAATGATGCCTCGGGTCATCGAGTCATTAGCTTTTTAGATGGCAATGTCGGCTACAACCAAATCTTCATGGCAGAGGAGGATATGTATAAGACAGCCTTTAGATGTCCAGGATTTGTCGGGTTGTTTGAGTGGGTAGTTATGACATTCGGGTTAAAGAATACCGGCGCAACGTATCAAAGGGCGATGAACCTAATTTTCCATGATTTGTTAGTTTTTATCCTAGAAATCTACATTGATGATATTGTAGTCAAATCGGATGATATGGATGGACATATGGCCGATTTGAGGTTAGCTTTTAAGAGAATGCGTCGGTATGGTTTGAAGATGAACCCACTCAAGTGTGCCTTCGATGTGTCGGCGGGAAAATTCTTAGGATTCATGGTGCATGAGAGAGGGATTGAGATTGATCCTAAGAAAGTTGAGAAAATTCAAGATTTCAAAGCGCCGGCATGCAAGAGGGAAGTTCAGAGGCTGTTAGGTAAAGTGAACTATTTGAGAAGATTCATATCTAACCTAGCAGGTAAAATCAATGCTTTTGTGCCTATTCTACGTTTGAAGAGAGAAGCCGATTTTACTTGGGGGGCAACACAACAGGAGGCGTTTGAAGGTTTGAAAAAATATTTATCTACTCCGCCCGTAGTGCGAGCTCCTAAAGCCGGAATTTCGTTTTGGTTGTATATTGCTGCTGAAGACAAAGTTATTGGAGCCGTTTTGACGCAAGAGGAAGGCGGCAAGGAGTACATAATTACATATTTAAGTCGCCGTCTTCTGGATACCGAAACGAGGTATGTATTTGTAGAGAGGCTTTGTCTTTGCTTATACTATGCTTGTACCAAGTTGCGTCATTACTTGTTATCTAGTACATGCATGGTTGCTTGTCAGACCGATGTCATTAAGCACATGTTGCAAAGGCCATTTCTAAGTGGTAGAATTGGCAAATGGGCGTATACATTAATTGAATATGATTTGGCCTATGAATCATTGAAATCTATGAAGGGCCAGATTGTAGCAGACTTTATAGTAGATCATCATGTAGATGTTGATTATGGAGATGAAGTCTGTTTAGTTAGCGTTACACCTTGGAAAGTTTATTTTGATGGCTCTTCGTGTAAGGAGGGTCAAGGCATAGGTGTAGTTTTAATTTCGCCCAATGGTCAATGCTTTGAAGCATCGGTTCGTTTAGAATATTATTGTACAAATAATCAAGCCGAATACAATGCTTTGTTATTCGGTTTACAAGTAATGGAGATCGTTGGAGCTACACATGTAGAAGCGTTCGGTGATTCAGAATTGGTGGTGCAAAAAGTTGCCGGGGTCTACAAATGCTTCGACGTATCATTGAACAGTATTTAGATTAATGCCTAGATATTATTGCCGCTTCGATGAATTTACTATTAAGCATATTGCTAGGAATGAAAATTCTAGAGCAAATGACTTAGCTCAACAAGCATCCGGTTATAGCATCAAAAGAGGTTTATTTTTCATATTAGACCAACCGGTGCTTGATTATAATTTTTTGAGCGAAATTGGCAAAGAGGTAGGCTGTAGGCGGTCTGACCGGCGCACTATCGCTGGTTTGACCGTGGATGGCATTCGGTCTGACCGGCGTTCTGTGGCCGGTCTGACCGTGGGTGGTTGCCGGTCTGACCGGGGTTGCTTGGCCGGTCGACCGACTTCACGCATCGTGGCCGGGGGCACAATCTTCTCAATACAAGGCCGAATTAAGTAGTAATTCGGACATGTGTGCCCCGGGAGTAGTGAATGATTGGCGAATTCCTTTGATTAGTTATTTGAAGGATCCTAGCCTTAGAGTTGATCGGAAAATTCGGCGGCAAGCATATAAGTATACTTTGCTTGATGAAAAGTTATATCGCCGAAATATAGATGGTGTACTATTAAAATGTTTAGATGCCGATCAATCTAAGGTTGCTATGGTGAAGTTCACGAGGGAATTTGCGGGACTCATCAATCGGCCCATAAGATGAATTGGCTGCTCAGAAGAGCAGGGTTCTATTGGCCGAGGATGATTGATGATTGCTTCAGTACTATAAGGGATGTGAAGCTTGTCAACGGTTCGACAATGTTCAATTGGCGCCGGTTCGGTGTTGAATCCTATAATTAAGCCATGGCTGCTCCTGGGGTGGGCTTTAGATTTTGTTGGTCAAATTTATCCTCCGTCTTCAAAGGGGCATCGGTTCGTGCTAGTTGCGACATATTACTTCACTAAGTGGGTCGAAGCCGTGCCACTCAGGAACATGACGCATAAGGAGGCTAATGGACAAGCCGAGTCTAGTAATAAGACGTTGTTGAAGCTAATCAAGAAGAAGGTCGAGGAACATCCGAGAAGGTGGCATGAAGTGCTTTCTGAAGCTTTATGGGCGCATAGAATATCCAAGCATGGTGCTACCAAGGTGACCCCTTTTGAGCTTGTTTATGGACAAGAAGCCGTTTTACCGGTTGAGGTAAATCTTGGTTCTTTTCGATATATAAAGCAAGACGATTTGTCAGCCGAAGACTACAAGTCCTTGATGAGTGATAATCTTGATGAAGTGGTTGACAAACGTTTGAAAGCTTTGGAAGAGATAGAGAAAGAAAAGAAGAGAGTGGCCAAAGCATACAACAAAAGGGTGAAGGCAAAGACGTTCCAAGTGGGAGATCTAGTGTGGAAGACTATTTTGCCTTTGGGTTCCCGATCTAAAGAATTCGGTAAGTGGTCGCCAAGTTGGGAGGGACCTTATCGGATATATGGAATCGTTCGAGGCAATGCATATTTCTTGGAGACACTTCAAGGAGAACGATTTCAGCGGGCTATCAACGGTAAATATCTAAAGAAATACTTCCCGAGTATTTGGCAAGATGCTTAGGGAATTGTGTGACCGATAAATGAGTTATCGTCCCAAGTTAAAACATGTCTTATGCTTTTAGATTCACGGTGTTCATCATAAAAGGCAGGGGGCATGTGTTTACACCCAAAATTGGCACTTAGGAATTAAAATAGGAAAGATTGCCAATATTTGGAAATTTGCCGGTTTCTTCGGAGAGGCCGGTCTGACCGCCGTGTATAGGCCGGTCGACGGGGGGCCGGTCGACCGAAGGCATATGGTCGGTCCGACGGCAGAGTCCGAAACCTAGACGACTTCATCGGTTTTCGGGTTTCCTTTCTTCATACGGTTGTATTTCGGGTTTCCAACCATGTTTATCCCGAATAGGACGTGGAGAAGGGTCTGTAGAGGGCAAGACCAACCCCTATTTAAGGGTCAAGGCCGGTTCAATTGTAAGAACAACCATACACAACACAATCAATCTATTTGAATCGTTTTCTTTATTTTCAGCCATATTTTCTACTTTGCCCTAGTTTAGTCCATCTTTGTCGATTTGCGCCGTAAATCGTCCGCCGCCGCTGCGAGAGTGCAACAATTCTTTGTAAGTTTGTCTTGAAAACTTTTCGTTTGCTCACGAGACGAGTAGTTATCAATCTATCCATCTAAATCGGTTCCGCTAGCCGATTTGATCTACAAAACCCACTTTGTTCTAGTTCTTGCTAGATTGAAGTGGTTGGCGACTCCGTACCAAGAACCACCACAAATCCTTAGGTGAATCGATCGTGTTCGTGCCTTTGTCAAAAAAGGTGCCAACACTTGTATATATTTGTATATAACCTTAACATTAACTCAATATCATAACATATGAAGTTATATTGCTATTTGTGTTGTGAAAAAAATATTTTTTCTATTTGATTCTATCCCATATCCAAGAATTAGATGGAGAATTCAATAGGTTTATAGATAATTAAAACCTTACATCTCTAAATTGGTTTAAAAAATACATGAGCATCATCTCGTGCGGTCCATTTAAGCGACCGCACGGAAAAATGGATTATCCCGTGCAATCCACTTAAGCGACCGCATGGGAAAATGGATTATCCCGTGTGGTCGCTTAAGTGGACCGCATGGGATAATGCATCTTCGGTTTTTTCAGGCACGGCCACTTATGACCCGTCTGGAATCTCTCGGGTGCCTCGTCTAGAAAAACCATTTCTCTAGTAGTGACAATTAGAATTGAATAAGTATAATTAAATAAGGTATACAACTATATTTGTTTCCATAAATACAATTATATTATTGTTAACGCCTAAATTTGGTAACCGAACCCCTAAGTTCTAGCGAGGTTAAAATAGAATCGGATCGGCTGGCGGAAAAGCAGAGGCTGTGTCAGCTATGTTCAAATTGGCTGAGTAATGATCGGTTACAGGATCAATCGACTTAGGTTGGATCGGATGAGGATAGCCGATAGCTGATGCTGAGTCAGAGGAGAAGATAAAAACGTTTCCGATGAAAGTGCTTGGAGATAAAGGATTTGGTTATCAATTTATGCGTTAAAAGATATTGCCATCTATGGATAGAGTCCTGTAACGGCAATTGTATCTGCAAATTAGGAATTTGTTTAAACTGTTTATTGTAATGCGGCGTGGGTCCTTCCCGAGATATCGTCGTATTTTAAATGGTAGTTTAGATAGAGTCCAGGGTCTGTACAGATAATGTTGTCTTGGGTATAAATAGGACCCGAGACCCCTTGTAAATGATATTCAACAATCAAACAACTTTCGGCGCATCGCCAAACCTTTTCTTCAGACGAGCAATTGATTTGGCTCCGGGCTTCATCGTTTTGATCCCCAAATCCAGATAAATGCTTGTCATTAGTGGTATGTTCTACTTATTCTAATGCTTATATCGTAATGACACATTAGATTCAGAAGTTTATACTACGCTATTTACCATCTATCGCATATAAACTAGAGCAATGTTTAGATCTGTCCTGCCATCGGCCAGTTCTGTCAAGAACCCGCAGCCAATAGGGTTAGATCTAGAGGTTGAACTAATTTATATGCGGTATCCACCGTCTCGAGAGGTATAAATCAGCTACAATAGATCAGGTTGTTCTTTTTATACTTAATGTTGCATCAACATTGAACTATTAAGTCGTTTTTAGAACTTCCAATGATCTGTTCGGTTAGATTTAGATGTTTAGAGACAGTGCCGGGGTTTTAGCCGGCCTTACCTGCCCTGATATATTTTTAGTATATTTATTACTAGATTTATGTTAGGACTGCCTCTTATATTAAGATACCATTCTTGTCGGACATCATGAGCCAAAATCGGCCTGCTAGCAACAGCCGATAGCCGATTTCTGTTAACACTGAAATTTGGTAATCGAGTCCCTAAGTTTGCAAAGACGAAGCAGAATCGGATCGGCTGAAAACAGAGGCCGCATCGGTTGAGGAGTGATCGGCTGCGAGGCCAATCGGCTAAGGTTGGATCGGACAGGGGCAGCCGATGGTCGATTCCAGGTCCGGAGGAGATGAAACCGTTTTTGATGCAGCAGTTTGAAAATAAATAGAAGATTCGGTTGGTAGTAGCGCGTTTAATGATATTGCCATTTATGGATGGAATCCTGTAACGGCGATTGTATCTGTAATCTAGGGTTTGTTTAGACTGTTAGTTGTAACACGGCATGGGTCCTTTCCGGGATAATGTTGTGTTTTAAATAGTAGTTTAGAGAGAGTCCAGGGTTTGTACAGATAATTGTATCTTGGGTATAAATAGGACCCGAGACCCCCTGTAAACGGGACATCTGACAATCAATCAAACCTTCAGCGCATCGCCAACTTTTTTCTTCAGACGAGCACTTTGTTTGGCTACGGGCTGCATCGTTTCGATCCCCAGATCTAGGTAAATGCTTGTCATTAGCGGTATGATCTATTGTTTCTAGTGCTTCCATCGTAATGACACATTAGAATCAAGAGTTTGTACTGCGCTATTTATCATATAGCACATATAAATTAGATCAATGTTTAGATCTATCCTGCCATTGGCTAGTTCTATCAAGAACTTGCAGCCAATAGGGCTAGATCTAAAGGTTGACTGGTTTATATGCGGTATCCACCGTCTCGAGAGATATAAATCGGCTACAACAGATCAGGTTTTTCTTTTTATACTTAATGCTGCATCGGGTTCGAACTATTAAGTCTTTTTAGAACTATCAATGATCTGTTCAGCTGAGATTTATATTGTTTAGAGATAGTGTCGGGGTTTCAGCCGGCCTTATCTGCCCTGATATGCTTCTTTTAATATATTTATTACTAAATTTATGTTAGGACTGCCTCTTATGTTAAGATCGTATTCTTGTCGGATGTCGCCAACCGAAATCGGTCTACCAAGGCTGTGCGTCTGTTTCAAGAGTGATATCTTTCTATAAGATATTAGTCGATTCATTGTTAGCTTTCCAGTATCGGCTAGGTTATCGATCCATATATTTATTATTCTTTACTGTATTTGGGTCAAGCGGCTAATGCTGTCTTGGTATAGCCGATCCATTCCAGTCACTTGGTTTAAATATAGTTTAGAATAACATATATATGTTTATGGATTCCCTCAGCCGATCCAGTGGGGATCTAACCTAACACTTAACGCATATTCTTTTGTTTTTCTTGTTGGTTAACAGATCAAATCAACTGGCACGCCCTGCACAGCACAGGCAGCTGAGAAGGACCTGCACTGGAGTTAAGCAGATCTCCCAGGCCAGCTTGTGAGAGAGATTTCTCATCAACAATTTCCTAGGTTAAGTATATCTGGTTCAAGAATGATATCTTTTCATAAGAATCATCGGAGTACTAGCTGATCCATAGTTAGCTTTTCAGTATCGGCTAGGTTATCAATACATATATTTATTATCCTTTACTGTATTTGGGTTAAGCGGCTGATGCTGTCTCGGTATAGCCGATCCATTCTAGTCACTTGGCTTAAATATATTTTAGGATAACATATATATGCTCATGTATTCCCTCAGCCGATTCAGTGGGGATGTAACCTAACACTTAACGCATGTATCTTGTTTTTCTTGTTGGTTGAACAGATCAAACCAACTGGCACGTTTTGAACAGCATAGGTAGCCAAGAAGGACCTGCACTGAAGCTAAGTAGATCTATCAGACCAGTGCGTGAGAGAAATTTCTCGTCAACAATTATGTAAATGACTATATCGATAAATTTACATCTTTATAATAACTGAATAGTTATAATCCTTTTTTAAGTTAATCACTAATATAAGAATTGTTAGTCCTTCAAAATAAATGTCACGTTTTTTAGTATCATTATAAATAGATAATAGATTATTTTTATCCGTTAAAAATACGAGCATTTTGTGTTAGTGAAGATAAAAAATAATTGACGAATCCAACTGCGAGCCCTCAAGGGCTTATTAAAATAATTTTCACAAATACAAAGCACACACATCATATTTGGTGTTTCACGCCATCCAACCATACATACAGATGAAAACACACACGTATATAAAACTATAGAAGCCCTTAATTATTAGCAGGAGAACATTCAAGCAAATTGTATGGAATCGAGAGGCAGTAAAAGAAAGCGTTATTACTCCAACGTAACACGGTAGGATAAAGCAGTAGTTGTCTTTGACGCTGATCGCTGAACCTCATTTTGGCTTGGCAACCCTGCCCGGCGGCTCCGGGGATGACCCCGAGTTTGCCGTAGTATCTGCTGTTTGACGAACGTGATGTAGAGGATGAAGCTCAGAACGCCATAGACCAAAAGAATGAATACCATCCACATGATGACGATCTCGTCATTGGAGCATATGCCAAGACGAAGGTGACAGCGGTGACACGGTGGTCACCAATCGCAAGGTAACCCTAGCCCAGGCTTTCTTCATGAGCAGCAGCATGGTCGCGAAGGTGAATGTCACTGGGAAACCAGGCCGGCTTCTGCATCGCTGCCTGGAATGCCATGCCGATGAAGAGAGTGGCAACAGTCATCGACCACCCGCGCATGTTATTCAGGGGTACTCCTCGTCGTCGTCAGACACAGGGCCATACAACAGATTGCTGATCGTCATCAGCCACCCGCACTTGTTATCCGCCTGCTCCTCCTTGCCGTCGACGGCGCCACCGGAGGCGGAGCTTTGCCCCTGATCCTTCTCGTCGCCGCCGCTGTCCCTGTCCTGCTCAATCATCATCAGCTTCCCGCTGAGAGGGATCTCGATGGTCCTTTTGTTGCCGATGTCTATCACCATCCTGATGTCCGGCTGCACAACACAACCAAATCTGAATATAATTTGGGAGAATTATTTACACTTAATTCAATCAGAACTGAAGTACTGAACACATTCTCGAAATAGCTATTCTTCATTATTTTTTTATTTCTCCTCCTACCCCTTGAAGAGATATCATAAGGTATTTTTTTATCACAATCTCTAATTTTAATTTCACTGCCTTTTAATACTTCTACACCAGAAAGATACACGAGGACACACTGACACACCACCAAGAAAAATAAGCCATTAATTACCGATGATGCTAACCATTCCTACTCTCGCTGTTTAAACTTAAATTTGATCAAGCTTACGAAAAAACATATTATAAACCTGTTCCATGGCTTATAAACAATTTTTAATCGGTGAAACCTACTAACACGGACCACCTAAATTGACTTTTCCGACTCTTGGGTTGGCTTGAGTTTGCGTGCTAACCCAGCTAGAACAGTGGATGAACAGCCCTAGTAATATGTCTACTACCAATTACTTTTATTAATTTTAATATTAAATATATTTTTATAGTATATTTATTTTATGCTAGAAATATTGTTATATTTTTTTATAAACTTGGTAACACTTTTTAAGTTTAACTAGACATAAACCCCAATATGGAACGGAGGGATCAGCATCAAGCAAGGTTTTTGAACCGACGCTACCAAAAATAGATATACGAATCAAGCAGGAAAATTATATTGCAAACAGAACCTGAACAGAATCAACATTTTCCATAGACTGGCTGGCGTCTCGATCATATGAGCCATGCGGCTGGTTCATTGTCTGTGTCCGTGCGCGCTTGCTGCACCCCTAGGCGACGCAGTATTTTTCTCTTAATTAGTCTTATATATATACTGGGCAATTATATAACGAGTAAACTTAAAGACGTGACGCGGGAGCTCCGAGCAGCAGAGGAAGGGACGCAGACGCGGCACGGATGGAGACGGGAGAGAGGGACGTAGGAGGTCTTTTTTTTAATCCAAACCCTTTCTTCCTTTTCAGCATTGGGACTACGGGTTAATTTTATAAATACTCAAAAAATTTCTATAAAGATTTTCTACAAAATAACCAAACAAAACAAAATTTTAGATGAAAATACTACTTACTTTATACATAATTATGGATAGACTGGGCAAATTTGGATGCTTGAAGACAGCTTTGCTTTGGAGCAAGGTTATATTCAAAGGAAAAAGGTATCCAATTCACAATATTGATTTTGAAGTTTTATAAATGATACTGTGAATTCCCTGTAGTGCTGTTCTTTGTGGCCTTTTTTTCCTTGACAATGCAACTTTGTGTTAAGGAGCTAGAGCCGAGATTCGCTGGAGGCAATCATTAATCTGGGCTAGCATAGGGTGTTTTATCACTTAGCCTTTCATGGTCTGAACCTGTGCAAGATGAGTGTGGCCCACTCGACTGCAGCTGTTCCAAGGCAGGGACGAGAGCAGGCTGAGGCCCCAAAAGAGGGAGTTGGACCGGCCTAAGGGAGGAGAGGTAAGGCAAGAGGTCACATGGGCCCGGTTTTTTAAGAAAAAAAGTTTGTAATATTAAAATTAGATTCTTGAGCTTTAAAACTTACGAGAAATTCCAAATAGTATTTTAGGCATGGAGAATTTTGAAGAATAACTCCATGCATGATTTCTAATGGGAAAATTCCATTCCCAACATTTACTTCACTTGTTAAATAATTCATTAAATTATTTTTAAATCCTTGAAACAAAATAATGACGCAACAAGGACATGGACGCTAAGACTTCACGGTTGACGCTACTAGTATCTCTTGCCTTGACGCTACTAGTTCCTCTTGCCGTGGGACTTCACTGTTTAGATCACTTCATCGTACATGCACTTGCTCTATTGCTGTATGGATGCAATTTGTTAGATTCTTTCAGTTGCTTTTAGATTCACTTCATCGTACAGATACAGTTTTATGCACACACACCACTACATATGTAACATTACACTCACACTCCCACGAATACATCCTCTAACATATGCTTAAAAACATATGCTTAAAAGACGAAAACCAACGGTACATTCACAGATAAAATTTGTTCTATTGCTTTTAAATTCTTTCTGTCGAACGTACAGCTATAATATTTGCTTCTTACCATTTTGCACTGCATGCATGCAGATGTGAGCAACAGCTGGCACTCGCTGAATCAAATATTCCAGAGGTCGCCTTCTAGTAGGGTAGGCTAGGAGGTCTCTATGCAAAGGAAGGATTTTTTGTCAGGACGGCAAAAAAAAATTGGCCGCCCTAATTTTATTAAGAAGAAAAGAGTGTTACAAACATTACAAGATCGGCACTAAACTGTCGAGATGGACAAGAGACGAAGTCCGATGCCTAAGGAGGGAAGAAAGTGAGAGAAACAAACCACCTGATGATGAACCGTCCAACGGCGAAAAGGACACTAGTCTACTTGCTTAAAGATGCCTGCTTCCCACCAAAGCAGGATCTCGTCACTGATCGCATTGTAAATCTATACTGGTGAGCTTGATTTGTGCTCGAAAATCCTGGCATTCCGCTCTTTCCAAATGAATCAGCACACCATCACACATACGGAATCGAAGGCTCTCCTGTAGCATGTCTGAAAACGCTCCTGGACTGCAGCCACCAGACTGCGAATTCAGTCCCACATTCTTCAGGCAGCGGAAATGGTGTTCCGATCCACCCTTTGAGCATGCGCCAGATTCTGTTCGTGATGGGGCAAGCCGGTAGAAGATGGTGGCAGCTTTCCTGCTCTCTGCTGAAGAGGACGCAGCTAGATTCGGATGCAAAGGAAGGACAACTTCAGACTTCCATGCTAACTAACTATTTCGATAAACCTAGGAGGGATGTAATTGTTGGTTATTAGGATTTAATGATGCGTGGTGTCAGCTGATAGTAAACAACATCTTCTAATGGCCACTCTTTACCTCATCCCAACTCAAACAAACAAACAATATATGTAACCTTTGTGATTATGTATATATCCACTTATAGATACAAAGACTAGATTTCTATTCATTATCTTTAAAAAAATGAACATTTCTATGTCGTTTGGATAACATATTAACATAGGGTTGAGTCGCTGATGTTAGATGATCTGTTGCGTAGCTCCATTTCTGGATGCAGCAGTTGTAATTGTATGGATGGTTTGTGATCAGGGAGAGATCAACTGCTAGAACCATGCTGCTGCTGTTGACCTGCTGTTGTAAGCTGACATTAGTAGATGATCCATTTATTCATGATAAATACCAGTCTACCAAACACAGACATGGACGTGCTTCAGAAATATATGTATTCTTGTGTGTTCGCAGCTGGTATGGCAGACGTACGTAGTCTCATGCTAGCAGACAGAAAAAGACGAAAATATCTTTATTTTTTTCCTTCCTTAAAAAAAGAAGAGAAAGAGACTAAAATACAGCACGGCAGTTGAGCAGAGAGATATTCCTGTTGACAGCAACCGTTAATTTAGGGACAGTTTGGATGAAAAAGGATTAAGCAAACACTTGGGCAAAGGAAACAAGGAAAACTCCTGGTTTTTTTTCTTTCCTTTCAGATACAGTATGTGTTCTCTAGCTCTGAGCCCCCTGTTTTGTGCTCCGTCCAGACACCGGTTTTCTTTGCTAATATTCAGACACCTGAATGTTTTTGCTCTCTCTCTCACCTCACCAAATCTTCTCTAATTTGTCCTAAATATTTAGCTGTCAATGGTTTGGTAGTATCTCTTCTTAAAGATGCTTGTGCCATATTTTGTAATATCACACCGAGTCGATGGCGAATGCTGTGTCTGCGCACAAGAAGAGTATCAAAGCCAAAAATAGTTCGTTTTGCAAAGAACAATCAGTTGGTAGCTGAGTTTATTAGATAGAAATTGAATTAAAATTTTTATCTTCATGACATGCTTTTTAAACAGCTAAACAACATTTTCGTAACTTTCTATACGAAAGTTACTCTTAGATAAATTTATTTTTAAAATTTATAATAATAAAAATTTAATTAATCATATGTTAATGTCACGTCGTTTTATGTGAAACACTTAATAATTCATCTACACTATAAAAGAGAATACCATGTTTTTTCTTATTAAGATTTAGATTTTACCTCGGTTTTCGTTTGCACTTTTCAAACTACTAAACGATATGTTTCGTGCGAAAATTGATTTAAAATATCAAATAAATCAATTTATTAAGTTTTCAATAATTAAAACTTAATTAATTATACGCTAATATCTTTCTCGTTTTGCGTTTGCATGCACAAACTTAATTATCATCTTAATCAGTTTCAAACTTCACCTAATACACCATTCGTTCCAAAATATAAGGCACAACTACTTTCATGTGCATGCATGCAATTAACTAACATCTTCTCTCCACTAAATTATTATTGTTTAATTCTTTATCCTCAAGATCTCTAATTTTAATGGCTACATGCATTATATTCATTAGGATGATTCAAATAATAAGATGATAATAATTATTTTTTCTTTGAATTAAGAGTGGTTGTGTCCAATATTTGAAATGAAGAGTAGTATTAGGCAGCTTCTCTTGCCAACTCTTGTGAGACGGTGACATGAAAATTAGAATTGCAGAGCAGGTGAGGTGAAGATGCCGGAGCAGAGTACATAACAATAGCGTTAATCAATTCAGGGTTCCACGTTCACAGAGTGGGCTAGAGCACATCATTGATTTTTGTGCAGAGATCGATGGATAGACGGCGGATT
The DNA here is from genome assembly GCA_019925245.2 of Oryza australiensis. Classification (NCBI taxonomy): domain Eukaryota; kingdom Viridiplantae; phylum Streptophyta; class Magnoliopsida; order Poales; family Poaceae; genus Oryza; species Oryza australiensis. The sequence goes on along the minus strand of JAIFGZ020000229.1, from coordinate 198,630 downwards.
CGGCGAGACGTGGAGATCGAATCTGTCGCCGACGACTCCAATTCTGTCCAGGTTAATCTCTCAACTCAGCTCAAGTGCATGCAATTTACTGTTGATTAGTATGTTTAATGGTGATTAGTTCATTAATTAAGCTAATTGTGTTTATAATTTGCACCGTGTAGAACATCAGGTTGGTGATTGACATCGGCGACAGGACCATCCAGGTCCCTCTCAATGGCCACACCGTCATGCCGAACATCGCCCGCCACGCTGCTGCCGCCGTCGCCGGCGATTCATCAGCCGGCGGTGTCAGTGAGAAAGCCGGTGGAGCTGGCGGCGGCGGCGAGGAGTGGCTGCAACAACAGGACGGCTTGTTGTACATGCGCGGGTGGCTGATGGCGGTGGCCACACTGTTCGCCGGCATGGCGTTCCTGGCGGCGCTGCAGCCACCGGGCTGGATGCCGAGGCCCAGGGACTGGTTCGCGGCGCTGCTCGCGGCGGACCCGGCGTCGGCGGCCGTCACGAGGGACCAGGCCGGGAAGGCGATGCTGTACCTGATCATCAACACCTGCACCTTCGCGACGTCGCTGGCCGTGCTGCTGATGCTGCTCGCCATGGGCGACGGCGGCGGCTGCGCTTCGAGGAAGGTCACCGCGAGGCTGATCACCAACATGATGACGACCGTCGCGCTGTTCGCCGCGGCGATGTTCGCGCTCTGCGCTGCCGACGACTACCGGCTCATGGCGTTCGTCGGCACCGTCGTGGCCGTGTACGCCGCCGTCACGGTCGTCTTCGTAAGATGCAACCTTGCTCTACCGTTTCGGAGAGGCGGCGCCGGCCATGGTTGTAGCTGGCTGCCAAGATTGTAACAAGACCAGATAATACGGGCCGGCCTGCGTTTAATGCAGCCATATAGTTGATCTTCCCCAGGTGTCGTTGTTGTCGCAGAGGCACGGATGCTAACATCCTACGACCGACCGGTTGGGAATAAATATATTTTGCCCTTCTCATCTCTTGCTACTGATTTGCCTTTGTACCAGGGCCTGACATCTGTCCAGGTTGGGAATAAGTTCTCCCTCATGTACTGCTACTGATCTCAATCAGCCTCTTGTGTCGGATGCAGGTTGGGGATAAGTTCTTCCTTATGTCTTGCTACGGATTGAAACGTCTCTTGTGTCGGGCGGCTGGCCTTTGTGTCCGTGTCTAACAGACAAACGTCCAGGTTAAGAATAAGTCTATGTTGCCTCCCTCATCTCTTGCTATTGATTGAAACGCTTCCCTCAACCATAATCTTGTGTCGGGCAGTTGACCCTTGTGCCTTGTGCCTGACAGACAAACATTCAGGTTGGGAATAACTCTATGTTACCTGTCTCATCTCTTGCTACTAATTAAATTGTCTCCCTCAACTACAAAACCGGGTATAACGCCCCCTATCTTTCAAGTGGGTAATAAGTCTTTTTTACCTCCCTCATCAAAACCAGGTATAACGTCTTTTCCATCTTCGATCGAAAACAAGTGCAAATTGTCTTCTTCGGTGGTTTGGGGAGCGGTTTCTACTGACCGCGGTTGATTCACCGAGTTAGGAGGTGTGACCCACATGTCAGCGACTTTCTCCTCATCTCATCTTCTTCCTTACCTCTTCCCTACCCCCTCTCTCTTTCCTCTCTTTCCTAGCGAGCCAAGCCGAACTCGGTTAGGGCGGTGGTGGTGGCTATCTTGAGCCACGAAAGGTGGTCCTCTCGGAGCAGCCGAGGAATCCCGGTGGGAGGAGGCGACCAGTAAGGAGGGGCCGAGGGAGACTTGGTTGGGAGACCACCGACGTTGAGCCCTTCCTTTTGCCGCTCGCCACCACAGGGGAGAAGCAGTCACCGCCTAGGAGAAGTCAACCATCATCAGGGTGGTGAGATGGGTGTTGTCGTCGCATAGCTGCTACTCCTTCTCGTGGGGGCACCACCCGCCGTGACATCATCTTGGGAGGTGTCAAGGAGCTGAAGGAGGCCACGGCAACAACGCGGCCAGCAACTTCCATGAGGTGACGGAGCGCGAGGTCGAGGTCAACGGCTAGGAATGGGGGAGGGTTGACGCAAAAGAGGTCGAGACAGAGCTCGTCCACACGGGGCAATGGTGTGGAGGGGTAGAGGAGGAAGGCGAGGTCGGCAAGAAACATGAGGAAGAGAAGGAGCGAGAGCTTGTGCGGATGAAGAACGCGCAAAGGTCGATCCGGACTCCATCGTTGGAGTTGTGGGTGCAAGACGACATTGGGAGTGGCTGATCCGGATGCCAACGGAGCTATAGGATTGACGGAGAAGGCGACATTGGGGAGTCGCCTTCGTCTTCTCCGTCTTCCCTCCAGATTTGGCATCGACATGGCCCGCCGTTCTCTTCCCGCCATCAAGGTCAGTGTCACCCTGTGCTTGGGGACACATGGAGGCGCCCGGGCTTGGGATCCCTGCCATCGTCGACCACATCGCGGTCTCCACGCCCATCTTCGACGCTGCCACAGGGGACCTCTTCAAGCACTACTGTGGGACGGCGTGTGCGACGCGATGGCTGTCATCATCGCGGGTGTTACGTGTTGTTTCCATCGCTGTCCACTTCCGCTCACCAATCGCATCCTCCGGTGGTGGCGACGGGCCTTCCTTCTCCTCCGGTGGCGGTGACACCAGGGCAGAGTGTCAATATTTTATTTTTACCCTTCACTTACATGTGGGCCCCACTTCTATTTTCAATTCCTTTGTTGACTGGGCTGTCACATCAGCATATATGAAGTAAGTCAACTTGCCACGTCACCACACAACCGCTTCTCAAACCACTAAAAGAGTTGATTTGCATAGATTTTTAAAGTTAGGGGAGACGTTATACCCAATTTTACGGTTGAAGGATGTGATTCGAGCAAAAGAAAGAGATGGGGGGGGCAAAATAGACTTATTCCTCTAGGTTGACTCCGGCTGCTCACAAGAGAAGCCACGGCCCAATCCTGCCCAACTCCTCATTTCTTTTATGATGCTATTTTTTCTTCTTTTACCTACCTCCAACTTGAATTTTTCTTTGAACTAACAAGGTGCCTTATAATTTAGACTCAGGGTGAGAATTCTTATGGCAGGAGTAGCACAGTATCATCAAGGATTCAGGATGCTACCATGGGCGGAATTCCTAGCTTGTAGCAAGGCGGTTGATCTTGCCGAAGAGTTAGGAGTTTCTAAACTAATTATTGAGATTGATTCTTTGGAAGTAACGAGGATGATTGCTCAGAAGGAGGATCAATTTATGAGTCTTTTGGTACAAGACCAAAGACCCATAAATGAGTTTCTAACCTAATTATTGAGCTGAGTCTTTTCGGTAGCGTTAGTGTCGTTTGGGTTAGGAGATCAGCGAATAAAGCTGCTCATAGATTAGCTCAGGAAGAAGTATTTTCGAGTAGTCCTTTTACCCGGCTTTCGGTTGCTCCAGGTTGTATTACTTTAATTTTGGCTGATGATTGTAAGAATAACAGTCCAGATTAATTGAGTGTGAGTTGCATCTTCCATAAAAAAAGGTTCGGTCCAAGTCTGCTTCGATCTAAAATTTTGCTCAAATGGATCACCAGCATCGATCTAAACTTTATAAATGTGATTGTTGCGATGGCTCCAATGGTAAGAACCCCAACGGTAAGGCCGCTTCCGCCTCGTCCCCTCGCTCGCGTCGGCGCCCTCGCCGACGGCGTCCTCCCGCCCTCACCTCCCGAGCCCTCGTCTCGCCCCAGCGCCCTGCTTTGCCGCAGCCTGGCCGGAGGCGCAGCATCGTAGTGGAGCGCGGCGACACCCCTTCCTCCTCAATGCTGAAGCCAGATCTAGAACGACTCAAGTCCGATGCAATGAAGGCGCGGCGGCTGCTGTCTCAACACGTTCTGGGCTGCGACGTTCCTTCGCTGAGGTGGTGAAATCGTCCCTGCGGCCCAAATCGCCCCCGCGCCCTTTTTCAAATCCCTAGCGTCCACCATTTACCACCTCCGTCCGGGACAACTACCTCACACCACTACTGATGTCTCATCGTCGCGCGGCGCCATTGTTGCCTATGGCACTAGGCCTCGCTTCGCTGACAGGGAAGAGGATGAGGGATGGATCCGAGTGCAGAGCAGGAGATCCACCCGACGGGACGCGCATTCACTCGCTATCTACCAGCCGGGCTCCTCGCGCAGCGCGGCGACGCGCCCGGATGCAAGTCGACGAGACGGGCCTAGCCTCTCCCTGCGCGTCTTCCAGTCCAAAACGGCTAGGCGCTGCTTCAATTGTCTAGGGAGTGGGCATCCTACCAAAGAGTGTTGAGACCCAGTGTGCTGTTTGTTTTGCAAGCGCCACGGCCACCGCGTCAAGACTTGCCGCCTCGCCATTGCAGCAAAAGCGCCGCCCACTCAACTCCAAGAGGCTTTGCCGACCGCGCCATTGCAGTTCCCTACCCTGCCTCCTAGCCAGTCACCCCAGGAAATCGCTGCCTTGCAGATCCACAGACTCTGTACCTACCAATCCCGCCCTTCCGGCTTTGCTTTTGCGGCCGCCTGGTGTGCCAACCCCGACGCCGACGACGCCGATGATGTACCAGCTGGGCGATCCGGCAACCTGGCCGAAGGAAGACACGTGCTTCATCCCCACTTCCTATGCGATGGATGAGGAACTCAAGGAGTGGAGCGAGACGGCGGCGGTGACCTGGACGGCACGTGCACCGCCTTCCACCGGCCCGCATGACATTGAGCAAGCTTTTCTTGAGGAGTTTGGTCTCCGGCGAGGCGAGGTGGCGATTTCCGTCCACCATCCACAAACTTTCTGATAAAGTTCCATCATCGCCATCACTGTGAAGAGGCCATCACAAAGGGATATGTGCGTCGGCGTGGAATCGAAGTCCACTTCGTTAAGTGGCGTAGCTTGCACAGTGCTCTGGGCGTGGCGCTGCTCTTCCGGGTGCGATTGTGCCTCGATGGCGTCCCGATGCACGCTTGGGCGGCAAATATCGCGGAGCGCATGATTGGAAGAATGTGTGCCCTGGAACGGATCGAGATGGACGTTGTCCACATGGTGGAGTTCGGCAACACTCGCACCATAACTCTATGGGCGTGGACGGTGAACCCCAGCTCAATCCCGCGACGGATATGGCTCGGGTTCACTAGCAGAGCGCGACATCCCGAGACGGCGTCGCTCATCACCGCAGACAGCCCACCGGAACATTGGCAGAGGAGAGTGCGGCATCCTGTGTTGTTCCATCTCAAGGAGATCCACAATTATTCGACGGTGACGGTGGACCTTGACGAGCAGGGCAACTTTAAACCGGCCATCCGTCGCTTGCCTCCATGGAGCTTGGGGGTTTCTGATAATGATCAAGTCCCTGGGAGAATTTTTGAGGAATTCCCCCACCACCCGCCGCCGTGGCACTCGGTTCATGACCGGCTTGGTGGGGTGGAACACGCGGAGGAATATTTGGTTGGCGACCGGGCTGCCAGTGATGGTGATGGCGACCGTCGGCATGGAAGGCCGCGCCGGGTGCGCGCGGTGTGGCACGGCTCTCGGCGAGATGATGACCGCGCTAAGGAAGCGGATGACGATGAGGGCTGTGATGACCGCCCCGGCCGTGATGACCGCCCCGGCCATGTGGGGCATGGCCGGGTGACACGTGGAAGAAGGCGGCAGGGTGGCGACGACCATCCAAGATTCAAGAACGACTGGCGCCACAAAGTCCGCGACGATGATCATGATGACAGGGGAGGCCGAGCGCGCGGTCGAAGCCAGGATGCGTGAAGGGCTGGTGACGATGGGTTCCGTCACGAGCGCACCCGCTCCCCGCGTCGTTGCGACAGGGGAGGCCACAGCCACAGCAGGCGGCTCCCGGCTATGCCGCTGAGGGGAGAAACGGGGGCTAAGCTAGGCCCTATTTCACTCATGGGAAACATTGAGGACTATGCCAAGGTCAGTGAATTTAGGTTGCTTCACGCATTGCACACATCCCCTTTGTAGTCGCAGGTCACGCGGGTGACGTCGCCAATTGATGAGCAGTTGCAGCGCCTGGCGATTTCGGCTGATAAGGTGCTGCTACCACCATCGTGCACACGCGAAGGGGAGAAGCCTGGTCTAAGATGGCGGTGTGGGACCCGATACCAGCTGCGCGAATCTTCCAGCGCATCAAGGAGGCGCTGCCGATCATGGGGTCGCTGAATCCCCAACCTGTACCGCCGCTGCCTCTGCCGCCACGATTCCTCAATCGGTGTTGCCTCTGTCCTCGGCGGCCGCCTCGCCTGCCGCTGCCCAGGTAACCTGCCAAGAGATCGATGATTTATTGTGCCAAATTGAGAAGCTTGCAGCAGTAGCCACCGCGTCGAAGGGAGAGGCCTTGCACCGCCCATCGCCATCTGTCGATGGGGACGTGGGGCAGGGTGACAACGTCATTGTGGCGACGGAGACTCAATATGGTGTGGAGCTAGCCGGTGAGGGCACAGCAGAGCAGGCCCTTCTGGTGCCGCATCAGCAACCACCAACGAACACCGTCATCGACTCGCTCTTCACCATCCCGGAGCCAGGCATCCTCGCCACCCCCGGCTGTTGTGCCAGCCGCTGCGCAAGAAAGATCTGCGGCACACAAAAAGCAGAGGCCACACCCCGCAGCGCCCGCCTAGCGCGGTAGCTAGCAAGGCCGACGATGGAGTGTTGCCAAAGGGTTTTATGCAAGAGATTGGGGCTTCTTCAAGACGAGGATGATGGCGGCTTGGTTGAGGAAGCCATCAGCTAGTACATTGCAATGTTTCAAGGTCCTCTACTGGCGGACGTGATCGCGACCCTCACCTCCGTCTTCGGGCTTGTCGACGACAGCCAGTAGGCGATAGACCAAGCTCTGATCTCCACGGTAGGAGAAGGTATCGCGCGATGCAGCGGCTGAGCTTGACGAAATCCAGACTTAATGGGAATGTGCTATGAAAGCATGTGGGGAGGGAGTCCCAGCAACTCCATGTATCGCAGACCTACTATGTATGCTTGTGCCATAGGCACTGAACTTCGCTCCATGATCTTCTCGGCTTTACTCGGAGATTGGAGCGCCACCGCCAAGTATTGTCGACGCCGGACATGCACAAACTTTTGTATCTCTATGCATGCTTTGGTTTTGGCTGTCTTCTCTCTGTGCTTTTGGTGCTTTGAATTCAAGGCCCTCTCGTTTGGCATGAATGGCGAACGTCGGCGCGGCTATGCGACCTGGGGGTGGCTGTCGCGCCAAGGAGGGGACGGCGGCCGAACATCTAGTGCGTTCTCGGCCAGATGGGGAGCGAGCGACACCTTTCAATGAGGGTGGCGCCGAGGCAAAGACGCAAACGACCAAAGAAGACATAATGAGCCGAGTTCACCTTCCACTCGTTCGATCGGATGCTCGGTTAGATGAGGCACATTCGCGTTCAAGCGGGAGTGGCGCCCGGGCAGAGGCGCAAACGCCTTGCGAAAGCGTACCGATGTCGCCTTCTTCGGGTCGACGCGAGTGCACATCCGCCCGACGGAAGTGTAATGGCCCGAGGGCGCATACTTTAGGCTGCCACGAGCGACACTTCCCTAAAACTCTTGGGCCGAGCTATCACAAGGTCCATGACATCCTTTTTTCTAGGTCGGGTCAACTAGACACAAGTTCGGGGCCATCTTATAAAGGCAGCAACAGGCAAAAAAAACCTAGTACCCTGCAGGTCCAATTTCATCTGAGGATGGCCAGCGCCATCGACATAATAGAGGCTGCTTGTTTTTCCTTCCTAATCATGACAGGCGTCTACACGCTACATGGTAGTCCACGGCCGCTTAAAGGCTGGATCGAGAAAGAAAAGCTCCAAAAATGTAAAAAAGCTTAGACATCCTTTCGTGGAACGTCAGAGGCCTAAATTCCTCGGCTCGTTGCACTGCTCTTAATGAGTTCTTGTCCGACACAAGGTGCAACATGGCATGCCTTCAAGAGACAAAATTACAAATGTTGATGAAGGTCTCGCAAGTTTCCTAGGGGGCTACAAGCTAGATAGCTTCACCTTTAAGCCGACAAGAGGGGCATGAGGTGGAATCCTTCTTTTGTGGAACAACTCAGTCTTCAAGGTCACTGATGTGCGCATCGGCCGCTTTCACGTTACAGCAAATGTTAGAGTTGTCCTCTCCGGAACCTCCTTCCAGTTGACGGGAGTTTATGGCCCAACAAGGAATCACCTCAAGGAAGCCTTTCTAAGACGTATAAGAAGGCTGAAGCCTAGCAATGGCGAAGGCTGGCTTATATTGGGTGATTTCAATATGATCTACTGCGCAAGAGACAAGAGCAACAACAACATAAATATCTCAAGAATGCGGAGGTTCAAGGCGACTCTAGATGCGGCTGAGCTACGAGAAGCCCCATTGCTGAATATGAGGTTCACTTGGAGTAATAAGAGGCGGGGGGCAACCCTCGTAAAATTGGACTGATTCTTTTACAACGAGTCTTGGGATATAGCTTTCCCAAATCATGTTTTACAAGCCTTGCCTACCAGAATATCGGACCATTGCCCTCTGCTACTATCCACCCGCAAGGGCTACACTGGCCGAGAGCCTTCAAATTTGAGAACTATTGGATCAGGCAGAAGCATTCATGACAACTTTCTTTTCGTCATAGGCATGATCAGAAGATATCACCGTCTAAGGCGCCCAGTACTACGGTTCAAGTTAGATATCACGAAGGCTTTCGATTCGGTCCGATGGGACTACCTAATGGCCTTGCTGCAACGCAGAGGCTTCCCTACAAAATGGATAAATTGGCTTGCTGCGATCCTTTCATCATCAACCTCCCAAGTTCTGCTAAATGGCTGTCCAGGAAGGCATATTCGCAACGGCAAAGGCCTATGGCAAGGAGACCCCCTATCGCCGCTCCTCTTCATACTTGCAATAGACCCAATGCAAAGGCTGCTTGACAGGGCAACAGAACTAAAGGCGCTCTCCAAGCTGAGAGGACGAATGTCAAGGCTAAGAATTTTCATGTACGCTGATGATGTTGTCATTTTCATCAATCCAACCCACCAAGATGTCGCGGCCTTTACCGACATCCTCAACCATTTCGGGACAGCTTCGGGCCTCATCACCAATTTGCAAAAGTCCCAAGTGGCGCCTATCAGATGTAATACCATTGACTTGGATGAGATCCTCCAAGGCGTCCTGGCAGTGAGGGTGAACTTTCCGCTCAAATACCTAGGACTCCCGTTGGTGCTAGGGAGGTTGCGCAAGAGAGACTTGCAGCCGGTTTTTGACAAGATCACTGGAAAGGTTGTAAGTTGGAGAGGGAAGAACATGGGCCTTGCCGGGTGATCCACACTTGTGAAATCAGTCATCTCGACGCAACCTGTCTACCTCCTAATGGCTCTTAAAGTCATAAAAGGCGCTCTAGAGCAGCTTGATAAACAGAGGCGAAGACTCCTTTGGGCAGGTTTGGGAGAAATCACGGGAGGGAAATGCAAGATCAACTGGGGTAGAACATGCCTACCAACTAATCAGGGTGGGTTGGGAATCCTCGATCTTGAAAAGTTCACGAGATCACAACGTCTTCGGTGGCTGTGGCACGAATGGAAGAACCCAACGAAACCTTGGGTGGGTCTAGAAACACCATGTGATGAGACAGATATGCCCCTCTTCGCAGCTTCAACAAAAGTAACAATCGGCAACGAGGATACAATTCATTTCTGGGAAACAGCCTGGTTAGAAGGGCGTCGGCCGCGAGACCTCATGCCACTAGTCTACAACCTCTCCAAGAAGAAAGGCAGATCCCTGAGAGAGGCTAAGGTCACTACTGCAAAAAGGCTCATTGGTGTCGCCCCAAAAGGTGCCGGCTAAAACAAATCTGGCACCTATAGTGCATATAGGTAGCATGTAAAGAATAGGTACCGGTTCTTGTTAATAACCGCCACCTATAGTGCGAAATAGGTGTCAGGTGAATAGTAAAACCGGCACTTATATTTTAGGTGGCGGTTCTTAAATGGAACCGGCACCTATTTGTCCAAAATAGGTGTCGGTTCAATAGTAACAACCGACACCTATACTTTAGGTGCCGGTTTTGAGCTTCACCCGACACATATAAGGTTCCTTACGCTGTAAGCTTCATAATATAGGTGTCGGTTGTTGTTAAAAACCGATACCTATATTCCGACCACCTATAAATGCCACCTTTCAGGCACTTAGCTCATTTTTATTCGGTCTTCATGTGTAGAACGAAACAGAGGGGGGAAGGTTTTGCCAAAAATTTTCAGAAACATTAAAGGTTAGTATATTTTAGTTGTTTATTATTTGTGTACGTGATTCTTTATGATATTCTTTTGTGATTTGTGTGTATATGTTAGTAGATGCATGACACCATTTATGTCATTTGTGTCTTTTTCTTTAATTCAAAGTATTTCGGATTGTCAACTTTGAAGAGACTATCACCGTAGAGTTATGTAACCAAAATAAAATAATGTCATTTATATGAAGACGTCACATTTTTTAAAAATTCTCGTAGGACCGATGGATGAAGGAGGGATGAACGATGCGAAGCGGGGTACCTTGGAGTATGCCGGGAGTAACCAAGTTCGTGATCGGGGCCACGATTTCCGGTCGTTGAGCATGACGAATATTTGCATTGTCCATGTTCGATTGGGGAAGGAGAGACAGTTTCCCGCAAAACAAGTTCACGAGCATCTGCTAACAAGAGGTTTTATGCGTAATCACACATGTCAGGACAATCACGGTGAAGATGAGAATGACAGTGTGGACAATCATGGCGATGCAATGCATGAAGACAATGTGGAGTTACCTGCTGACGAAGGTGAATCCGACAATGACGAATCGGATGGGTTGGATCAGATGTTGCGGGATGGAGAGACAGCCTACAGCGATGACAGACAATACGAGAAGTTCAAAGCCATGGTGGAGGACTCAAAAACACCGCTTTATCCAGGTTGCAACGAGGAGCACACCAAATTACACGTCGTCCTCTCGTTGTTGCAGATGAAATCAACAAACGGCTGGAGCGACAAGAGCTTCACAGAGCTTCTACAATTGATCGGAGACCTCCTTCCAGCGGGTCACGTACTGCCAGAAACGACATATCAAGCAAAGAAGGTTGTTTGTCCACTCGGGCTGGAGGTGCAAAAAATTCACGCATGTCGAAATGACTGTATCCTATACCGGGGTGACTATGCAGACATGGATGCATGTCCAGTTTGTGGAGCACCGCGGTATAAGGGTGGAGGTAACGACGACGATGCCGATGATGACAGCGGTGGCCCTGTCCTAAAGAAGAGGAAAGTGCCCATTAAAGTTGTATGGTATTTTCCTATAATCCCTCGGATTGAGCGCCTGTATGCAAACAAAAAGCATGCAAAGATGATGCGGTGGCACGCCGAAGAACGTAAGAAGGATGGGATGATAAGGCACCCTGCCGACGGGTCTCAATGGAGAAAGATAGATAGAAAGTACAAAAATTTTGCTCGCGAGATAAGGAATGTTAGGTTTGGGCTGAGCACAGACGGGATGAATCCATTCGGTGACATGAGCAATCGGCACGGCACATGGCCGGTGGCACTTGTTATGTACAACCTTCCGTCATGGTTGTGCATGAAGCGCAAGTATATCATGATGCCACCGCTAATCCAAGGGCCCAAGCAACCCGGCAACGATATCGATGTCTACTTCGGACTAGTAGTAGATGATCTTCGTTACTATGGGATCGGGAGTGCGGATGTGGGATGCTTACAAAAGAGAGTACTTCACCTTAAGGGCAATATTGTTAGTTACCATTCAAGATTACCCCGCGGTGGCAACACATCTGGACAAACAGAAAGGTGGTTGTGCATGTGTGCGTGCATGCGGGACACGCAAGCAGGTGGCGAGGTACTGGAAAGACTGTGTACATGTGCCACGGAGGTTTCTTCCCGCCGGTCACCGATCGTAGCAATAGAAGAGATTTCGATGGCACGTGGAGAAGGGGACAGCTCCGATACATCGTACAGCAGAGATATTTTTGAAGAGGTAAAAGATATTGAACATGTATTTGGTAAGGGGCATGGCAATACACGTGCGGCGGTCAAGGGTGGTGAGAAGCCTATTTGGAAGAAGAAATCTATCTTCGGGAACTACCGTATTGGAAAGATTTGGATGTCCGTCATGCAATCGACGTGATGCACGTTGAGAAAAATGTATGCGAGAGTTTGATGGGAGTACTGCTGAACATACCGGCAAGACAAAGGATACGTTGAAATCCCGAAGAGACCTCGTAGACATGAACATCGGTCCGAGCTACATCCTCAAGAACGTCCCAATGGCCGACAATACCTCCCTCCCGAGTGCTACACCCTCGGTGCCGCCGAGAAAATCAGCCGCTTGGAGTGCTGCAGAGTGTCCGAGTCCCGTCTCGGTTACTCCGCTAACGTTAAAAGACTTGTCAACATTAGAGAGAAGAAAATAGTGGGCATGAAGTCACATGATTGTCACGTGCTGATGACACAACTACTCCTGTTGCGATTAGAGGCATCTTGCCGGACAGGTGCGAAACCCAATCATAAAGTTGTGCTCTTTCTTCAATGCTATATATCGAAGGTGATCGATCCAACCAAACTAGACAAGCTCCGGGCAGATGTAATCGTGACCATTTGCCAACTCGAGATGTGTTTTCCACCATCATTTTTTGATATAATGGTTCACCTAGTGATACATATCGTGAAAGAGATAAAGATTCTCGGCCCGCTTTATCTTCATAACATGTGGGCTTTCGAGAGATTCATGGGGATCATAAAAAAGTATGTGCGTAATGTGAGCTCGACCGGAAGGGAGTATCGTAGAGGGTTATGCAACGAGAGGAGGTGGTTGAGTTTTGCATTGACTATATGGATCTACGTCCCATTGGTGTGCCAATGTCCCGACACGAGGGCGAGCTACTTGGGAAAGGGACTTTAGGGCATAAAGCAATATTCGCTCCTAGCCTTGAAACACTACGGCAAGCATATTTCGCGGTGCTCGAGCAATCGGCCTTGGTGGCTCCATTTGTTGATGTGCATTACAACTCACTCCGAACCGAGAACCCGGCAAATCGAAGCATGGATCGCTAAGCGATAGACGCATTTCGGTGATTGGTTACGAAGCATATCATGGCTGCGAATCCCGATAGTGACCGGTTGTACGTTTTGTCCCGAGGGCCTGCGAGCACTATTCATTCATTCCAAGGGTATGATATTAATGGGTATACATTTTACACGAGAACGCAGGATGCCAAGAGCAAATATCGAATAGTGGTGTCCGTATAGATGCCTTCGACGGTAATGGGGTAAAACAAACATACTACGGGTATATAGAGGCAATGGGAGCTTGAGTATGGACCGAAGGTACCACTTTTCCAGTGTCAATGGGTCAAAATTCCTAGTGGTTTGAAAATTGACAAGTACGGGATGTTCATCGTGGACCTAAACAATGTGGGTTATCGGGATGAACCTTTTGTGCTCGCAAACTCGTAACACAAGTATTCTATGTCAAGGACCCTTCATCGGTGACTGATCGCCACGTAGTTCTCAATGGAAAGCGAAACATTGTTGGAGTTGAGAATATCACCGATGAGGAAGGCTACGATCAAATTGACGAGTTACCACCTTTTGCAACGAGATGTAGACGAAGGTGAAGAAAGTTAAGAAGACGGAGATGAAGATGAAGAAGGGGAGAAAGCCCCATATGTTCGCATTGATCATGAAGGAGTAATAGTGATCGACTTATAAGTTGGAATTTGATTGTAACAAACATGAATCTGTAATTTTGGAACCGAATGAATATATTCGCGTGCAGTCCGTTGTAACAATCAATGGTTGGATTTAATTTGCTGGATGATTATATATCAATTGATGCATACATATTAGGCCCATTGGCAGCCTAAGTTGCATGCATAAATGGAACTGATGAATTAGGGTTTTGGAGAATAGGTGTCGGTTCCAACTAAAAACCGACACCTATTTCTCCTAATAGGTGCCGGTTATCAATAAAAACCGACACCTATTTCTCCTAATAGGGACCGGTTTTTATTTGGACCCGGCACCTATAAAGTTAGTATATATATTTCCAGATCCGCCGCCTCCTCGGTGTCGTCCAGATCCGCCGCCATTTCACCCGTCTAGCGCCGCCGCCCGCCTGTCCTTCGTCTCCCGCAGCGCCACCCCACCCTTCGACCGCCGTCGACCGCCTCCGACCTGTCGCCGCCCTCCAGCGACATCCACCGTCCGCCCGCCGTCATCGTCCAGTGTCCTCGGCCTCCTCCGGGCTGCCTCCGCCGCCCGGTGATCTCCCGCCCGCCTCCGCCGCCCGGTGATCTCCGGCCCGCCTCCACCGCCGGCAGGCATCATCCCTCCACCGACGGCCGCCCCCATAGCCCGCTGCGAAGCACTTCGGCATAGTCAACCCGGACCGATGTAAGTTCATTTAGGGTTTTGTTTCTCCCTTTTTTTCCTTGTTGGTTCTATATATTGCAATGTGTAATTAGTTTTGTGTTGTGAACCTGCAGCGATCTCACCTAGCTAGTCTCACTGTGACATTAGTTTTGTGTTGCGAAGCACTATGACATTTCTTCCTTTAGATAGTGAAAAGTTTCTGTACTAGTGAAAAGTTTCTCAAGATTTGTTAACAAAAACAATAAACATTCAATTAAAAACAGAAAAATATCTTACTTTAATTTAGACTTATTTTCTTATATCTCGTATTCGAAACAAATAATATGCATGCCCGCAGACCACTACCTTCCTATAGTTCATATAAATTGTGTGATTTGATTGACTATATCAAAGTTACTAGCATATTTCCCATGCATTGCAACAGAAGTTTAATTAAAAAATTATCATTAGCATGTTATTATTATCTTTTAATTGTTATACATATTTATTACTCATATGTAGACTGTTTTAGCTCTATATTATTTTTTTATCATAAAAGTAAAGAGTTAGTGAGAGTAGTTGGCATGTGAACCCTCTAACATACACATGTCATTTTTTTAAAGTTAGAAGTTAGTATAGAGTTGACGGTAGAACTACCATCATCACTATTAGAAAAATAAAACTACAATACTTTCTCATAATTTTTTTCTTTTCTGGGGTATGCTAAACTTTCGGTCATGATCGAAGACCAAACCAAATTGCTCGATCTTTAATATTTTACAGTGTATTTCGGTCTTGAGTTTATTTTAAAGATCATCTGACCAAACCGAATTACTGGGTCAGATCGAAGACCGAACCGGTAGAGAGCAGAAGGGGACTTGTCACCCAAGACAGCAGACACCAAGTGGAGGCTACAGGACAGATTCTGGAGAAGTAGACACAGATTATACCTGCAAAAAGGTGCAAAAAGAACACATGTATAATATATGTATACCTAAGTTAGCTTCAGATTAAGATTCACATTTTATCTCGGTTTAAATTAAGATTTAGATTTTATCTCGGTTTTTGTTAGCACGTCTTTTAAATATGTTTCGTACGAAAATCTTCGTTTTAAAAATATCAAATATATCTATTAAAACTTAATTAATTATATGTTAATATCTTCTTCGTGTTACGTATATTAATCTTGATTAGCTTCAAACACCACCTAGTGTTAAAAAAGAAAAAGGATGCAATGTTTCGGCTGTTAAGCACAACGCAAGGGAAAATGAATGGCTAATTGCTTGTGGATTTACGGTTGCTGGAATTGAATTTCAAGTCAGATTAGCATAACTAAGTTAACTTGTTGGGAGCTAATCAGGGGAGTGAAAATAGATAACTAATCATGTCTCCTTAATCTGGCATAGTAGTATCTTCCATGGTTGCATGCATGGTAGGTTTGACAAAACTTGAGAGCTCCTGCAAAATTGCAATGCTGCTGCTTGACTGCTGCTGCTTGACTGCTTCTGCTGGTGATCATTTTTAATTGCTCGGTTAGCAGCAAGTAAATGAGATGGAAGTATTTTTTTTAAAATTGTTAAGTTAGCAGCAAGTAAATATATATTAGGGCACTGCTTATGCATGCATGAGGAATAAATACACAGCACAAAAGTTTTGTGAATACATACATAGAGCCCATGAGTGCATTAAGTTAAATGTCAAACTCCATTTATCTTTGTTATTATTTTAGTAATTTGCTCATCTCTTTCTCTCTATACCTGTATGGCTCTCTGTCCTGCCTGACAAAAGAAATGAGAGAGAAGAGAAAAGACCTTGCTTTCTCATCACCTCATCTCATCCTTTTTGCCCTAGCCTTTGCTGAGCTTCACACTTTCAGTTCCCCAACCAACCTTGCTTTCTCCTTCATCCTCTCTCTCTCTCTAAGTTTACTCTCTCTCTAGATCTATGTCTAGCTAATAAGCCTCCATAACCATAAGTACATGTGACCTCCAAGTTTCTTTTCTCTTATTAATATTTTTGTATGTCCTCCACTTGGTTGTTGTTGGTGGAGGTATTAGCTAATAAACTTTTGATCATTATAGTGTAGAAAATGTCCCGAGAACAAGATAACAGTATGCCTGCAATTTCCGGAGAAAACGACGGTGGTCCTAGTAGCCCAAGTGGCTTTCTACACTTGAACCCTGAAAGCGTGGAGGAGGCTACCCCATCGGCCATTGTGAACTCTGGTGATACCGGGACCTCATCGACAAAAAGGGGGAGAGGTCCAACTAGGATGCCCTCGGGCCTTTACACTATAACGGCGTTAGATCCAGACGGAACCCTACGGCTCCTGCGTCGGTACTCACCCCATACTCAAATGCTATAGGTGTCATCGTGAAGGATGACATCCCAATCAAGTACCGATCTTGGAAGAGCAGTGATCCGATCATTTGGAGTGGACGGTACGCAGACAGAGACAAGGACCTTGCTTGGGACAAGTTGAAGCGGACATTCCAATTTCCCACGGGATCGAAGAACTCGCAAAGCGAGGGCCCTTGAGAGGATGAGCGTCGCCTTCCGAAAGTTCAAGACGGACCTTTGTAGGAAGTTTGTGAAGCGAGGCGGACACCAAATTTTGAAGATCCCAATTATCGTAGGTGCCGTAATTTCGGGATGAATTTGTGGCCTATAGAACATCGATGAGGCGAAGGAGGTTAGCGAAAGGAATCAAGCCAATGCGGCCAAAATTTATTCCCTCATCGTCTCGGCCGTAGCGGTTATGCTAAGAACGTAGATAAATGGCGAGCGAGGGAGGAAGAGCTGTTGGATAAGGGGATCGAGATTGAGACAAAGGACTGGTGCGAACGAGGAAAGAATTACCAATACGCCCGAGGGGCATCACTGATACGGCGAGTTGGTACACAAGTGTCCAACTTCACAAGAAGTGTCCCGAAGGCTACATGATGCGCATCATCGTGCTGCTGAGGGCTCTTTTGTTCCAAATAGGGAGAAAGATGAGCTCACACTTGCATTACAGAACGCTGAGCATCCGGGACGCACAAGGGGAGTAGGCCTCTGTTAGTGATATGCACTAGAGGCAACATGGAGATGTTGGATATCACGTCAATGTTTATGTATAAATGAATAAAGTGTTATTCGGTTCCATGAAATAGACATCTTGTATTGATCAATAAGTACGTGACTTATTTATGAGACTCGATATGTATGAATCTATTTCTAAACGATCCTCGATCATATGTCATATTGTTGGAACAAATATGATTCTAAGATCGGCATGTTTATTGATTGATGATCATGTCTCATAGATCATGGGTATGGAGATACCAAATCAATAAACATGGACATATGTGTTAGAGAACACATTGTTGGATAGACCCACCATGAGACACTACAGAATTAATGTGCCATTAGTTGGTCTCGTAGTGTTGGTACAAAGTCCTTAGACCCGAGATCACCATGGATTCCAACATGTGTAGTAGCCTACTTTGGGACTACCAAACGCTATTCCGTAATCTGGATAGTTATAAAGGTAGTTTTCGGGTTTGCTATGAAACATGGAGTGGGATGTGAGTGATCAAGATGGAATTTGCCCCTCCTTTGGAGAGATATCTCGGGCCCTCGAGGTAATGGATTATGGAAATGCATGGCCATGCTAAGTTGATTGAGGAGTCAATCAACGGACGATAATCCAATACGGTTCGAGTGAATGGTTAAGCTATTGAAGGGATGGCACACATCTTGCCTATAGCTTAACCGGTATCGTGAGGCAAAGGGATTTGTGTACACATTACAGTTCGAGCCGATATTATATTCTTGTATACTATGGTGTCAATATGTGCTGCTAGGCGCCGCTATTGACAGTCGGCTGAGTTGGACTCGAGCCGACGATCGGCTAAGTTAGACTATAGCCGAAACCGAGTATACCGAACCTACAGGGTCGCACGCTTAAGGGGATAGAATAGATATTCGAGTTGGACTCGGATACGGCTCGATCGGATAGGGATCCGATCGGATAGAGTCCTATGGGCTTACGACGTGTGGGGCGGCCAACTCTATGAGATACGGATGAGATCCGATTCAAAATAGAGTCCTAATCGGCCACTAGTCCCGTCGGCCAACTCTATATAAAGGAGGGAGGGGTGGAGAGCCGTGAGACGTCAATTGCATCACGTGCAACGTAAGTCGCCGAGATCAATCTCCACGGAAACCCTCCCCACTTTCGAGCCAAACCCTAGCCTTGCATCGCGTGCTAGCACACGGGTGTACGGCGTTCGTCCCCGGACGTGTGGATACCGTAGAGGCGCCGCTACGTTGCGCGCTCTTGATCGGCCGCGGTCGGGCGCATCGTAGCGAGGCGTGAGAACGCGGCCGGACGACTCGAATCGGCTGATTGGCGAATCGGCTGTCTCCGGGAATAGGCTACACTGTTCGGATCGGATTGCCCGATTGGCTATTCCGCGCACTCTACTTTAATCGGTAACGATCTATCGGCCCTTACTTGCAAGTGTTCCCGGTTTGCGCGGTAGAAATTTTTGTTTTCGGCTAGCGTAGCTTCCGCGTAACCCTTCAAGGGTATCGAGCCAGTTGCTTAGTTCGGGTTTTAGATTGGATCGGAACAAGTTTTGCGCACGGGTTGATTAGATCAATCGGTTTAACGGGATCCGTTGAGGAGAGTTAATGGTAATTGCGTTCCTTGATAGTGTATCGGAACGGTGTAATGTGATTACGTCGAAGCAATTTCCAAATAACTCGGTTTGAGTTGGGTTCGAGATAGCGTTCCTTGATAGTGTATCGGAACGGTATAATGTGATTATACCGAAGCTATCTCGTAGTCCGACTTTGTTGCCGCCGCGCTACGCAAACCATCTCCCTTGATAGTGTATCGGGACGGCATAATATGATTATGCCGATATGGTTTCCATAAGCGATTTCATAGATTGGATCTATGAATTTCGTGTGGTGTTCGGGCGCTGCCCGGAGCCCGCGAGGGGCGGCTTCCCCTCGACCCCCGCCCGCTAACCGGCTAGCGGGACCGCCGTGTGCGTACCCCCTTATAGGTCGTCTCGATGCCGTAGCTCGCGATAGGTAGAAAACGTTTCTACGCCTAACTTGTTTTTGCAGAGAATGCTTTGAGATGGTATGGCCCTATTGTATGTATGAGATGTATGAGATGCATGTGATGCATGTAATATTCTTTCATATGTGCAATCCCGTAATATTCTTTCATACGTGCAATGCTTGTAATATTCTTTCACGACTGCGAGTCGATGTAATCTTCAATTAGAGCTTCTATAGTAGTAGCTTAGTTTGAAGATATCAAGCATTCGACACTTGGAATATGGTGCCGAAGATGGAGATCCTCGGCGCCGACATGGAGATGGAGATCACCATGTGAAGGGGGCCATACTATTTCATTATATGCTATTCTTCTTGATTTCATATGTGATATGTTTGTTTGATAGGATAGCATCCCTCTCAAAATTAAGTAGTAATGATGCCCTTCCAAATGTTGCACCGTCACCGTTATGCTCGTCAATGGTGGGTCTCGCAAAGCAGAGTGTCATTCTCTATCATAACACGAGGGGGTATATGTCGACATATACATGCAGGAGCATTTGGTTTACTTAACAAGGCTATCAAAACAGTTTTGGGCCTTGGGGCATAGGTTGGCGCCGGGGCATGGAGATGCCACACCAACAACAAGAGTCACATAGAGATGTGATTAGCAAGGTGTTGCTTACCGATGTTACTAATTTTCTAGCAGTGATGCCAAAGCTCACTAGAAAATTAATTAACATGTGGATCTTGACCCAATACGTAACCTAGAGGGAAGGTGGAAAATACGTAATGGGAGTCTAATGTTAAATTGTTTAACAATAGACATAGCATAAACATTGTGCTAGACTTTGCTTTTTCTGTTGTAGAATAAATGGCGGCTAATACTACACCCAGACCTTTAATTTGCGATCTATTCTCGAAAAGGAAAAATTAAATGGAACAAACTTTATGGATTGGTATCGCAACTTGAGAATTGTTCTCAAGCAAGAGCGTAAGGAGTACGTTCTTGAAGTACCCTATCCCGAGGATTTGCCAACTAATGCCACCGCAACGCACGGAGGGCTTATGAGAAGCACACTAATGATGCCCTAGATATAAGCCGTCTCATGCTTGCTACAATGTCCCCCGAGCTTCGTAAGCAATATGAGAGCAATGCTCACACTATTATTCAGGGGATCGCGTGGCATGTTTGAGAACCAAGCTCGGGCCGAGAGGTTCAACACCTCAAAGTCCTTGTTTGCGTGCAGCTTGCCGAGGGGAATCCCGTCATCCGCATGTGATAAAGATGATTGGCTACATTGAGAGTCCGGAAAACTGGGTTTTCCCTTAGCCAAGAGTTGGCTACCGATGTGATTCTCCGCCGCTCCCTCCGAGCTTCGAGCCATTCATATTAAATTATCACATGAACAATATGGATAGGACCTTGGCTGAATTGCATGGGATGCTAAAGACAATGAGGAGAGTATCCAGAAAAACGGTCATCATGTGATGATGATGCGTAAGGCTAAGCGCAAACCACTGTCAAGAAACTTTGCACCAAGAGAAAGTTAACTCCCGATGAGATCGCGAGTGCCTCTAATGCAAAGAAGGGCAAGAAGGGGTCGGCGGCATCGATGCCGTTTGCTTCTACTGCAAGGAGACAGCCACTGGAAAAGGAACCGCAAGAAGTACATGGAGGATCTCAAGAAGAAGCAAAGTACGACTTCGCTCGGTATTAATGTTATAGACATTAATCTTGCTACTTCACCTACGACTCTTGGGTATTTGATACCGGATCGTAGCTCATATTTGCAAATCGTTGCGGAATGAGAAGAAGTAGAGGATTGAGAAGGGGCGAGGTGAACTGCGCGTCGGCAATGGAGCAAGCGTTGCTACGGTTCTTCGCACAGATACCACTTCATCTACCTTCGGATTAGTTTTGGAATTGAATAATTGTTATTGTGTTCCAACACTATGTCAAAACGTTATTTCCGCTTCATGTTTGCAAGCGGAAGGATATGATTTTAGATCAATGAACAATGGTTGTTCAATATATCTCGAGATATGTTCTATTTTCATGCTCCATTGGTGAATGGATTATACGTTTTGAATCTTGAAGCGTCTCCCATCTATAACATTAATACGAAAAGACAACTCTCTAATGATATAAACCCCACGTTTATCCGGCATTGTCGCTTAGGCCATATAAATAAGAAACGCATGGAGAAGCTCCATAAGGATGGATTGCTTCACTCTTTTGATTTTGAATCATTTGAGACATGTGAGTCTTGTTTACTTGGTAAGATGACAAAGGCACCTTTCACGGGACACAGTGAAAGAGCAAGTGACTTGTTGGCACTCGTACATACCGATGTATGTGGACCAATGAGCTCAACGGCCGAGGTGGTTATCGTACTTCATTACCTTTACCGATGACTTTAGTAGATATGGTTATATCTACTTGATGAGGCATAAGTCCGAATCCTTTGAAAAGTTCAAAGAATTCCGAATGAAGTACGAATCATTTAGGGAAAACAATCAAGTTTCTACGATCGATCGTGGAGGGAATACTTGAGCCAAGAGTTTGGTAATCATCGAAAGATTGTGGAATTGTTCCACAGCTTAACTCCGCCAGGAACTCCACAATGGAACGGAGTGTCCGAACGGAGAAATTGCACCTTGTTGGACATGGTGCGGTCGATGATGAGCCAAAGTGATCTTTCGTTATCTTTCTCGGGGATATGCTCTTGAAACAACATTGCGCCACACTAAATAGAGTTCCATCTAAGTCGGTTGAAAAGACACCATATGAGATATGGACAGGGCAACCCCTAGTTTGTCTTTTCTCAAAATATGGGGATGCGAAGCTTATGTAAAACGTTTACCCGACAAGCTCACACCCAAATCGACAAGTGCTTCTTTGTGGGATATCCTAAGGAAACTAAGGGATATTACTTTTATAATCGGGAACAAGACAAAGTGTTTGTCGCCCGACATGGTGTCTTCTTAGAGAAAGAGTTTCTTTCAAGAAGGGTTAGTGGGAGCAGGGTGCATCTTGAAGAAGTTCAAGAAACACCGTAAAATGTTTCACACACGTAACCACAAACAGAGGTGCAAAGTGTTGCGCCACCGCTGTAGATACACCAGCCCCACGGAGGTCCGAAAGATCACGTCGTGCACCGATGTGTACACAAAGCGAACAACGTGATATATTGTTGTTGGACAACAATGAACCTAAGACCTATGAGGAAGCGATGGTGGGACCCGATTCCAACAAGTGGCTTGGAGCCATGAAATCCGAAATAGAATCCATGTACGACAATCAAGTTTGGAACTTGGTTGATCCACTGATGGTGTCAAAACCATTGAGTGTAAATGGGTTTTTAAGAAAAGGCCGATATGGATGGAAATGTTCACATCTATAAGGCGCGATTGGTGGCGAAAGGTTTTAAACAGATTCAAGGAGTTGATTATGATGAAACCTTCTCGCCCGTCGCAATGCTTAAATCTATTCGGATTATGCTAGCGATTGCTGCATATTTCGATTATGAGATATGGCGATGGATGTCAAAACGGCTTTCCTGAATGGAAACCTAAGCGAGGATGTATACATGATACAACCTCGGGTTTTGTCGATCCGAATCGCTCGGAAAGATATGCAAGCTACGAAATCCATTTATGGATTGAAGCAAGCATCTCGGAGTTGGAATATTCGTTTTGATGAAGTAATCAAAGGGTTTGGTTTCATCAAAAATGAAGAAGAGGCCTGTGTTTACAAAAAGGTCAGTGGGAGCGCAATTGTATTTCTAATCTTATATGTGGATGACATATTACCGATTGGAAATGATATCCCTATGCTTGAATCCGTCAAGTCTTCATTGAAAAATAGTTTTTCCATGAAAGACTTAGGGAGGCAGATATATATTGGGCATTCGGATCTATAGAGATAGATCCAAGAGGCTAATTGGATTAAGCCAAAGTACATACATTGATAAGGTGTTGAAAAGGTTCAACATGCATGATTCCAAGAAAGGTTTCTTGCCTATGTCACATGGCATCAATCTTAGCAAGAATCGGTGTCCTCGACACATGATGAGCGGAATAAGATGGTTATGGTTCCATATGCTTCGGCAATTGGATCCATCATGTATGCCATGCTTTGTACACGCCTGATGTCTCGTACGCTTTGAGTGCTACGAGCAGATACTCGCGATCCAGTGAAGGTCACTGGATCGCCGTAAAGAATATCCTTAAGTACTTGAGAAGAACTAAGGATATGTTCCTAGTCTATGGAGGTGAAGAAGAGCTCGTTGTAAGTGGTTACACCGATGCTAGCTTCCAAACGGACAAGGATGATTATAGATCGCAATCGGGTTCGTGTTCTGCCCGAACGGAGGCGCAGCACTGGAAGAGTTCCAAGCAGGATACCGTTGCGATTCTACAACGGAGGCCGAGTACATTGCCGCTTCGAAGCCGCAAAGGAGGCTGTTTGGATCAAGAAATTCGTTTCGAGCTTGGTGTGATGACTAGTACGACTGGTCCAATGTCTCTCTATTGTGACAATAGTGGAGCCATTGCGCAAGCCAAGGAGCCGAGGTCACATCGAAGTCCAAACACATACTTCGGCGATATCATCTCATCCGCGAGATTGTGGACAAAGGTGATGTCAAGATATGCAAAGTGCACACGGATCTCAACATAGCCGATCCGCCGACAAAACCTCTCCCTCACCGAAGCATGAGGCGCACACAAGAGCAATGGGTATTAGATACTTACATGATTGACTCTAGTGCAAGTGGGAGATTGTTAGTGATATGCACTAGAGGCAACATGGAGATGTTGGATATCACGTCAATGTTTATGTATAAATGAATAAAGTGTTATTCGGTTCTATGAAATAGACATCTTGTATTGATCAATAAGTACGTGACTTATTTATGAGACTCGATATGTATGAATCTATTTCTAAACGATCCTCGATCATATGTCATATTGTTGGAACAAATATGATTCTAAGATCGGCATGTTTATTGATTGATGATCATGTCTCATAGATCATGGGTATGGAGATACCAAATCAATAAACATGGACATATGTGTTAGAGAACACATTGTTGGATAGACCCACCATGAGACACTACAGAATTAATGTGCCATTAGTTGGTCTCGGTAGTGTTGGTACAAAGTCCTTAGACCCGAGATCACCATGGATTCCAACATGTGTAGTAGCCTACTTTGGGACTACCAAACGCTATTCCGTAATCGGATAGTTATAAAGGTAGTTTTCGGGTTTGCTATGAAACATGGAGTGGGATGTGAGTGATCAAGATGGAATTTGCCCCTCCTTTGGAGAGATATCTCTGGCCCTCGAGGTAATGGATTATGGAAATGCATGGCCATGCTAAGTTGATTGAGGAGTCAATCAACATGATAATCCAATACGGTTCGAGTGAATGGTTAAGCTATTGAAGGGATGGCACACATCTTGCCTATAGCTTAACCGGTATCGTGAGGCAAAGGGATTTGTGTACACATTACAGGTTCGAGCCGATATTATATTCTTGTATACTATGGTGTCAATATGTGCGCTAGGCGCCGCTATGACGTGCGGCTGAGTTGGACTCGAGCCGACGATCGGCTAAGTTAGACTATAGCCGAAATCGAGTATACCTGAACCTACAGGGTCGCACGCTTAAGGGGATAGAATAGATATTCGAGTTGGACTCGGATACGGCTCGATCGGATAGGGATCCGATCGGATAGAGTCCTATGGGCTTACGACGTGTGGGGCGGCCAACTCTATGAGATAGGGATGAGCCGATTCAAAATAGAGTCCTAATCGGCCACTAGTCCCGGGCCAACTCTATATAAAGGAGGGAGGGGTGGAGAGCTGTGAGACGTCAATTGCATCACGTGCAACAGAAGTCGCCGAGATCAATCTCCACGGAAACCCTCCCCACTTTCGAGCCAAACCCTAGCCTTGCATCGCGTGCTAGCACACGGGTGTACGGCGTTCGTCCCCGGACGTGTGGATACCGGTAGAGGCGCCGCTACGTTGCGCGCTCTTGATCGGCCGCGGTCGGGCGCATCGGAGCGAGGCGTGAGAACGCGGCCGGACGACTCGAATCGGCGATTGGCGAATCGGCTCTCCGGGAATAGGCTACACTGTTCCGGATCGGATTGCCCGATTGGCTATTCCGCCGCACTCTACTTTAATCGGTAACGATCTATCGGCCCTTACTTGCAAGTGTTCCTGGTTTGCGCGGTAGAAATTTTTGTTTTCGGCTAGCGTAGCTTCCGCGTAACCCTTCAGCCTCGTACCATGGAGGGAAGGTTTTCCTGAGGACATACATAGATACCGGTCTCGAAGTAATAAAAATTCCGCAGACCAAGTAGAACAGATGAGAGTCCTAATGGAAAAAGTTCGAAGATGGAGGCACCGCTACTCCAGGCGGGATTGGCGGTGATGCTGGCCTTTAGCCACCCAACAGGGAGAAAAAGCAGCTTGCGCTTCAACCGAGGTGCCTCAAGAACCGGAGACGACTCGTCACCCCGTGGACGCAATCACGTAACGTACGCATGTAGGTTGCATGTGCCACCGCAGTCAAAACCTCACTATAGAGGTGGCACGCGGTATGGCACATCCCGTAGTGGAGGGAGGAAGGATACACGGTAATCCAATACCAACCGGCTACTCAAGGGTTGAAGTGGAGGACGTGTCGAGCGATAAAGGGCCATCCACTTGAATTTCCTCTAGAGGAAGGGGTGAACACTCTTGGAGAAGCTATCCACAACGTCATCGTGTGGCGCAAGAGGTTCATTGTCTTTCCTTCAGAGATGGTGATGACGAGCCAAGCGATGGCGGGTCGAGCTCTAGCGGGCCCGCTGTCTCCCCACGAATGCCAACTCCACCACCGTTGCCGCGTAAGAGCCCGTCTCCTCCGCCGCACAAAGAGCTCCTGATGACCAGCCCAAAAAGAGGGGTCGACTTTGCAAATCTACAGATATGTCTAAACCATCTACCCTTAAGAAGGCCAAGAAAGCGACTATTTCTACAAAGTCGGAGCCATCTCCGAAAGTGTCGGTTCAAGTACAGGACCACTTCATTCGTATGGCAAGGCCACCAGCCCCGAAGCAACCTATTTCGGACTTCCAACGCACGATCCGAGAAAAAGAAATTGCAAGATTTTTCCAAGGCTCAATTCACAAAAGACACCAAGAAGAATGAGAAAGAATTTCTCCAAAGTGCAGGGTGAAGAGTTTGTCGATGTGGAGAATATTTCAAGGCACCTTTGGCGGCTAAGTTCAAGTTAGGTGGTCCTTTGACCACCGACGAATATCGCAACGTCATTGCAAATTGCACTCGATGAGAAGGGTAGAAGAGTGGTACCTACAGATGGCAAAGGAGGGTAAGGAGACGTTCGGTGTCTTTTACAAGAACGAGGACTTTCATCACGACGATGGTGTAATCTAGGTCCCATTTGAAGAACTATTTCAGCTATACAATCTGAGGGAGCTAGACGTATCTATGCTTCAAATATGGGCATTGTAAGCATACTCGAATCCCTAGCTAGTATTTCTAAGTTCATACCCTTATTAGCCTTTGTAAGTTGTCTAACTTGTTTCCTTATGCAGAATGGGGGCGCTTGAATGTAGAGCGACTTGTAACAAACTAGCATTCCTCGATCCAGCGATTGTCAATTCAAATCAGATTGATGGAGGCCCAACGTCCCAAAAAATGGTGTTGGACTACCTGTACAGCTCCTTTGTGAAGCTTCAGACATGAATACGATTCTTCGCCCTACAACTTTAAGTAAGTGAGGCGTTATCGTTCCACATACCATTTGTCTTTACTCGGTGTTAATTGCCCTGTCCCTTTGTATGTAGGAACCACTGGATCCTTCTTGTGATCCATTTAAATGATTCCAAAATCCTCGTTCTGGATGGATTGAGGAAACCGCGAGAAGATTTTCAATCCGTAATTGACATCCTCAATAAGGTACTAGTGAAGTATAAGAAGAAGTGCATTCGACACGCTCCCTGTTCAAATACATTCCGGGTAACCTGCCACCCTTGGTGCCAACGTCAAGATCAAGGAACGAGCACATGTGGGTTCTACACGATGAAATTTATGTGGATTTTCATGGAGATCGACAACCGGAACATTACGGATGCGGAGGTTCGTCTATTTTTTAAGACGGAAATACGCGTTTCTAAACTCATAGTGCGTTTTCACTTATTCAATCATTTCATGTGCGAGAAACTTAAGCTCCCAACAAGTAAGTTGTTGCCACATGTTTGCTTCGCCCTCGGTGAACAACTCTGCGGGTTCATCTTCGAACATGTAATCCCAGAGACTGGCGCATATCACGTTTCATGATTGCGTTTCCTTGAGGCTAGTGGCCCTAGTGTTAGCTAAGATCAAACAGAAGACAAATGTAGTATTAGCTCCAATATTCAACTTGGCCCCCACCATAGATGGTAGTTGTTGTGCACGTGCCTCCCTTCACCAACATTGTGTGTTGTACTGTCTCGGGACTGCACTCTCTCCATGTGTGTTTCTGCAGAGAGAGAGAGAGATGAGAATGAGTGTGAGATTGTTCTTATCAACTAGTATTCAAGTTGGATCCACATGTCCAGCTATATTGCATGTTACACACCAAGGCAACAAGATTTCTTACCCGTTTTTGAAGCCCACTTGATGCTTCGTCTAAGCTTTTCCATACATGGTACTTATATATATAATCTCCTAAACCTGATCTGCTGTGTACCTGAGATCATGTATGTGTTGTATCAAAGTTGAAAACATGATTATCTGTAAGTTGAAAACATGTGCAAAGTTTGCATGGATCTGACTCAATGCTTGGCAGCTGCTGTTTTTGTATGAGCTGTGATAATGTTTGATGTATGAACCATTGCAAAATGTGACCTGCTATGGGAATTCAAATGTTTTGTGACTGCTTGTTGTGTGGTTGTATGGAGGAATATTTATGCTAAATATAATTTTTTTGTACGTTCAAGAAAATAGGTACCGGTTTTAACAAAAACCGGCACCTATTACGACCAATAGGTATCGGTCTCAAACAAAAACCGCACCTATTATCCCAAATAAGTGTCGGTCTCAAACAAAAACCGGCACATCCAAAATAGGTGTCGGTTGGAAACTAGACCCGACACCTATTAGTCCAAATAAGTACCGGTTTGCAATTGAGAACCGATACCTATTATATCATAATACGTGCCGGTTTTCAATAGTCGTCGGCACTTATTACTCCGAATAGGTGTCGGTTCTCAATACAAAACCGGCACCTTTTTGGCCCAATAGGTGTCGGGTGAAGAACCGGCACCAATAACTCTTATCATTGGTGCCGACCAATAGGTGTCGGCTACAAAACCGATACCTATTGGGGGTTCCGAACCGCCACCTATTACACATTCTGTAATAGTGGGTGAATGATACTTGGCTTCGATATCTCAGCATCGATGCAAGTACCACCTAGACAGTGAGCCTCATTGACCAACTAGTCAAGCTTTGGGAAGCAGTGTGGAGAGTGTAGCTTTCGAAGGTGGAGGAAGATCAGATTACCTGAAAATTCACAAATCATGGCCACTACACGATGGCTTCGGCATATAAAGCGCAGTGTATCGGCACGTCAGCCACAAACTTTAGGAGTCTCATCTGGAAAGCATGGGCTCCCGAAAAATGTAAAATGCACGCGTGGCTAATCATCCAAAATAGAGTGTGGACCTCTGATCGGCTGGCAGCCAGGGGATGGAGAAATAATGGACTATGCCCGCTCTGTCGCAACTCTCCTAAGACGGCATTGCATCTTGTTGCCATCTGCAGATACTCCTCCAGGATATGGAGCTTGGTAGCCAACTGGATTGGACTCCTACAACTACAACTGGCTGCGTGGCGAAATGCACACACGATTCATCAATGGTGGAGAACATGGCTAGCACCCCGGGAGTCCCAAGAAAAGAAGTACGATACTTGATCTTGCTAGTACAGTGGGAGATTTGGAAGGAAAGAAATAGACGAATCTTCGACCACAAAGAGGCTTCTACGGTGCAACTCCTCACGATAATCAAAGAGGAAGCAAGACTCTGGGGCCTGGCAGGGGCCAAACATTTGAGAGAGCTGATTTCTAATCCTGTATAATCCTGTATAGACCGCTATGTATAGCTCTTTCTCCTGTCCCCTAGGGATGTATTTATTCCTTCTATATGCAATAAAAAGGCACCATCGTACCATTTTTCCCTTAAAAAGACTTTATAAATGCGTGCCAAATGGGTTTAAACCGTTACAACTAGGTCAGAGGATCGACCCAATATTAGGCATGAGGCCCACAATGACGGTCCATTAATCCACTGCTCTGATCCAAAATTTCACTCAAATGCATCACCAGAATTGATATATCCAAACTCTAAATATGTCAAATGGGTTTAAACCATGAAAACCTAGTTCTTAGAGTTTTGCCCCAATACTTAGGGCATCCACAATGTAGTGTGAAGGTAGCCTTAAGATATAGTTTAATATTTATAGTACAACTTTTTGCATTGCGAAGAAAACTTTTTGCTATGGCTAGTCTTAAGCTTAGAACTAACCTTAAGAACTTAAGAAATAGAAAAATATTTTATGTCTTTTCAACATGCATGGCTCCTTTGAATTTTTCGTACCACAGGGATCAGAGAAGATTATTTTTCTTTGTGGGTCTCATCTTAAGATCAATAAGAGACCTTAAACATTGTGAGCATTGATATGAATAACAAGCCTCATGATTGTGGGTCCTATCTTATGTTTATTATGAATATCAAGCAATGGAGATGCCCTTTGCATGAGTCCCCTGTGGCTGTGGGTGCGTGATGTAGGCATCCAGGTGACTCCCGGCCGCTCGCGAGATCAACCACACGACCTTATCCTGCCAACTCCTCCATATCTTTTTGATATAATCTAAGTTTTAACATTGACAAGCCCATTCTATTCTAAGTTTGGCTATTTACAAACAACTGCTCACCAGGAGTGATTTTCGTCACGCTAACTGAATAGCTTTCCCTCGATCGAAATGATTGGCATACACAGACTAATTAAACAAAATGACAAGAACATACAATTATATTTATTTGGCATTTCAAGCAGGCCTTGCAAACTGGACAACATAAAAAACGTACTATTCATACACTGCTCAAAAACTGAATAACATAACAACATAATATTGGCCTCTGTTATTTTATGTATATGTATAAACTAACCAACATCATATATATATATATATATATATATATATATATATTAAAAGGATTTATTGAGGTGGCATATGATATAAAGCCTTTATTATCAGGTGAACTAACGTTGAAGAGCAAGTGGATGTCATCTCCAGTTATCTGAAGAACAGAGCTAGCTTGTCACCCGTTGCGGGGTTGCAGCACGGTGAAGCGGGTTGGAGAGGAAATCAGCACAGAACCGCGTGAAGCAAATGCAGTACGTAAGGAAGGCATACAACGTAATGATGCTCACCACCAACTTGAGGAGGCGCATCTCATGGGAGATGGCCAACATGTAGGCGGCACTGCAGGTGAAGGCCAGCAACACCGACATCCGCTGCGTATACATGACGGCGTGCCTACCCGAGGATCTATTCACCAGCAGGAGAGTGATCAGGATTGTTAGCGCAGTCGCGAAAGTGGCCGTGTTGAAGACGACGTACACCCATAATCTGACAGCTTGTTCCGCCGTGAGGGCGCCGATGGCCGCTGCACCGGGTTTCTTGCTTCGATCGAACCACTCGGCCGGAATCCAGGTCGGCGGCTGCAGCGCCGCCTGGAACGCCATTTGCACGAAGAGCGCGGCAACCATCATCATCCACCCGCGCTTTTCGCTCATGTACTCGTCAAAGCTATCAGACTGAACGACGCGGTTCCCTGCAGGAGAGCCGTCGATGGCGTCGTCGTTGTTGCCGCCTGTGTTGATGTTCGTCTACACACCGAGCCATCCAAATGTTTGATATATAATTAATTTGCAGGTCAAAAATGTTTCTAAGAGAAAGGCACTGAACTTTACCTGAATAGAATCGATGACATTCACTATAGACTCGTCGCCATCGGTGGTGACAGGCCCGTTGCCATTAGTTGCAGCAAGTTGATGCTCCTGAGACATTTGCACTTGCGTGCTTACGTTGCTCATCTCCTAAAATATTCCTGCAGCAGTTTGTGAGATTCAGGCACTGCTGTATTGTACAGTGGAATGAATAATTGCATAGTCACCTCACCCCGTATTATACTAGTGTACTATACATAGCCATCTCCCCTGCAGTCTTCGCCTCGTTGAAGTAAGTCTACTCTGAATCTTTCTTCGCCTCGTTCATCTAAGTCTCCTCTGAATATTTCTACTCTGAATCTTCTACTCTTGGCTTCGCTAATGTTGCGTTCGGACTTCGGACAAGCAAATTGGGTAAGCTGATACGTGGCACATAAATCAAGATATGTCGCGAGCAAGTGATTAATTAAATATTAACTATCACCAGATTTTTTTTAAAACTTTAATATATGAAATTTCTGTACAGAATACACCGTTTGAAAGTGTCTACGTACGGAAAACGAGAAAGTCGCTCATCTGGAAATCTGAAAATCAGCCGCTCCCTTCAAGTCTTCATCACGGTGATCTTAGTAAGGTGCAATCTTGCAACAGCGTAGCTACCATTTCATAGAGCCCATGGTTGTGCAATCTTTTTAAATCATTACAGACAAACTAATATAATAGCTAGGTTGTTAACTCGTTCAGTTATCTATTATAACAAGTTTACATAATTAATTAATAAGCTATCTATTAGACTATCAATTAACAGACTATAGCCTAGCTAGCTAGCTCAGCATCTCCAACAGTCTTATTAAATTTGGCTCTTCAAGGCCAGTTTCAAAAAAATTAGTCAATTTTACCTCACTCTAATAGCCTCTCCATTACCTTCTTTATTTGGTAGATCCCACATATACCATTGGTAGATCCCACATACCAATCTTTGTATTTTTTCTTTCTCTCTCCTTCCACATCTTTTCCCTCCCCACCCACCCATCACCTTATTGGCGAGACACCAGATAGGAAGCCGACGACGGTGGTGCTGGTGGCCTATGGAGCTCAACATATGTCGGTAAATGAGGCGATGATCTGGAGGTCACTATTCAGATCTGCTCGGGCCATCACTTCTCCTCTGCCTTCCAGCCCCACCTCTAGAGATGGCAGGAGACATCGTCAACGGCACGGGAAGGACAGAAGCCGGCGGGAGACGATACGGATCGACAGGTGATGACGGACAACAATGAGTCATGATGGGAAGGTCGATAGCCGGCGCTCCAGACACTGTCGCCGAAGCCCTTGGTTGCTCTAGACGGCTGCGAGATTTGGGTTTGAGAGAGAAGGAGATGGATATTTAGTGGTGGACCTATGGTTGGCAAGACAAAATGGCTCTCCAAGTTATACTAGTGATAGAAGGGATTTGGCTATCTGGATGACAGACTGTTGAAGACCGAATTCTGGTCAAAATTGTTAAATTTTGGTTTGGAGAATCATTTAGCACCTTTGTTGGAGATGCTCTAACCATCACAAAAATTGGATGCAACATCTTCAACTGGCTAGATGATTATGCATGTGACACCATAATTTATGTCCTTATATCCATATATATTTCGTTGTGATTGAAATGTATTAGAGATCATTGCTCTTAGGGTGCTTGTCTAGATCTTTACGTATAGACAATTTCGGTCATAGGCACACTAGATACAAGTACAAGGTTGCTGTAAAGTATGAAAATTAGACGAAAGCCACAACTTCTAAGTGAGTACACGTTGAAATTGCTCTAGGAAAAGTTTAAAGAGCATGCGTTATGTGTACGCATAATCCGTGTTAAAAAAATTGTATACACTGTCCCTAGTACAAAAGATCTATCTCGTGCAGACGTGTCAGATAAATAACTGGCACATATAAAATCAAAGTGTGTTTGATTCTTCATTTGATGATGAACAATTGACATCTGAGATTATTGATTTGTGTGTTTTAACCTTTGGAGATTTATTGAAAAAGTGGTTTTGGTTTTCGGACGATGAACAGTGTTCGCAGCTGCCACACCCGGCCGACCGGGCTTGTACCGCCGGTCCGACCGGAGGTGTTTGGGCGCGACCGGACCGAGCTGCTCTCGCGCGACCGGCCGAGCTAGTCCGACCGGTTGCCGATTTCGTTTCGGTTTTGGTTTCGGTTTGTTTCCTTACACATACATGAAAGTTTCGTGTTCCTATGCACATGTCTGGTTGTTTATGCTAATAATGAGTCAAGTTTGAATAGCTTGTGCTCGGATATGGTATTCTTTGTTTAATTGTGTGCACGTATTCTTTACGCCTTGGGAAAGTGTTGTCGGTGATCGAGTCGGAGTCAACTTGGAGATAAGGTGACGTCCGAGATTGGGATCATGCGGGATGCTGAAGGGTAGAGATTAGTGCACATAATTGGTGAAGTTTTCATATGGCATACAATGGAGATATTGTTGCGTATGGAAAGCGAAATTTCGGTTTTAGGAAAACCGAGTTTGTTATGGTTGATTTATGTATAGTTTGTTTCTTGTATGGGAAGGTTTTCTAGTGGATTAGGGATTCTTGTATGAGTAGGATTCGTGGCTCTTGGCTGCGGATCTCGGGTATAAATAGTGAGGGGAGGCGTGGCCTCTCGGTATGACTTTTGAGTTCAAGTTTTTAGAGTTTCAAGTTAGGGTTTCAAGTTTAGCTTGAGATTTTGTGAGGAGTGCTTTGTTTGCATTTTGTAAACACAGAGAGTTTCAATAAAGATCAATCTTCTTGAGAATTCTTTGTGTCTTCTTCTTTCTCGGTGCGGCGGCGTAATTGTCGGTTCAATTGGATTTGCTAACCGGTCAGACCGCAGATACTACGGCGGTCAGACCGTGCCTTCTTCCCGGTTAGACTGCAAGCACATCGGCGGTCGGACCGGCTGGCATCGGACTTCATCAGCATCGGTTACATCGAGCAATTGGCCGAGGCGATCGGCTACGGCGGTCGACCAAAGGTCATCCGCGGTCGACCGGCTGAGCTACTCGGTCGACCGACGCGATACTGCGGTCGACCGGCTTTAGAAAGCAGAGGTAAAGTTTTATTTCCGCTAAAACTTTGTCTTTTGGGGTATTCAACCATTCACCCTCCTCTGGTTGGCTTTTCTTTGGGCATTCGATCCTACAGCACAGACGCAGTTTGGTTTGCGAGACGTCAGACCCACAAGCGTTTCGCTAGTAATATTTTTTTCTCGGACGTGGTTAGTTCTGTTTTCGTACTTTTCTCGTTCACTTTTTTTCTCCCACAAGATTAATTATTTTATCCCGTAAGATTAATTATTTCCAACTTTATTTTAATTTCATATACAATGTGTTAAATGAATTTAAATTTAAAAAATTCAAGTAAACTTTCTGTTAGAGAATTAAAACTTTCAACTCAAAATTGAAAACCTTCAACACAAATTTGAAAACTTTTCAACTTAAAATTTGAAAAAAATGAAAAATTTCAACTAAATATTTGAAAATTTTTAAATCAAAATTTGAAAACTTTTGATTCGAATTTGAAAGCTTTCAACTCAGTTTTAAAACTTTCAACTCACAGTTTCAAAATTTTCATCTCAAATTTGAAACACTTTCAACTCAAAAAACAAAAACTTTCAATTACAAACTTAAAACTTTCAAACTAGAGGTAACCATGCAAGACATCAAGAAGGCGCGCAGGGCATTAGAGGGGGAGGCTGCGTTAATTTCACAGCCAGCGCGCCAAGTAATAGGAAACCCCCTTATAATTAGTAGGATACTAGGATTGGGATTGTCATGTTACTTTCAACTTGGGGAGCATCATTTGATGGAGAGGTACGGTAGTACATCTGATCGATACATATGATCTCTTCTCACAAACACGGTCGTCGTCCGACAGATAGATAGTACGACGCAGTGATAGCTATCGCCGGCGGACTTACGTACTAGGAATATACGTACGTCTGTCACACTCTTCGTCCGATCCGATATATTAACGTGTCACCAACGGCTGTGGCTCTCTACTTGCTACTAATTGCGTACCATGTTCTGGTTTCGCTGCTGAATTGAAATCGCATGGAATTTGTCAGGAGATGGTGATCGCCTATGTCGGCAACAAGCCAACAAGAAGCTAGACCGAGGTTGATCACGAACAGTCTTACGTCGAACACACCGGCATCTCTCTCTCGTCGGTACGTAGGGAGCACGAATGGGAGCCCTGCTAGACCGATACCGAATTTTTTAGATAATAAAAATATGTTACATGCATATATCCTCGGCCTACATAAAAAACACTAGGTAATAGAGGACGAATTAATCTTCTATTCTTACAAAGAAAACTAGCTGACATACTTAAAACATACTACTGGAGAAACGATTTTTGCGTATGGACTGAAAGACATCTTTCCGTGCGGAAAGCCTGCCCACACGCCCGAGATGACCTGGAAAAAGACCATTTTCGCGTGCGAACGGCCCAACCGCATGGAAAAATCAATTATCCCGTGCGGTCGGCTTAAGCGGCCCGCACGGGAAGATCGATTATCCCATGCAGGCAACTTTACCAGACCGCACGGGATAATTGATCTTCCCGTGCGGTTCGTTAAGTTGACCGCACGGGAAGATTGCATCCCGTGCATATTATTTTATGTGCGCTATAGCTGCATGTGTTTAGCTATAGGTCTAGCTCTCTCTGTCCGTGTCCTCTCTCCTCTCTCTTTGTCAGTAATATTATCGATCGATGGAGATACATGTATATATATATTCACAGAAGAATTAAAAGACATTTAATTATTTCCTCATAAATAAGATATAAATGTACACATCATGCATGTTCATATACATATCAAGTTTTATCTCATAATTTACAATAGTTCGAAAGCACATAAAAATAAACTTAATTAGAAATGATTACAGATGGTCTTTTTCCCACTCTCTAAGTCGTTTGAATTTATCGTCCGTCGCAAGCTCGCTCTCTGGATCGTAGAAATCGCCCAAATGGTTACAGACATCACGGCAGATGAAACGGCAAATATCTGCAACCAAGTAGAGCATGGTTCAATTATCGAAGTGGTTCCCTATAACCGGAACGAACTCGATCTGTTTAAGAAGGAATACACATTGATACAATTAGGAAAATTATACAAGATCGATCTTAACATGTAGAAAGATATTGTCTCTCAACTTACTTGTTCAAACTTTATTGTGTATCTTTCGTAGATTCTTAGCATCTCTCACACGTAGTAGCCGCATAGGTTAGTGCCTGGAGGTTGCTTATAACACTGTGTTAAATAAAATTGTATACGTACGTCAATATTTGAAATTAAAAACAGTATAAAATGTTGACATATAGCGGGCATGTAATTACCGGCCATTATGTCTTTACGAGAAGCTTCTTCTTTTGTGGATCCTTGACCGGTCCACCGTGTCTTACGTAATGTGCGTGTGCTCTATGTAGACAAAATAATTGTTTCAGTCAATTATTTTTTCGAGAGTAACAACAGACAAAACTTATTAAATGGTGCATGATAGTACTTACAAATTTAACAAGACGAGGAACTCTTTGAATGTATCCTCCTTGTAGTGTGCCGGATCAAGCACTACGGTCATGTGGTCCCGCGGATATACCAGAACATGTATGTAGTGATCGCTGCAAAGAAGATATGTTAATTATAGATGATATCGTAGTAAACTATAAGGTTGTACGAAAGAATATTACGTACCGTAGCGTATAAGGGACCATGAGAACATTTGTATCTTTGTGCTCGAGCATAGACTGACCCAAATACGAACCATGCATGTAGATTTTAACAAGTTAGCGTATACTCCTTCTCTGATTTATTCCAAAATAAATTTATTTTTAGTAACCACTTCATTAAACTTGGTAAAAGTACGAAATAATTTTATTAGAAATAGATAAAAAAACAATAATTACCTTGAGATTTAAGAAAATGTTGGTATTTTGGTCTTTTTGGTTATTATTGATATGTATGAGACATGTGAAAATGAATTTATTTTAGCATATAGGGTGTATATATTATGTCACCCATAATAAAATAAATAACCCTTGACTATCAACTCCAATACCGTAACATTATTGTGCACACTATCATACTTCTTCTATCATATATCATACATCAACGTCAGAGCCAGCTAAAAAGGATGATGATAACATATATGGAGTTAGATATTTTTTTATTATTAAAAACTTTATCACTTAGACAACGTCAAATTAATTAACATAATACACTACATAGCCCTACATTAAACTATTATTTTTCAAGACTGATCCAGGCACTCCTCCTCAGAGGAAGTTACACAAATATTTTTAGCTGGGGTGTTGGAAGAGAAAACACATCGCTATACAAAACGAGCAACATAAAAAAACCTTAGTAATAAAGACTGAGTGTGATATATTAGGCATGGTTAATTGCTTCAGTCTCCTTTTAGGCTAGTTTTTATGAGGGGTTTTATGCGCACTAAATAAAACGTCACATCAGCAGATTCATATTTTTTTATGAAACAAGGAGAAGAGAGAGGAAAAAAGTTTCATGAAGATGAAACTATAAAGCATTATTTTCAAAATATTGGAAACCGGATAAAACCCACACTGAAAGCCTTTCTTAGTTTTATGGACTAATTTTTATTGGTCGCTTCATGAAACTGTGGGGCCGATAAGACAAAAAAAATAAAATAACCTATAAAACTATGCGATAAAACTATAAATTGAGAGGGAAAACTGTTTCATTGTATATTTCATAGTCTTGAAAACTGTAAGATAAAATCTTACATTGAGACTGGCCTTATAAATATAAATGGTACTTAAATATCATAACTTTCATATCTGATTTATATAACCATCTTATTCCTTTTAGTTAAATATCACAATCAATGTTAATTATGTTTTAGTGCTAAAAATTATGACACGTGGCCATAATTAATGATTTCTATCGCTG
The DNA here is from genome assembly GCA_019925245.2 of Oryza australiensis. Lineage (NCBI taxonomy): Eukaryota > Viridiplantae > Streptophyta > Magnoliopsida > Poales > Poaceae > Oryza > Oryza australiensis. The sequence continues at coordinate 160,219 of JAIFGZ020000229.1, read as the reverse complement.
ATGACTGCTATCCAAACACCCAAATATGATGATCTATTTGTAAAATGACACAATAAAATTACATGTCTAAAAGAAGAATATAAAAGAAACTAAAAACTATCAAATCCTCAATAAAGTACATCCAACTTAATAAATGAAATCAGGACCATACCTTAGATTTGTGAGGCCCCGGTACAAAATATAAAATGAGACACTATAAGTTAGAAAACAACAAGAAACAAAAAAAAGTAAATTTTACTTGATGCTATATTTATCAAAGTTTCGCAATAGACCAGACTAAGACTCGTTTGATATTTTAGTCGAGAACTAAAGATTAGTCCTTAGACTAAAAATTTTAGTCCCTTTCTGTTTGGTTGCGGCGACTAAAAAAGAATTAAAGCTCACTAATTGCGCTGTACAAAAGACCATGTTACCCCAATATAGCCATGCAAGCTAAAAATCAACAAACTTCATTGAAAATACACATTGGAGGCAAGGATACTCTCTATACATGTCTCAAAAAAGATTTATATAATAATATGGATTGCAAACATAGTACCAAAAATATTGTTGTCCATGCTCATATGAACAATATTTATACAAGTGCCTATTAATTAAAATGGAAGTGCTTAATATTACAAATTACTCGTTCTACAAGATCAATAAAAGGACAAATCACATATTTCTCAAAGTCCAAAGGCCATCGGGAATGCGTCGGCCCGAGAGTTCAGATCGAACCCCCGGATCCCCTTCCCCTGGAGCCCCTCGTCGAAAAATGGAATCCGCCGCCAGATGCAGGAATGACCGATGACGCTTGCGAGAAACCGTAGTCATTGCCGTCAATGCCAGCGGCCGGATGATGCGTGCGAGCCTAGGAGAAAAAATCGTACTGCTCGTCGTCGTTGCCGGCCATTTCTTAGGTGCCAAAAGTGCGCCCACTGCAACAACAAAACCACGACACCAATCAGGCAAACAAAGATTCAGACTAATCACAATTAGTCAAGCACACAAATTTAAATCTGCATTGGATTTCTTCCATGCAAAAATTCATCCATTCCTCCAAGAAAATCAACAAACACCAGTCAAGCAAACAGATCGAGAAAGTAAGAAAATGAAAGTCAAACATCAGCGTGCAGCGGCGCGGGACCTGGGCGAGCAGTGCGCGTAGGCGCAAGCCTAGGCGCGGGGCGCGGGATCGACGGCAGGATGAATCACGGGACCGGCGGCGGCGGCGCTGGGAGCAGAATCGACGGCTGCACGGGGCGCGGGAACGGCAGCGACGTGGGCCGTGGGACCGGCGGTGACACCGGGAGAGAAACCGGCGGCGACGCGGGCCGTGGGAGCAGTGACGGCGCTGGGAGCGAACTGGCGGCGACGCGCAGCAAGGTCCGAGCTATGCGGGAAAGAGAGTGTGGCGACGCGAGCCACGGAGGGCATCACCAAAAAAAAATCTGATTTTAGTCCCAATTAGTACCTCTATTAGGGACTAATGGAGTGATACCATTTTAGTCCTTTTTAGTCTTTCCTATTTGGGATTTTAGGGACTAAAAGAGACTAAAATGAAAGGACTAATGGTTTTACTCCCTAAACCAAACAGACCCTAAACTTACTTTCCTACTTAACGCCATGTAAATTTTGTTCTGATGTAGTGATCTTTTATTAAAAAAATAGAATCTTTAATGTTTTAAAATAGAATCTTTTATGTCTTTAAATGCGCTGGAACACATTAGAATGGATTAAAATATGAAAAACTTGGGACTTTTGGGGGCCTTTTTCCATCACCCAGCTCTAACACCCTTGTCGAGAGCCCAGATAAATATGCTAATATGAAAGATTCACACCCTATTTCATATAACTATTATCATATCCGTGTATTTCAATGGACCCATATAATTAGGATGAGTTGAACGAGTCCATATGACTAGGATGGGTTAGTAAATATCCAGCCCAAAGCATCAAATCCAATCGGTTTTTTTGGTCTCATGCTACTCGCATGCGGTGGGAGAAGGGGATAGGAGGAGAATTTTACTTTTACAGCAGCAGATATAGTTTGTAACCAAATGACATTATTATATTAGTCCGAGAAAATTAAAACATCCATCTATTTATGCTTTTTTTCAGGAAAAGATCTATTTATACTTTTAATCTTTCTTATAAATATATCATTAGAAGGCCCTGAAGGAATGAAAGCGTAACACGGCAGTAGATGGAATATAACACGGCAGCTGAGAGAAAGAGACTAAAAGACACAGCACGGCAGTTGAGCAGAGTTATATTCCTGTTGACAGGAACAGTTAATTTAGGGACAGTTTGGATGAAAGAGGATTAGGCAAAGTTTGTTCTTTAATCAAGCTAGAATGCCTAGGCAAAAACTTGGGCAAAGAAAAGAAGGATAACTCCTTTTTTTTCTTTCTTTTCATCCACAGTATGTGTTCTCTAGCTCTGAGCCCCCTGTTTTGTGCTCAGTCCAAACACTAGTTTTCTTTACTAATATTCAGAGACCTCAATATTTTGTTCTTTCTCACTTCACCAAATCTTTTCCAATTTGTCCTAAATATTTAGCTGTCAGTAGTTTTACCAAATCTTCTCTAATTTGTCCTAAATATTTAGCTGTCAGTAGTTTGGTAGTATCTCTTCTTAAAGATGCTCGTTCCGTATCTTGCAATTATCATATCGGGTCGATGGCGACTGCTGCGGCTGCGTATAAGAAGAGAATCGAAGCGAAAAATAGGTCATTTTGCGAAGAATAATCAGTAGTACTATTAGGCAGCCTCTCTTGCCAACTCTAGTGAGACTGTGACATGAACAACTTATAATGTGCAGAGCAGGTGAGGTGAAGATGCAGGGGCAGAGTACATAACAATGGCGTTAATCATGTTAGGATTCCACGTTCAGAAAGTGAGCTAGAGCATATCATTGAATTTTGTGCAGAGATCGATGGATAGACGGCGGATTCGGCGAGATGTGGAGATCGAATCTGTCGCCGACGACTCATCAATTATGTCCAGGTTAATCTCTATCAATTCGCGGCGGACCCGTACGTCGTCGGCGGCCGTCACGAGGGACCAGGCAGGGAAGGCGATGCTGTACCTGATCGTCACCACGTGCACCTTCGCGACGTCGCTGGGCGTGCTCCTGATGCTGCTCGCCTTGGGCGACGGCGGCTGCGGCGGCGGCTGCGCGTCGAGGAGGGTCAGCGATCACCAACATGATGACGGCCGTTGCGGCTGTTCGCCGCCGCCACGTTCGCGCTCTGCGCCGCCGACGACTACCGGCTCATGGCGTTCGTCGGCTCCGTCGTGGCCGTGTACGCAGCCGTCACGGTCGTCTTCGTAAGATGCGACCTTGCTCTACCGATTCGGAGAGGCAGCGCCGGCCATGGTTGTAGCTGGCTGCCAAGATTGCAAGAGCATCCTCGACAAGAATCTTATAACTTGATTTAAAAAAGGTATATAAAAAATCCTTTAAATATTTAAAGCATGAATCAAAATTATACACGGCACATTTTCTAAGAGTATCCTTATTTGATAACTAACTGAGTCTCACAAATAGATTGAAAAATTCATGAGAAAAACGAAAGAGAAATCTCCATCGTGCGATATCTTCATCAGGCGCGCGCTCGTTTTGGCCGGCGTCGTTGCTCCTCGTCAGTCGTCGCATGAAATCCTCATCAGCCGGCGTGTGCTGTGGTCAGGTCTGGCTGGCGCCGTCGCTCGTCATCTCCAGGTCGTCAGGTCTGACTGGCACCGTGAGCGGAGATCAGAGATCGGCGACGGTCATAGAAATCTTCCAGAGAGGCGACATGATCTGGCTAGGGTTAGGGTAAACTCTCTCTTGGTTTAAACTCTCTATTGTGTTGTTAAAATGTTGCTCTTCCTGACGCCGCCACGGTCGTCTTCGTCAGGTGCAATCTTGCTCTACCGTTTTGGAGAGGCAGCCGACCATGGTTGTAGCTAGGTGCAATAAGACCAGATAAAATTGGGCCAGACTGCATTTAGTTCTGCCATATTATTACACGCGCAACGCATAAGAACGAAGTTTTGTACCACATGGAAAATCTACAATGGTTTAGACCCGCATAAAAGAGGAGGTGATCGACTTGCTCTTGCCGAGCTCGGTGGCACAAGCTTTGTCAGCTCAGCTGTGGGGGCTGGAGTAGCAGGGCGAATTTTTTGCTTTTTTCTTTTTTTTAAGTTTCTCACAAATATGCCCCTGACAGTATCAATTCAAAAAATGGATCCAAGCTTAGTGTAGTACATTCCTGACAGTATCAATTTAAAAAATGAACCCCGAGCTCGATGCTGTTGCTATTGGCGTGGAGTTTACACGACTCAACGCCACCTTAATTGACGTCGAGCTCGGTGCGCCACCTCGGCACCGAGGCAGTCGTGGCGCTGATGTGGCAAGCTCGACGCCAATTAGAGTGACGTCAAGCTCGGTGCCAAATACAGTGGTGCCAAGATTCATGACGCGAGCACTTGTTTTAAGCCCCCCACCCCTCCTGTTTCTCCCCTTCTTTTTCTTCACCTCTCTCCCGTGTTTTTTCTCTTCCCCCTTCCTCCTTCCTTATGAATCGGTATATTGGACCGTATAATCTTGAATTTGATTCGTAGATCTTTAAGAGCAAGGTATCCTCTTCTTTCTCCTAATTTTTTGCGCATAAACTTGAATTTGATCCGTAGATCTTTAAGAGCAAGGTATCCTCTTCTTTCTCCTAATTTTCTGCGCATCAATTCGGTATGTATTAGTCGTTTTTTACCATAAAAATGAGTATTACTTAGGGTTTTATGCACTGTTTAATAGTTGTATTTTTTTTGAAACCGTAGAATGCCAACGCGTGGAAAAGCTAGCAAACCAAGGTAACATCAACGATTCTTGCGATATTGTCCGTTAATTGTTGTGCATCAAATGAAAAACCCTAGGTTTATAGTTTAATGTACTTGTTTTATGGTTGATTTGTAGTTATGGCCAAAAGACCAGAAATGCATTCGACCCTTTGCCTTTGCCTAGTGGTGTTCCAGTGCCCATATGCTAGTGCGGTGATCCTTGCAAGGTAGCCGAGTCCAATGAAGAGGATACGTATATGCGAAGGTACTGGATATGTGCCAATTTTGAGTTTAAGCCTACACCTCAGCAGCGCTGCATTAACATGATGAGAAATTGATGTTTTATAATAATTATTTAGTGTATTAAGAAGTCTTACACGATTTGTTTGTTTTGTAAATATTGTATTTGTTGCAGACATGTCCACCGCTATGTGATTTTGAGCAGTGGATCGACGTTGAGATCAACCTGGAAGACAAGGAGTGGATGCAGTACAGGTTGCGATGGGATGCGGAGCACAAGGAGAAGATGGAGAAGAGACGCAGAAAGGAGGCTGCAGAAAAGGAGCACAAGGAAGAGGAGTAAAGGAGGTGTGTTGCTGCGTATAGGGAGGACAGGGAGAAGAAGCTTGAGCATGCACGTTGAGCGAAGGCAGTAATGGAGGAGAATCCCGATGCCCAGAGGAAGGGAAAGTGGCCTCGTTGCACTAAGTAGTCTGCATGAGTTGGTAGTTCTATGGTTTATTCATGAACATTGTTATCTAGACTTGAACTTTGCAATGTGTTGTGACGTAATGCACTTAAAATATTATTTAGTTTGTCGTAATGTACTTGAAGATGGAGAAGAGACGCAGAGAGGAGGCTGCATAAAAGGAGCACAAGGAAGAGGAGTAAAGGAGGTGTGTTGCTGTGTACATGGAGGAGAGGGAGAAGAAGCTTGAGCGTGCACACCGAGCGAAGGCAGTAATGGAGGAGAATCCCGATGTCCAGAGGAAGGGAAAGTGGCCTCGTTACACTAAGTAGTCTGCATGAGTTGGTAGTTCTATGGTTTATTCATGAACATTGTTGTCTAGACTTGAACTTTGCAATATATGTTGTGACATAATGAACTTAAAATATTATTTAGTTTGTCGTAATGTACTTGAAATGTTATTGTGTTGTCTAATTTACCCTATTATTGGATCTCGATCATAGTTCTATTGGTTATATTACCTGTACACATAATCTCAACTTATTAAAGTAGGAGTTTGACATAATTCTGCCGCAAAGGTCGCTAATCAATCCTGTTTTCATCGTTTCTATTATCAAACGATGAATAGTAACATGATGTTCTTCATCTTGTCAATTTTGATTAAGGCATTCGTAGTTAAAGTTTACATTCCAATTATCTTCATGTAAGTTTGAAATACTTTTAAGGGCCTCACTTCATATTTTTCTAATTTTTTATCCTTTCAAATTATCAAATTTGTCCAATTGGCCAAATCTCTACTCCTTTAAAGCAAGTAATGAAATAATCCTCATCAACTCTCCAACTGGTCGATCATCATCATAATCAACAACCCTTGCAATCTCGTAAGGCTCTGAGTCATTCATAACTTCAACAGTATTGGAGGCCTGAAATCTGTCACCAAGTGCAGTTGAGCATCAACAAGAGGAGCACCCACATTGTCGGGAATGTCTCCTGCAACATATGCACAAATACGAGGAAAAAGGATATTAACAAATGAAAAGAAGGTGGTAAGATGACGAGAAATGATCCATATTTGAAACTTACTCGGATAATTCTGTGTCAAAGGGATCTCCTGAAAAGGATCTGTCACATCATCATGAGTCCGACAAGCATCTCCAACTGTCTCAAAAAATTGGACCTCATTGGGGGTAGATTGGGCATCGGGAACCGTACGTTCAACCTTCACATCCATAAGAGGTTCTGGGACATCTATGGCAAGGTATGCCTGATCAGCCATCAGTGGGGAAAACCCATGAGGAATGGGATCAACCAACACCTGACGCACAACCACGTCCAAACTTTGGAATTGACTCTTCATAGCCGATCTCACATAGTTCTCCCACTGATCTACACACCCAACTGGGATCATCTTCCTTAGGATGTTCGGAGGGGAACCTAGGTGAAGTACACTCTCAACTATGATGTCATCAGCTCCATTGCAATGTAGCTCCTCCCGAGCCCTACCAAGCAACTCACTAAATGTTGACTTCTCATTGAATAACACATGCACACTTTGCATGTTAACAAACTCGACATATCCATAACGATCTCTTTCCACGGTGCCTCCATGATATATGCTCACTAGGTTGTCTATCTAGTTCAAAAAAATTTGAAATACAATTCGGTTAGTCCAAAGTAGTTGCTATATAGTAGTGAATTTCTTGAAACCACTAAAGTTTTTTAAAAACTTGAAAATTTCTAAAGTAAACTCTGGCCGGTATAAAATTAATCAATCCTGAACTTCACTATCACAACCGGAGATTTCAGTATAAGAGATACCTTCGCCCTACGCCTTACACTTCATCAAAGGATGTGCTGATTTACGTGACCAAACTACATCAACTAGTTAACTAATCAAAATTGCACTACAATTCATACTTAATAAATATTCAATAAAAATAATGCAAAAATTTAAAAATTACATGTTCAAACATTTAAATTTTACCTATATTGCATATTCCAAAATTACCTATATTGCATATTTAAATTTTACCTACATTGTATATTCAAAAATTATATATTCAAAAAAAAAATAAATTTCACCTATGAGGGAAGGGGGCGGCGGCCGAGGAGGGGAGGCACTGCGGCTGGAGAGGGGGCGGTAGCCGGGAAGGACATGGCCGGGACGAGGGTGGCCAGGGCCGGGGCAGCCTGGCGTGGCGGCGACCGATTGAGGTAGTCGCAGCGGGGGCGCCTGCGCGGCGACGCCGGGCGTAGGCGGCCGCGGCGAGGTAGGCGCAGCCGGGCTTGGGTAGAGCAGCGCGGCCGGGACGGCACGGCCGGACAAGGTGGCGGGACGGGGACGGCGGCCGTCATCGAGGGAGCTTGAAGAGAGAGAGACGAGATAGTAAAACAACGAAAGAGATAGAGAAAGGAGACGGGACCCACCTGTAAGCAGGGCTTGCCATGTTAGTGTCACGACTCCTCGGTGCCGACGTGGCGCATCGAGCTCGACGCCCAATTAAGGTGATGCTGAGCCGTGTAAACTCGACGCTAATAATAACAACGTCGAGGTCAAGATCCATTTTTTGAATTGATACTGCAGGAATGTATTTGTGAGAAACTTTAAAAAGAGAAAAAATTCGGGCAGGTTTGGCCGGATGTCTCTCACCCCGGTCTTGATGGGATGCAGTGGCACAGATCCTGCTTCCTACTTGTTGTGTTATCATGTCTTCTAACTCCTCTTTCAAAAGCATAAAATCTTTTACGATGCTATAAATTTACTTTTACCTAGTAAAATTTTTCAGACAAAAATTTTAAAATTCAAATTTGATACCTTTGAACAAAAACTCCAAAATTTGCAAAAAAATCTGAAATTTCCGAGACAAAAAGTTTAGGCCCCGCAAAGCTCAGTTTATTCTCAGATAACACATTATTTCCAAAATATATAAATGATCTTGCAAGCAATCAACTTAACAGTCTAAAAACAGTACAAACAACCAATCTTTGGAGCATAGGTTTAATAATCCAAAATAGCTTTAACAGTCCATTATATAGGTTTTAAACATTCCGAATAGACTTAACATTACATGAGCATAGTAAGTCCAGTCCAAATTGTGTAATCATAGCAAAATGACATAATCAAACAGGTAGCTTTTATAGTCCATTATGTAGCAAAATGACATAATTCAATACATAGTTTCAACATCTTCCAAAGTCATCCATGGACATCCATGTCATTCTACTTCTTCTTTGTCTGATCTGAAAAGAATAAAATATATATGTACTAGTCAGTACACATTTCATTTTAGCAGCAATAGGCAAAAAGCTTATTCTTCACTTCCTACGAGCACATTCCATCTATATATTTCTCTTTGTTCCTCCTGCTGTTACAGGAAACATCATATGCACTAAGACAATAATTTAGTTTGTTTGGAGACTGCTGAGGTGCATAATTTAGTTTGTCTAGAGAGATTGTTCAGGTGCATATAACAAACAGAAAATTCAGCATAATTTTCAGCTACAGGTTTCAGAGCATGCTGGCCATGACACTAACATGCCTTCACAAATTCAGAGCATGCTGGCCATGAACAATAACACTAACATGCAGATTTCTAATTTGGCCATCACATGCTCAGATCACTCTTTCAAAACTAAAATCAGTGCACATTCTAGCAGCTATAGGGAAAAACTAATTCTTCACTTCCTACAAGCAGGCAGCAGCAAGCAGCCGAGCATTGAAAGTGATATGAATAAACTTGCTCTTATAAGCCAATGCATCGACATTTTTTTAGCCTCCTCGTTGAACACCGAGCATGCTGCTTCCCAACACCTACAAAGAGAGAAATACATTAGGGCACACATACACACACCTTTCAACCAATATGATAATCATCAAATATTTAAAATGCACCCGTAGATTTCATTGCCTGTTCACCTCTTCGGTCACATCACCATTATGGTCATGATCGTTATCATCTGCATATATTGGACTACCATGAATTTCGTCGTCCATGTCATTATCACTTACAAACTCATCCTCTTCTACGACCACTGATTTTCCCTTAGGCCCGTCTTCAGGGTGCTCTTTTTGTTGCCCATGTATTGATGGGCTCATTAAGTAACCTCTCGTTGGACATGTCGACGCGGACATCATCAATTAACATATTGGTTGCGGAAGGAGGATCTGGCTCAAATCTATCAATCTCTTCAGCAATCTTGTCAACATCAATTTCTGAAGGAGCCTCACTTCTAGCATTTGATAGCCATTTCATGATTGGATTTCGTTCAGCATAGAGGGCCACATCCATCAACACTCCAATAGGGTAAGCCTCCTTATATACTTCCCTCATATCAACCTCAAATTGGTAGAGTCTCAACTTTTAAGTTGTAATGGACAAAAACTAACTTGTGAAATTTCTCGTACCCAAGCTAGTTTCTCACTTTTGTGTGCACCAATGTAAATGTACTCCAGTTTTGCTCACAACCACTAGAGGAAACACACTATGATACAATTCGCTTGGCAAGCCTTTGTAGTTCAGGGCAAACACACTATGATACAATTCATTTGGCAAGCCTTTGTAGTTCAGGGCAATCAACTCCAAAACCTTCCCACTAGTCCGCTACATAGTACAAATGAATGTCTTGGGTTAGTAGGTATGGGGCTGCTACTTAATTATGAATTAGAAGTCCAGAAAATCAGAACACAATCCAAATATCAAAATGATAAATCAGAATATAATCTATAATTTACATACCTGCACTAAAAGTACGTGATCCTATTCGAGCTTCTTGGGAATCAAACATTCCTCTCTTATTATGGAATTACATAAATTGGCAAATTGTTGTTGTTGCCTCCTCAGAATTCGCTGCAACCTTTCTTAATGCTAGTGTTGTTGACTTCCCATATTGAATATTTGTAGCTATAGCACCATATTTGTACTGGACTTTAGGATCAAGTGCACCAGTGTCACACCCTAATTTTTGTTCAGGATTTAAAATCGTTAAATAATACATTTCTAGAAATTATATTAAAAGTTAAAATAAATTGTCAAGTGAAATTAATGAGAAAGTTAAAAGTTTCCTTTAAAAAATCATGACCGAGAATATTTTGTAATATTCTTCATGTCCTAAAATACTCTCTGAATTTTTCGTAAATTTTCGAAGCTCAAGAAGTAATTTTAAAAGCACAAACTTTATTTAGTCAATTAAATAAATTAAAAACTAATTAAAAATATCTTCCCTGCTTAGGAGTTTAGGAGTTTCAGAAATCAGAGAATTGAGAGGTTTCAGACTGTTTTTTCCAAGAGGTGATTTCTGATCATTTCTGAAAGAAGTCACAACGAACATTTGATTTCTGTTCATTTCTAAAAATGCAACTCGAAGTCTTGATTCATGTCTCTTTGATCAACAACAACTAGGCATGCAAAAGTTCTGTCAAGTTTGAAAATTTCATCCCTTGCTACTCTAATTCAGAACAAGAACGCCAATTTTACTACACATAGAACAATCTGAGTACTCCAATAGGAGTATTTCTAAAAATTTCACAATATGAGTTGTACTCATAGAACAATCTGAGTACCTAAAATCTGAACAAACATCACAAGTTGAATACCAATCTGATTTCTGAAAATTTCAGAGGGCATGACAAATTAATTTCAGAGTACTGAACAAACATCACAAATTTCAGAGTATAACATGCAACAAACACCACAAATTTCTGAATTGCATCACCTTCATTCGTAGCGACGTTGCTTGCATCTTGAGCAATATTGACGCCTTCATCTTGGTCTCCACTTTCCTTGTTAGCTACAGTTTCGCCAACTCCAAGCACAACTTGGTCGTCTCCATCATCAGGAGGAATAGCGTGGAGGTTGAGGAGGCGAATCACCATAGAGCTTGATGAGACGATGAAAATGAAATCGGCGGGAGAGACCTGTCTTTGGCGGCGCAGTGCGGGAATACTTGCTTGCTGCCTGCCTAACTGGATGCATGTGTGATGGCGATGGAGCAAATAAGGACAAGAATGGAGATGATGAAGGTGGCGGCGAGCAACAAGCAACGTGACTGTGGGGTGCACGGTACCCGAGTATCTCATATTGGACTTTTGTGTCGAATAACATGTGGTAGACAAACTACCCTAAGCCCATGCGGCTTACTCTGAATGAGATATAAATTCTGAGAATCATGCATATCTTTTATAGATAAAATAAAAAGATTAAGTTATAATTGATTAGATATTTTTCTTAACCCTTCCCCTCATCCTATATAAGAGGGGGCAGGGTCCCGAGATCGGGGTAACTTCCCACAACCTAGAATAGCACATCATAGAGTCGCTACGTGCTGTTTCTTACGCCGTATTGCGAAATCTTTGATACATATCTAATCTCATATACAACTAGACTAAGGTATTACCTCTCCCGAGAGCCTGAATTCAGTATAATCAATCTCTATGTTACTATCTCTCCTTAATTTTATGCACGTCACTGGAATCGATAACTACGTTGCCGAGAGTTGGGGTTGGCACCTGGGTCGGCAGCCAAGTCAAAAAAACCATGAGCGGTGGCGAGCCCTCGATGCCTAGAGATATGTCGGCGGGAGAAGCGTAGGGCCGAAGGTGGGGGAGATGGGAGCATGGACGAGCTAGGTTCACCGGTGGCCTGGAGGCGAGGGAGACGGGAGCAAAGATGAGGTTCACCGGCGAGCCGAAGGTAGGGGAGACGGGAGCACGGACAAGGTACACTGGCTGTCGGCGGCCAATGGCGTCGACTTTGTGGTCGGAGATGGCAACTCAAGCGAAATTCAACAGAGGAGTAGGGGTATCCAGGGAAATTCAGCAGCTCGCTAAATTCGAATTTCAAATCCCAGATCACGACCTGCAATCTGTAACAGAGGGAGTTGTCTTGCCAACTCTAGTGAGACTGTGACATGAACAACTTAGAGTTGTAGAGCAGGTGAAGATGCATGAGAGTAGTACATAACAATGGCGTCGTATATAAATCGTAATCAATCATCCAAGGATTGTACATCGTCGATCTATGCAGACAACTTTGCCAATTCTGTCCAGGCCATTTAATCTCTCTTCTTATCTGCAAAATGCATATGGAATTTACTATTGATGAGTACATTTAACCGTGAGCAGCTCATTCACTAATTGAGCTAATTATGTTTATCAATTTCGACGCGTACAACATCAGGTTGGTGATTGACATCGGCGATAGGACCGCCATGCAGAACATCGGTCGCCAAGCAACCTGTCCCTGGCGTCACCGTCGCCGGCCGCAAGGACACGTCAGCAAGCCGGAGGTGTTAGCAAGAAAGCCGGTAGAGCTGGTGGCAGCCGGCGGTGGCGACAAGGAGTGGCTGCAACAACAGGACGGCTTGTTGTGAGCATGCGTGGGTGGCTGATGGCGGTGGCCATGCTGTTCGCCGCCATGGGCGTTCCAGGCGGCGCTGTAGCCGCCTATAGTTGGCCAAACGGGCCTGGCCCATTGGGTTGGCCCGAAAAAGCACGACCCTAGCCCGGCTCGGCCTAGCCTAGACCGTGCCCATGCCTGGCCCAACCCGAAGGCGTGCCCATGCTTGGGCCTGGCAACTAGCCCGCAGTGCCGGCACGGGCACGGCCCGTTCCAACGGGCGGCATGGCGTCGGCACGACCGTTGGATCGGCTAGGGTTTTTCTGAGCCGTTGGATCACCGATCGGATTGGGGTATATAAGCCAACGCCGCGCTGCCCGCTCCACTCACCCAAAAACCCTAGATCATTCGTCCCCCGCGCCGAATCACGATCCGGATCTTTCTCGTCCTCTCTCTCCCGAAAACCCTAGCTTCTCCGTACGCCGTCGTCGGCCGGCCGGAGGGTTTCCGGTGGCTAGCTAGTGCCTGGTGGACCGCCGCTGTCCTCTCCTTTCTCCATCTTCTTGGCGTGCTCTCCTCTGGTGGCTGGTTGAGCACCGACGCCGCTTGGCTCTCCCGCTGTCTCGACTCCCCTCATTTCTTCTTCTCCAGATCCGGTGGCCTCTTGAGCCACCGGCGACCGGCACGAGCACACGGCATGTCACTGTAACCCCCTCTTCTTGATCTCGCATCATCCATGTAGACTAGTCCTTGCCTTGTTGTCCTCCTCTTTGTTTTCGTCTTCATCTTTGTCTCCCTCAACTTCACCGCCGTCACGGATCCCCTCTGGTGCTCCGAAGTCAAATCCGTTGAGGAACCGGAGATGCGGATCCGGGTGTCGTCCACGTCGGCGGCGACGGCGACTGCGGTGCTCCGGCTGCAAAGGTTAGTAACCCTAACCCCTCTCTTCTCTGATCTATCTCTTTCTTTTCTTGTCTTTGTCTAACTCTCTTTCGTTTCTTTCTTGTGTTGTGCGCTAGCTGTTGAGGAACCCAGTTGCCCCTGTGACCGTGTGACAATGTCCGTCTCTGACGACGACACAGTTGAGGTCGGCGGCAATGATGAGAGGCGGATGTGTGGGATGGCTGGAGATGATGAGGAGGACGACATGCGCGAGGACGCCGAGGAGCTCTTCGGCCGTAGCGCGCAAGCTCCCATTGATGTCGGCGATGGTCAAGAGGGCAGGGCTGCAAACGATGAGGAGGAGGAGAACAGCGTCAAGTGCTCTCGTCCCTCTACCTCGGCAACGTGGCAAGATTTTGAGAAAATCTTCAAGTCGGTAAACGGTAAGAACGTGAGGTACGTAGCTAAGTACATCCATTGCTCTAAGCAATATTCTGCTCTCTCTAGTGGTGGCACTGGGCCTCTCACCCGGCATAGGGACAAATGTCCCAAGCGGCATGAAAAAATCATATGTCTCAGTCTCAAATCTCTTTTAATCCTGATGGTAGTATGCACAATTGGGAGTATTGTCCTGCTGTTGCTCGTTGAGAACTTGTTCAATTGCTTGCTAGACTTGATGTTCCTATCTGTTTGGGTGAAACTGATGCATTTGAGAACTACATTAGGACTGCTCATAACTCTAAATTTGTCTCTGTATCTAGACAGACCACCACTAGAGATATTCAAAAATCTTTTACTGATGCTAAGGCTAAGCTTGTTGATTCTTTTAGCAATGGTGGTGTTAATTGTGTTTGCCTTACTTCTGATATCTGGTCTGGTAATGCAAAAGAGGACTATCATAGTGTAGTTGCATATTATGTTAACTCTGATTGGCAATTAGAGAAGAGGGTACTTGGTCTTAGGCTAATTGATGTGTCCCATAGTGGACAAAATATTGCTGATTGTGTTGCATCTGTTCTGAGTGATTATGGCTTGTCTGAAAGTGTTTGCTATTACTTTAGACAATGCATCCTGTAATGCTTCTGTCATGCAAAGACTTAGGCTCTGTTTCTTTTCTCCAGCTTTTGGCTTTTCAGCCTATAGTAGACAAAAAGTGAAAGAAACAACTAGCTTCTATGTTTGGCTTCTCAAAAGCCATTTGGCTTTTCTAAACTACAAAAGCTAAAAGCTAGCAGCCCACCAGGGTGAGTTTTTCTGGCTTTTGAGGATAAAAATTACCCACCACTTCCACTATAATGAACATACCGGTTCGTTTACAATCTAATCTCGCTCGCGCGTTAGGCAAGCGAAAGGGCGGCGACTCCCGCGCCGCCGCCACCAGAGACGGCGCGCCGCCTCTCCTCCCCTGCTGTCGCCGGCGCCAAGGTACGTGAAGTATGCTAATCACATGTATGCTAATCACATGTATGCCGCACATGGTGCGTGAAGTAGTACAAGGCTAATCACATGTATGCTAATCAATCTTCCGGTGACCTATTGATTTCCGGTGACCACACATGTATGCTAATCAATTTTCCGGTGACCACACATGTATGCTAATCAAGGAGATAATCAATCTTCTTGTTGCTCCTCCCATGTATGCTAATCACAAGATCTATTGATTTCCGGTGACCTGTGTGGTAAGTAGTACAAGGCAAACCTTGAACAACTTATAATTTAGCCAAACAAAATTATTGACAAACAACTATGTGATATCTAGTTTTAAATGCTACAACAGTTTGATTTGTTCTATACAACATATTTTGTTTTTCATTAAGAACAGAGAAGAATGAGTTGATTGTGATAAATGAAAAACGATACTACTAGTATATAAAAACAGTGTACCCCCTCCTCTGTTCTTTTTCCATAGAAGAATATGTTTTTAGTTAATGGAATATAAAATACTAATAGTATATGTAGGCTATCTTTTTCTCCTCTGTTCTTTTTACATAGAAGAATATGTTTTTTTAGTTAATGGAATATAAAATACTAGTAGTATATGTTGGCTATCTGTTTTGCTTCATGTCTTGCTGAAAATTGCTTGTTGTTGCCAAAATAATTGTTCATGTTTGCTGAAATGTGGTAATTTAGATGAGCATGAAGGATAAGCCCGTAGTGACTGCTAATTGGAATGTCGAAGCGACAAAGATATTTTGTGAAATATGTGTTGAGGAAGCTGAAGCGGGTAACACACCTCATGGCACTCTATCCAATAAGGGATACATAAATGTAGCTGAAGAACCGTTGGGATAATCTTAAGTCCCTCTATGATTTTTGGCTTGCTTGCTTGCATGACACCGGCCTAGGGTGGGATGACAAACTAAAGACAATCACGGCAAGCCAAGAATGGTGGGATAAAAATGCCAAGGTAATTTATTGGAATGTCTACTTTTTTGATCGTGTTTCATACAACTAGCCTCACATTGTGGTCTAATATTGTGTCATGTGCTTGCATTGTAGGGGATCGAGAAGAAGGCTATTCAGTTTGGTCCTCCAAACCATCTGCAACTATTAGACAAAATGTTTGACAAAAAAAAAGTATCCGGAGTGACAGCATGCATCCCTGGTGAGGAAGCCAAAAATGACACTATCGATGTGGATGTTGAAGAAGATATTGTTGAGGTCAGCAATATAAAGGAAAGTACAAAGGATAATGCTAGAAAAAATCTGAAAAGAAGGGAAAGACTCATAACAACCCAGGAGATAGATTGAAGAATCCCATGGTCAGGATAATGAGGACCATGGTGGATGAAGTTGTGAACTCAAATTCCATAACAAATCAGGCTTTGCAAGGTGATTTCACTCGTAATGACATCAAAGAAGTGATGAAGATTGCAGAAGAGGCCGGAGCGGTTGAAGGAAGTGATGAACATTACATGGCTACAAAGTTATTTGTCAAATCTGAGAACCGTGATATTTTCCTCACATTTGAGACAAATGAAGGAAGGCTGAATTGGCTCAAGAGGAACTTTGAGGACAAGAAGTAGTCATATGGATGTACTTTTTTTATTCCACTTTATATATTCCTGGTTTGGAATTTATGAACCTTTTGTGATGGAATTTATGGATCTTTGTGCTAAAAAACATAATGTCTTTTGTGCTGAAATTATATTGTCTTGTGTGCTGAAATTATATTGTTTTGTGTGCTGAAATTATATTGTTTTGTGTGCTGAAATTATATTGTTTTGTGTGTGTGTGTGCTGAAATTATATTGTTTTGTGTGCTGAATTATATTGTCTTGTGTGCTGAATTAATTTTATCATGTTTATGTGTTGCTTAATTTTTTTTGCTATTACTTGTGCAGATGAGTTCCAACTCAGAAGATGGTTCTGGATCTGATTCTGAAGATGACTCATATGCAAAGACTTTGGATATTGCTTTGAAACACAAAGCGATGGTTCAGAAATGGCTTTGTGCTGCTACAATGTTTGGTATGCACTACTCTGAAACTTATTTGAACAAAGCACCTAGAAGACAACCACAAGTCAGTGGTTACGATTGGGTCATCAAAACTTTGAATAATCCTAGAGCGTGTTACAACATGTTCAGGATGACTAGACCAATCTTTTAAAGCTTGCATGAAACTTTAGTGACCAAATATGGTTTGCAATCAACAAGGAATGTGAACTCCATTGAATCTTTGGCTATGCTATTATGGACACTTGGCGGTGATCAGTCCGTGAGACAAGTTGAAAATCGGTTTGAGCGGTCAACGGGGACTGTTAGTAGAAAAATTAGAAATATATTGGAATGTGTTAACCGCCTAGCTGCGGACATCATAAAACCAAAAGATCCTCAGTTTGCTCAAGTGCATAATAGACTTCATGATGACTGATTCTCACCAATATTTGATGGTTGCATAGGAGCCATCGATGGTACACACATTCCTATGATGGTGCCTGCTTCTGAGTGTGTGGCACATATTGGGCGATATCGATACACCACTCAAAATGTATTGGCCGTATGTGACTTTGACATGAGATTTACCTTTGTGGTTGCCGGATGGCCTGGTTCGGTTCATGACACTAGGGTGTTTAATGATGCATTACAAAAGTATTCTGACAAATTTCCTTTCCCACCCGAAGGTACACAACTTTTTTATTGAAATAATTATAAAGTTCATAGCACCGATATTGTATGGTAATGATTTGAGATGTCTCTTTTTGTGGGAAGTATTATCTTGTAGACTCGGGCTATCCTAATCGAAAGTATTTTTTGTCCCCATATAAAGGAGAGACACACCATTTACCTGAGTTTCGAGCAGGTCCCGGGCCTACGAGTAAAAAGGAAGTCTTTAACTTTTTCCATTCATCACTTCGCAACGTGATTGAGAGGTCATTTGGGGTTCTGAAGATGAAGTGAAGGATTTTGTTGAAGTTGCCAAGCTATCCAATGCCTAAACAATCGAAGATTATTATTGCTTGCATGGCACTTCACAATTTTATTAGAGAAAGTGCTTTGTTCGATAGTCTCTTTAAAAGATGTGACCGTGATGAGAACTATGATCCAAATGATGAACTTTCACAAGAAGAAGGCCAAGAAAATCAAGAAAGCCAGCCGGCTCATGAAAGCCAGTCGGCTCATGAAAGCCAACCAAATGAGGAAGAAGGCGAAGTCGACATGAATGCATTTCGTGATAGCATTGCTAACGCTTTGATGTCGATGAGAGAATGATGTAGAAAATGTTACTTATTTTACCATGAAAATATTATATTTTGTTACCTCTAAAATTATTATTATCATCATCATCATTTGAAACATTATTGGTACATTTCTAAAAACTAGGGTCGTTTTGGATATTTTGAACTCCATTTGGTCCAAAAGCTAATCCTGAAGAAAGTTGTGAAACATGCTCAGCTTTTGTAGTTCCAGCTTCTAAAGGTAGTAGCAGCCAGAAGCTGTAGAAGCAAGCTGAAAGAAACAAGACCTTAGACCTTTACTATGCACATATTTTGGTAGTGATGCCGCTGTTGATGATTATGATGCCTCTAGTTCTAACTCACTGTTCTTGCATCAAAGATGTGCATGCCATATTATCAATTATCAATCTTATTGTTAAGAAAGCTCTTACTTCTCTTAAGTCATTGATTACAACATTTAGAACTACTATCTCATTTTTTAATTCATCCAATCAGAGGATTGCTGCATATACAAGTTATTGCATTGCCACTGGTGCTAGGCCTAGAAAATTTTAGCTTGACATGGATGTTAGGTGGAGTTCTACTTATCTTATGCTTAAACATTTGTTTCCTCATAAGCAACCATTTAATACTTTCATCCATGCTTAGTATCCTAGGATTGAAGGTTCTCAGTTGCTTTTAACTAATAAACATTGGGCTATGGCTGAAAAAGTCTTATCTTTTCTTGAACTGTTTTATGATGCTACTGTTGCATTGTCTGGTGTGTACTATCTTACCTCTCCACTTATAATTCATTATCTAGTTAAGATTGCTATACACCTGAAGAACTATGCTAATGACACTCACATTAGGTCTGTGGTTCAACCTATGATTGATAAGTATAATAAATAATGGAGAGACATTCCTTTGCTATATTCATTTGCATTCATCTTGGACCCTAGAGCTAAAATGAAAGGTTTTACTAGGGTGCTTAGGAGGTTGGGTTCCCTCATCAATACAGATTACAGTGCATACTTGATTAGCACTAGAGCTAAACTTACATAAGTTTACAATGACTATGAGGATAAGTATGGCTCTGTTAGGTTGAGGAGGCCTGCCTCTCCTAATCTATATGTTAGAAAAAGGTCTGGATGGGATGAAATTTATGATGATGATGATGATGATGATGCTGGGTCATTAGGTCTTCATCCTTTAGCTGCTACTCTTAGTACATCTGCAACTACCCTGATGCAGACTGCAAGTTCTTCAACCTCTAATGCTTCTGAACTTGTATCCTACTTGGATTATGGCACTGTCAGCCAGCTAACTGATGATTTCAACATCTTTAGCTGGTGGCATCAACACAAGCTCACATATCCAGTACTTTCAATCATGGCTAAAGATATTTTAACTGTGCCTGTGTTTACCATTTCTTCAGAATTTACTTTTAGTATGACTGGCATGATCATTGAGGAGAGAAGGAGGAGGCTGAAACCTGAAATGGTGGAGATGCTTACATGCATCAAGGACTAGGAGGCAGCTGAAGCAAGGGTACAACAAATGGTGAAGGACAAAGAGCTTGAAGAATCTTTTGAAGACCTATATCTTGATTAGTACTTTCATCCATCTCTGATCTCTCTTAATATTCTGCTCTGCCTCTTTAGTGGGACTGTAATGTGGATATTGGAGTACTGGACAGACATTGGAACTTATATTAATCTAAGTAGCTTGGTTGTACTTTTTTCTTGTCTAGGGTTTTTTCTCATAAGGATGAGTTTTAACTAGACAGGTTTTTAATGAGGCAACCATTGCACAAGCTCCATTTAACTTATCTGATTTGTGAAGTTTGTGATGATCTGTAAAGTTTGATTGATCTGTGAAGTTCTGATTTGTGATCTGTTAAGTATATATGTGAAGTTTGATTGATGAAGTATATATGTGAATTTTGTTAAGTATATATGTGAAGTTTGTGATGATCTGTGAAGTTTTGTTACCTACATATGTCAAGTTCTAATATATTTCAGAACTATTTGACTTTGAAATTCTGATATATAGTGTTTTTATAGTTTAAAACAATGTGATGTGTAATTATGAACTGAAGTTTGATCTGATATATAGTGTATTTTGACTTTGATCTGAAGTTTGATCTGAAACCTTAGTGCCAGTGTCGGCACTGGCACTACCGTGCCGTCGTGCCTAGTGGCCCGGTACGGCACGGTTTTGAGGGTTTAGTGCCGTGCCTGGGCCTGTGACTTGGCACGGCATGGCTTATCCATCGTGCCTGGTCATGCCATTCCTAATCGTGCCGTGCCTCGCTGTGCTCGTGCTCGTGCTGGGCGGCCCGTTTGACCAACTATACAGCCGCTGGGGTGGTGCGGGCGGGCCGTGCATTGAAGTCATACTGGACATGCAAGTCTTATACTGAAAAATCTATAGCGGTTTAAACCGTTTATCTTTATCTTAGAACGAAAAAAATATTTATATAGAGCCATGATAAGCCGTACCTCCAATCTTTCGATTTGAGTTTCTTCCCTAAACAAAAACTGAATGAGTGAAAATGAGGACCGTAAAAAAACCTTTTTAAATCCTACGGACGATATAGAACTAAATAGGAGACACAACGAATATCATCACTGAGAATCAAAACATAAAAAGATGAATGGTCTATAAATCGATTAGATTATCGGTAAAGGCCATTGTAAAACGTCTATTTCCCCCAATACAAAGCATATTCTTAATATGAAGAGATCCTGTCATTCAAAATAAATTAAGGTGGCGGCGCTGTCTTCCGTTGAGCCTCTCGCCGTCTTTTCTTGTCATTCCGATTCTTGACGATCTTGGGCCATGCTAAGCAGATAAAGAGGGTATAGGAGCCAAGCAACAAAAGCACAAGTAACATCCACCTGACGACGGTCCAATCACTCGAGATAGCCAAGACGAAGGTCATGCTAGTGCTGATGATCAGCGTGAACAGTATGGAATTCATGAGCCTGATGGAATGACGAGCAAAGGACCTCCCCACCGCCACCAGCGTGATGAGAAACGCCAGGGCAGTCGTGAAGGTCGCCGTGTTGAACATGATGTACCACCGTATCCCCCTCATTTGGGCCTTGGTGAGGGTGGTGGCGGCGGCGGCGGCGGCGTGTTGTTGAGGGGGGCTTGTCGGAGACGGATGAGCCTTGGCTCGGAGTATACCGCTATGTTTCATGTTGTAGGAGCTAAACGCCTGAGGCCAGTCATCGGGGAACCAGGCCGGCAACTGTATCGCCGCCTGGAATGCCATGCCCACGAACAGTGTGGCCACCGTCATCAGCCACCCGCGCTTGTTGTTCAAGTACTCGTCGTCTTCCTTGATGTTCTGCGCATCAAACCGTGCAATTAATGTTTAACAGAATTAGATTTAATTAATAGTAAATTTGGTATAACTATATATACTTTGAAAAAAAAAAATCAAAGTATATCACTACAAATTTATCAGATTTAAACCACTGTATCTCAACGCTACAAATTTAGTGTTTGTGTTTGAGATAGATTAAGATGAAGATAAAGTTAGGGCATGCCAAACGAGAAAGTATTTAGCGCTCGATTAATTGAGATTTAATTATTACAAACTTTAAAACATAATATATATATATATATTTGATGTTTTAAAATAATTTTTATATAAGTTCACACGAAATATATCGTTTAACATTTAAAAGACGTGCTAAGAAAAACCGAGGTAAAATCTACATCTTAATCAGAAAATACGGACTTTAGAAATTGTGTGTCATCTTTTTTTCACAAAACTACAGATGAAGCATCGATTTTTTCACAAAACTACACATTTTAAAATTTTACCATTGTAATAAGTGTATAGATAGCATATTAAAATTTGTTTTGAAAAAGACGATACTAAATTTATACTTTTGAGATGCAATGACTTAAATATATGAAATATATAGTTTTATGATAAAATCATTTTCAAATTTATACTTTTATGATATTACAGCCTATAGATGTAGCTTTATGTTAATTTTATCAGAGTACTTTTTAGTTTAGTTTAGTGAAATTTACTCTTTATTTACTATATTACTTCAAACTGAACACATTCTCAAACATGGGTTTTTTTTTTACACACTGCAGCCCTTGAAGAGCCGTAGGTAGGAAGATATATCAATTTCTAATTATATACCGGTAATTGAGGTTATATGAGGACACTACCAAGAAAAACAAGCCATCTATCGACCATCGGTGACGGCATGATAATTTTTAAACTATCACTGCTAACAAAGACTAAAACTTCCGGCACATTCTCGAAACAAAAAAAAAAGATCTTCCTAACATTTAGACCAATCAAGCAGAAAAAAAAATAGATTGCAAACAGAACCTGAACATTTTCCCTAGCCTCGCTGCCGGCTGGTTCATGCGGCTGATTCATGGTCTGCCCGTGCGCTCTTGCTGCACTCCTCTACTGATCCCTAAACATCCGTGTACTTTCAGACACAAGAGCTAGCTGCCGTTGTTCTATCTTAATTAGGCTGCTTATATAGATCGACTAACCAAATTCAATTAGATGCTTGGAGACCGTTCGCTTTGGACTGAAGCAAGGTACCCAATACCTTTATAGTGGTATACTTGTAGTACTGTAATATTACCTTTTTTTTTACGGGACCCGGGTTGAAAATTTTAATTGGAGTAGAAAAAACACTGTACAGGAAAGGTACAAAGGCGAATTACAGCAACTATATATAGCTGAACCGAGAAAAAGAGAGATTTACGGGAGGAAGCGGCATGCATTTCACTTTCCTTAGCCGGTGAGACCAGAGACAGGCGTCCTCGATGCAGCTGCGGAGAAGACAATGAATAGAGGGTGGCAGCGAATTGAAAATGATCTCACGTTAGTTGATGAGTTGAGGTGATAGCATGAATATGTCGAAACTCGGTTTCGGCAATAGAATTTTTGAGGTCACAGTCAAGATCGTCAAGCATAATGGGTTAGAAGAAGAAGAAGGTTTAGACAGGTTCAGGCCCTCTCAAGAGGTAATACCCTACTCCTGTTTCGGTGGATTTGATCCGCCGAGTGTCTTTATTGATCTCGTGATCTAAGGCTCAAAGCTCAAAGCTGATCTAACATAGGATATCCCTCAAGGGACGCCCCTTACCCCCCTTATATAGTCTTGGGAGGAGGGCTTACAGATCGGAAACCCTATCTTATTCTAAGTTGGTTTCCTCAATCTTACCAAACCGTGACTATAGGCCGATTGCCTTATCTCTATCGGCAATCGTAATACCCAAGTCATGTTTGGTTTACAGATATGGCAGGCGCAACCGATCCCTACCTCCAGTCGGATAAGTTTGCCATGTAGATACCCGATTGCCACAATCTCCACAGTAGCCCCCGAGTCCTTTTAAGTCGACGAGACAGCTCA
This sequence comes from Oryza australiensis, assembly GCA_019925245.2. Taxonomy (NCBI): domain Eukaryota; kingdom Viridiplantae; phylum Streptophyta; class Magnoliopsida; order Poales; family Poaceae; genus Oryza; species Oryza australiensis. Next base: position 136,441 of record JAIFGZ020000229.1, on the reverse strand, counting down.
CCTCGAGACCAAAACAAGACACACCAAAAATCTCTTTGACCGAGTGCTTTTGGCGCCGAGTGATTCCATCATCTCTACCTCGAATCTTCCGGAGTGGCTCCAAAGACGTGAAGGGCTGGAAAAAATTTCTCAAAAATAAATATCTAGGTGCATCTCCTGATGCACCTAATTAGGTATAGCCCCCGACTATGTGGTTAGTCAAAAAACAGACTAAGCATATAGTCAAGAACTATAAAAAATCATCCTTATGTAGGTGCTTAGCTCATGCTAAAGCAACTTTATTACTCGGCAAGCTTACGCTTATCCGAGTGAATTTGCCCGAGTCATCTCAGAACAATTAACTCAATCAACCCTCGTGGATAAAAAGCACTCGGTAAGCTCATGCTTATCCGAGTGGATCTGCCCGAGTCATCCCGGAACAAATATTTTAATCAACCCTCATGGGAAAACAAGTTCTTTCAATCGTATGAAAAATATGACCAAATTATTAAATAGCTGATGCCATAATAGTGGTCTCAATCTAAAAAGATCTTCACCAAGGTGGAAAAATAAATAGCATTGGTAAGGTTACCTCACCAAATGCCAAAAAAAACAAACAGCCCTTGTCATCAAGGCAGCTATAAAAACTTAGCTGTCGGTCACCTTCCAAGTTGCATCGTGCCAGCTTCTCATGAAGTCAAGCAAACCGCGGTATAGAAGGATTTTCAAAGGTACAGGGCACTCGGACACGCGCATATTACCAGAGCAAATCTGCTTAAGCTCATCCGCTTAAGTCCCTAAGGACACGCATCGGACCACACCTTAGCTGGGCCGTAGATTTTCTTATGGGCTCGGCCCAATTACCAGAAAACCTAACGCAACCCTCAAATCTTTCTATAAAGATGCGAGGTCGTCCCCGCCTCTTCATCTTCCAAAAGATTCCCCTTTTCGCAGCACTGTTCACCAGTTCACCGCGGAGAACCCTAGACTCGCGCGCTCCCAAATCCATCCATCTAGGAGCTCGCTCTCTGCAACAACCAGCCTCCACAGCCAAATCTCCCACGTTCCTTCGTCAAAAATCCGACCTTTTCTAGCCAGATCCACTTCCCATCAACCCCACTCTCATGGCGGAGGAAAAGAAGATTCCGTTCGACCAATGGGCCGCCTCGGATGTGAGGGAATCCACCCTCAAGGAGATGGTGAAGCACGGCGTGCTTCCGCCAAAGGAACTTGTGGGATGGCGCCCGGCGGCGGGGGAGGACTTCCCGACCCCAAACACCGGTGAGCTCGTCGTTTTTACTTCCTTTTTCTATTACGGGTTCAGCCTTCCCACCTCCGAGTTCTTCCGGGGGCTTCTGGATTATTATGGGCTTCATCTCTACCATCTGAACTCCAACTCAATGCTTCACATAGCTCTCTTCATTCATGTGTGTGAAGCCTTCCTTGGCATTCTCCCCCACTTCCAACTCTTCCGGCGCATGTTCTATCTCAAACCACATCCGAACAAGGACCAGCCTTGCGTCGTTGGCGGGGCAGGTTTCCAACTCCGCGGATCTCTTCGCAAAGATTACTTCTCTCTCCCTCTAAAGTCCTCCAACAAAGGATGGCACACTGGCTGGTTCTACATTAACAATCTCGAACCCAGTCTGCCAGCCTTCGTCGGTCTTCCCCCTGTCCCCAGGCCATCTTGGAGCACTGTCCCAGTAGCCCAAGATTGGGACGAGGCCAACGAGCTGCTCGCGAAGATCCTGGCGATGAAAAAGAGAGGCCTTCGCGGGGAACAGATCACTCGGCACTTCATCAGGTGCCGACTGGCGCCGATCAAGGAACGGTCGAAGCCGGCCTTCGAGTATGAAGGCGGGACGGACCCCAATCGGGAAGATCCAGATCCACTCAAGTATGAGATCCTGAAGATCCGGATGTACAAACTCTTCTCGTCTGGGATTGCAGTTGAGCGGGCCCTCATTCTGCCAGTCCTTCCCTTCAGCATCCACCGACCTCCTCCTCCGGTAAGCCGACTGGTTGCTTCATAGTATCTTTCAATCTTGACATCTTGTCTCTTAATATTGCACTTTCCTTCTTCTGCAGGAAAACGCCTCTATCTCCTCCAAGCCATACAAGGTGTCTCATGACGACGCGCCGCATCGCCCTGCCAAGAAGCCGACTGGCGGGATCAAGATCCAAGGCGACCCGGTCGGGAAGCGAGCGGCGCCGAGTGAAGACTCGAATAAGCGTGCGAGCAAGAGGAGGCTGATTATAGAGGACTCGGATGACGACGTCCCGGCTCCCCCCACCGAAACACCTCCTCTGAGGCGATCGCCGCGGACGACACCGAAGATCCGCCGGTCATCCAGGTATGCTCTAAAACCGAAGTCTGAACTCTTTTGTTAAAAACTTCTCTTTATCTTTACCCCTGCTGTATTCACTTTCACAGGAGGCCCCAGGACATAGATCCTGCCGGAGGGGGTGAAGGACCGACTCCAGCCGCCGCTCCCGAGGTGCCAAGGCCAGCAGAGCCAAAGCCCCGGAGCCCGCAACCGAGTGCGAGCGCTCCGGGGAAACAACCTTCGCCTCCGAAGAAGGATGCCCCGAGGAAGGAGCCCCCGGCCGCCAGTCGGGATATCCCGACTGGAAGCCAATCAGCAGCCGGGAAACCTGAGGCCGCGACTCAAGCGTCCCCGACTGGGGGCCACTCGGCGCGGAGCCAGAAGAAAGAGGCCAGCCCGGCCGCTCCACCTAAGCAAGCGGCCGCCGAAACCGGTGAGATTTGTTTCGAAGTGCTCTTTTACTCTTTCAATTTGAATCTTTCATGTCTTCATTTGTCCTTCTTGCTTGCCACCACGGTAGAAGAGATCCCGGGTTGCGGTCCTCCGAGACTGGTTCCCCGATTAGGATCGAGTGGCGGGACTCGGAAGGCGAGAGACAGGGTATCATCCTAGACCGGCAAGCCAAAAAATATGAAAGGGATGCCCTTGTCGAGAGCCTGAATGAGGCGACCCGGCTGCTCAACGTAAGCCTTCGTCTCTCTCTTAAATTATATCATCATTATCTTTCAGTCGATCACTCCTCTGCTTTCGCGCGCAGAAGGAGTATTGCCGCTCAATGGCAAAATCTGAAGTGCTGGAGAAGCTGGTCCCCCACTTAAACTCCTTGGAGGACGCTCAGCGACAGCTGAAGGCCACTCGGGAGGAGGCCGCGTCAAGGGAGGCGGCTTTAAGGAGGGAGATTGCGGAGCTTCGAGAAGCGAACCTCGACCTCCGCGGATCAATTGGGAGTAAGCCCGCCTCTCCCAGCTTCATCATGATTCTCATGTTGACCTTGGCTGTTGACGATCTTCTTTCGTTGTAGAAAATTCTTCGGAGGTCCACTCGCTTCAAGTCCAGCTAGAAGCGGTCAGCCTTGACAAGGCCGAGATGGAGGCCGAGTTTGAAGGTAATCTTCTTTGAAGTCAAATTTCCTGTGCTGCTTTATTTCCGAGTGCTTTGAATGATCCGGGACTTTTGGCGCTTACAAGGTAAAAACCGAGCCCAATACGACGTCTTGCTTGGGCGGATCAAGCGAAGCGACGAGATGCGGAAAGAGGTCGCCAATGCCGCCATGCCGATCCTGTTGTCCTTGTTCGACCAAGGAGTTGGGACCAGTTCGCTGGAGCCGATCGAAATATTCGACAAGCTGCGGCTGGCTCCCGACCGATACCTGTCCAATATCACAGAAGCAGCCAGCATGGGGCTGGTCTGGCTCTTGCACAGACCAAGTCCCTTTACCCCCGAGTGGATATCCATTCAATCGGGGAAGGCTTTGCTGACGGGACGACGGACGAGCAGGCCTTGGACATGCTGAGTGAGGCGCAGGAGGCGGCGAAGAAAATATCTCTTGATGTAGTGAACAATTTCAAGATTTGATTTGTCTTTCGACTTTGTCTTGTAAATGTCGCATATCCGTAACATTCGATGTAGTACTTGTGATATTTTTAGTTTATTTATGTTAATGCCTTGATTCGAGCTTTTGCGTGAAATTTCTTAAGTAGTTTTCGTCTGGCTGTCATCAAGCCTAGGCTCGATTAGGTCATCGGAAAACTCTCAGTCCTTAGACACTGAGCTCGAGTCGAAGGACATTAAACAATGATAAACCAAATTATGCACAAAAGTTGATGAGGAAAACTTGAGCTTTATTGACATGTGTACAGCCCCCGACTGCTAACTCAAGAGGTCATCTTGCTTGAGGTTGGCAGTCAAGGAGAACATGAGGCCTTAGCCAAATTAGGCATAAAATCGTTGAAGATGCTCGATGTTCCAGGAGTTCTCCACCATAGACCCGTCTTCACGCTTTAGCCGGTATGCACCTGGCCGAGTCACTTCGGCGATTATGTATGGTCCTTCCCATAAGGGAGATAACTTGTGTCGGTCTTTGGTGGTCTGGATCTTGCGTAGGACCAGGTCGCCAACAATGAAAGCTCGTGCTCGCACGTTGCGACTGTGGTATCTTCTAAGCCCTTGAAGGTATTTGGCCGACTGGATGAGGGCTGCCTCACGGGCCTCTTCCAATCGGGTGAGGTCATCCACTCGGTCAGGGTCGTAGCGTTCATCGTTGAAGCTGCGGACCCGGAGGGACTCATACTCCATCTCGTTTGGCAACATGGCTTCTGCGCCATAGACCAAAAAGAAAGGAGTTTGGCCGGTAGCCCGACTGGGTGTGGTTCGCAGCGACCATAAAACCGAGGGAAGTTCTTGGACCCACTTGCCGGCGTAAGGATTTAGGCGGTCGAAAACGCGGGCCTTGATGCCTTGGAGGACCATGCCGTTGGCCCGCTCGACTTGTCCGTTGCTTTTGGGGTGAGCTACTGATGCGTAGCAAATCTTGATTCCGAAGTCTTCGCAGAATTCCTTGAAGATGCCTCCCGTGAATTGAGTCCCATTGTCCGTTATAATTCTGTTTGGGACGCCGAAGCGGTGCACGATGTTGAGGAAAAAGTCTCGTGCTTTGTCAGCAGTAATTGTGGCGACCGGCTTGGCTTCAATCCACTTGGAGAACTTGTCGATTGCGACGAAGAGGTGTGTGAATCCTCCTGGAGCTTTTTTGAAAGGGCCAACCATGTCCAGCCCCCATACCGCGAACGGCCAGGAAAGTGGGATTGTTTGAAGCTCCTGGGCCGGGACATGGCTTTGTCGGGCGAAAAACTGGCAGCCTTCGCAGGTTCGTACGACTTTATCCGCGTCGGAGACCGCGGTAAGCCAGAAGAAACCTTGCCTGTAAGCTTTGCCGACTAGAGTGCGTGCTGCCGCGTGGCTTCCGCATATGCCCGAGTGGATGTCTTGGAGTAGTTGTTTCCCTTCTTCGGGTGTGATGCACCTCATTAGAATTCCGGAGGGGCTTCTCTTGTATAGATCGGAGTCAACCATGACGTATGCTTGGCAACGACGCCGGACGCGTTACGCTTCATCCCGGTCATCCGGCAGCTTTCTTGGGGTTAAGAATTTGATGAGCGGCGTCCTCCGTGGTATCGTCATGGCGACTTCGTTCGTGGTTTGCTCGGTGAGAGTTGTCTTTGCCGTGATGGTTGGTTCGTAGAGATGTTTGACAAAGACGTCTATTGGGGCAGCTTCGCGCTTGGATCCGAACTGTGCCAGCTCATCGGTGGCTTCGTTGTTATGTCTCAGGACATGTGAGAGTTCGAGTTCGTCAAACTTGTCCTCAAGCTTGCGGACCTCTTGCCGGTAGGCCTCCATAGTGTCGTTTAGGCAGGACCAGTCTTTCATCACTTGATTGACGACCAGCTGGGAGTCGCCTTTCACAATAAGCCGACGTATCCCGAGTGAAACTGCGAGGCGCAGTCCATGTAGAAGGGCTTCGTACTCGGCAACGTTGTGTGAGGCGGAGAAGTGGAGGTGGAGGACATATCTTAGCCTTTCTCCAGTCGGGGAGATCAGCACAACTCCTGCTCCCAAGCCGGTGATCCTCTTGGATCCGTCGAAGTGCATGGTCCAGTGGTGGAGGTCTTCTCGGGGTACGTTTTCTTGCTGTTCAGTCCACTCGGCCAGGAAGTCCGCTAAGGCTTGTGACTTTATGGACGTCCTTGCCTTAAAAGTCAAGTCCAGCGGCATCAGTTCTAGGGCCCACTTGGCGATGCGCCCGGTTGCCTCGCGGTTGTGGATGACATCGCCGAGTGGGAAAGAGGTGACGATGGTGACCGAGTGACCCTGAAAGTAGTGTGCCAATTTCCTCGCGGTTATTAGAACACCATAGAGCAATTTTTGTACCTGAGGGTAGCGGATTTTGGCTCCTGCCAATACTTCGCTAACAAAGTAGATTGGCCTTTGAATCTTCTGGGCCCGTCCTTCTTCTTCGCGTTCGACCACAAGGACCGTACTAACCACTTGGTGAGTGGCTGAAACGTACAACATCAGAGGTTCCTGGGGCTGAGGCGAGGCCAGGACGGGCGGCGTGGTAAGGAATTCTTTGAAATCTTCAAAGGCCTTGTTGGCTTCTGTGGTCCACTGGAAGTCGTCTGTCTTCTTTAGCAGTCTGAAGAAGGGCATGCCTCGTTCGCCGAGTCGGGATATGAAACGGCTTAGTGCCGCCATGCAGCCGGTGAGCATCCGGACGTCTTTCCGGTTACTCGGGGCTTCATGTTTAAGATGGCGTTGATCTTCTCTCGGATTTGCTTCAATGCCGCGATGTGACACCATGAAGCCGAGCATTGCACGATGGGACGCCGAAGGTGCACTTCTCCGGTTTAACTTCATTCGAAGGCCCGGATGTTTGCAAAGGTTTCTTCTAAGTCGGCGATCAGGTGTTCTTTCTGCTTGGTTTTGATGACAACATCGTCGACATAAGCTTCGACGTTCTTGCCGATCTGCGTCCGGAAACATCTTTGGATCATGCGTTGGTATGTGGCTCCGGCGTTCTTCGGCCAAAAGGCATGGTGATGTAGCAGATAGGCCCGAACGGCGTGATGAACGATGTCTTCAGCAATGTCGATTCTTTTAAGCTGATCCGGTGGTAGCCCGAGTAACTAGGAAACTCAAAAGTTGACATGGTGTTGAGTCGACGACTTGGTCGATACGAGGTAGCCCGAATGGATCTTTGGGGCAGGCTTTGTTGAGGTCGGTGTAGTCAACGCACATGCGCCATTGCCCCGTCTTCTTGCGGACCAGGACGGTTGGCTAACCGTCGGGATGAAGGACTTCTTTAATGAAGCCGGCAGCCAAGAGCTTTGCGAGTTCTTCTTTGATCGCGTCTTTTCGATCCGTGCGAATCTGCGTAATCGTTGTTTTATCGGTTTGGCGTCATCTTTGACGTTCAAAGAATGCTCGATCACCTCCCTAGGAATTCCGGCATATCGATGGTTTCCAAGCAAAAACATCTTTATTATTTTGGAGGAAGGTGACGGGCGCGCTTTCCTATTTGGGATCTAGGTCGGCGCCGATTACAGGCGTTTCGAGGGATCGGACGGATCAAGGGAGATCTTCTTGGTCTTGGCGTCGCCGGATCCTAATTTGGCTATCTTCTTCGCGGGGACTTCGCCCTCTGCCGAAGTCGATGCAGCCAATCGGACTTCTTGTTGGCCACGTAACCTCTCGCGAGATTGGGCCATGTCGCAGCTCTCCTTATCGCAGGTGAAGGCTTGCTTCACGTCGCTGCGAAGAGTGATGACGCCGTTGGGACCCGACATCTTCATGCAAAGGTAGGTGTAGTGAGGGATTGCCATGAACTTGGCAAGCGCAGCCTTCCGATGATGGCGTGATATGCTGTTTGTCGGCCACCTCGAAGGTGACGTTCTCCGTTCGGAAGTTCTCTCGGGCTCCGAAGGTGACCGGGAGGGAGATATGCCCGAGTGGTGTTGAAGATAGCCCTGGGATGACTCCGTGGAAGGGGGCTGAGCTTGCCTTTAGTTCGGCCCTCGGGATCTGCATCTCATCCATGGTCTTGGCAAATAGGATGTTGAGGGCGCTGCCCCCATCAATGAGGACGCGCTTAAGCCTGATGTTGCGGACCACGGGGTCCAGGACGAGTGGATAGCGCCCCGGGTGAACCACTCGGTCGGGATGATCCGAGCGGTCAAAGGTGATGGCCACTTCCGACCATCGCAGATATTGAGGGACTTCGGGTTGAGCCGCGTTGACCTCCCGGTCAGTTAGCTTCTGTTTCCTCTTGAACTCATAGGCTAGCGGACCTCCGAAGATGTGGTTGAGCTCCCCCACTGGGTCTTGGAAAGGTTCGGTATTTTCAACCGCGTTGTTCTTTTTGGCGCCAGATGGGCCAGCCTCGTCAGCCGGCTTCTTGTTGAGTTGTGCCGCGTATTGTTCGGCGAACTGCTTGTAGATAAAGCAGTCCTTCGCCGCGTGCTTATGATTCGGATGATGGGTGCACTGGGCGTTCATGATGGCGTCGTAGGCGGCGACTCGGGGACGACGTTGAGTGTTGGAGGTTGCGGCGACTAGGTCCTCAGATCGGCGCTTGCGATCTTTCTGGCCCTGGTTGCCATTGTTGCCGCCGTCCTTCTTAGGATTACGGCTTCCTCCTGCTTGCTTGTCCTCCCTTCTATCGGGCCGGTCTTGACGGGCGACCTTAATGGCGTCATTTGATTTGGCGTATGAGTTCGCCGTCTTGAACATTTGCTTCACCGTCTTCGGTGGTTTGCGCCGAACTTCCCGATGAGCAGCTCATCACGGACTCCTTTCTGGAAGGCGGCGATGATGATGTCATCGGTGATATTCGGGATCTTGTTGCGCTTCTCCGAGAAACGACGAATATAATCCTTCAGGGGCTCGTCCAGCTTCTGGATGACATTGTAAAGGTTGAAGTGTGTGCCGGGCCTCTCGAAGGTACCTTGGAAGTTGGCGACGAAGTGATCCCTCAGCTCGCTCCACGAGCCGATTGAGCCTCTTGGCAGGCTTGTGAGCCAATTTCTGGCTGAGTTTGCGAGGGCCACGGGCAGGTAGTTGGCCATGGCTTTGTTGTCGCCACCTGCAGCTCGGATGGCAAGGGTGTATACGGTTAGCCAAGATTCAGGGTCGGTCTTGCCATCGTACCTTTCAATCCCTGTAGGCTTAAAGCCACTCGGCCAGTGCACTCGGCGGAGCTCCCGAGTGAAGGCTGGTACTCCGTCGTCGCCGCTATCGGGTGATCCCCTCCGATCTTCCCGAGTGCGTTGGTCGCGCTCCTGGTAGCGGCGATCGAGGACCTCCCGCAGATCACTCGGCGGGGTCTTCGGTTGGCTGGTTGGGTAGCTGGAACTGTTGCGGCGGACTCGGTGGTGGACGGGTAGACGTCCATGTCGTTTGTCTTTGGAGTCGGCCGTCTGCTCCTGGTATTTCAGCGTGGACTCGCGGGGTGGGCCTCTTGGCCTGGTCGTCGACCGCTCTGGCTCGGGCCTCTTATAGTCTCCTGACCTTAGAGGCGGAAGCCGGCTCTTGTCTGGCGTTTCGGCCACAGATTTAGTCGGTCTTCGTGCCGAAGTGGTGGGATGGCCGTTCGCCGTGGCAGCGACGATGGTTTTGATCTTGTCGAGTATAGGAGTCACGTTGGCAGGAGCCGTCTCCATGACGGTGTCCAAGAGCGTGAGTGCGGCGACAGCGTTCTGTTGTGGCGTCTGGAAGATGTTGGTGTTGCGAACCCGTGTTTGGAGTATGGCCTCCTGGGCGGATCGTCCGGCTGCACGTAGATCCTGCTTCCTTTTGTCAGCCTCGTCTTTGCGTTGTTTCTCCTCCTCGGCTGTCTTGCGCTCGAGCTCCACCCTGGCTCGCTCTTCTTCGGCAAGCCTTCTGGCCATGGCTGAGTCGGACTCATCCGGCTCGGCCATGAGGACGTCAAAGCACTTCGGCTCACAGTCCATGCGGCAGTCGGAGTTGTCGGCTTCGTCTGAAGGGATGCCGTAGAGGTTGTCGGCCGGCGGAGCCGAGGTATCCATTGAGCTCCGAAGATGAGCGAAGCCGAATGATGGGAGGATGACAAGACCTCCCTTGATCCTATATAACCCGGATCTGGATCGTCCACCGAGTCGAGTTGGGGGATGAGGACTCCTCCGAGTGGGTCGTCGCCGACTCGGGGAGAGAAGTTTGCTGAAAATCTCGGCGACGTTCGGTAACCCAAACGGCACTGAGAGGTCTTCATCTGAATAGATTGCTTCCGTCGGGGAGGCGAGAAGATTGGCGCAGATTTCGGCGGCATTCGGTAATCCGAACGGTGCCGAGTGAAGTCCGTCGTCGGAGAAAGTAGATTGCATCTTGGTCTTCAAGACGTCGTTGTAGATCTCGGCGCTATTGGGGAGCCCGAACGGCACCGAGTGGGTGTTTCCTTCCGACTGGTTTGAGTCCGAGTCGAAGGAGGAGTCGTCGACGAAGTTGGCGGCGAAGTCGCCGAATCCTGAAGAGGATCCCATCACGCTTGTCGGCGAGATTGTTGAAGAAGTCTCGACGCGTCCCCCTACCTGGCGCGCCAACTGTCGAAACTCGGTTTCGGCAATAGAATTTCTGGGGTCGCAGTCAAGATCGCCAAGCACAATGGGTTAGAAGAAGAAGAAGGTTTAGACAGGTTCAGGCCCTCTCAAGAGGTAATACCCTACTCCTGTTTCGGTGGATTTGATCCGCCGAGTGTCTTTATTGATCTCGTGATCTAAGGCTCAAAGCTCAAAGTTGATCTAACATAGGATATCCCTCAAGGGACGCCCCTTACCCCTCTTATATAGTCTTGGGAGGAGGGCTTACAGATCGGAAACCCTATCTTATTCTAAGTTGGTTTCCTCAATCTTACCAAACCGTGACTATAGGCCGATTGCCTTATCTCTATCGGCAATCGTAATACCCAAGTTATGTTTGGTTTACAGATATGGCAGGCGCAACCTATCCCTACCTCCAGTCGGATAAGCTTGCCATGTAGATACCCGATTGCCACAATCTCCACAGAATAGATATAAGATTTATTTGATTAGAAAGCGGAATTGCTACAAAACGTTCAACAGTTTTCTTCCCCAAAAACTTTTGAATTTATGACCATTAGATAAGATAGCTTCGAGATTTGTGAAGCGATTAGAAAAATAACTATAGTGGTTTCTACTAATGCTACCAGTATTATTACTAATAAAACTGATCCCACTGTTAGTTTATGATCAATTTACGACTATTGGATGGCCTCGAGATTCATACGGTATTCGCAAGGCACATGCTGGGGCAGCAATCAAACCCAAAACCTGCTCTCTAACCGCACCGCTCGGCCCTTCCGATGAACGAGCTCATTTACACTTTGGTACTCGTTTCATACAAAAAAATTGTCTGAGAGTAATATGGTTGAAAGAACAAATATCCTTATAAATTAGTTGCCACCTCCTAGCCATACAAACATATAGACAAATAAACAAGAATACGTTAGTCTCACATAGAGTACACATGTGTTATATGTTATGTGTTATGTGCTCGCATATTGACCAGTACACGTAATTATGGGGATCGACTTTGATACCATTTGTAACAGCATGTCCTTTAAAATCGTGCAGCCCAACCCATCCGACTGACGAGCCTACTAACACATATCATCTCACTTACATTTTCATATTCATTTCGTGTAAAAAGGTTTAATTAAAAATGATATGGTTGAATGAAAAACCCCTTATAAATTGGTTTAACTCTTACTAAACTAGCAATTAGCAATGTGATACTAAGCGCATATATAGATGCCACATCCTAATTGGGTCGATGTCTCACATTTGAAAGTTTTATATAAAAAACTATCTAATGTTGTATAGCTACTAGGACTACTAAAAAATTTCACAAGTTTGTTCGGTTGAACACTTTTAAATGTAACTTTAATATAATTTAATATAATTATTGTGTAGTTGGAAAGAAATGTTATTTTAACGTAACGACTGTATATAAATTGTACAATTACAATGTCACTATAAAATTGACGCGTAGCGTGATGGTGGAGACACGATTCCGCGCGCGTATCACGCGTTCGAATCCCGGACCTCAGCTATAGCGCGCTTGATAATTGATATTTGTCTCTCCATCTCGTGGCAAATCTGACTTGATGTTTTTTCTCTTCATGTCCAGCCAGTCTCAACTCTGCATGTATTCAACTAAATTTATGCGGTCAGCTATAACAACTAAATTTATGCGGTCAGCTATAACAAAAAAATGTTTGTCGAATTCTTTTATGAGCAAGTCTTATATAGAAAAAATAACATCATTTCTAATTTTATTCATATAGACGATTCATCAATGAATAAGTAAAACATATACCATAAATCATAATAAATCACATCTATGGTAATTTTAGTGTGCTAATTTTAATAGTTTTATTTTATTTGTTTGCCCAATCTTCTCTTCTATTTTTCTTTTTTTTTTAAGTTTGTGTAAAGGTTGCCCCGGGTGGCTCCTCCTCTCTCTTATCTTCTTCATCTTCACGTGATATCTTGAGATAAGTGTTTAAATAATTATACTTACTCCATATATATCTCTAAATTTTAATTAAAAATCCACAGCAGCACGTAAAATATTATCATTGAGTATGATTATACCACTCATTTGTTTTTAACGCATATTGTCCTGTTTCAAATATAAGGTTTTGTCCATGCAGATTTTGTTGCCTTCTCTTTCCAATATTCTCTTAATCGTGTGTAGAAACTAAATTTCATATAAGACCCTATTTTTATTCTCTTTTGTCATTTTATATACCAACACACATCATTCTTTTTTAATGTGGTATATCATTTAATGCTATAAAAATCACCATCGTTTAAAAATAGAAAAAGTCCAATACCCATAAACTAAAGTCCATGTAGCACCCTGAGCTTTGAAACTGAACATCTAACCCCTTAAAATTTAAATATCATTTATATAACCCCTAAGGTAGTTTTTATATTGGTTTTATTTATTTTGTACATAAGTTGGATATGTTTAATCACACGACATTCACATTATATATATACATATCACAAAATCACTACTTAAATTTTTTATTTACCTCTGGTTAGCTCACTTACAAATGAGTACTAAATAATAATAAATAATACTATGATACCATTGTATAAGTATAAATTGACGACTTGATGATATGCAAATATGTTATGCTAGTTATTCAAAGTTATTCATTTAAGCTTTCAAATATGCAAAAACATCATCCAAAATCATTTTAGGGGTAATATGGCAGGTATTATAAAGTTTAGGGGGTTGAGTGTCTGGTTTTGAAGTTTAGGTGCCAGATGGATTTCTATCCAAAGTTTAGGAAATTATTTAGACTTTTTGGATAAAAATCACAATCGTTGGAGCGTTGTGAATTGTGTAATTGCTCTAAAGGGCTGGAGAGACAACGGTTGGATGCTGACCAGACCAGCAGGCAAGGCATCACTTATCACTTAAAAGTGTGGTGTTTGGGTACAACCTGAGAAGTGTATAAGATCACTCTCAGTTAAATATTTGTTTAGACCTAACTTTCACATAGTATAGTTTCTATGGATGGCCTCTATGGAGCAGTACACTACACATTTGTATTGGAATTCTAATGTTTGCATGTTTGCATTGAGACGTGACGAAGAAACCACCAACATACCGGCCCTAATATATCTTTTAACTGGCTCTAACTGCCTGGACTTGATGCCCATACTAGCTCTTGCATGAGAATTCGTTTTTGCAAAAGAAAAGGCTCTCTTCTCCTTAACTAATGTGTCATACGAGATTTTTCTTATGTGACATATATGTAAATATTAATTCTAAACACACCATTTTACGTGGAGTACTAAGACTGCTATATAACTAAGCCCCATCATTTTCTGTATACAGTCAAAATTTAAATTTTAAAACATAATTTTGAAATTGATTTTGAAATTTTTTCATCAAAGTTTTTTTTTCAGCATTGACTTAAGTCGTTAAAAACACACATATAAAAATTTTCCCACAAACTATTACTTTTTTACTAATACGCCGTATGACGTATTATTCGTAGTTAGCCAAACGATGAGGGCCTAAATGTTACTCATAACTGTACCATACTGGCAATTGCAACCCGATGATGCTCATCTTACTTTAACCCTTCCATCTCAAAATATAATTACTTTTTAAGTTTTTCAAGTTTTTTATAGAGATTAAGTAGAATGGCAAAAAGAAAAAAGAAAGCTAAATTGTCTTTCATTGTCCTTGCAGCTTGCAAACTTGAAAATAGGTTTATTGTTTGTTTTCAAAAAAATTATATATTAGAAAGGTTTTATGGAAAACATGCTCAAGGTGAATGAGGAAGTTGTAAAAGCTAAACGAGTTTTCCAAATGAGCATTCGTTGATGGGAGAAAGGTGAGGTCAAGGACATGAGGGTCGTTGAATTTCTTTTTAACCCTTTTATCGTCGCAGCTTTCATAATATTTGATTCTTGCGTATGGCTTGGGAAACAGATGATCGATGCTGCCATGCTGGTCTAGAATTTCTTTTTAACCCTTTTGCCCTTGCAGCTTTCATATTTGATTCTTGCGTATGGCTCAGGAAACAGATGATGCTGCCATGCTGCTCCAATTTGCCTATTTGGTAGTCCCACATGCCAGGTGATGGTGGTAGTCCACACCACCAACAGGTTCCTTCCAAAAAGACATAGATATATGCTTAGAAGTTAGTAAAATAAATTTTGTTCTATTGCTTTTATATTTACTTTTTAAACTGTACAGTTAATCTTTACTTCTTACCAGGGAGATATTTTTTTGTCTATTTGTAGCACTTAAACTTTCTCAAAGTCCATGCTTCATCATTGTGGACACCCGTTTTTTGAGACGGGAATCTTTCGTGTTCATAGTACCATTTCTCTGGATCGAGTAGTTGGTACCCACGAATACAGTACTGGATAATCAGGTGCACATGCACGAATAGTCTTACATCAATATTATTACATCAATAGGCCCGAAGGCATTGTTCAACCCACAGGACCTTATAGTCCGAATACATCACAAAAACAGAATTTAGATACGGCAGCGGAATAGAGGCAGCGGCTTGTCATTCGCCACAGGCAACGACCGGAGCTAAGATCTAGTATGCGCCGTCAGTTCCTTCACCCTCCTGGTAATACGCGTATGGGTCCTTCGGCTCTTCATTTCCATCAGCTGAAGGTTTGTGCGTATAGCAAGGGTGAGTACCAACCGTACTCAGCAAGCCAACACGGAATTGATGCATATGGTAGGGTTATTCAAAGAATGGCTGGGGTTCTTTTGCATAAAGCCAATTTTCACCATTCTTTTCACAAGCCTATCAACTAGCCAAATCAAGTTTTAATTTTCACAGTTCATTAATCCGGTGACGGTTCTGTCTACCATCCATCGTGATTCCAAGGATGGCTTCCCGCCTCCGATTTGTCATGATTTTCTGGGGAATCTACCCCTTCTTGCATCTCGAGAAGTTGATCCACCAGCGAATGAAATCATCATGCAAACCCACCCAATAGTTTAAGTTTAAAGTCTAGCCACGCGAAAGTCTTGTCACGATGCTCGATATCCGCGAGCACGGCTATTCGAATAGGTTGATTCACTCACACTGCAGTGGATGTACACTTTACCCATACTCCGCAACAGCCCAACAAATGAGCCTACGCCTCAACACATGAGGCGGTCACGGCAAAGCCTTTCGATAACCTCGCTTGGCGTCACCCGCTCCATGAACTTAAGCCCTCATGCACTCTAGCCGTCCTTTTCTAGCAGTGAGAGGAGTTCTGGCGCACCCGGGGTAAGGGAAAACTTCCTCAATCTTTAAGTTTAGTTAATATCGATTTAATCCCACCATTCACAGCAAAGGCCGCAGCCTCATTCCCATCACATAACCACATCATAGAGAATCATCTATGCAAGGATACCGCCTCCGCTCGGCTATCTAGTCACTAGGTCTATACCCATTCGAGAAGTATGGTTGTACCGGCTCGTTTCCGCTATCTCATGGCTCGTCCCAATGACCAGTGGTCGGCACTTGCCTTTTCCGGAATCCACCCATATCATCCACCCCAGCCTAAAACATTTGTATAGCATTTTCAATTTTCATCAAGCCTAGTTCAACATTCTCATGGCCATGTGGCGCTCATGTCTCCACAGCCGTATTTCAACTACCTCCCTAAGGTAGTTGCCCGAGCACAAAGCTTTCTTGCAAAATCATGAGTATGCAGGATCTAGTGTAAGCGGGGCTAAGCATTTGTACCGGTTATCCTCCGGTCATATCACATCGAAGGTTACAAAGAATAAATTCTAATGGTGATCAATATCAAAGCAGGGTATATCAAGCGTAGGTACTGTGTGTGTAAAGCGTGCAATTTGTGATTTGAAATCAACATCATTTCACAAAGTAGGATCAATATGTTCAAAGAGTGTGATGACTTGCCTTGCTCGCACGCTTGAGGGGTGGTCTCTTCAACTGGGTCGATGCCGGTTTCTTCAGGTGCTACCCGTACGTGCGAAAGGTCAATTGAATTCAATTAGAATTCAATAAAATACCGAGAGATCGAAAAGAACCATAAAGGCCATGAAAACGACTCCAAATGTTTTGCCTAAAATTCTACTTGAGTCAGGACAAAGGTCGCCTTAGGAAAAATCTGAGTTTTGAAATCGAGTCGATTTCCTAGAGTTTTCGCAAAGACGACAATCGTAATAATTTGGGAATTTAGGTTTGAAAATATCGCGGAGGAAATTCGTGCTCGAGGTTTGAGGGTTTGAGCACAAAAGAGAAGCCTATTTAAATGGCGAGAAAGAATTAAACGGAGTCCGGATTTAAAAACGACGCAAAACAAAATTTCGGAAAACGTCCGATTTCGATTTTTCAAATTTTGCACGAGAAAACATGCGAGAAAATAATTTATTTTTGCCCAAAATTTTACTCAAGTCATCCCAAAATATTTTCCAATTTTCCAAAAAATTTTCCAAATTTTTCCCTATTTTTCTTTTTCTTTTTTTCTTTTCACTGGCACACTATTCATCGCCGCAAGGTGTTCGACCGGTGACCGGCCGAAACAGAGGCGGCGGCAGCGCGACAAAAGGGCGGCGCAAGGGGGCTTACCGGCGACGGCGGGCTCGGGAGGAGCAGCGGGGCGCGGAGGGAGTTTGCGCACGGCGGCGACGGCTCCGGTGGTTAGGCGGCGTCGGCGCGCCGGGAGAGGGAGGAACGGCGGTGGTGCGGCACAAGGGGCGGGCGCCGCCTTTATAGGCGCGGTCGAGGCGCGCTCGCGCGGGCGCGGGGTGGAAGGAGGAGGGGCCGGCTCGACGCGGCGCGGGTGGAGACACGCAGCGGCGCACGGAGGAGGGCCGGTGACGGCGGGCGCAACGCGACGACGTGCGGGGTCGGCCCGGTACGGCGGGCGCGATGCGGCGGTCGAGGCGCGCGCGGCGCGGCGGTCCGGCGCACGCGCGCGCGCACGGCGTGGGGGTCCGGGCGCGGCACGGCGCGTGGCGGCGAGCGCGCGGTACGCGGGTGCGGGGCCGGTACAGCGGGCGTGCGGCGCGGGCGGGCGCGGGCGCGCGCGCGCGGGGTCCGGCGGGTCGGGCGCACGCGCGGAGCAGCTGCGCGCGCGCGGCGCGGCGCGCGTGCCCGGCGCGCGTGGCGTGCGCGGGGTAGGGCCGGGCGCGCGCGCGCGGCGCGGCGCGTGGCGTGCGCGCGTGGCGCGGTACGGCCGGCGGCGCGCGGCGGCACGCGGCGCGGCCGGTACGGCGTCGAGCACCTCTAGCACAATGAAGAGTGTATTTTCTTATTGTCCCGATTTTCTATTTTAATTTCCCATTTCCTATTTTCCTTTCTTCTAAAAATTCCAAAATAAATTCCTCTAATTCATAAATAATTTTTAACACAATATTTTCAACTTTTCCCCACTTTTATTTTCCCACAATATTTTTCATATTTATTTATTTTAAAATCCCTTTTTTCAAATTTCAATATCCTCTCCTATATTTTTCCAAATCTTTCCCGGATTTCGAGTACGACTCCCGAGAATTTTATTATTTATTTTGTGTCTTAATTTATCTTCTCCCAACCAAAATTTTTGTCTTATATCTCCCAAGACGCATTTTCATAAATCCGCGTTTTCCCCGATTTCCTTTTTAAAAAGCCTGATGCGGCTTTCGCACCTCCATTTTGACAACTCCAAATTATCCAAAAACACCGAAAGGGAAATTGATCACATCAAAATTTATGCAACCGAGCGGCAAATAAGAAGCAACAAGCGAAGGTTTTTGAAAGTTCCGATTTTTACGTTCCGATTTTGGTTCTCCGATTTTCAGGATGTTACAATCATGAACTACAAACCGATTAGTTTTTACTTTCAATATTTAAAACCAAACAAATAACACTCTAAACCATTTTTCACTATGGTTTCAATCAATATGGTAGTGTTCGTTCAAAAAACAATATGGTGGTTGTCGGAGCACTGAGCTCCTCCTATATCAGGGAGGCAAGACATTTGTAACATCCTGACCCAATTAGAATTAGGCATGTGTTATTCATAAGAGTTGTATGCGCATATTTAGTATCATCTTGCTAGTTTAGCGATGGTGAAACTAACTTATAAGGCATCTTTCCTCCAACAATATCAGTCCCGGGTTAACCATTTTACACGAAGTGAGGATGAGAGTGTAAGTGGGGTGGTATGTGTAAGTGGGCCTGACCATCTGATGGGCTACGCTATGCGGTTTTGGAGGGCAGGCTGTTACAAATGGTATCAGAGCCAATCCTCACGGTTGCACATACGGGTCAGTGTGCGAGCATATGATGCATGTGGGCTCTGTGTGAGGTCCTTTGAGGGGGTTAACCCTTTTACACGAAGCGAGGACGAAATAGCCACAGGTAGGTTGGACCGACGAGGACATTGGGTCCTTTGAGGGGGTTAACCCTTTTACACAAAGCGAGGATGAAAGTGTAAGTGGGGACAGGACGTGTTCATGGATATTTGCCTATATGCCTGTAAGGCTACATGGGTAAGTTGGACCGACAAGGACGTCGGGCACTTTGAGAGGGTTAACCCTTTTACACGAAACGATGACGAAAGTGTAAGTGAGGTGATATGTATAAAGTGGGCCCGCTCATCTGATGGGTTGGGCTGTGTGGTTCTAGAGTACGGGCTGTTACAACACCCCGCTTGAGAGTTCGGTCGGGGTGCAAGTTTTGAGCTCATGCTCAGGTTGCGCGTGGAGATGAACATAGAGAAAGTATGCAGGTTCAGACTGCATAGATGCGTAATACCCCACTCTTATGTGTTCTGCTATGGATGATCAAGATGGTTACAGTGTGAGGTGGTGAGATGTTCTAAGTGATAAAGGATGAACCCTCCCCTAGCTAGGAGAAGATGAACCCTTGTTCACTCGTATCGAAACTAACTTAGCTATTTTAGTCGTTCGAACCCTTTTCTTAGCGGCATGAATCCTCCTTCTATACGTGAAGGGGAGTCCACAGTACCAATGCATACATGCAGAAGTAGGGCCTATTCGACATAAGTTGATATGCTTGGTCTTATCGTTGTCCCTCCATGCAGACCGGTCGGATATGACGGCTCACCTACTGGCTAACATGTAGAGTAGGGAGGCAAAAGCCTTTATAAAGTAGGCTCAATATGCTTCAAGTATAAATGTGTGACTTGCCTTGCCTCTTCAAATAATCTTTCAAACTTTATTCCTCGCGAGCGCGAACTTCCGAAACGGCGGAGTCTACACGCTGACATGCAAAACAAAGAAAAAACCTAATAAAAACCAAAGAAAAATACATGAAAAGTAAACGAACATGTAGAGCTCAATTTTAGATGAATTTTGCAAGTTAAATGGCCCAATTTAGAGTTCGTATGAATTCGATATGAATTTTAGAAGTTTTGACCCATTTAATTAAATTTCTAAAAATTAAAATCGATTTATTGTATAATTATTAAATATTTTCTCAAAGAAAAAGGGTAAGCGTGGTGGACCAAGTCCACGTGCGGCATGGGGCGGGTGCACCATGTGGCGCTCACGTGGCGCCGATGGGGCACAAACGTGGCGGCCACACGAACGGTCCCGATCTGCCCGACGACAGATCAGACGGCCCGCGGAAAAAGGGGGCAACGCCTGGCCTGATGGTCGCCGGCGGCGGCCATTGGCGCGGCGGCGTGAACGGGAAGGCGGTGGAGGAGGGAAGAGAGGAGGGGAGGTCGTCCACCAAGCGCGCACGTGGAATAGACGGTGCGGGGTTGTTGACGCCAAAAATCACACTCTTGCCGATGTCCAGGTATGCTAAGAATGTGTTAGCGCGAAAAACACACACTAGCCTGGGAGATCTGCTTAGCTCCAGTGCAGGTCCTAAGATCATTGAAGCGCGGGCATACCAGTTAGTTTGATCCTTCCACTGACAAGGTATGCAAAAGAGCAGAACATAAAGCATATCGGTCGATATGCCGATAATCGAGACACCCGATCTGTTGACAACCGTTTGGCTGATGAGCCGATAGCGTGATTCCAGCAGATGCCGATATCAGCCGATGCAGTTAGGTTTTTGAATAATCAGCTATATGTCTGATGTGGATTCCAACATGTATAAAAAATGATATAAATATAATCGGTTGATGATAAGATAATAAACCAATCGGCAGATAATGGTATGATAGAATAAATATTGATCCGATGGTTAAAGCACACATCGGCTGTAGGTTCGATGTCATTAAATCTAAATGATTAAGCAGTCAATGAAACCTTTGCTGCAATCGGCTAAATCTAACTTATATATAATCCTTATAAGCCGATGCAATGTCCAGATAACTCATCGGCTGAAACCCCAATGAAACAATGATTGATGCCTACTGACTTAAATAAATCTAACTTACAACCACAACCTCATAGGTCAGGCCTAACCGATGTACCATAAGTTTGATGACTTTCAGATAGATTTAAATCAGCCGATATGACACCGATCAAAGTGGTCATGTGTTAAATTTAGCCAAGACAACAAAACTATCAAGGAGAAATTTAACACATGAGATAAGACCAGCTAACCCTCCGATGAAACATTAGCATGAACCTGTCGGCTTAACGAAACTTAGATTATCAACAACAATCTAGTAGGTTGGACCTAACCGATGCAACATGAGATTGTATATGATAATCTAATATTCAATGAGCTGATAGATCTGTCTAATGTGATGGATATAACAAATCTATGTAAAGCGAAATTATGTTTAAAGAAACATCAACTTGGTCAGAATATTGGACCTAGCTGAGAAAGTCCTAATTAAGCCAATGTATCTATAAACATTAATGTAACTAAAGATAGAGACGATATACCGGATCGGTACTTGGACTTACCCCTTTGCCAGAGATCGAACCTAACCGATGCAACCCTGCGTCGGGTGCCAAGTCTCGCTGGATGATCAACAAAATGGAAAAGGTAAAAGGTGGCGATGGGCCGAATTGTATTGATCATAGAAGATAGATTACATGAACCTTGGGCTTACATATTTATACCCATAGGCTGACAAAGATCCTAACATATTATAATTCAAACTTTCCTAAAGATAAAAGGAAAAAACCGAGTCATTATTGGACACTAATACGCTTTCCTAAAGATAAAATAGAAAGCTAACAAACTCTTCCTAATTAATAGATACAAGCCATATCCTTCCTAAACTCGGTCTCTTCTGGATAAAATCTTAAACTGAATCTAACAAGAATCCGACTACTGGAGATATTGATAAAAGAAAACCCTCATCGGTTGCTGTAGATATCTAAGCCGATTCTAGCTTTGAGCCGATATGAACACTGAGCCGATGGGGACACTGGGGCTTACCAAATTTTGACATTAACAGGGTGAATGGCGGCAAGGGATGGATGGCGCCCGGCGCGAGGCGACGACAACACTAGTGGCAGGCTCTAGCCGCTCCTCACAATGACGGAGGGACAGACAGGGTGAGGCGCAGCGCGGCGAAGCCGGCGATGGGGTCATCTTGGCGTGGCGGTGGCTAGGACGGTGGTGGATTGTGGCCAGAGGCAGTAAAAGGCTGCGTCGACCAGGTTTGCTTTGGTGACAGGTTGGGGAAGCGAAGCGGTGGCCGGGATAGCTCTCCGCCCCGTGAGGCTGTCGACAGTGGCAACGGAGTGCAGGAGGCGGCGCTAGGGGTGACGGCGTTTGGCCGAAGGACGCCGATGATGGCGGAGAGAGGTAGCGGTATGGAGAGAGCGAGGGAGAGCGTGGCGCGCTCGAGCGAATAGGGAAAATGAGAGAATGGCGGTCGGGGAAGACTTTTATAGGCTTAGGAGGCGACAAGGAGGGGGCGAGGCAAGTGGGCTGGTAGGCAGAGCGGACTAGCCCGATTGGGAGAGAGAAGAGGAGGAAGAATGGACTTCGCTCGAAAAGGAGAGCTGAGTAGGCCGAGCGGTGAGTTGGGCCGAGAGAGAGGAGAGAGAAGGGAGGCGAAGTGGACTTCATAAAGAATGGACCAAAAGCGGCCGAGGAATCGGAATGGGATTTTTAATTTGTTTTTAATTTTTTTAATTGCATAAATGAACTTTGTATTATTAAAATTATTTCAAGCTCCAAAATTTCACGAAAAATTTTAGAGAGTACTTTAGGCATGGAGAATATTACAAAAATATTTCTAGCCATAATTTTTAAAGGAAATTTCAATTTCCTCATTAAGTTCACTTGATAATTTATTTTACTTTTTAATATAATTTCTAGAAATGTATTATTAAATGTTTTTAATCCCGAACAAAAATCGGTGTGTGACATCCGTCAACATCACCGGGGTCATCTCGTCGAATCTTGTATCATGATGTCTTACAAACAGGGCATGCTTTTAGGTTCTTGTACTCACTGGTGGAACTATGAGGTGGTTCGGATGGGCCGCGGCCCACCCAAAAGGAGGCCCACATGGATCCTCCTGCTGCAATTTCCATTTTGCAATTTCCATTTTCATGAGCCAATAGAACATGAGCCAATTGAGGGAGAACAAAATACTAGTTGTCGTTGATCAAGTTCCGGTCAATCCCATGCATTAATCCAAGGAGTTTCTGCAACAGTACAATATAATCTAAACTATATAGTAATATAAGAATATGTGTCATCATGATGTACTGAATTTGTTTGTGCATGCTAATCTAGGCATACATGTCTTTATGTCATATATATATATAGTTCTTTCATGATAATACTCCTTGTTGGTGTCTTTTAGTCAATTTTATACATATATATTGGCCATTATATATGTGGCATGTTAATTTGTTCTGACTTGAACCACCCTCGCGGACCCTCGCCTCGCCATCGTCGTCCTCGGCCCATCCAAACCTAAAACCTAAAATCCTAGGTCCGACAATGCTCGTACTCCTCACCGCGATAGAGGATACGATCGCTCGGACATGCGTGTATCTTCTGGACATTCAGTCCTAGAGGGCAGACTACTTTTTTAGCTTCGTATGTTATTTCGGGCAATTTGTTTCCCTTCGAAAGAATATTCTTCATGATTTTCAATAACTTGCCAAATGTCTTGTCAGTCACACTATTTTTGCCTTCCATTGCAGGAATTCCAACGTGGTATCTAACTGTTTGTGCCACTGTTCGCAACCTGGGTACAACGACATTTTGTGGTGCGCTAACATAAGTTCCAATTTCTGGACCTCCTTTTCACTTTCGCAGTCTTTCTTTGTATCGCACAACATCTCACCAAGGTCATCCCCATCGTCGTTTTGTTCAATAGCTCTGTCCGCATCGCCTGTTGTACTATCTGCAAATCCGCCTATTGAGCCCAGTCCAGAATGTTATCGTCTTCTTGTTCATCTTCTTCCATTACAACTAACTCTCCGTGCGAGGTCCAACAATTATGGATAGGCATAAATCCCGATTGCAACAAGTGAATATAAAGAATTTTTGTTGTAGAATACTCCTTCTCGTTTTTGCACTTTTAGCATGAACAACATATAAAACCCTTAGGTTTCTGGGCATCGGCCATACTCAAAAAATAATGCTATTCATCAATAAACTCCTTTGACCGTCGATCCACGGTGTATATCCATTATTGGTTCATCTACATCAAGTAAAGAATTTAAAGAAAGTTTACGAAAGTGAAAAGAATTAAATAAATATTTAATAATTTCAAACATCATAATTAAACTCAAAAATTGAGTGGATGAAGAGTATTGCTAACCACAGTATTTGATTTATTTTTTATTATCATCCTAGTTTTTTACCTATTCTACATACAATGCCACACACTAATTTTTCTATTATCAATTATCTATTATTTTTCCTTTATTTTTTCATTCTTTTCCCTAATTTTATATTTTTCCCTTCATTTTCTATAATTTTTCTTTGTTGCCTTTTTTCTTTACATTTTTATCCAATGTCTCTCTAAAATTATTATGTGCTCTTATCTTCTCTAAAATTTTATTCTCTCACATCTTTTTTCATATAATTTTGAGAAAGAACGAAGCATAGCTATAAATATAATATGTTAACCATACAACGATATAGCATGAAGTTGTTAACCTTTTAGACCCCTTCAATTTGTGTGATATCACCAAAATATTTTCACCAAAAAATTTGGCAGCACCTCTCTTAGCTTTCTTTTTTTGATAGCAATAGCTCGAGCTGATGAAGAAAGAAAGACTAAAAATGTATTGTTTTTAGTACCGGTTGATTAGTAAAGATCAATACAGGTACTGATTGGTGTTTCTAGCTGATAATAATGTGTTTACCATTTTTAGACCGGTAATAATATGTTTACCATTTTTAGCTGGTAAAGTATTGATCTTTAGTATTGGTTGATGACATCAACTGATACTAAAGATCTCTCGCGCTGACCGATGGGGCCTGACAGGGACTGACGTTGCTTAATCGGTATTAAAAATCATTTTTAATTTTAGTTGATTACCAACTGAAACTAAAATATTACGATGGGACGAGCTATTTACCCGATAATAAAAATTATATTTACTATCGGTTCTAATTACAGCCGAGAACGAAAGATCCGTTCTCCGGTAATGATGGTAAAATAAAACGTTAATTAGACTCCCTAAATACGATAAACCTCTCGCAAAGACAACGACGTGCATGCATGGTAGGATAAATTAACAGTGCTCTAGTGACGACTTCAGTTCCTAGAGCAACGCCGGCAAGTGGAGAGATGGCCTCCTCGTTTTGTTTCCATTTTTCTGCCGAACAGCCTTCTTGTCACCCGTTTCACCACGGTGATGCAGTAGAAGAGCAACGCAACACAGAACGTCATGATGAAAGGAGAAAACGTAATCACGGCGTACACCGCAAATGATTCTTATCACGTACTTCATGAGGCCTTCTCATGGCAGTTGGCCATGGCGAAGGTGGCACCACAAAAAAACCCCTGCGCACCTATGGAGATAAGGCGAAAGTGGCCGTGTTAAAGACGACATACTTCCATGCCCTGTGAGCTTGGTCTTTGATGATGGCTGCTGCCGGGCGCCGGCGACTCCGCGAGGACATAGTGAGGGCTTGGAGAAGGAGCAGAGCTGGTGATGGTCGACGGAGCTGGAGCCGGAGACCCGGCACCGTGGTCGCGTTCGTAGGAAAGCATCATCTGCTGATACCAATCTGCCGGAATCCAGGTCGGTGGATGCAGCGCCGCCTGGAACGCCATTTGCACGAAGAGCGCGGCAACCATCATCAGCCAAACACGCTTCTCCATCACTTTGTACTGCTCCCCGATACTGCGGGGAGCGTCGCATGTTAGCGTCGCGGCCTGGTGCCGTGATGCCACCATTTCTGTGCCGAACGACGGGGTTTGTGTTCCCTTCAGGAGAGCCGTATGTAGGATCGAATACCCAAATACTAAAACAACCAGAGGAGGTAAATGGTTGGTATACCCAAAAACCAAACTTTTAGCGGAAATAAAGATTATCCTCGAATTTTGATGTAGATCGGTCTGACCAAAGTTGTTGCGTCGGTCTAACTGCCAGAATACCTTCGGTCTGACCGGTAGTGTAGATCCGGTCTGATCACCGGATGTCGCTGAAGTCGCCGGTCTGACCACAGTACTTCGATCGGTCGGACCGGTGAGAAGCCGCCGGTCTAACCGTCGGTATTCCTCCGGTTGAACCATCGGACCCGAGAAAACACAAATCGAACAACTCTCAAAGTAGATTAAAAATATATAACTTCATCCACTAGGAAACATTCCCATACAAGAAACGGACAAGGACAGCCGATAGCCGATTCCAAGTCAAAGAAGAAGATGAAACCGTTTCTGATAAAGGTGCTTAAAGATAAATAGAAGATTTGGTTTCTAAATTGCGCGTTAAAGATATTGCCATCTATGGATAGAGTCCTATAACGGCAAGTATATCTGTAAACTAGGAATTTGTTTAGATCTCCTATTGTAATGCGGCATGGGACCACGTCTCGGGATATTGTCATACCGTGTACAGTAGATTAGTTAGCAACCATGTTCGGCACAGACTGTGTTGTACTTGGGTATAAATAGGACCCGAGACCCCTGTAAAAGAATAATACACAATCAATTAACTTTCGGTGCATCGCCTCCTATTTTCTTCAGACGAACACTTGATCCGGCTTCGGGCTGCATCGTTTCGATCCCCGATTAAGGTAAATGTTTGTCATTAGTGGTGTATCTCGTCGAATTTAGTGCTTCCATCACTATGATACTTTGGATTCAACGATTTACATTGCACTTGTCGATGTCGTAGATCGACACGCAGGGATCCTGGGGACCCCCTTTTTGGTTCGGCACGGGGAGCGATGTATCCTGGTTCAAACTCTAAAAAAGGTGAAATAATGCAGATGAGGCGGGGGTTTATACAGGTTCGGGCCACCAATGCGGTGTAATACTCTACTCCTGTTTGTGTGTAGTATATGGGGCAGGTTGCCAAGAACAATGAGAATGTTCCTTTCCCCTAGACTTAGTGGTGGACGAGAGATTTCTTGCAGGCTAGCTGTAGAAGCAGAACCTGGAGCAAAACCTCTTTTCTCGAATCGGAACCTCTTTTATGAAGGACTTGGGTCTCCTTTTATAGCGTAAGGAAACACCACAGTAGTCCTACCCTTTCTCTACTTCACTCCACGTGAGGGAGTGGTTTTTTGCCTTGTCTTGTCGGAGAAGCCATTCCATTCCTACTCCTCCCTGTTTGCTGCGTCATGGAGGGCGGAAAAATAGCGGCCGTCGTGGTTGCCATGCCGCTGACGTGATGATGGTTTGTCTACCCCCTCCGATGGGTCCCACCGGTCGGCGGCCCATTTCATAGGGAGGTGTAGGCACCGTGCTTTCTGCGCTCGCACTCTCTCTCCCACGCAGCTGCCTAGTACATTGAATGCGACTGGACAGGGCGTGAGGGGGGCGTGCGCGGAGTGGGTGCGCGGCAATACCACGGTCTTAGTCAAGGACTTTTAGCCCCTTTTGCCTCGTAATAGGCAAAAAGGGGTGATGATGGGAGCAACTGACAGCCGCACCTCACATCGCATTGAATGCGACGGGGCAGGCGCTCAGCTTTCCCCTATATGAGCATTAAATGGGTTGGTTGGTAGTTAGATTTGCCCCTCTCTCAGAGAGGTGCGGGGTAGAGGATGGGGGGTCCGGGTGATCCTGGACCCTACCGACCAGGGGTCCGGGAGATCCCGGACCCCGCCGTTTGGGAGTATGATGGCCTCCGGGCAGCCTCCGGGCCAGCCCCCTCTGGGGCGGCCACGTGGCCGCCCGTGGCCGAGACTTGCCTAGCCTTTCAGGGCATAACTTTGGCGCTCCTTGATGGACAGGGCGCCTTCCTTTTTCTTAAATGTCACGCCCACGACATACTCTCGGGCCCATATCACCGACAACACTAGTTATCATATATCGTATATAATCTAGAATAGTGTCTAGATCTATCTTGACATCAGCCTGTGTCTGTCAAGAACCAGCAGTCGATAGAGTTAGATCTAGGGGTTGGCCTAGGTTATATGCGGTATCCACCGTCTCGGGGGTTTACATCAGCTATAACAGATCCGATTATTCTTTTTATACTTAATGTTGCATCAATTTGACCTATTAAGTCGTTCTTAGAGCTCTTATGATCTATTCGGCTAGATGTATATGCTTAGAGACAGTGCCGGGGTTTCAGCCGGCCTTATCTGTTTTAATATTCTTTTGGTATGTTTACTATTAGATTTATTAAAGCTGCCTCTTATATTAAGATCTTGCTCTGGTTAAATGCCCTAAGCCAGAATCAGCCTATCAGTCACAGCCGACAGCCGATTGATCTAGTCTTAGTGCATTTAACTTAGATTAATATATTTTCATAAGATGAATCGGAGTACTAGCCGATCCATAGTTAGTTCTACGGTATCGGCTAGGCTATTAAAGCATATATTTATTATCCTTTTGTATATTTAGATTAAGTGGTTAATACTGTCTTTGCATAGCCGATCTATCCCAATCACTTAGTTTAAATATGCTTTGGGATAACATATATATGTTAATTGATTCCCTCAGCCAATCCAGTAGGATCTAATTTAACCCTTAACGCATATATCTTTGTTTTTCTTGTTGGTTAACAGATCAAATCAACTAGCATGGTTTGTATTTCACAGACAGCCGAGAAGGACCTGCACTGGAGTTAAGCAGATCTCCCAGGCCAGCGCGTGAGAGAAAATTCTCATCAACACGCTTCTTGGCACGCCCGGTGGGACCATCTCTATCAACTCGGCTAGGATGCATCGACGCAGCTGACAAGATGGTCGACATCAAGAGCCCCAACATTTCTCCGGAAAACGTTGTGCCTGTAAAGATAGAACAACTGTCGGCTGAACAACAAGCCGACTACAAGAGGATGGTAAAAGAGCTGCAAGCCAACTACCTACAGTCGTTCACCCAGACGAGGTCTGGGGCTGTGCTCCAGAAATATAAATTCAGCATGGACGAATTCAAGGCGTCCTCCTCCAGCGGATCAAAGGATAAACAGAAGGCAAAGGAGCCGACTCAGGAGCAAGGTGATTCGGGTTTGCATACTTTGCAAGACCGAATTGATTCGGCCGTGCACCATGCACTGGTCAACCAAAGTGGCATTCTTTTCAACACCCTCAACAATATGATTGTCACTGTGATCGACGCCAAGATAATCGACCAACTGCAGCGGGGACCGACGTACTTCACGAAAAGCCAGTTTCCTGGTTACAGGACATTGGCCACCCAGAATCGGCCGATCCCACCGCCAGCACAGCCAGGGCCGCCAAGAGGGATCCTCAACCAGCCGAATCCGTCTGGATCGGCTTCGAGACCGGTGGACACCATGCTGAACCGACAACAACCACTCCCCCAAGACCAGATCGCCAACATGTTCAACAACAATCGGCAATTAGAGCCGGTTGCCCAGATCGGTCTGGGAGGACAGTACAACGTCGGTGGGCGACAGCTGTTCCCAGATCCACCGACGCCACCGCCGGCGAATCGGCCGCCTCCCGCTGGCCATCCGCACCAGTATCAGTACCATGGAGGCCATCAAGATTAGCACTACAGGTCCCAAACACCGCCACCTCTGTATCGGCAAGCACCCCCACCACATGATCAATATGAGCCGATATAGCAGGACAACCGGACGTGGGCCGATTTGATTACGGACGTCATGCGCGATCAATTCGGCCTCAAGCCGAAAGATTCGGGAAATATGTATTGGTACCCCTGCCCGGAGCACTTCGAGCGGGTTCTACTGCCCAACCGATATAAAGTCCTGGATTTCTCAAAATTCTCAGGGAAAGACAACGTATCAACTTATGAGCACGTCAGCCGATTCTTAGCATAGTACGGCGAAGCATCAGCTACAGATGCCTTGAGAGTTCGATTGTTCCCCTTGTCTCTTTCGGGATCGGCCTTCAACTGGTTCTCTTCATTTCCCTACAATTCTATTCAGAGCTAGGCTGATCTCGACAAGCAATTCCACAGCTACTTCTACACCGGCAACCATGAAATAAAGTTGTCGGACCTCACTAGCATCAGGCAGAAGCACAACGAATCGGTTCAGGACTACATTCAACGCTTCAGAGAGATGAGAAACCGATGCTATAGCTTGGTGCTGTCGGACGCCCAGCTAGCCGATTTGGCCTTCCATGGCCTGATCGCGTCGATCCGCGAACGCTTCTCCGCTCAAGACTTCGACAGCTTGGCACATCTTGCGCAGAAGGTGACGGCCTATGAGTAGAGGTTTCAAGACACCAGGAAGGCTGTCAAGAACGTAGCCCAAGTCATCGTCGAATCAGCCTCCGATTCTAGCAATGATGATGCAGAGGTCGCGGTAGCCGAATGGGCTAAGAATAAAAAGGCCATCGTCTGTCAATGGCTGCTGAAAACGGCTAAGGAGGAGAAATACGATTTCGACATTACCAAGGCCGATAGGATCTTCGATTTATTACTCAAGGAGAAGCAGATCCAGCTTCCCGAGAACCATGTGATCCCATCGGCTGATGAACTAAAGAAGAAGAAATACTGTAAGTGGCACAACTCAACATCCCATGCCACTAATGATTGTAAAGTCTTCAGGCAGCAGATCCAATCGGCAATAAAGGCCAGGAAGCTCAAGTTTGCTGATTCCACTCGGCCGATAAAAGTAGACGGGAACCCCTTCCCGGTCAACATGGTTCAAACCGGCCCCAGGCGAGTTGATCGGCATCACAGAATGACGTACAGCTTAGTCGAGACATTAAAAGGGGTCAAGGCAGAGAGCAAGCCGACTGGAGATCAAGCTGCGTTAATCAACATGACGTGCCCTGTTGCCTGATCGGCTAACCGACGGCCGATCAACACAGACAGCCGACGCCGCTTCCGGCAGCAATCTTGGCAAGAAGAAGAGGCTCGGTTTGAAGGATTTCGTCGATAGGAGCCGAGACGCGAGGCCGTCGGGCACGACGGGGATCACGCGGTGCCGATCCTGATTGGCATTGAGAATTTTTCAGCACCGCCGGAAAACCGAGATGAGGCCGCCGACGCTAGACAATTGCTCGGCCTACAGCGATTACCGTGAGGATGAACATAGGAGCCCGCCAATCACCAGCCCAACTCAGTTCGTCCCGAGGGCCATACAGCTTAACCAGCGCCGGCAGTCCATCCACGATTGGCTAGGGCCTATCCATCAAGACTTCTTCGATGAAGAGGACGAAAACAGTGACTACTACGACGAAGAAGAAGTCGATGATGAAGAATCGGCCAACCCCCAATGGTGCCCTTCTGACCTCTTCACGAAGACGCAGAAACGAAGAATTCAGAGGCTGAAGCGTGAAGGAAGGGAAGAGGAAGTTCGACAGATGATCCAAGAACAACGCCGTCGGCTAGGCAAAAGCAAAAAGCAATGGAGGCCCAAAAATAAAACTACGCCAGCCGACGAGGATCAAACCAGAGAGACCTCAGCCGATCAAGCCAGGAGGGTAGCCAAGGGGAAAGGAAAAGCTTCTGCATCGGTCAATATGGTATTCATATTGCTAGCCGAATTCGGCGCCCCTGAGGCTGATGCAGACAACATTGAAGACACCTTGGCCAAACTAGCACTGTCCCCGGATCAAGCAATTTTTGACAAGCCAGAGGGGACCGAAAATCAGCATCTCAAGCCACTGTACGTAAAAGGCTTCGTCAATGGCAAGCCGATGTCAAAGATGCTAGTAGATGGGGGAGCTGCAGTGAACTTGATGTCCTATGCAACATTCAGAAAATTGGGTAAGGGAGCCGAAGACCTGATCAAGACTAACATGGTACTCAAGGACTTCGGCGGCAACCCGTCAGAGACCAAGGGCGTGTTAAATGTCGAGCTGACTGTCGGCAACAAGACCGTGCCCACAACCTTTTTTGTCATCGATGGAAAGGGGTCTTACAGCCTGCTGCTCGGGAGGGACTCGATACATGCCAACTATTGTGTCCCTTCCACCATGCACCAGTGTCTGCTTCAATGGGACAGCGACAAGATAGAGATTATACCAACCGACAGGTCAGTAAGCGTCGCCAATGCCGATTTGCCACTCTGGGAAGTCGATGGCATTGATTATTTGTCCGGAAAAATTTGCAAGCCAATTTTCTAAAAGTGTTTGATTCTACCATAGAGCCGATTGGAGACGACGAGCCGCAGCTGCTGCTTTGAACAAGACGTCGTGAAGGGCTCAAGCGTCTACGACATGGACACCGCAGATGAAGACGATGGCAAGCTTGGGCAAGGTTTTACGTCGGCCGGCGAATTAGAGGAAATAGACATAGGCTCTGGAGATAGGCCTAGGCCGACATATATTAGCAAAAATATATCTTCTCATTGTAGATCCCAGCTCATTGCTTTGTTAAAGGAATATAAGGATTGTTTTGCTTGGGAGTATTTTGAGATGCCTGGTCTTAGCCAATCTATTGTTGTTCATCAACTATCGATCAAGGCAGGTTATCGGCCATTCAAACAGCTTCCCAGGAGGTGCAAGGCCGATATGTATGATGCGATCAAAGCCAAAATCACTCGGCTATACGATGCTGGATTCATTCAGCCTTGCCGATACACCGAGTGGGTCTCAAATATTGTTCCAGTATTGAAAAAGAATGGTAAACTTAGGGTGTGCATCGATTTCAGAGACCTAAATAAGGTTACCCCCAAAGACGAATACCCGATGCCTATAGCCGATTTGCTCGTAGATGCTGCTTCAGGCCACAAGATCATCAGTTTTATGGATGGTAATACAGGTTACAATCAAATCTTTATGGCCGAAGAAGACATTCACAAAACTGCTTTTCGATGTCCTGGAGCAATTGGCTTATATGAATGGGTTGTTATGACATTTGGGCTAAAGAATGCTGGGGCAACATATCAACGGGCCATGAATTACATCTTCCACAACATGATCGGCTCTCTGGTGGAGATCTACATTGATGATGTTGTTGTCAAATCCAGGGAGATAGAGAATCACATAGCCGATCTGAAGCAGGTTTTGGAGCGGACAAGAAAATATGCCTGAAGATGAATCCGTTGAAGTGCGCGTTCGGCGTGTCGGTCGGGCAGTTTTTGGAGTTTCTTGTTCATGAAAGAGGAATTGAGGTTACACCAAGGAGCATCAACGCTATCAAGACGATACAGCCTCCGAAGGACAAGAAACAACTCTAATCGTTGATCGGCAAAATCAACTTCATCACACGATTTATAGCCAATCTTTTAGAGAAGATGGAGCCGTTCACAACACTGCTTCGGCTGAAAGCCGATCAAGCATTCACATGGGGGGCAGAGCAGCAGAAGGCTTTGGACAACATCAAGGACTATTTAAGCTCGCCTCCAGTTTAATGTCTTCACAAAAAGGGATATCGTTTAAGCTGTACCTGTCAGCTGATGACAAGTCAATCGGCTCAGTCCTAATCCAAGAGGTTGAGGGCAAGGAAAAAGCTATCTTCTATCTCAGCCGACGGTTGTTGGACGCAAAAACAAGGTATTTACCATTGGAGAAGCTATGTCTATGCCTGTATTTTTCATGTACAAAGTTAAGGCATTATCTGCTATCCAATGAGTGTACAATAATATGTAAAGCCGATGTAGTCAAATATATACTATCGGCTCCAGTGTTAAAAGGGCGAATTGGAAAATTGATTTTTACCTTGACAGAGTTTGATCTGAGGTATCAGGCACCCAGGGCAGCTAAAGGACAAGCTATAGCTGATTTTATCGTGGAACACAGAGATGACTCAATCGGCTTAGTTGAAATCATGCCTTGGACATTGACATTTGATGGCTCGGTGTGCACCAACGGCTGCGGTATCGGATTGGTCATTATTTCGCCTAGAGGGCAAGCTTTGAATTTGCTTTTTCTATCAACCCCCGTGCTACAAACAACCAAGCCGAGTACGAGGCCTTGCTCAAAGGGTTACATCTGCTCAAAGAAGTTGAAGCCGACGCCATCGAAATAATGAGAGATTCACTGTTGGTCATCAGTCAGTTGTTGGGAGAATATGAATGCAAAAATGACGCGTTGATGGTCTACTATCAACAATGCCAAGAATTGATGGATAGTTTTCAGCTAGTTACTCTAAAACATATCCCCAGGGAGCAGAATACAGAAGCCAATGATTTAGCTCAAGAGGCATCGGGCTACAGGCCGATGATAAGAGACATTGAAGAGGAAGTTGCTGCCATCACAGCCGATGATTGGAGGTTTGAAGTCTACAGCTATCTACAAAATCCTTCTCAATCGGCCTCAAGGAAATTGCGATATAAGGCATTAAGATATATTTTGCTCGATGAAGATCTCTACTATTGGACGATTGATGGAGTACTGCTCAAGTGCCTTGAGCCGATCAAGCCAAAGTGGCCATCGGAGAAGTTCATGAAGGGATTTGCGGCACGCATCAATCAGCTCATAAGATGAAGTGGCTACTTCGGAGAGCAGGGTATTTCTGGCCGACAATGCTGAAGGACTGTTTCAAATATTATAAAGGTTGCCAGGACTGTCAAAATTCGGCGCCATACAAAGAGCACCAGCATCGGCTATGAACGCAATCATAAAGCCTTGGTGAAACAAGTGTTGTTTCCATTCGCCCCACCACCGGTTGAAGATCGGTGATTTGGTTATCGCCAAGTTGATCTTGTCCATGCTACCGAGAGGAGTTGAGAGTTGGATAGCCGAAGCATCATTGACTTCGATTCTTCCCCTCGGCTGGATCTTATCGGCAAACCACAAGCCGATCGGCAGCTGGCTCATTCCAAACTGTCTCGCCGTCACCATTGGATGATAGAACTCGTAAGTCTTGGTGACGTTGCGGCCTTGATGGATGCCGATGGGGAGGATGTAGGGGGTGATAGCGGTGACGAAGGTTTTCCTCGGCACTGTGTATTCTTCTGAATCGAGCTCATCTAGCCAAAGACTGTCTGGCTGCTCGAATTCGATGAAGTCTTCATATGCAAACCAGATCTTGGAGGCGTTTGGAAAGCCGTTGTAGAGCCGATCAAACCACTCCATGAAATCTTCGGCTGTTAGTCTTGAGCCCGGATAGGTTGAGGCAGCCTCACCATACAACGTCGGCCGCCGAGTGGTTTTTTCTTCATCGTCCACAATCCTCGGCTCTTATCAACGGGAAATCGGCTTGAAGGGGAGCAGGCTGTTCGGCTATCTTGTATAGATGCAGGTTAAGCCAGAGCTGCAATAGCCACCATGGACCTCTGGTGCCGACGGACTGCTTGGAGGCCAGCCGAGCCGAAGCCGAACCCAGGACTTGGTATAGATAACCCAATAGGTACTTGCCTAAGGGGATTTTCTTTTTCTCCACTAGGGCTTCGGCTACGTGCTGCCAGTTGCTGGTTGGACCGTAGCTAGATCCACAAAATACAAACTTCTCCAACCACATGAGGAGGAAGGCGGTGTGCTCCCTGTCCGAAATCGGCCCATCCTTCATGTTCATAGAGATAAAGCCGCTCCAGCCGCCAATGCTTTTGGTCTTGAAGACGTGTTGGCACTTGCGCTGAAGATCGCTTGGGCGGACCATGGAAGTGATGTCCAGGCCGGTCATCATCACCACATCCATAAGAGTGGGGGTCATCAGCCCTTGTCTAAATAGGAAAGCGTTGAGTGTATCGGACCGAAAGTAGTGAGCAGCCGATAGAAGGGACTCGTTCTTGGGCATGTTGGCTATCGTCAGTTCTAAGCACTGATCTATTCCAAGTTCGGTTCAATGCGTCCTTTTCCTAGCCGACATCCTTAGATACCAAGCTGGCCAGGATTTGTCAGTTGACGGCCACGACTTGAAGGCGCCAGTCCAGTATGATAGATTAGGGGTTGAAAACCTAAAGGGGATCCGATCGGTTTCAGCGTTTATCATTTCGCTTGGGTCCAAATTACCGATTGGCCCTAGGAAGTATTGGTTCTGATGGACTAAGTTGGGGATTGCGATTTGGTGGGCTAAGTGCTACAGAATGAGGAAAGAAACAGGGAATCATGAAGAGGCAGAAACTAAATCGCGGAAAGGAAAGGAGGATGAAGCCGATGAACTTACCTCAGGGTACAATGGCTGCTGCGACGCGTCGGCAGGAGTGCTTGAGGAAGCCATTGCTGGGGATCATCGCCTCTTGGGGTTCGCCAGAAAGGATGCGGGCTTCGAGTCGCCGAGATTGTCGGGGAGGTCGCCGGAGGAGAAGAAAGGGTTTGTTGCTGGGGTTGAGTGCGTGAAAATGACAGCGTGGCCTGTTTCGGTGCTGGACGAGGGGTATTTAAAGAGTGTTTTTTTGGGCAGCCGAAACGGTTTAGGTCGAAAAGAGCGAGAATTTGAAAAGGCTGCAAATCCTCGATATTATCTTATCACGGACTTGGGGGCATGTGTTAACGGCTAAGTTTGGTAATCAAATCCCTAAGTCCCAGCCGAGATTGAAGCGGAATCAGATCGGAAGATTGGCAGAGAAACAGAGGTCGAGTTGGCTGCGATGCGATCGGCTAGGAGGCAGTCGGCTAAGGTCGAGTCGGACAAGGACAGCCGATAGCCGATTCCAAGTCAGAGAAGAAGATGGAACTGTTTCTGATAAAGGTGCTTAAAGATAAATAGAAGATTTAGTTCCTAAATTGCGCGTTAAAGATATTGCCATCTACGGATAGAGTCCTATAACGGCAAGTGTATCTGTAAACTAGGAATTTGTTTAGATCTCCTATTGTAATGCGGCATGGGACCAAGTCCCGGGATATTGTCGTACCGTGTACAGTAGATTAGTTAGCAACCGTGTTCGGCATGGACTGTGTTGTACTTGGGTATAAATAGGACCCGAGACCCCTGTAAAAGAATAATACACAATCAAAAAACTTTCGGCGCATCGCCTCCTATTTTCTTCAGACGAACACTTGATCCGGCTTCGGACTGCATCGTTTTGATCCCCGATTAAGGTAAATGTCTGTCATTAGTGGTGTATCTCGTCGAATTTAGTGCTTCCATCACTATGATACTCTAGATTCAACGATTTACATTGCGCTAGTTATCATATATCGCATATAATCTAGAACAATGTCTAGATCTATCTTGACATCGGCCTGTGTGTGTCAAGAACTAGCAGCCGATAGAGCTAGATCTAGGGGTTGGCCTAGGTTATATGCGGTATCCATCGTCTCGGGGGGTTTACATCAGCTATAACAGATCTAATTGTTCTTTTTATACTTAATGTTGCATCAATTTGACCTATTAAGTCGTTCTTAGAGCTCTTATGATCTATTCGGCTAGATGTATATGCTTAGAGATAGTGTCGGGGTTTCAGCCGGCCTTATCTGTTTTAATATTCTTTTGGTATGTTTACTATTAGATTTATTAAAGCTGCCTCTTATATTAAGATCTTGCTCTGGTTAAATGCCCTAAGCCAGAATCAGCCTATCAGCCACAGCCGACAGCCGATTGATCTAGGCTTAGTGCATTTAGCTTAGATCAATATATTTTCATAAGATGAATCGGAGTACTAGCCGATCCATAGTTAGTTCTACGGTATCGGCTAGGCTATTGAAGCATATATTTATTATCCTTTTGTATATTTAGATTAAGTGGTTAATACTATCTCGGCATAGCCGATCTATCCCAATCACTTAATTTAAATGTGCTTTGGGATAGCATATATATGATAATTGATTCCCTCAGCCGATCCAGTAGGATCTAACTTAACCTTTAATGCATACATCTTTATTTTTCTTGTTGGTTAACAGATCAAATCAACTGGCACGCCCTGTATTTCATAGACAGCCGAGAAGGACCTGCATTGGAGTTAAGCAGATCTCTCAGGCCAGCGCGTGAGAGAAAATTCTCATCAACAGCCATATGGAATCTTCACCAACCACGTGCATCAATCTTTAGCCTAAGTATCCCGCATGATATCTGACCGTCCGAACGTCACCTTATCTCCAAGTTGACTCCCAATCCATCACCGGCAATACTCACCCGAGGCGTAAAGATTACCTACACATGAATCAAACAAAGAAACTATATCCGACCACAAGCTATCTCTAACTTGACTCATTGTTAGAACACAACAGTATTACATAAGTATTGTATCCATCTAGAAGCCATAAACATGAAATAAACATGGATATCCAAAGAAACAACCCGAAACCGAAAACAACACGTAGTCGGCCGCTAGACCGCAGCCGACCGATCCGACCGCACATAGACCTCCGGCTCGACCGACAAGACAAGCCCTGGCCCGACGGACCACTGTTCACCGTATGAAAATTCCAATCATCTCCAAAACAACTTCGCCAATAATCTCCAAATATCAAAACCAAAAATCACAGATGCCAATTATTCATCACCATAGAAAAATCAAACACACTTTGATTTTACACCGTCCATGTTCGTCTACACTCTGAGCCATCCAATGTTTGATGAGAAAATTAACTGTAGGTCAAAAATGTTTCTAAGAGAAATTAAGGCTCTGAACCTGAACAGAATCGACATCACTGTAGACTCGTCACGATCGGTGGTAACAGGCCCGTTGGCATTAGTTGCAGTTCCTCATGAGACATTTGCCCGTGCGCGCGTGCGTTGGTCATCTCCCAAAATATACGTACCTGCAGTTTGCGACCATACAGCTGTAGGATCGAAACAGAGTAAACAAACCTACCAGAGGGGTGGTGAATGGTAGGTTAAAACCAAAATCAAAAATATTTTACGGAATTAAAAGATTACCTTTCACCAATGAAACCAATCTAGAAAAAAATCAAACCATAGCAGCTTGAAGTCGCCTCCGGTCACACCGGCGTATCTGGTCGGTCGACCGCCCTCCTCTCGTTTCCGGACCGCCCGCTCACCTGCGGTTAGACCGTCGAGACCCAGAAAACACCGATAGATGAACTCTCAAAGATGTAGATCAAACTATTTTGACTTTATTGCATCTAAAAGTGTTTACAAAGTGCAATAACAGTACTCCTCACCAAAATCTCGAACTAAACTCGAAACCCTAACTTTCTCTCAACTTTCTCTTGCAAAATCGATATCTAGGAGGCCACACCCTCCCTCTCTATTTATACGACAAAAACCTCCTACTCAAAGTAGGTGTAGAACTCCTATTCCCAATAGGACTCCTATTCCCAATAGGACCCAATCACTCTCTTCCACTCCTATTCACAATAGGACTCAAGAACTCCTATTCACAATAGGACTCAATCACTCTCTTCCCTTATCTCAATCCATCTTCCCGAATCCTTCTCGAATCTGGACTCCCTTCCAAATTCGACTCCTCTTTCCATACGCATACGATCCCTCTCATATACCATATAAATTCTTCATCCTCCACGTGCATTATCCTCTAGCCTTTTATCCCGCTTGATCTCTTGATCTCTGGACGTCCACTTCTCTCAAGTCGACTCCGATCTATCACCGGCAACACAATCCCGAGGCCTCAAGCGATACCTACACATATACGACAAAGAAACCATATTTCGAGCACAAGTTTGTCCAAACTTGACTCACATTAACATATCAATAGTAACCATACGCATATGAACCATCTAGAAGTCAAATCCACAAGAAATAATTTTAAACCGAAAAGATAAATTGAATCTAAAACCAATTCGAAGTTGTCCGGTCAGACCGTGCGCATACCTTCGATCTGACTAGTCAAGCCTAGACGGTCGACCGGTCGCACGTCGGTCTGACCATCAGGTCAGAAACATGCACAACTTCACAAATTCAAACATCATCACCATAAACCAAAATCACCACCAATGTTTCATCACACAAAATACAAATCAAACACATTTAATTATATAACAGCCGAATAATTTGCATAGTCATCGCGCACCCCGTATTATACAGCGTCTTCACCTCGTTGAAGTAAGTCTACTCTAACTCTTTCTTTGCCTCATAAGTATACTCTGAATCTCTTTCCAGTCTTCATTAAGGTGATCTTCGTCATCCAATCTTGCCACAAGGTGCACCTTCCATTTCATAGAGCCCTTTGGGTTCTGAAAATGTAACTCACCATGTAAAATTTTAGGCAACGATTATTAAACGGATT
This sequence comes from Oryza australiensis, assembly GCA_019925245.2. NCBI lineage: Eukaryota > Viridiplantae > Streptophyta > Magnoliopsida > Poales > Poaceae > Oryza > Oryza australiensis. The sequence goes on along the minus strand of JAIFGZ020000229.1, from coordinate 96,584 downwards.
GTTGATTTAGATTATTAAACGGATTGTTGATTTAGATTATCTATAAATTATATATGAAGTGAATAAAAAATCGAGATGTAATGTATGAATGACTGTTATACGTACATCTATATCGTCGATAGTTGTGACATTGGTCACAAAGTAGTGAATGTAATCGCAGACGTAGTATCCGCAAAAGTTGGTGCCCTGCGACAGTTTTGCACACTAAAGGAGAAACAACGACAGATTTAATATACATTTCATATTTTAGAACAAAGTAATAACTTAAAACAACTTTGGAGCATGTTACTCACTGGAAAGTTCATCCTCATAGAGAGCTTATGTTTCCAATTTCCGCGAACATTCACCCAAAGCCATTCCCATGCCCTATGTGCAGTTGAAAGTTAGCTAGTAATTATCCAAAAACCGCATATATGCAATAGCAAGTAAGATGGCATTACCTGTTAAACAGTTCAAATATCTTTGAGTACGTGGACTCTGGTTTATCCATTGAGTGAAAGACATGGATCCGCGAGTGATCCATGTCAATTACTAACAAAACCCAGTGGAATCTGCAAATTGGTTTAGATGACACATATGAAACTTTATGTCTGCACAGGATTGAAATCGGTACAGAAGGGAGAAAAACTTACGCAATGTTGTAGGGCAGAAGGATAACGACCAGAAGTGGTTTTGCACCAGCGCATTGTATATGTTGTCCACTGTTGGATCAGGAAATTGATCAACCAATACGTCGTTGATTTTGTGTGGATCCATGAATCCATGTTTGGTACAGTCGTGCTTGTTGCAGTATTAGATCGCCATTCTACAACGGTTAAAAAGAATTTTAGTCAGCTAAATACAAGGAGATAAGAAACGAAATAATAGAACGATACTTACAGAATCCGCGTGGCTAGAAGTGAGACGTCGTGGGCATCAAGCTGGTACAGGTCGAATATGTCTTCGAATCGGATATAGAAGTGGTCACCTCCATCAAAGAAATAGTTCAGTGAATATCTGCCCGTTACCATCTCTCCACCCTTGCTGGATTCTTGCATGTACCACTTGTGAAAGCGGTACATCTGTGTAGGTAGCTTTTTCACTTGATCTGGCTTTACAAGAGGCTTTCCAAGTTTGAACATGTATTTCAGCAGAGCCTTCGCCAGGGGAGCACGGCCGTGTAATTGATCGATTGAAATTCCAGCAGATTCCATAAATTGTCTTAACTCTGTTCTAACATTTGGAACTATGCTGAACTCCAGAGGTTTCTGAGGCTGCATGCTGAGCTGGGGTACATCTTTGCCCGTTCTCTTCGCCTTGCTAGGAACCTTCCAAATAGTCCTGTCGTAGTCGGACTGCGGTTGAGGTTGCGGTTCAGGCTGTGGCGTTAGGTACGTCTTCTTGAAGAAGTCCTTGGTCTCCTGGGGGATTTCAGGAGGCTTCTCAGGAGACTAATTTCTGAAGTGGGCCTTGACTTCATCTTGGACGGCCTCGTGCAGCTCCTCTAGAGTCATGTCATACACCGTTTTGTTTGGGGCTAGTGGGAGCGGGTCAAGTTTAGGCCTCTTGCTTCTTGGTCCACTGGTTGACATTGATCGCGTGGATCGAGCTATGCACTTAGGAGGCGACGGAGAAGGCGAAGTAGGATGAGTTGCTGACCGTTCAGGAGTCGTTGCTTGTTGTGGCGACTGAGGAGGCTGAGAAGGTGGTGGAGATGGAGACGACCGTTTAGGAGTCGGTGCTCGTGGAAGCGACGCAGGAGGCGGAGGAGGCGAAGGAGGCTGAGGAGACGGTCCACGTGGAGGCGACGACGGTGGAACGATAGGAGACGCTGTTCGTCCTGGGAATATGATGAAGGACTTCCTCTAAAGAAATATTCCGTGAGTTGTTTCTCCTAGCGTCATCTCCCCGTCTCCTCCGGGGATATCCAGCTCAAGATCTTCGTAGTCGCGTTTCACCTGTTAAACTTCCACTTTTGAGTACGCAGGTGGAACGGGCCTGCAGTGGTAGGTGCCGTCTCATTCTACTGGAATCGCCATGCCCGACGCGACCTATTCGAGAAGATTGCTTATTAGTTAGCAATGAACCTTGATTGCCAAGTTATTCAAGGAAATATAGAACATAAAGGTACGAACATACCTTTATTGTTATGTTCTTGAGCGGAATGTGTAGCTCACACGGTGTTCGCTATGTGATATCATCCACGGGGCATGGCGAACACGCTTGAGCTTGTGGGGCCAACTTGCCTTCATTTCCTATTGACGCAGCCTACTCGCGCTTGTAGTTGAGCCGTTGTTGCTGGATCTGGCTGTTGGCTAACCCAGTGGCTCTGCTCCTCTGTCAACCTTTCGTTCAGCCTTTGGTCCACAATCTGATCAATCTGCGAGAGCCGCATCTCCATTCCTATGAACCTCGCATCCGTCTCTCGCTTCGACCTCATGCGGCTCTTGTATGTGTCGATGTCCGCTTGAAACCCGTATTTCTAGGGAACGACGTCTTTTCCTCGCGTTCGTCCCGGATGCTCTGGGTTCTGGAGTGCGAGCGTTAGCTCGTCCTTCTCTCTGTCGGGCCTGAACGAGCCCGAGGCAGAGGCCTCCAGCGCTTCCTCTAATCTTCGCCCTACTTCTTGGATTTGTGCGCCGAAGATAATTGATCCATCTCCGGGATTAAGCGATCCCCCGTGAGCATAGAACCAATGCTTTGATCGTTCGGGTCAGTTGGCTGTGCCCAAAACGATACCTCGCGTTTCCTGGTCGGCTTCCACTTCTCCCATTTTTGCATTCCCTTCTGATAGCCGCCCGACCCAAGTTTGTGATGGTATTTCTTCTTGGCTGTGTTGGCCTTGTTCTTTTCAATTAGGGCTTGCGCTTCTTCCCCAGTCTTATGTGTTGGCCTCCCAGTGATCTCTGAGCTTTGGAAACTTGTCGAAGTCTGGGGTCTGGCCCTTCAGGACATATTTCTTGTGTAACTCCTTCTTATAGTTCTTGAAGAGCTCAGCCATCTTCTTTAACGTCCAATCCTTGACCTTTGCCTGATTGGAGTCTGGGATGGTGAATGTCTGCAGCATTGTCGTCTAGAGCATATCTCCTTCTGTCCTTGATTGCCTCCAGTTGACAACGCTGATAGGCACGTGGTCCCTCACCACCATCCGCTGTGTGCCACAAACTTCCTTGCGGCGTCCGCTGGGGCACTTGGTCGACTGTCCGGTGCTACTTCTGTTATGACGTGTCGACCCTCAATGCGTTTGCTGACTCCGCGTTGCCCGCGTGCCCTCTTCTGTCCAACTGATGAGGAGCCCTCATTCCCCTCCTTGTTCCCCTCCTCGTTCCCCTCCTCGTTGAGGTATTGATTTGGATCCTCGGTCCCCTCCTCGTGTAAAACTGTGTGCTACCGTGTGCGATCTCGTCAAGGAGAAACTGTTCGTCGTCACGATCAGCCATTTGATTGTTGTGGGTTTGAGGACTTAATCAAATAATTCTAAAAAGGAAAAAATTATTCGGTTAATACATGTATCAATTATTCAGGGAAATCATGTATGTCTACATAGGAAAAAAACATAGACAAAAAGAAGATGGAAAAAAATAGATGGAATCCGGCAGACAGTACGTTATATATTTTTCTTCTTCTTCTCTTTTGTTTCTATAACCCTAACCCTAACCCTAACCCTATTCAGGGAGAGGAGAGGATAGAAAGAGAACGTTGCATGCCGAGATACGTTTGTTTGACCGAACGAACAAACGAACGAACGAAAGAACGAATGACCGAATGAAACTCATTCATTCGTTCGTTCGTTCACGTCCGTTTGTTCGTTCGTCCGTTCGTTCTATCGTCTGGAGGAGAGGAAGATAAGAGGAGAGGAGAGAAAGAGAGGAGGATGACGTTCGTTCGTTCGTCCGTTCGTTCTATCGTATGTACGTTGTAACGACCGAACGAACGACCGAACGAACGAACGAACGACCGAATGAATGACCGAACAAACAACAAAACGAAACTCGTTCGTTCATTCGTTCGTTCGTTCGTCCGCCCGTTCGTTCGTTCGTTCGTCCACGTCCGTTTTTTCACGTCCGTTCGTTCGTTTTATCGTTCTCGTTCGTTCGAAAATACAAAATTCACAAGTCATATTCACAATCAAATTTAAATCTATTCATGCATTCAAATTTAAATACACATTCAAAATTCAAAATTCATTCTAACATACACATACATACAAAATTCTAAACATACAGTCCATAAAGTCCATTTACACATATATAAACATACAAAATGCACAAGTCCATAAAGTCCATTTACACATCTATACATACAAAATTCTAAAATACACATATATCCATAAAGTCCATAAAGTCCATTCATTCTAACATACACATACATACAAAATTCTAAAATACAAAATTTGACATATGCATATTAATCAAAATTTTGCAAAATTCTACACAATTCTAATTAACAGAGGGAGGCAAAGGGGAGAGGGCGGCGCCCGGCCGGGGGCAACAGCGGCGGCGGCGACGTGTGGGAGGGGGCAGGGCGGGCGGCGGGCTCGGGAGGCACAGCGGTGGCGGCGGCGTGTGGGGTAGGGGCGGCCGCGGCGTGTGGGGCAGGACGGCGGCGGCGGTGCCGTGGGGGTAGTGCAAGGGCGTGCGACGTGCGACGGCGTGCGTGCGGCGACGACGGCGGCGGCGATGCATCCTCGGCCCAAACCTCCCCGAAAACCATAAACTCTAACATACCATCACACATAAGCACGAAAAGAGGGGCGGCGACGGCGGCTAACCTGTGGCGACCCCGGCGACGGCGGCGTGGCGGCTTCTGGCTTTTGGCCCGCGGCGACGAAGACGGCGCTGAAGATGGCGATGCGGCAGCGTCCTAGGACGGCGACAACGACGAAGACGAAGACGACGATGAAACGGCTAAGTGTTTGGATCCCCCGCGACCCCTGCTATATATAGATACCGGGCTCTTTTGTCCCGGTTGAATCCATGAACCGGGACTAAAGATACATTAGTCCCGGTTGGTAGCTTCAACCGGGACAAAAGATATTCCTTTAGTCTCGATTGGCGCCACCAACCGGGACTAAAGATGCCAGGGCAGCCACGTGGCCCAGGTAGGTAGGACTCTTTAGTCCCGGTTTAAGGCATCAACCGGGACTATAGATGCTTTTTCACCCATCCAAATTCATCTTTAGTCCCGTTTGTGTTAAAATCCGGACTAAATATTTCAACAGCTTTAAATTATAATAATTATATTCAAAAATATTTTAAATTTATATAATAATATATAATTAACATATGGCCTATTTGAAAAATATTATAAATTTAAATAATAACATATAATTAACAATTGTCATATTCAAAACTATATTAAATTTATAAAAAAATATAATTAACATATTGCCTATTTAAAAATATTATAAATTTAAATAATAACATATAATTAACATTTGTCATATTCAAAACTATTTTAAATTTAAATAATAATAATATATAATTAACATATATACTATTTAAAAATATTATAAATTTGAATAATACCATATAATTAACATTTGTATTATGGAGTATTAAAATTATATATAACATATAATTAAAATTTGAAAATGGTTTCTCCAAGAGTGTATTCTTTGTATCATTATGACTGTCATTACACAAACATTGACTTATGGACCCATAAAAAATGAGACCTATGCTTAAAACAATGACATACTTGAATATTATCATATGTAAAATTACCACGCATAATAAACGTGATATAACCACATGATTATGTGAACCCTGGGTTCAACTTCTAACTTGACACGATTTGGATGGAGAAGTGACCGTGTGGCCACGTGACATGGCTGCCTATGGTGTTTGGCGCAGGGACCAGCAGTAGTACTCCTCTTGTATATAAAACGGCTGCTCCGCAATACTTTCTTCCCCATCTGCAAATTGCAAATAGATCTCCTCCACTCAGCAAATTGCCCAAATTGTATTTTTATTTATGCTTGCGTTTGTCCCCACATACTTTCTCCGCACAATTGTTCCTTCGTTATGATCGTTGCGTGAGTAAGGGGTGTCCTCATTTCATAGGAGGATCCTCGGGTCAACCGCCACCACGAACGAAGGTTGCCCGTCAAACTGATCATAATCATCGTTAGTTCTATCCTCGACACTCACGATTTTTCTTTTGCCTGGGAGAACCACGTGACGCTTTGGCTCATCGGATGCTTTCCCCTACTTTTCTTTGCTAGACATGTCCTTGACATAGAAAACTTGTCGTACATCATTGGCAAGGACGAAGGGTTTGTCTGAGTATCCAACCTTGCTCAGGTCGACCGTTGTCATCCCACTTGCATCAATGGTTACGCCTCTACCACTGAGCCTAACCCACTGGCACCGAAATAGAGGGACCTTCCGAGGTCCATAGTCTAGCTCCCATATGTCATGTATGCTGCCGTAATATGTGCTAGCCGTACCGTCGTATCCCATGGTATCGATGCGGACAACGCTGTTCTGATTCATGCTCTTTAAGTCTTGGGCCCGTGTGTAAAATGTGTACCCATTGATTTCATATGTCTGGAATGTGGTGATCGAGCAAGATGGTCCCCTCGCCAAGAAGGCTAGTTGTTGGTCAATGCTTGTGTTTCCCATGAGACGTTGTTGTAGCCAAGCAGAAAATGCATCGATGTGATGGCGTGTAATCCAGGCATCCGTCTTACCAATATTTTTCGAGCAAACAATCGCCAAGTGCTCCTCGATGTAAGGAGCCACCAAGGAAGATTGTTGCAACACGGTCCAATGTGCTCTCCTGTACAAGTCATTGTCTATGTTCATTATTGTCTTCCTTCCAAGAGTTCCCTTCCCTCGTAGTCTACCTTCATGGCTTGATTCAGGCACCCCGATGGGACGAAGGTCTTCAATAAAGTTGATGCAAAACTCAATCACCTCCTCTGTTCCATATCCCTTGGCGATGCTGGCCTCTGGACGAGGTGGTTACGGACGTACTTCGTTAGAATGCCCATATACCTCTCGAAAGGGAACATGTTGCGTAGGAATACCGGACCGAGGAGACGGATCTCTTTGACAAGGTGACATAGGAGATGCGTCATGATATTGAAGAAGGAAGGCAAAAAGATCATCTCAAAGTTGACAAGACATTGGACCACATCATTTTGAAAGTCTTCTAGTATGTCTGGATCGATGATCTTCTGTGAAATTGCGTTCACGAAAGCACATAGCTTTGTTATTGTTTCCTGTACATTATCGGGAAGGATACCCCGAATTATAACGGGAAGCAACTGTGTCATCAGCACGTGACAGTCATGGGACTTTAGATTTGTGAACTTCTTATCCTTCGTGCTTATTATTCCTTTTATATTCGAGGAGTATCTAGACGGTACCTTGATTCTCTCCAGGCATTCAAACATTATTTCCTTCTCTGCCTTGCTCAGAGTGTAGCTGGCTGGACTTAGATATTGGGCTCCTTTCTCCTTTGGTTGCGGGTGAAGGCCGTCGTGTTGTGCCATATGTTTCAGATTGTTACGTGCCTCAAGTGTATCTTTTGATTTTCCGTATACACCTAGGAAGCCCAGCAGGTTTACGCAAAGGTTCCTGGTGAGGTGCATCATGTCGATTGCGTGGCGGACGTCAAAGACTTCCCAGTAGGGCAACTCCCAAAAAATTGGCTTCTTCTTCCACATCGCCGTGTGACCACCTTCACTTGCTATAGGTTGGTTGCCGGGTCCCTTTCCAAATATTACTTTGAGGTCTTTCACCATGGCAAACACGGCCTTTCTGTTGCGATGCTTTGGCTTAGTACGATGGTCTACCTTTTGATCAATCCTTCTTCGGACAGGGTGGCTTGCAACAAGAAAGCGACGATGGCCCATGTACACTACCTTCTTACAGTGTTTCAGGTACGTACACTCGTTCTCATCCATACAGTGGGTGCAAGCGTTGTACCCCTTGTTTGACTGTCCGGATAGGTTGTCAAGTGCAGGCCAATCGTTGATGGTAACAAACAGCAACCCTCGTAGGTTAAACTGCTCCTGTTTATCCTCATCCCACATGGGAACACCTTCTTTCTTCCACAGCAGTTTTAGATCTTTGATCAGCGGTCTCAGGTACACATCGATGTCGTTACCAGGTTACTTCGAGCCTTGAATAATAACCGACATCTGAATGTACTTCCGCTTCATGCATACCCAAGGCGGGAGGTTGTAGATACACATCGTTACAGGGCAAGTGCTATGCTCGCTGCTCATCTCTCCAAAAGGATTCATGTCGTCCGTACTTAAGCCGAACTGTGGAGATTATGGCAATCGGATGTCCACATGGCAGGCTTATCCGACTGGAGATAGAGATAGGTTGCACCTATCAAATATGTAAACCAACTATGACTTGGGTATTACGTTGCCGATTAGATAAGGCAACGGCTCATAGTCACGGTTTGGTAAGATTGAGGAAACCAACTTAGAGTAAGATAGGGTTTCCGATCTGTAAGCCCGCCTCCCAAGACTATATAAGGGGGTAAGGGGCGTCCCTTGAGATATATGAGTTTTCTGAGCTACAGATCTTGAGATCAATATACACTCGACGGATCGAATCACCGAAACAGGAGTAGGGTATTACCTCACGAGAGGGCCTGAACCTGTCTAAATCCTCGTTTTCCACCTAACCCATTGTGCTTGGCGATCTTGACTGCACCCCCAATTTTCTATTGCCGAAACCGAGTTTCGACAGTTGGCGCGCCAGGTAGGGGCCCGCGTGTCAAGACTTCTTCGACAATCTCACCGGCAAGCGTGATGGGATCTTCTTCAGGCATCGACGACTTCGCCGTCAACGACTTCAACAAGTTCTCCTCCTTCGACTCGGATTCGGACCAGTCGGGAGAAACCCACTCGGCGCTGTTCGGGCTCCCGAACAACGCCAAGATCTACGATGAAATCTTGGATTCCAAGACGCAGTCCATCCACTCTGACGGAGGAACTCACTTGGCGCCGTTCGGGCTACCGAACGCCGCTGAGATCTGCAGCGGTCTTCTCATCTCCCCGTCGGAGCCAATCTACTCGGAAGAAAACCTCTCGACGCCGTTTGGATTACCAAACGCCGCTGAGATCTACTGCAAGCTCCTCTCCCCCTAGTCAAGATCGACCCACTCGGAGGGATCCATGTCATCAAGCTCCGACTCGGACTGGAACGATCCAGACCCGAACCACCCGGGCTCAAGGGAAGTCGCGGTCATCCTTCAACCGTTCGGGTCATGCTCATCCTCGGAGCTCGACGAGTACCTTAGCTCCTCAGGTTTTGACAACCTTTACGGCATCCCCTCGGATGAAGCTGACGACTCCGACTGCGATAAGGACTACGAGCCGAAGTGCTTTGACGTCCTCATGGCTGAGGTGGCCGAGACCGACTCAGCCATGGCCCGTAGGCTCGCGGAAGAAGAACGAGCCAGACTTGAGCAAGAGCGCAAGGAGGAAGCGCAAGGAGGAAGCCGACAGAAGGAAGCAGGATCTGAGGGCAGCCGAACGATCCGCTCAAGAGGCCATACTTCAGACGCGGGTCCACAACACCAACATCTTTCAGACGCCACAGCAGAACATTGTCGCTGCCCTCACACTCCTGGATACCGTGATCGAGACGGCGCCCCCCGACGTAACGCCAATCTTGGACAAGATCAAGACCATCGTCGTGGCTACAGCCAATGCTCCTCCCACCTCCTCAGCCCGAAGACCGACCGAATCCGTGGCGGAAACGCCCGACAGGAGTCGACTCCCGCCGCTAAGGTCACGGGATTACAAGAGGCCCGAGCCAGACCGGACGGCGACTAGGTCAAGAGACTTTCGCCACGAGACCACACGCAAGCATCAGGAGCAATCGGCCGACTCCCGCGAGAAGCGGCACGGACGACCACCCATCCACCACCAGGTCCGCCGCAGCAATAACTCCGACTACCGAAGCAGCTTGCCAAGGACCCCGCCGAGCGATCTGCGGGAAGTCCTCGACCGACGCTATTAGGAACAAGATCGGCGCTCCCGCAAAGATCGAAGGGGCTTGCCCGACAGCAATGACGATGGAGTACTCGCATTCACTCGGGACCTACGCCGAGTGCATTGGCCAAATGGTTTCAAGCCAACTCGAATCGAGAAGTACGACGGCAAGACCGACTCCGAGTCATGGCTGACCGTGTACACCCTCGCCATCCGGGCGGCAAGAGGCGACAATAAGGCCATGGCCAATTACCTGCCTGTGGCCCTTGCCAACTCAGCCATGAACTGGCTCACGAGCTTGCCACGAGGCTCGATCGGCTCATGGAGTGAGTTAAGGGACCACTTCATCGCCAATTTCTAGGGTACCTTCGAGAGACCTGGAACCCACTTTGACCTGTATAACGTCATCCAGAAGCCGGACAAACCTTTGAAGGACTACATCCGGCGCTTCTCCGAAAAGCGCAACAAGATCCCCAACATCACCGACGACATCATCATCGCCGCCTTCCAGAAGGAAGTCCGTGATGAGCTGTTGATCGGGAAGTTTGGGCGCAAGCACCAAAGACGGTGAAGGAGATGTTTGAGACGGCAAATTCCTACGCCAAATCCAGCGATGCCATCAAAGCAGCGCGCCAAGACCGGCCTGACAGGAGGGATGACAAGCAATCGGGAGGAAGCCGGCATCCTAGGAAGGACAACGGCTACAACAATCAGGACCAGAAGGACCGCAAGCGTCGACCTGAAGACCTAGTTGCCACGACGTCCAACTCCCAACGTCGCCCCCGAGTCGCGGCCTACGACGCCATCATGAACGCTCAGTGCACGCATCACCCCAATCACAAGCACGCAGCTAAGGACTGCTTTATTTATAAACAGTTCGCCGAGCAATATGCGGCACAGCTCAACAAGAAGCCGACTGATGAAGCCGGTCCATCGGGCGCCAAGAAGAACAACCCGGCTGGAAATGCCAAGCCCTTTCAAGACCCCGTGGGCGAGCTGAATCACATCTTCGGGGGGCCGCAAGCCTATGAATCCAAAAGGAAACAGAAGCTAACTGACCGCGAGGTCAACACGGCGCAACCCGAGGTCCCATAGTACCTACGATGGTCGGAGGTGGCCATCACTTTTGACCGTTCGGATCATCCCGACCGAGTGGTTCACCCGGGGCACTATCCACTCGTCTTGGACTCGGTGGTCCGCAACATCAAGCTCAAGCGCGTCCTCATCGATGGGGGCAGCGCCCTCAATATTTTGTTCGCCAAGACCTTGGACGAGATGCAGATCCCGAGAGCCGAACTGAAGGCAAGCTCAGCCCTCTTCCATTGAGTTATCCCGGGGCTGTCATCTATGCCACTTGAGCAAATCGCCCTTCCGGTCACCTTCGGAGTTCGAGAGAATTTTTGGACGGAGAACATTACTTTCGAGGTGGCCGACTTCGAGATGGCTTACCACACAATCATCGGAAGGCCTGCACTCACCAAGTTCATGGCGATACCCCATTACACCTACCTCTGCATGAAGATGCCAGGTCCGAACGGCGTCATCACCTTGCGCAGCGACGTAAAGCAAGCCTTCACCTGTGACAAGGAGAGCTGCGACATGGCCCAATCTCGCGAGAGATCACGTGGCCAGCAGGAAATCTGATTGGCCGCATCAACTTCGGCGGAGGGTGAAATCCCCACGAAGAAGATAGCCAAATCAGGAACCGGCAACGCCAAAACCAAGAAGATCTCCCTTGATCCATCAGATCCTCAAAAACTGTTGTAATCGGCGCTGAAGTAGATTCTAAATAGGAAAGCGCGCTCGTCACCTTCCTCCAAAATAATAAAGATGTTTTTGCTTGGAAACCATCTGATATGCCTGAAATTCCTAGGGAGGTGATCGAGCACTCTTTACACGTCAAAGATGACGCAAAACCGATTAAACAACGACTACGCAGGTTCGCGCAGGATCAAAAAGATGTCATCAAGGAAGAGCTCACAAAGCTCTTAGCCGCCGGTTTTATCAAGGAAGTCTTATATCCCGACTGGTTAGCCAACCCGGTTCTGGTCTGGAAAAAGACGGGGCAATGGCGCATGTGCGTTGACTACACCGACCTCAACAAAGCCTGCCCCAAAGATCCATTCGGGCTGCCTCGCATCGACCAAGTCGTGGATTCAACAGCCGGCTGCCAACTCTTAAGCTTTTTGGACTGTTACTCGGGCTACCACCAAATCAGCTTGAAAGAATCCGACTGCCTGAAGACATCGTTCATCACGCCGTTTGGGGCCTACTATTACATCACAATGCCTTTCGGCCTGAAGAACGCCGGGGCCACATACCAACGCATGATCCAGAGGTGTTTTTAGACGCAGATTGGGAAGAACATGGAAGCTTATGTCGACGATGTCGTCATCAAGACCAAGCAGAAAGAAGACCTGATTGCCGACCTAGAAGAAACCTTCGCAAATATTCGGGCCTTCAGAATGACGTTGAACCCGGAGAAGTGCACTTTCAGCGTTCCATCAGACAAACTGCTCGACTTCATGGTGTCACATCGCGGCATTGAAGCCAATCCAAAAAATCAATGTTATCCCGAGCATGAAGCCCCAAGTAACCGAAGGACGTCCGAAGCTCACTGCTGCATGGCGCGCTAAGTCGCTTCATCTCTCGACTTGGCTAATGCGGCATGCCTTTCTTCAAGCTGCCAAAGAAAACCGACGATTTCCGATGGACTACGGAAGCCCACAAAGCCTTCGAAGATTTTAAAGAATTTCTCACGACGCCGCCCGTCCTAGCCTCACCTCAGCCCCAGGAGCCCCTGCTACTGTACGTTTCAACCACTCACTAAGTGGTTAGTACGGTCCTCACGGTCGAGCTTGAAGAAGAAGGGCGGGTTCAGAAGATTCAGAGGCTGATCTACTTTGTTAGCGAAGTGCTGGCAGGAGCCAAAATTCGCTACCCTCAGCTACAAAAATTGCTATATGGTGTTCTGATAACCGCGAGAAAATTGGCGCACTATTTTCAGGGTCACTCGGTCATCGTCGTCACTTCCTTTCCACTCGGTGATGTCATCCACAATCGGGAGGCAACTGGACGCATCGCGAAGTGGGCCCTGGAGCTGATGCAGCTGGACTTAACTTTTAAGGCGAGGACGTCTGTAAAGTCACAAGCCCTGGCGGATTTCTTGGCCGAGTGGACCGAACAGCAAGAAGACGTACCTCGAGAAGACCTTTAATACTGGACCATGCACTTCGACGGATCCAAGAGGATCACCAGCTTGGGAGCAGGAGTCGTGCTGATCTCCCCAACTGGGGAAAGACTAAGATATGTCCTCCACCTTCACTTCTCCACCTCACACAACATCGCCAAGTACGAGGCCCTGCTACATGGACTGCGGCTCGCAGTTTCACTCGGGATACGTCGGCTCATCGTGAAAGGGGATTCCCAGCTAGTTGTGAACCAAGTGATGAAGGACTGGTCTTGTCTAAACGACACCATGGAGGCCTACCGGCAGGAAGTTTGCAAATTTGAAGACAAGTTTGATGGATTGGAGCTATCCAACGTTTTGAGACATAACAACGAGGCAGCTGACGAGTTGGCACAGTTCAGATCCAAGCGTGAAGCCGCTTGTAACATCCTGAAAATCGAAGAAACTAAAATCGGAAGGATGGGAAGGACTAGGAGGCGTGTTAATGCAGGATGGGAAGGACGTAGCATATGCCTCGCGACAGTTACGACCACATGAGGAGAACTATCCCACACACGACCTGGAATTAGCCGCGGTTGTTCACGCATTGAAGATCTGGAGACACTACCTGATCGGGAACCACTGTGATGTGTATACTGATCACAAGAGCTTGAAATACTTCTTTACTCAGCCCGATCTCAACCTACGACAGAGACGATGGTTGGAGTTGATCAAGATTACGATCTAGGAATCCATTACCATCCCGGCAGGGCAAATGTAGTGGCCGATGCGCTAAGCCGCAAAGCCCAGTGCAACCATATGGGAATGGAAGGTATGACCAGTGAGCTCCAAGAAGAAATGGCTCGACTTAATCTGCACCTGATTCCTCACGGAGAAGTAAACTCACTGGAAATCCAACCCTTTCTGAGGACTCAAATAGAAGAAGCCCAAAAGGGAAATGAGGAAACCCAGGAAATCAAAGAACGCATGGCCGCTGGACGCGCTAAGGAATTTTTGGTAGACGACAAGGGAACCCTGTGGTACAAGAGAAGGATCTGCGTACCTGAACAAGGTGGATTGAGAGGGTTGATTTTAAAAGAAGCACACGAATCGGCATATTCGTTACATCCAGGAAGCACGAAAATGTACCAGGATTTGAAGGGAGAATACTGGTGGCCCAATATGAAGAGAGATGTAGCCGAATACGTAGCCGTGTGCGATGTATGCCAAAGGGTGAAAGCTGAGCATCAACGACCAGCGGCTTACTCGCAGCCCGCTCAAGATTCCCGAATGAAAATGGGACGAGATAGGCATGGATTTCATAGTTGGACTACCCAAAATTGCGACTGGTTACGATTCCATTTGGGTAATAGTAGATCGGCTCACCAAGACCGCCAGATTTATTCCCGTAAAGACTAACTACAACAGTGCCAAGCTAGCGGAACTATACATGAGTAGGATTGTATGTCTCCATGGTGTACCAAAAAGGATTATATCGGATCGTGGTACCCAATTCACGTCTCATTTTTGGAGCAAAGTTCACGAGGCACTCGGAAGTCACCTTGCCTTCAGTACTGCTTACCACCCACAGACCGATGGGCAGACTGAAAGGACAAATCAAGTACTAGAAGATATGCTAAGAGCCTGTGCGTTCGATTTCACCAAGGATTGGGAGAAATGTTTACCGTACGCCGACTTCTCCTACAACAATAGCTACCAAGCCAGTCTAAAGATGTCACCAAACGAAGCCCTATTTGGTCGCCGATGCCGAACCCCATTGATGTGGTCAGAAACCGGTGAACGAGCCGTATTCGGGCCCGACATAATCAAAGAGGCCGAGGAAAAGGTTCGCCCGATCCGGACCGATTACAAGCTGCCCAATCACGACAAAAGAGCTACGCGGATACCCGACGAAGAGAATTAGAATTTAAAGAAGGTGACTATGTGTATCTGAAGGTCTCACCACTACGGGGAACTCAGAGGTTCAAGGTCAAAGGGAAACTCGCACCAAGATACGTGGGCCCATTCTTGATAAACGCTAGAAGAGGTGAAGTGGCCTACCACTGGAGCCGCCCGAGAACCTCTCCGATGTCCACCCGCATTCCACGTGTCGCAGCTTGAAGAAATGTCTCATGGTGCCGAAGAGCAAGCTCCTTTGGAAACCATCCATGTCCACAAGTGATCTTACCTACCCGAGCATCCAATCAAGATACCGGACGAGGCGTAAAAGAAGACACGGACCAAGTCATGGCGCATGTACAAAGTACAATGGAGCAACCACACCGAAGAGGAGGCTACCTGGGAGAGCGAGGATTTCCTGCAGACGGAATACCCACACCTACTCAGCAACCGGTAAGAAATCTCGGGGACGAGATTTATTGTTAGGGGGGTAGGTTTGTAACATCCTGAAAATCGAAGAAACTGAAATCGGAACGTAAAATCGGAACTTTCAAAAACCTTCGCTTGGTGCTTCTTCCTCGGGTTTGTTGCTTCTTATTTGCCAGCTCAGTTGCATAAATTTAGTCGTGATCAATTCCCTTTCGGTGTTGTTGGATGAGTTGGAGTTTGTCGGAAAGAAAATGCGAAAGTCCGTATTAGGGATTTTTAAAAGAAATCGGAGATAAGATGCGGATTTATGAAAATGCGAATTTGTGAAATAGAGTATTACTTGTGGTTGGAGGAAGAAAAATTAGGACACAAAATAAATAATAAAATAATTGGGAGTCGTACTTAATCTGGGAAATTTTTGAAAAAAATAAATAAAATAGGGATTATGAAATTAGGAAAAAGGGATTTAAATAAATAAATATGAAAAATATTGTGGAAAAATAAAAAGTGGAGAAAAAGTTGAAAATATTATATTATAAGTTATTTTTGAAACATAGGAATTTATTTTGGAATTTTTAGAAGAGAGGAAAATAGAAATAGGAAATTAAAAATTGAAAATCGGGAAAAATATGAAAGTGCACTGTTCATTGCGCATGAGGTCCTTGACGCCGCACGCCCCGGCCGCGCGCCCGCGCGCCGCCCGGCCGCCCGCGCCGCGCCGCCGCCGCCGCGCCGCTGCCTGCTGCGCCGCCCGGCCAGTACCGCGCCGCCGCGCCGGCGCGCCACGCGTCACGCACGCGCCGCGCCGCGCACGTGCACGCCACGCGCCGTGCGCGCGCTCGCGCAGCCCCGACGCCCCGCCCGCCCCGCCCACGCCCCGCCGCTGCGCCACACGCTCGTCGCCGTCGACCCGCGCCCGCGCCCGCCGCTGCGCCATGCGCCCGCCGCCGCGCGGACCCCGCCCGCGCTCGCACCTCGCGCGCCCGCGCCGCCCGGACTCCCGCCCGCGTCCCGCTCGCCGCGCCACGTCACAAGCGCCGCGCCCGACCCGGCTTCCCGCGCCGCCGCATGGCGACCGCCGAGCCGTGCCGCGCCAGCCCCCTCTTCTCCCGCCTCGGCCGCGGCTATAAAAGGGGGCAAAACCCCCACTTCCCCTCACACCGCCGCCGCCTCTAGCCCTCCTTCTCCCGAGCGCCGTCGCTTCAAATCCGAGCGCCACCTCCGCCGCAAGCCGTCGCCATCGCCGCGAGCGCCGCCTCCGCCGCAAGCCGCGCCGCCGCGCGGGGTACCGCCACCACCTCCTTGCCATCTCCGTCGCCGGTAAGCCCCGCCGCCGCCCTGCCTCCCTTGCGCGCCGCAGTGCCGCCGCCCTTGTTTTGATGCGCCCGGCCGAACACCTAGAGTACAATGAACAAGTGGCGCTGGAAAAGAAAAAGAAAAAAATATAAATAAAATAGGAAAAAAATTTGGAAAAATTTTAGGAAATTTGGAAAAATATTTTGGGAAGATTTGAGTAAAATTTTGGGCAAAATTAAAGTACATTTTTGTATGTTTTCTCGGTGCAAAAATTTGGAAATCAAATCCGACTTTCCGAAATTCCGTTTTGCATCGTTTTTGAATCCGAATTTCGTTTAGACCTTTCCCGCCATTTTAATATGTTTCCATTTTGTGCTCGGACTTTCAAAACCTCTAGCACCAATCCCTCCGCGGATATTTTCAAATCCGTTTTCTCGAACAGATCGCGATCGTCGTTTTGCGAAAACCCTAAGTTGTCGACCCGATGTCTAAACTTGGAGTTTTCCGGGGTGATCGTAGTACAAACTTAAGTAGGAATTTGGGCTTAGCGCTTGGAATTGTTTCTGAGACTTTTTCGGATCTTTTTGACCTTTTGGTGTTATATGGGATTCTAATCGGAATCGATTGATTTTTTGCACGTACGGGTAGCACCTGAAGAGACCGGCATCGACCCCGTTGAAGACACCACCCCACAAGCGTGCGAGCAAGGCAAGTCATCACACTCTTTGAACATATTGATCCTACTTTGTGAAGTGATGTTGATTTCAAATTACAAATTGCATGCTATACACAAATGAGTACCTATGCTTGATATACCCTGCTTTGATGTTGATCACCATTAGAGTTATTCTTTGTAACCTTTGATGTGATATGACCGAAGACTAACTTCGGTAAAAAAATGCTTAGCCCTGCTTATACTAGATCCCTACATACTCATAATTTTACAAAGAAGTTTTGTGCTTGGGCAACTACCTTAGGGAAAGTAGTTGAGATGCGGCCTGTGGAGACATGAGCGCCACATGTCCATGAGAATGATGAACTAAGTTTGATGAAAATTGAAAATGCTATACAAATGTTTTAGACTGGGGCGGCCGGATGATTTGGGTGGATTCCGGAAAAGGCAAGTGCCGACCCTGGTCAATTAAGGACCGAGCCAGGAGATAGCCGGGAAACGAGCCAGTACAACCGTACTTCTCGAATGGGTATAGACCTAGCTGACTAGATTGCCGAGCGGAGGCAGTATCCTTGCATAGATGGTTCTTTATGATGTGGTTTATGTGATGAGGATGAGGCTACGGCCTATGCTGTGAATGGTGGAATTAAATCGATATTAATTGAACTTAAAGATTGAGGAAGTTTTCTCTTACCCCGGGTGCGCCAGAACTCCTCTCACTGCTAGAAAATGACGGCTAGAGTGCATGAGGGCTTAAGTTCATGGAGCGGGTACGCCAAAGTGAGGTTATCGAAAGGCTTTGCCGTGACCATCTCATGTGTTGGGACGTAGGCTCATTCGTTGGGTCGCGAGTACGGGTAAGGTATACATCCACCGCAAGGTGAATGAATCAATCTATTCGAATAGCCGTGCTCGCGGATATCGAGCATCGTGACAAGACTTTCGCTTGGCTAGACTTTAAACTTAAAACTGCTGGGATGGGTTTGCATGATGATTTCATTCGCTGGTGGATCAACTTCTCGAGATGCGAGAAGGGGTGGATTCCCCAGAAAACCATTACGAATCGGAGGCGGAAAGCCATCCTTGGAATCACGATGGATGGTAAACAGAACCGTCGCCGAATTAATAAACTATGGAACTAAAACTTGACTTGGCTAGTTGTTAGGCCTGTGAAAAGATTTGTGAAAATTGGCTTTATGCAAAAGAGCTCCAGCCATTCCTTTAATAACCCTATCATATGCATCAATTTTGTGTTGGCTTGCTGAGTACGGTTGGTACTCACCCTTGCTATACGCACAAACCTTCAGATGGCAGGAATGAAGAATTGGAGGATCCTTACGCTTACTACCAGGAGGGTGAAGGAACTGATGGCGCTTACTAGGTCTTAGCCCTGGTCGTTGCCTGTGGCAACTGACATGCCGCTGCCTCTATTCCGATGCCGTATCTAATTTCTGCTTTTGTGTTGTATTCGGACCATGAGGTCCTGTGTGTTGAACATTGCCTTCGGGCCTATGGTTGTAATAATTTCGTTGTAAGACTATTCGTGCATACGCACCTGATTATTCAGTACTGTATTCGTGGGTACCAACTACTCGATCCAGGGAAATGGTACTAAGAACACGAAAGATTCTCGTTCCAAAAACGGGGGTCCACACCGCTCCAACAGACGTTTTTGTAGAGCATCTCTACGAATCAACGGTTGCAACCAAACCAACCCCCAACGAGCAAACTGCAAATGAAGCCGCCATGATCGACGCCGACTGAAGGACACCACTCATCAAATTTTTAATACAGCAAGAGCTGCCGGAAGACCGGGATGAGGCAGAACGTGTTCGACGTCGTTGTCAAGCTTACGTCATGGTTGACTCCGATTTATACAAGAGAAGTCCCTCCAGAGTCCTGATGAGATGCATCACACCTGAGGAAGGACGACAGCTACTCCAAGACATCCACTCGGGCATATGCGGAAGCCAAGCGACAACACGCACCTTGGTGGGCAAAGCCTACAGACAAGGTTTCTTCTGGCTCACGGCGGTCTCCGACGCTGACAAAGTGGTACAAATTTGTGAAGGTTGCCAATTCTTCGCCCGACAGAGCCATGTCCCAGCCCAAGAGCTACAAACAATTCCATTATCCTGGCCGTTTGCGGTATGGGGCTTAGATATGGTCGGCCCTTTCAAGAAGGCTCCAGGAGGATTCACACACCTATTCGTCACAATCGACAAGTTCTCCAAGTGTATCGAAGCTAAGCCGGTTGCTGCAATCACTGCTGACAAGGCATGGGATTTCATCCTCAACATCGTACACCGGTTCGGTGTCCCAAACAGAATTATAACCGACAATGGGACTCAATTCACATGAGGCATCTTCAAAGAATTTTGCGAAGAACTTGGGATCAAAATCTGCTATGCGTCGGTCGCACATCCCAAAAGCAATGGTCAAGTTGAGCGTGTCAATGGCATGGTCCTTCAAGCCATTAAGGCCCGCGTGTTTGATCGCCTAAGTCCTTATGCAGGCAAGTGGGTTCAAGAGCTCCCCTCGGTTCTATGGTCTCTGCGGACCACGCTCAGTCGGGCTACCGGCCAAACTCCTTTCTTTTTGGTTTATGGCGCAGAAGCCATGTTGCCAAACGAGATGAAGTACGAATCCCTCCGAGTCCGCAGCTTCAACGATGAACGCTACGACCCAGACCGAGTGGATGACCTCACCCGACTGGAAGAGGCCCGTGAGGCAGCCCTCATCCAGTCGGCAAAATATCTTCAAGGGCTCAGACGATACCACAGTCGCAACGTTCGAGCATGAGCTTTTATCGTTGGCGATCCGGTTCTACGCAAGATTCGACCGCCAAGGACCGTCACAAGTTATCCCCTTATGGGAAGGACCGTATATAATTGCTGAGGTGACTCGGCCAGCGCATACCGATTAAAGTGTGAAGACGGATCTATGGTGAAGAACTCCTGGAACATCGAGCATCTTCGACGATACTATGCTTAAATTGCCTTAAGTCTCATGTTCTTCTTGACTGCCAACCTCAAGCAAGATGACTTCTTGAGTTAGCAGTCGGGGGCTGTACATATGTCAATAAAGCATGGTTTTTTGATCGGCAACCTGTGCATATTTGGTTTATCATTGTCTAATGTTCCTTGATTCGAGTTCAATGTTTAAGGACTGAGAATTTTTTGATGACCTAATCAAGCTTAGGCTTGGTGACAGTCGGACGAAAATTACTTAAGAAATTTTACATAAAAACTCGGATCAAGGCATTAACATAAATAAGCTGAATATTTACAAAGTTTACATCAGAAAGTTGCATACAATGTTCCGCAATACAATCAAGGTCAGAAATGGTTCACTACATCGGCGGCCACCTTTCTGGCCGATTCCTATGCCTCACTAATTAATTCGAGGGCTTGCTCATCTGAAGTGCCATCAGCGAAGCGCTCCCCGACTGAATCGACGTCCACCCGAGGGTAGAGCGACTTCGTCTGCGCAAGGGCGAAGCCCGCTCCCATGATAGCCGCCTCAGAAATGTTGGCCAAATATTGGTTAGGGGCTCGCCTAAGCTTGTCAAAAATCTCAACTGGGTCCAACGAGCTGCCTCCAACTCCGTTATGAAACAGCGACAGCAGGATCGACGTCCCCGCGTTAGCCACATCCTCCCTGACTCTTCCAGCTTGTCTGACCCTCTCAATCAAAACATCGTATTGGGCTCGGGTCTTGACCTTGTAAGCTGTCAAGAAGCATATGATCATGCAAAGCATTCAAAGATAAAGTGACACAACGAACCTTGTTTTGAAGAAGCTCACCTTCAAACTCGGTCTCCAGCTCGGCCTTGCTGAGGCTGACTGCTTCTAGCTGGGTTTGAAGCAAGTGGACCTCCGATGAATTTTCTACAACAAGAAGGTCTTCAACAACCAAGATCAGCACGGAATACAATTAAAGGCATAAAAAGACCAAGAGGGATAAGCTTACTCCCGACTGAACCCCGAAGGTCGAGGTTCTCCTCTCGGAGTTCGGCTATTTCTCTCCTCAGGGCCGCTTCCCTCGATGCAGCTTCCTCTCGAGTGGTCTTCAATTCTTGCTGGATGTTCTCTAGAGAGTTCAGATGCGGGACCAATTTCTCGAGTGCATCGGACTTGGCCATTGATCGGCAGTACTCTCTCTGCACACAGGATCTGAAGTTGGTCAATTGAAAAAAGATGATGATGCTACAACAAAAAAGGATTAGGACTTACGTTTAGCAGCCGAGTCGCTTCATTCAGACTGCTTACAAGCGCATCTCTTTCTTCGCTTTCCATTTGCTTATTCAAGATGATGCCTTGTCTCTGGCCTTCTGAATCCCGCCACTCAATCTCGATCAGAGGAACCCAGGTTTTAGAGGACTGCTACCTGGGAATCTCCTCTACGGTGGCTGAATGGATCGAAGGAGCAGATAAAGATACGTAAGAATTTACTAGAGATTGAAAAGTTAAGAGATTGATTCAAGACTTACGGGTTTCGGTGGCTGGGTCTTTGACCGGCACTGCCCGGCTGCTCTTCCTTTTCTTGGCTTTTGCCCGACTGGTCTTCAGTCGGGGCCCCTCGAGTAACGGCCGGGGCTCTTCTCGCGGCCGACGGTTTCCGCCGGGTATCCCGCTGGCGGTCGGGAGCTCCCTCCTTGGGGTATCTTCGCCGGGAGGTGAGGTCCTTCCACCCGAGCGCTCTTGCTCGGGAGAGGGCTCCGGGTTTTGGCTCGCAGGCCTTGATGCCTCGGTTGCTGCAGCGGGCGTTGGTCCCTCACTCTTCTCGCGGGGTCTATATCTTGAGGCATCCTGCCAAACGAACGACAAGCACAGTCGGAATGAAGACGAGCGAATTTTCAACAAACAACATGATTTTCGTCATAAGATGTACCTGGTCGATCGGCAGATTTTGGGCGCCGCTTCGGTGACGGCCTTGGAGGGGTCGCTTCGCTTGAGGGGCCGGGACATCGTCGTCCGAGTCATCGATGATCAGCCTCCTCTTGCTCGCCTGTTTACTGATGTCTTCGCTCGGGGCTGCCCTCTTCCTGGCTGGATCACTCTGGATCTTCACGCCACCGGTTGGTTTCTTGGTAGGCCGAGTCGACGCATCATCGTGAGGAATTTTGTACGGCTTCGAAATGATGGAGGCATTTTCCTGCAAGAAAGATTCTTACAACACTAAGAAGTGTGACATCAAGATTGCAAGGCAATGAAAGAGTTAAGACGGCTTACCGGAGGAGGAGGGCGATATAGGCTGTATGGGAGGACTGGCAGCATGAGGCTGTGTTCGACGGCGATTCCAGTCGAGAAGACCTTGTACATGCGGATCTTCAAGATCTCGAAGCTGAGAGAATCACGGTCTTCCCGATTGGGGTCCCTCTCGCCCTCATATTCGAAGGCTGGCTTGGATCGTTCCTTGATCGGTGCCAGTCGGCTCCTGATAAAGTGCCGAGTGATTTGCTCGCCGTGAAGACCTTTTTGCTTCATCTCCAAGATCTTCGCTAGCAACTTATTGGCTTCATCCCAGTCTTGGGATACTGGTACAGTGCTCCATGTAGGCCTGGGCACGGGGGGAAGGCCAACAAAGTTGGACAGGCTGGGTTCGAGATTGTTAATATAGAACCAGCTCGCATGCCAGCCCTTGTTGGAAGATTTCAAGGGGAGAGAGAAATACTCCTTGCGGAGGGATCCGCGGAGTTGGAAACCCGCTCCACCGACGACGCAAGGTTGATCCTTATTTGGATGCGGCTTAAGGTAGAACATGCGTCGGAAGAGTTGAAAGTGGGGGAGAATGCCAAGGAAAGCTTCACACACATGGATGAAAAAAGCGATGTGAAGCATAGAGTTGGGGTTCAAATGATAGAGCTGAACGCCATAGTAGTCAAGAAGTCCCGTAAAAAACTCGAGGTGGGGATACCGAAGCCGCAGTAAAAGAAAGAAGTGAAAATGACGAGCTCACCGGTGTTCGGAGTGGGGAACTCCTCACCAGCCGCCGGGCGCCAGCCCACGATTTCCTTAGAAGGAAGGACTCCATGCTTCACCATCTCCTTGAGGGTGGATTCCCGGACATCCGACGTAGCCGACTGCTCAAAAGGGATCTTCTTCTCTCCCGCCATGAATATGGTTTTGGGGGAAATGGATCTGGCTCGAGGGCTAGGGATTTGAGATGGGGATCTGTAAAGGTGGATGCGAAGGTTGACTGGTGAGGAAGCGTGAGCTTCTAGATCGGTGGATTGAGTGCGCGCAAGAGCTTAGGGTTCTCCGCTGCAAGCTGGTGAACAGTGTTGCGGTTGGGGAATTTTTTCTGGGAAGACGAAATGGCGGGGATGACCTCGAGGCTTTGTACAAAGATTTGAGGGTTGCGCTAGGTTTTCTCGCGATTGGGCCGAGCCCATGAGAGACCTGCGGCCCAGCTAAGGTGTGGCCTGACGCGTGTCCTTAGGGACTTAAGTGGATGAACTTAAGCAGATTTGCTTGGGTAATATGCGCGTGTCTGAGTGCCCTGTACCTTTGAAAATTCTTTCATACCGTGGTTTGCTCAACTTCATGAGAACTTAGCACGAAGCAATTTGAAAGGTGACAAACAGTGAAGCTTTTCATAGCTGCCTTGATGACAGGGACTGTTTGATTTTTAAGCAGTTGATTAAATGATTATATCAATGCTAATTTTTCACCTTGGTGAATATATTTTTTAGATTGAGACCAATATTATGGCGAAGTTATTTAATTATTTTGGTCGCATTTTCGATGACGAAAAACTTGTTTATCCATGAGGGATGATTAAAATATTTGTTCCGAGATAACTCGGCGATCTACTAGGATAAACTTGAGCTTACCGAGTGCTTTTCACTCACGAGGGTTAATTGAGTTATTTGTTCTGAGATGACTCAGGCAAATTCATTTGGACGAGCACGAGCTTGCCGAGTGATTTTTTATGGTTGCTTTAGCTTGAGCTAAGCATCTACATGAAAATGATTTTTTATAGTTCTTGACTGTATGTTTGGTCTGTTTTTGGCTAACCACACAGTCGGGGGCTACACCTAATTAGGTGCATCGAGAGATGCACCTAGGTATTTATTTTTTGGATATTTTCTAGCCCTTCACAGTCTTTGGAGCCACTCAGGAGATTCAGGCAGAGATGATAGAATCGCTCGGTGCCAGAAGCACTCGGCCAAAGAGTTGTTTGGTTGTGTACTGTCTTGGTGCGAGGCTGAGTTATCTCGTCGACTGCAAAGGACTCGGGGGCTACTGTGGAGATTATGGCAATCGAATGTCCACATGGCAGGCTTATCCGACTGAAGATAGGGATAGGTTACACCTGCCAAATATGTAAACCAACTATGACTTGGGTATTACGTTGCCGATTAGATAAGGCAACGGCTCATAGTTACGGTTTGGTAAGATTGAGGAAACCGACTTAGAGTAAGATAGGGTTTCCGATCTGTAAGCCCGCCTCCCAAGACTATATAAGGGGGGTAAGGGGCGTCCCTTGAGATATATGAGTTTTTTAAGCTACAGATCTTGAGATCAATATACACTCAGCGGATCGAATTCCTGAAACAGGAGTAGGGTATTACCTCACGAGAGGGCCTGAACCTATCTAAATCCTCATTTTCCACCTAACCCATTGCGCTTGGCAATCTTGACTGCACCCATAATTTTCTATTGCCGAAACCGAGTTTCGACACGAACCTTAGGTTTCTTGCATCCTCACCGAAGTCTTTAAATGTTCTGTCGATGTTTCGCCACTGTGACCCATCGGCAAGATGTCTCATCATGTCGTCTTGTAGGCGTTCTTCCGTGTGCCAGCGCATCATCCTTGCATGCTCATTATTCCTGAACAAACGCTTCAGCCGTGGTATTATAGGAAAATACCACATCACCTTAGCAAGAACCCTTTTCTTCGAATGCCATCCGTCAACTTCGCCTGGATCATCTCGTCTAATCTTGTATCGAAGTGCTTTACAAACTGGACATGCTTCTAGGCACTCGTACTCCTCACCACGGTAGAGGATACAATCGTTAGGACATACGTGTATCTTCTGTACCTCCAGTCCTAGACGACAGACTAACTTCTTAGCCTCATACGTTGATTCTGGCAATTCGTTTCCCTCTGGAAGAATGTTCTTCACGAGTTTTATTAACTCCCCAAATGCCTTGTCACTAACACCATTTTTGGCCTTCCATTGCAAAAATTTCAGCGTGGTACCCAACTTTTTGTGCCCCTGTTCATAGCCTGGGTACAAGGACGTTTTGTGATTCGCCAACATACGATCCAATTTTTGCACCTCCTTTTCACCTTTTGCAATCCCCCTGTACGTCGCGCAACATCTGACCAAGGTCATCAGACCCGTCGTTTTCTTCAACATCCCCGCCCGCTTTGCCTGTTGTATTCTCTTCAATCTCACCGTATTGATCACCGTCCGGAATTTTGTCGTCGTCTTCTTCATCTTCTTCCATTGCAACCCTCACCTCTCGGTGCGATGTCCAGCAATTGTAGTGAGGCATGAATCCCGACAGAAACAAGTGGGCATGAATAATTCTTGATGTAGAATACTCCTTCTCATTTTTGCACTTTTTGTGAACAACGTATGAAACCCTTCTGCTTGTTGGCATCGGCCACACTCAAAAATAATGCACGTCTTGAATAAACTCTGTCGACCGTCGATCCACGTTGTACATCCATTGCCGATCCATCTACATGGAATGCTCAAAAATCGTAAAAAAAATCCACGAAATTCAAACCATTTTAATATTATTATAATAAGTATATATATAATCATATAATAATTGTATACTAGAGGATGAAGGAGTATAAAAAGGAACCCCATCTTTAGCCTCGGTTGGTGTTATCAACCGGCACTAAAGATCAAAATAACACATATGCAATACTACCATTGACATATACCATCGAGCAAGTGTAGATACTGCTACTTGTAGGGAAGAACAGGTCGCGCAACAACAGAATGCAAACTAGAGGAACCTGAGGTGATTCGCTTACCTCAAAATACGGTTTTTCTCCGTCACAAATAGCTGCGGCTTGCAGCTCCGGAGGCCAAAAATAACAACAGCAGAAAGTTATGGAGGAGAAGAAGAAGTGGCGGGTAGAAGGAGACGGGACAGGTGTGTTGCAGAGAATGGGAGAAATTGAGAGGAACGTGTGCACGGAATATATTTCACAGCGGCACACCTTCTTCAACCAATGGAGAGTATATCAAGATGTCCTACTACACAGCATACCTCTCTTCTCATCGCTTGGTCTTAGACTTGACCTAAGCGGTCTTTTAAAGTGGTAAATATAAAATTAATTAATTATTTTAAAAATTCTTTTTAATGTATGTGGTGTACATATTTCTAACTATTTTAACGATCTTAAAATTACCTTACTTTTCTAATCAACTATCAAATTTTCTATTTTTTTCTTTGTCATATATTTTATAACATTTTTGTCCAAAAGATTCTCTCTCATCAATTTTCATAAATATTTTTTGAGATAAAATTATACGTAATAAATTGCTACAAATATAACGTGCTAGGCATACTTTTCTTTCTCTTTATTTTTCCGACATTTTTCTCAACACAATATAATATACTTAGCAAAATAATTAGTCCAAATAAATTTTCTCTCTCCTCATGTTTAAAAAAAATCTAGAGATAAAAGTGTATAAAAACAACTATAAAATGTGAAGTGCTAAGCATAGATCATAAGAGAAAGAAGTTGCTAACCTTGTAGATAGCAAAGATTTGTGTATTATCACCAAAATAAAATCACAAAAAAATTTGGCAAGACCTTCCCTTTAGCTACGTAAAAAATTTTAAAGACAAGTGTAGCTGCTCGGGCTGGACAAGGAAGAAGAAGTATAAAAAGCAAGTCATCTTTAGTCCCGGTTGGTGTTACCAATCGGCACTAAAGATCAAAACAATCTTTAGTCCCGGTTGGTAACACCAATCGAGACAAAAAATGATATTTTTAGTCCCGGTTGGTGTTATCAACCAGGACTAAAGATGCCCAGCGCTCTGACAACCTCTGATAATATTTTAACCGGGACTAAAGATGATCTTTAGTCCTGATTGGTGGCTTCAACCGGGACTAATGTTTCTAGAAATCCGTAGACTTTTTAAACCAGGACTAAAAATTTTTTTAATCCTGAATACTATTCAAACCAAAATTATTGTGGATTTTGACACTTTAACTTAAAAATGGTTTTTTCAAGTAGTGGTTGCTTCAAAGTATGAAAATTAGATGAGAGCCATAAACTTCATAGTAAATACACGTCAAAATTTCCACGTGGAAATTTTGTACCATTCGATAAGTTTTAAGCGTGTGTTAGAGGCACAGTTAGTTATGGCTGGCTATGCGCCTCTTCCGTGTTAAAAAAGAAAAGAAAACGTACATCTTGAAAATTTTCGGTATGGACGACGGCGTAGTTCCGTTCCCAATGGCACCAAATTATTTTGTGTCTTCCGGTTAATTGGGGTTAGGTTTCCACTGTTTAGAGCCCTGCGTTGTTAACGCCGGTGGACTCCTGGCTTCTTAACGAGAGAAGCCCACGGTACTATCACAACTCCTTTTTTCCTATACAATGCTATTTTTTTGACCTTTTCTCTTCAATCGGATTGCTTTTTTTCCCCTTCAACCGGATTGTTTTTTAGCTAGGATGACCTATGATACGACATTAATTTTTTCTTTAATACCGTATCACAGAGCAATGTTTTTTCCTTTTACCTAGCAATGTGCTTATATCACTGCTGAGGAAAGGGGCTTTACTCTCGATTCATAACTGTATAACTGTCTGTTGTCCCGGTTATCAAACCAGCCCAACGAAAGCGAGACTAAAGATCGGCATCTTTACTCTCAAATAAAATAACCGGAACAAAAAGTCGATGTTTAGTCCTGGTTCCTAGTATCAACCAGAACTAAAAATTAAAGTGTCACATGACATACTTTTTTTTCATTTTTTTCTTTCATTTTTTGCTTACATATTATTTTTTGTTCCAAGAAATAGCTCAAATACAACTAAAATTCACATCATAGATCAAAAAATAACGACAAAATCACATATCAATATTACAACATCACAGATCAAAATAACATATCATCAAATACAATATCATATTCACAGATCAACAAATACAAAATCACAATCACATATCACAAAAAAATCTAGAAAAATCCTGGCGGCTCGGTGAGCCGCGCCGCCGCCCGCGCCGCGCCGAGGGAGAGGGAGGAGAGGGGTGGAGGAGGGCGGCGCCCGCCGTCGTGCGCCGAGGGAGAGGGAAAGAAGGGGGTGGAGGAGGAGGGCGCCGCCAGCCCTCCCGCCGTCGCCCGCGGCCGCCGCAGGCCTGCAGCCGACGCTGCACGACCGCGGCCGCCACCTCCCGCCCACGGCCGTCGCACACCCGCTCGGCTGCCCCGGCCCGCCCACGTGGAGGAGAGAGGGCCCGCGCGGCCACCGCCGCTGCCTCGGCCCATGCGCCACCGCCACCCACGCGCCGCAAGAGAGATAGAGGGAAGGGAAGAGGGCCCGCGTGGCCGCCGCCGCCTGCCCGCCGTAGCCGCAAGAGAGATAGAGGAGAGCAGAGGGGAGAGGAAAGAGGGAGAGAAAAGATAAGTCTCGGTACAGATCTGTGCGGCTTTAATTTAATGAGAGAGAAGAAGATAAGACCGAGAGCATGCTACCCGAGAATATTTTTTGTTGCAGTTAATAAAAAAAGGGATAAATATTGATCTTTAGTCCCGGTTGGTAACATCATTCAGGACTAATAATAATTGAGATCCGACATGGGCTACATATTTTTTTGTACCTGGACTAAAAATAAAATTTTGTCTCGGTTGGTATTATTAACCGGGATTAAAGATTTAACCAGGACTGAAAATATTTTTAGTCTTGGTTACTATTGATATCGGGACTATTGTAGATTTCGGTACATGGATCAAACATCATTTCTTCAGTAGTGTATATATTTCAACCGAATTTTTTGAACAGATATTCCAATCGAAATTTTTAACTAGCAAGGTGTCATATGATACGGTACTAATTTTTTCATTCAACTGGCATGCAACGTGATTACATATGATATGGGACAATGAAGAGTTGCTTGAAGTTCTAGGTTCAATCCCGCATAGTTTTTAACTTACATACTGCTTAAATTTTAAATTTTAGTTACACTATAATTACACATTAGTTATATTTATAATTAGACAATAGTTATATTACATTTAGATTTGATAGATTTTTAGTGGGATTTTCTATCTAATGATAGATAGGCAATCCCCACTACTAGAAAATCTCACAATAGTCCTGGTTCGTAACCCTCTATTGTCCCGGTTCTCGAACCGGGACTACGAAACCAGGACAAAAGATCCCTATCTTTAATCCCGGGTAAAATAACAAGGACAAAATAAACTTTTTAGTCTAGGTTGGTAACACCATCCGGAACTAAAGATATATAGGCACCATGATCCTGACGTCCCCCTTTTCCTTTTTTCGTTGTTGTTTTGCTTTCGAAATTCATGTCCCCATACTAAAAATCACTCAAAATAACATCTCAAATCGAATCGACCTCACAAATCCCAACTCACAAATCAAATTCATATCCCGACATCAAATTAACATCACAAATCACATGAAACATTCATCACAAATCACATATATCACATCAAATTCCACTAATGTACATCACAAAACTCTAAAAAATCACAAGTTTTTGCGACAGAGAAAGCTGAGACAGGGAGAGGGCCGCTGTCGGCCGCCGTCGCCGAGTCGCACGGCCAGATCTGGATGCCGTCGGACCGCTGCCGCCCGTCGTCGGATCCGGCCGCCCGCCACCGGATCTGGCCACCCGCCGCCAGATCTGACCGCTGTCGACCCCCGTTTTTGAGGACGGGAATCATTCGTGTTCATAGTACCATATCCCTGGATCGAGTAGTTTGGTACCCACGAATATAGTTCTGAATTACCAGGTGCAAAGTGCACGAATAGTCTCACATCGAAATTATTACAATAATAGGCCCAAAGGCAAACTCCAGTACATATAGAACCTACCGGTCCGGATACAACAAAAAAGCAGAATTTAGATAAGATAGTAGTCGGAAGGCAGCGGCATGTCGATCGCCTACAGGCAACGACTGGGGATTAAGACCTATTGCGCTCCATTGTCTTCATTCATCCTGGTAGTAAGCATAGGGGTCCTCCAGTTCTTCGTTTCCACCATCTGAAGGTTTGTGCGTATAGCAAGGGTGAGTACCCAACGTACTCAGCAAGCCAACACGGAATGATGCACATGATAGGGTCATTCAAAGGGAGGCTGTGGTTCATTTGCACAAAGCCAATTTTCGCAAATCATTTCACAAACCTAACATCTAGCCAGTCAAGTTTTAGTTTCAGAGTATATTAAATCGGTGACGGTTCTATCTGCCATTCATCGTGATACCAAGGATGGTTTTCCGTCTCTGGATCGTCATGGTTTCCTAGGGAGTCTATCCCTTCTCGCAGGTCGAGAAGTTGAGTCCACCAGCACAAAAATCATTATGCATACTAACCCATCATATTAAAATTTATGAGTCTAGCCACGGGAGAAACTTGTCACGTCGCTCATTAGCCGCGAGCATGGCTATTTGAATAGATTGATTTACTAACACTGCAGTGGATGTACACTTTACCCGTACTCCGCAACTGCTCATTGAATGAGCTTTCATCCCTCTATATGGGACGGTCACGGCAAAGCCTTTCGATAACCTTACTTTGGCAGTACCCGCTCCATGAACTTAAGTCCTCATGCACTCTAGCCATCATTTCCTAGTAGTGAGAGGAGTTCTGGCGTTCCCGGGGTAAGAGAGAAGACTCACTTAATCTTTAAGTCATTGTTAAGTTCAGTTTATTATTCACATAAAGGCCTTTTGTCTTATCACAATCACGGGCACTCTACCATTGGTAGGCCCAGGACACTCTACCCATTGGTAGGTCCTTAACTCAACACCAACATCTGAACCACTATGCAGGGGTACTGCCTCCGCTCGGCTATCTACTCTCCTAGGTCTACACCCATTCGAGAAGTACGGTTGCACTGGTTCGCT
This sequence comes from Oryza australiensis, assembly GCA_019925245.2. Taxonomy (NCBI): domain Eukaryota; kingdom Viridiplantae; phylum Streptophyta; class Magnoliopsida; order Poales; family Poaceae; genus Oryza; species Oryza australiensis. The sequence goes on along the minus strand of JAIFGZ020000229.1, from coordinate 65,093 downwards.
CTAAGTTATAATCTCATGGCTTGGTCTTTAATCGACCAGGGATGGTTCTTGCCTTTCCCGGAATCCACCCAAATCCACCCATCCGCCCCAGTCTAAAAACATTGGTTTTGTACTTTTCATTCCTCCCATCAAAACAAATTTCATCATGATCAAGGCAATGTGGCGCTCATGTCTCCACATGTCGTATCTCAACTACCTTCCCTAAGGTAGTTGCCCAAGCATATAGCATTTTGTAAAAATATGAATATGCAAGATTCTAGTATAAGTATGGCTAAGCATTTTACCGAAGCTATCCTCCGGTTGTATCACATCAAGGGTTAAAAAGAATATTTCTAAGGGTAATCAATATCAAGGCATGGTAAATCAAGCATAGGTATTCAGTTGTGTATAGCATGCATGTTTTGAGGTTTAAATCAACATCATTTCGCAAAGTAGGATCGATATGTTCAAAGGGGAGAGTTGACTTGCCTTGCTCGTGACCTTGTTGGCTTGAGTCTTCGACGTTCTCGACGGTTCCCTCGGACTCTATCATACGTGCGAGAAATCCGATTTGAATTCAACTAGAATTCAAATAAAATCCAATAAGATCCAATAAAAGCCAAATGAATCACGAAGGCGGCTCATAATACTAGGCTATGACCCTACGTGAACCTAGGTTCGAGTTTGGGCGAAAACCGAGTTAGAGCGAGAGAGTTGCAATGATTTGAACTCTTGTATTGAACCCGATTTAATTAAATATGATATGATATTTATTTTAAGTTAATATGTTTAAAGTTTGAGAAATACTAGAGTTGACGATTCAATTAATAAAAGGAAGTGGTTATCTTTCAACTTTATCAAATTATTTCTCGGTCGAGAAGTTCTAGGGTTTATAATAATTGAATCCAAAACGACTAGTTAACCCTAAAGCTTGACACTCGCATTAAATAATTTTAGATTTTAATTTCAGAAAATCCATATGATAAAACTAGTTTTTAATAACAATCTTAGATGACAATTATATTCCCAATGTTTGGAACCATATTAGTTACTTTAGATTTTGGGGAAACCTATGATAATGTTAAATAACAAGTCATGATAGTATCTTAATTATAGCTATGTTAAATAATATTGGTGAATTTCCTAATAATTTAGAGTTTAGATAAAATTTGTACTTAGGTCCTAAATTAATCTCATAATTACCCCCTAAATAATTATTTTTAGAAAATCAACCTTTATTCCAATTTCTCTAAATATATATATTTCCCCTAAATAATTTATTTCAGAAAAACCAATTCTCATTACTCTATATTTTTCCTAAATACTTTCTCTTTTTTTATTCCTTTTTATTTTTTCCCTATCCTTTTTTTCTTTTCCCTTTCTTCCTTCTTATTTCCCTGCTCTGCTTCCCCTGTTCATCCCTTCCAGGGCCGGCGTCGGTGGGGACAAGGCCGACGACGGCGAGGGATGGCCGGTCCTAGGGGGCGAGGGGTCCTACCTCCATCTACGAGCTACGAGGGTCCCGATTCAAGGCTTGGGCGGGTTGGAGATGTGGCGGAATGAGCCGGCGACGGTGAGCTCCCAGCGACGGTGGCGACGCTTGTCGCGGCGGCGCTCCGGCAATGGCATGGCCAAGGTAGCGGGTGTGGGAGTAACTACGGGGCATGGAGAATCTAACTAATGCATCGGTTTGCCTCGGAGAAGTTCCGTAGCGGCCTAGCGACGTGCACGGCGGCGACCGAAACAGAGGGGCTTGGCGCCGCTCGTCGCCGGCAAGTTCCGGTGGCGCATTGGCTCGGGAAACATGGGGAAAATGAAGCCTAGAGCACGAAGGTTGTGGACGTACCTTCAATTTGAGAAGAACTCGACCGAGGGCGATGAATTTGGGATTTTTGCTTCGAGCGGCCGGCGCTAGGGTTCTTCGGTTCTTAATCAAAGTGGGACGGCTCAGTGCGCAATAGGTGGGGGAAATTTGGGGGAATTGAAGAGGAGTGACTCACGAAGAAATTTTGTATAGGGAACTCTATCTGCCTTGGCCTTTTTATAGGTGTTCCGTGCCGGTTTTAGCTCAGACGAGGCCGGCAGCCATGGCGCGCGTGCGTGGGGGGCATGGCGACGTGCGGCGAGTGCCGGGGAGGGGGCCTGGGGTGAGGAGCGACGCGTGGCGGCGCTCGGGAGGGGGCCGGGCACGGCGCGAGACGCGTGGGCACGAGGCGGCGGCCGGGCGCGGCGAGCGGCGCGTGGCGGCACTCGAGGCGGGGTCCGGCGCGAGCGCGACACGGGTGCGACGCGGGCGCGCGAGGACGGCAGGGCGAGGTGGCGGCGCGGCTCGGCAGCACGGTGCGGCGACGGGGGGCACGGCGCTGCGGGCACAACACGCGGCGCGCGGTGGCGAGGCGGTCCGGGCCCGGGTACGGCGTCGAACACTTGGCACGCAATGAATAGTGACCTTTTTCAATTTCCCGATTTAAATTTCCTATTTTCCCAATTATTTTTAGCACACCTAAAATTAGTTTGTAAATTCTAGCACACCTAAAATTAGTTTGTAAAATATGTTCTCACCCCCTTTCATCCATTTTTTATTATTTATATATCTACATATATATATATATATCCATATGTATATTTTGTATGTATTCATATATATATATATATTCACATGTACATTTTCCTTCTTAATTATATCTAGAAATTCTTGGTTTTTTATCCTAACATTTTAATATTGTTCCCAAAGCAAGTTTTATTAAATCATAGTTCTCCCTAATTAATTTTTCTTAGAATTTTATTTTAATTATTTCGTTCTTGCAACTACTCTTTTCCTTTTTAGGGTTTTTAAATTGCTCTCAATGTTATCCTTTTCAAAATAATTATTCATTTATTTCAACTTGGCATCGAGACTCGCGAATAAAAGGCAAATAAATACGACAAGGTGCAATCAATCAAAAGATTTTTGCAAGTTCCGATTTTTATCTCTCGATTTTTAAAACTTTGGATTTTCAGGGTGTTACAACCGCCGACGCCGAGCCGCGCGGCACCGCCGCGCCCGCCACCCGCCGACGCCGGCCCGCGCGGCCACCTCCTCCTGCCGCGCCGCCGCGCCTCCGCCGCCCGCCGCCGACTTGGCGTGTCGCGGCGCCGCGCGCGCCGCCACCTCAAGCCTCGCGCGCGCTTGAGGGAGAGAGAGAGAGCTTGAGGGAGACAGAGCTTCGAGAGAGAGATCAGAGGGAGAGAGAGCTTGAGGAAGAAGGAGATAGATCTGAGAAGAGAGAGAGGGAGATAATAAAGATAAGGCAGAGAGAGGAGTGCGCATATTTTTTTGGAGAGAGAGCAGCGCGCATGATGAGATGATAAGATCGACTTTTTTATCCCGGTTGGTGTAAAAAACCAAGACTAAAGATCTATTTTTAGTCCAGGTTGATGTAAATGAAGGGTTACGCGGAGGCTACGTTAGCCGAAAACAAAAACTTTTTACCGCGCAAACCAGGAACACTTGCAAGTAAGGGCCGATAGATCGTTACCGATTGGAGTTGAGTGCAAGGAATAGCCAATCGTGGCAATCTGATCCGGAACAGTGTAGCCGATTCCCTGAGACACGATTCGCCAATCAGCCGATTCGAGCCGTCCGGCCGCGTCTCACGCCTCGCTCCGATGCGCCCGACCGCAGCTCGATTCCACTACAGCCGATCGCCCGATTGCAGCCGATCCGAAGCCGATCAACGGCGCGCAACGTAGCGCGCTCTACCGGTATCCACACGTCCGGGGACGAACGCCGAACACCCGTGTGCTAGCACGCGATGCAAGGCTAGGGTTTGGCTCGAAAGTGGGGAGGGTTTCCGTGGAGATTGATCTCGGCGACTTCGTTGCACGCGATGCAATTGACGTATCGCAACTCTCCACCCCTCCCTCCTTTATATAGAGTTGGCCGACCGGGACTAGTGGCCGATTAGGACTCTATTTTTGAATCGGATCTCATCCGTATCTCATAGAGTTGGCTGCCCATACGTCGTAAGCCCATAGGACTCTATCCGATCGGATCCCTATCCGATCGAGCCGTATCCGAGTCCAACTCGAATGCCTGTTCTTATCCCCTTAAGCGTGCGACCCGTAGGTTCAGGTATACTCGGTTTTGGCTATAGTCTAACTTAGCCGACCGTCGGCTCGAGTCCAACTCAGCCGACTGCAACAACGGCGCCTAGCAAGCACATATTGACACCATAGTATACAAGAATATAATATCGGCTCGAACCTGTAATGTGTACACAAATCCCTTTGCCTCACGATACCGTTAAGCTATAGGCAAGATGTGTGCCATCCCTTCAATAGCTTAACCATTCACTCGAACCGTATTGGATTATCCGTATGTTGATTGACTCCTCAATCAACTTAGCATGGCCATGCATTTCCATAATCCATTACCTCGAGGGGCCCAGATATCTCTCCAAAGGAGGGGCAAATTCCATCTTGATCACTCACATCCCACTCCATGTTTCATAGCAAACCCGAAAACTACCTTTATAACTACCCGATTACGGAATAGCGTTTGGTAGTCCCAAAGTAGGCTACTACACATGTTGGAATCCATGGTGATCTCGGGTCTAAGGACTTTGTACCAACACTACTCCGAGACCAACTAATGGCACATTAATTCGTAGTGTCTCATGGTGGGTCTATCCAACAATGTGTTCTCCAACACATATGTCCATGTTTATTGATTTGGTATCTCCATACCCATGATCTATGAGACATGATCATCAATCAATAAACATGCCGATCTTAGAATCATATTTGTTCCAACAATATGACATATGATCGTGGATCGTTTAGAAATAGATTCATACATATAGAGTCTCATAAATAAGTCACGTACTTATTGATCAATACAAGATGTCTATTTCATGGAACCGAATAACACTTTATTCATTTATACATAAACATTGACGTGATATCAACCATCTCCATGCTGCCTCTAGGGCATATCACTAACAATCTCCCACTTGCACTAGAGTCAATCATGTAAGTATCTAATACCCATTGCTCTTGTGTGCGCCTCATGCTTCGGTGAGGGAGAGGTTTTGTCGCGGATCGGCTATGTTGAGATCCGTGTGCACTTTGCATATCTTGACATCACCTCTGTCCACTATCTCGTGGATGAGATGATATCGCCGAAGTATGTGTTTGGACTTCGATGTGACCTCGGCTCCTTGGCTTGCGCAATGGCTCCACTATTATCACAATAGAGAGACATTGGACCGCGTACTAGTCATCACACCAAGCTCGAAACGAATTTCTTGATCCAAAGCCTCCTTTGCAGCTTCCGAAGCAGCAATGTACTCGGCCTCCGTTGTAGAATCGAAGTATCCCGCTTGGAACTCTTCCAGTGATCGCGCCTCCGTTCAGTGCAGAACACGAACCCGCATTGCGATCTATAATCATCCTTGTCCGTTTGGAAGCTAGCATCGGTGTAACCACTTACAACGAGCTCTTCTTCACCTCCATAGACTAGGAACATATCCTTAGTTCTTCTCAAGTACTTAAGGATATTCTTTACTGACGATCCAGTGTCCTTCACTGGATCGACGTATCCGCTCGTAGCACTCAAAGCGTACGAGACATCTCGGGCGTGTACAAAGCATGGCATACATGATGGATCCAATGGCCAAAGCATATGGAACCATACCCATCTTATTCCGCTCATCATGTGTCCGAGGACACCGATTCTTGCTAAGATTAATGCCATGTGACATGGGCAAGAAACCTTTCTTGGAATCATGCATGTTGAACCTTTTCAACACCTTGTCAATGTATGTACTTTGACTTAATCCAATTATCCTGTTGGATCTATCTCTATAGATCCGAATGCCCAATATGTATGCTGCCTCCCTAAGTCTTTCATGGAAAAACTATTTTTCAAAGACTTGACGGATACAAGCATAGGGATATCATTTCCAATCGCAAATATGTTATCCACATATAAGATTAGAAATACAATTGCGCTCCCACTCGACCTTTTTGTAAACACAGGCCTCTTCTTCATTTTTGATGAAACCAAACCCTTTGATTACTTCATCAAAACGAATATTCCAACTCCGAGATGCTTGCTTCAATCCATAAATGGATTTCGTAGCTTGCATATCTTTCCAGCGATTTTGGATCGACAAAACCCCGAGGTTGTATCATGTATACATCCTCGCTTAGGTTTCCATTTAGGAAAGCCGTTTTGACATCCATCCGCCATATCTCATAATCGAAATATGCAGCAATCGCTAGGATAATCCGAATAGATTTAAGCATTGCGACGGGCGAGAAGGTTTCATCATAATCAACTCCTTGAATCTGTTTAAAACCTTTCGCCACCAATCGCGCCTTATAGATGTGAACATTTCCATCCATATCGGCCTTTTCTTAAAAACCCATTTACACTCAATGGTTTTGACACCATCAGTGGATCAACCAAGTTCCAAACTTGATTGTCGTACATGGATTCTATTTCGGATTTCATGGCTCCAAGCCACTTGTTGGAATCGGGTCCCACCATCGCTTCCTCATAGGTCTTAGGCTCATCGTTGTCTAACAACAATATATCACGTTGTTCCGCACTGTGTACTGTCGGTGCACGACGTGATCTTTCGACCTCCGTGGGCGTGGTGTGTCTACAACCGGTGGCGCAACACTTTGCTCCTCCCGTTGTGGTTCTCGTGGTCGCCGAAACGTTTTCGGTGTTTCTTGAACTTCTTCAAGATGCACCCTGCTCCCATTAACCCTTCTTGAAAGAAACTCTTTCTCCAAGAAGACACCGTGTCGGGCGACAAACACTTTGCCTTGTTCCCGATTATAAAAGTAATATCCCTTAGTTTTCTTAGGATATCCCACAAAGAAGCACTTGTCGATTTGGGTGTGAGCTTGTCGATCAAACGTTTTACATAAGCTTCGCATCCCCAAATTTTGAGAAAAGACAAACTAGGGGTTGCCCTGTCCATATCTCATATGGTGTCTTTTCAACCGACTTAGATGGAACTCTATTTAGTGTGAGCGCAGTGCTTTCAAGAGCATATCCCCGAAGGATAACGGAAGATCACTTTGGCTCATCATCGACCGCACCATGTCCAACAAGGTGCGATTTCTCCGTTCGGACACCCCATTCCATTGTGGAGTTCCTGGCGGAGTCAACGTGGAACAATTCCACATTCTTTCGATGATTACCAAACTCTTGGCTCAAGTATTCTCCTCCACGATCTGATCGTAGAAACTTGATTGTTTTCCCTAAATGATTCTCAGTACTTCATTCGGAATTCTTTGAACTTTTCAAAGGATTCGGACTTATGCCTCATTAAGTAGATATAACCATATCTACTAAAGTCATCGGTAAAGGTAATGAAGTACGATAACCACCTCGGCCGTTGAGCTCATTGGTCCACATACATCGCATGTACGAGTGCCAATAAGTCACTTGCTCTCTCACTATGTCCCATGAAAGGTGCCTTTGTCATCTTACCAAGTAAACAAGACTCACATGTCTCAAATGATTCAAAATCAAAAGAGTGAAGCAATCCATCCTTATGGAGCTTCTCCATGCGTTTCTTATTTATATGGCCTAAGCGACAATGCCGGATAAAAGTGGGGTTTATATCATTAGAGAGTTGCCTTTCGTATTAATGTTATAGATGGAAGATGCTTCAAGATTCAAAACGTATAATCCATTCACCAATGGAGCATGAAAATAGAACATATCTCGAGATATATTGAACAACCATTGTTCACCGATCTAAAATCATATCCTTTCGCTTGCAAACATGAAGCGGAAATAACGTTTTGACATAGTGTTGGAACACAATAACAATTATTTAATTCCAAAACTAATCCCGAAGGTAGATGAAGTGGTACTGTCGCGACAAAGAACGTAGCAACGCTTGCTCCATTGCCGACGCGCAGTTCACCTCGCCCTTCTCAATCCTCTACTTCTTCTCATTCCCCGCAACGATTTGCAAATATGAGCTACCGATCCGGTATCAAATACCCAAGAGTCGGTAGGTGAAGTAGCAAGATTAATGTCTATAACATTAATACTTGAAGCGAAGTCGTACTTTGCTTCTTTTGAGATCCTCCATGTACTTCTTGCGTTCCTCTTCCAAAGGGCTCTGTCTCCTTGCAATAGAAGCAAACGGCATCCGATGCCGCCGACCCTTCTTGCCCTTCTTTGCATTGGAGGCACTCGCGATCTCATCGGGAGTTAACTTCCTCTTGGTGCAAAGTTTCTTGACAGTGGTTTGCGCTTTGCCTTCGCATCATCATCACATGATGACCATTTTTCTCGGATACTCTCCTCACTGTCTTTAGCATTCCATGCAATTCAGCCAAGGTTCTATCCATATTGTTCATGTGATAGTTTAATATGAATGGCTCGAAGCTCGGAGGGAGCGACTAGAGAATCACATCGAGCCAACTCTTGGCTAAGGGGAAAACCTAGTTTTTCCGGACTCTCAATGTAGCCAATCATTTTTATCACATGCGGATCGACGGGATTCCCTCAACAAGCTCGCACGCAAACAAGGACTTCGAGGTGTTGAACCTCTCGGCCCGAGCTTGGTTCTCAAACATGCCACGCAGCCCCGAATAATAGTGTGAGCATCACTTGCTCTCATATTGCTTCGAAGCTCGGGGACATTGTAGCAAGCATGAGACAGCATATATCTAGGGCATCATTAGTGTGCTTCTCATAAGCCCTCCGTGCGTTGCGGTGGCGTTATTAGGCAAATCCTCGGGATAGGGTACTTCAAGAACGTACTCCTTACGCTCTTGCTTGAGAACAATTCTCAAGTTGCGATACCAATCCATAAAGTTTGTTCCATTTAATTTTTCCTTTTCGAGAATAGATCGCAAATTAAAAGAACTGGGTGTAGTATTAGCCGCCATTTATTCTACAACGAAAAAGCAAAGTTTAGCACAATGTTTATGCTATGTCTATTGTTAAACAATTTAACATTAGACTCCCATTACGTATTTTCCACCTTCCCTCTAGGTTACGTATTGGGTCAAGATCCACATGTTAATTAATTTTTAGTGAGCTTTGGCATCACCGCTAGAAAATTAGTAACATCGGTAAGCAACACCTTGCTAATCACATCTCTATGTGACTCTTGTTGTTGGTGTGGCATCTCCATGCCCGGCGCCAACCTATGCCCCAAGGCTCAAAACTGTTTTGATAGCCTTGTTAAGTAAACCAAATGCTCCTGCATGTATATGTCGACACATACCCCCTCGTGTTATGATAGAGAATGGCACTCGCTTTGGCGGACCCACCATTGACGAGCATAACGGTGACGGTGCAACATTTGGAAGGGCATCATTACTACTTAATTTTGCGAGGGATGCTATCCTATCAAACAAACATATCACATATGAAAACAGGTAGAATAGCATATAATGAAATAGTATGGCCCCCTTCACATGGTGATCTCCATCTCCATGTCGGCGCCGAGGATCTCCATCTTCGGCACCATCTTTCAATGTGCATGATGCTTGATTTCTTCAAACTAAGCTACTACTATAGAAGCTCTAATTGAAGATTACATCGACTCGCAGGTCGTGAAAGAATATTACAAGCATTGCACGTATGAAAGAATATTACAGGGGATTGCACATATGAAAGAATATTACATGCATCACATGCATCTCATACATCTCATACATACAATAGGGCCATACCATCTCAAAGCATTCTCTCGCAAAAACAAGTTAGGCGTAGAAACGTTTTCTACTTATCGCAGAGCTACGGCATCGAGACGACCTATAAGGGGGTACGCACACGGCGGTCCCGCTAGCCGGTTAGCGGGCGGGGGTCGAGGGGAAGCCGCCTCGCGGGAAGCTCCGGAACACCACACGAAATTCATAGATCCAATCTATGAATTCGCTTACGGAAACCATGTCGGCATAATCATATTATGCCGTCCCGATACACTATCAAGGGAGACGGTTTGCGTAGGCGCGAGGCAGCTAACAAGATCGGACTACGAGATAGCTTCGGCATAATCACATTATACCGTTCCAATACACTATCAAGGAACGCTATCTCGAAGCCGACTCAAACCGAGTTCTATGGATATTGCTTCGACGTAATCACATTACGCCGTTCCGATACACTATCAAGGAACGCAATTACCATTAACTCTCCTCAACAGATCCCGTAAAACCGATTGATCTAATCAACCCATGCGCAAAACTTGTTCCGATCCAATCTAAAACCCGAACTAAGCAAGATTAGCTCGATACCACCGAAGGGTTACGCGGAGGCTACGCTAGCCGAAAACAAAAACTTTTACCGCGCAAACCAGGAACACTTGCAAGTAAGGGCCGATAGATCGTTACCGATTGGAGTTGAGTGCGGCGGAATAGCCAATCAGGGCAATCCGATCCGGAACAGTGTAGCCGATTCCCGGAGACAGCCGATTCGCCAATCAGCCGATTCGAGTCGTCCGGCCGCGTTCTCACGCCTCGCTCCGATGCGCCCGACCGCAGCCGATTCCACTACAGCCGATCGCTCCGATTGCAGCCCGATCCGAAGCCGATCAACGCGCGCAACGTAGCAGCGCCTACCGGTATCCACACGTCCGGGGACAGAACGCCGAACACCCGTGTGCTAGCACGCGATGCAAGGCTAGGGTTTGGCTCGAAAGTGGGGAGGGTTTCCGTGGAGATTGATCTCGGCGACTTCTGTTGCACGCGATGCAATTGACGTATCGCAGCTCTCCACCCCTCCCTCCTTTATATAGAGTTGGCCGACGGGACTAGTGGCCGATTAGGACTCTATTTTTGAATCGGATCTCATCCGTATCTCATAGAGTTGGCTGCCCATACGTCGTAAGCCCATAGGACTCTATCCGATCGGATCCCTATCCGATCGAGCCGTATCCGAGTCCAACTCGAATGCCTCGTTCTTATCCCCTTAAGCGTGCGACCCAGTAGGTTCAGGTATACTCGGTTTCGGCTACGGTCTAACTTAGCCGACCGTCGGCTCGAGTCCAACTCAGCCGACCGTCAACACGACGACGCCTAGCAAGGCACATATTGACACCATAGTATACAAGAATATAATATCGGCTCGAACCCGTAATGTGTACACAAATCCCTTTGCCTCACGATACCGCTTAAGCTATAGGCAAGATGTGTGCCATCCCTTCAATAGCTTAACCATTCACTCGAACCGTATTGGATTATCCGTCCGTTGATTGACTCCTCAATCAACTTAGCATGGTCATGCATTTCCATAATCCATTACCTCGAGGGGTCCAGAGATATCTCTCCAAAGGAGGGGCAAATTCCATCTTGATCACTCACATCCCACTCCATGTTTCATAGCAAACCCGAAAACTACCTTTATAACTACCCGCACGGAATAGCGTTTGGTAGTCCCAAAGTAGGCTACTACACATGTTGGAATCCATGGTGATCTCGGTCTAAGGACTTTGTACCAACACTACCCGAGACCAACTAATGACACATTAATTCTGTAGTGTCTCATGGTGGGTCTATCCAACAATGTGTTCTCCAACACATATGTCCATGTTTATTGATTTGGTATCTCCATACCCATGATCTATGAGACATGATCATCAATCAATAAACATGCGATCTTAGAATCATATTTGTTCCAACAATATGACATATGATCGTGGGATCATTTAGAAATAGATTCATACATATAGAGTCTCATAAATAAGTCACGTACTTATTGATCAATACAAGATGTCTATTTCATGGAACCGAATAACACTTTATTCATTTATACATAAACATTGACGTGATATCCAACATCTCCATGCCCTCTAGGGCATATCACTAACGAGAAAAACCGGGACTAAAGATCTAAATGATCTTTAGTCCTTCAGAATACGAACCGAGACAAAAGATGGGATCTTTAGTCCCGGTTTATAACATCAACCGGGACTAAAGATCCTAGAGAGCCGATGTTTTTTAAACCGGGACTAAAAATTATCTTTAGTCTTGGGTACAATTCTAACCGGGACTATTGTGGATTTTGACCCATCAACCAAAGATTGTTTCTTCAGTAGTGTCCTTAAACTTTGTCACAAAATAAACATAAGTCTTACTTAATTTCATAACTACCATCATTCTACAATTCAAGAAATATATTTTATTCCTTGGATCAGTATTCCTCATCGAATATAACTTTTGTCGTACCCCGAGTTTTGCCCCTAAATCATTTAAATAATTTACCCTGAAATAATGAGAGTTTCTGGAATTAATCTGAAGCCAACAAGTAATTTTAAAATGCAATTAATAAATGGAAACGGCATGGTAGAATTTTTCTTAAATTTACGTGTCAAAATGCAAAACAGGATTTTTAGGGAATTTTTAGAGTATTTTTAACCAATTAAATAAAAATCCTGCAATTAAATTAAGTCCCTAAATCCCTTTTCCTTTTTCTCCTTTTCCCCTCTTTCATTTTTTCCTTTGGGCCGTCCTTTTCCCGCTCTTTTCCCTTAGACCGTCGGCCCAAGCCCCGCCCAAGCCGCCTCCCGCGCGCTCTCTCTCTTCGGCCGTGGCCGAGGCCCACGAGCCGGCCGCGCCCGCGCAAGTTTGCCGCCCTCCCTTGCTCCGCGGCCACGATAGATGGGCCCCACTTGTTGGGGCCGCCTTCCTCGCGCCGGCCGGCCCAGCCCGCCGCCGCGCCATGCGCCGCGCCGCCCGCCATTTCCGTGCCGTTTCCGGCGCCTCGTGCTGCGTGGCCCTACGCGGCGGCCCGCCCGCGCCGCCGCACCCGTGCCCGCCTCTCGCGCCGCAACGCCGCCGCCGCCGAAACGGCCGCGAATATCCTCTCTCTCTCGAGTCCGAAACAAACGGCGAGGTTTTCCCGCCATCCCGTGCTCGATTCAATCTCTTTTCGCCCTATAAAATCCTCTCTTGCGCCGCCGCATGCTCCCCTTTGTTTCCCCGTTAGGTTTAGCCCCAAAAATCGTCGTCGTCGTTGCCTTCTTCCCCGCTGCCGGTAAGCGTCGTCGTCTCCTTCTTTTCCTTTTGCGTTCGCCCGTGCCTTGCCTTGTCGCCGCGGAGCTCGCGTCGCCGCGCGCCGTGGCTCGCCAAGCCGTCCCGTCACCGCGCCGTCAAGGCCGGCGGGCAAAAACCCACGCCGCCGCCCGACCGTCGCTGCCCGTGAAACCCTAACCCTAGCCGCCATCCGCGTCGTCGATCGCCGCCGCTCAGGCCGTTCGGATCTCGCCACGTGGCGGCGATCCGCCCGATCGCCGTCACGGCCAACAAGCGTGCGCCACGCGTCCCGCGCCTCGTCTTCGTGGCCGCCGCGCCCCGTCGGCTCCCGCATGTGCCACGTGTCGCCGCGCCATTCGGCCACTGCCCGCCCAATCGCCGCGCGCCACGTCGCCACCCGTTCGCCCCGCCGCCGCTTGCGTGAGCGTGCTGACGTCAGCCCTAGGGCTGACGCCAGCCGATGACGTCATGCTGACATCATCCTTTTTTCTGAGCCACGCGTTGATGACATCACGAGGGACTTAATTGTGCAATAAATAATTTAGTGTTTTTTGTTTAGTTTAAAAATCATAATTAAACTTCTAAAATTCATATCTTTTAATCCGAGCTTCATTTTAGTCCATTCAAATTTCATTAAATCTAGAAAAATGTCAAGAATCCATTAAAAATACTTTTTAGTGCTGTTTCAGTAGACCTTTTAGGGTGTTTTGTTGAGTGCTTTGTTTGTCGTGTAGATTCCGAGTTTTCGTGAGTCTGTTCTCCTCGAAGTAGTCGCCGAGATCCTCGCTCCGAGCAAGGCAAGTCATACTTTTCATTGAACATATTGTACCTATCTTATTTAGATATCCCTTTTCTCTCAAATATTACATACGTTTTAGAATGTCATTTCATGGGATGATCATACCTACTACTCAACCATAGGATTGTTTACCTTATACCTCTGATAACTTGGGTTCAATATGACTAGATGTTAGTTTAAGGCTTGCTTAGTTATGCTTAGCTCAACTAGCTCACTCAAGGGGACCATATTAATCAATTATTATGTTAGAGGCTAATTCTCGGATGATGCCAAGTTTGTAACTCTACTCTAATAACATTGAATTATGACAATGGTGGGTCGTGAGCACATGGTTGGTTTTTGGTTAGCATGCTCATGACAATTAAGGACCGGTTCTTGAGAAACCCTGAAAGAATTACCGTGCATACCACAAGCCAACATGGGTAATGGCTGGGTCTGTAGCGTAGCTGTCTCTAGCCGATGTATCCCAGTGAGGGTGGGCGTGATGGAGTTGGGTTGGCCCGGTTTTAAGGGTTGATCGGCTTCCGGATTCACCGCGGCACGAGAGGGGGCTGCCCATTATCCCGATGGGAGTGGGGGCGAAACCTTGGTGTGGTACGATTGGTTAAAGGGGGTTATGTGAAGGGTCCTGTCACAGTTCCTTTTCGAGGTACCGTGGTGGTGCACCGACGCACGGTGACGTCTCGTGGGATTGTGTCTTATGGGTATAGTCGTACACCTCTGATCAGAGTAAAACTATTCGAATAGTCGTGCCCACGGTTACGGGCGATCGACCAGATTCACCTTGATTAGTCTCAACTGTTGGAACTTGATTAGTACAGATGGATGGATGGGCCTGTTGCAACGTGGTTTTAACGTTGGACAGTGTTTATTTAATATTTCTTAATTATTACTATTGTTTTACTATTTTCAACTATTACTATTATTTTTGCAATGTTGTTTATGCAAATTGAGCCTATTATCCTTTTCCTTGATATTTATCTTGCATCATATCTCCTCTTAGGTGTGACTTGTTGAGTACGGTGGTTGTACTCGTCTTGCTTCTTTTTCCCCCTTCGTGCCGAGGGTTGAGGTCGACGTCTCCGAAGAGGTGTAGGCTTGTTCGTCGTCAAGGGTTAGCCGTGGTGTTGGTGTTCCGCTCGCTCGAGTCAAGTTCAGCTTAAGTCGGTTTTTTCCTTTCCGCTGCATTTGTGTAACTCTTTTATATTGTTTCTAAGACGAGGTTTCTATATTATCAATAATGTCGATTTGTGTACCTCGGCGATGCCGGACGAGGATGTAATGCACAAATTAGCTGCAGAAATTCGTTGTGAATTTCGGGCGTGACAACTTTTCTATTAATTAGTGACATGTTAGTATTTTGTGTCTTTTTAAGTTCTTTTTAGGATGCTATGGTTTGATTTTTAGGAGGTAATAGGTCTTAGAGGATTGACCCAATATCAGGCCCCATTTGGATGGATGGACTAAAGTTTAGTCTCCATCATATCGAATATTTAGATATTATTTTGGAGTATTAAATTTAGACTATTCATAAAATCCATTCATAATCGATGGATTATTCACGAGACGAATCTAATCGGTCTAATTACACTATGATTTGACGATGCAATTCTACATACACATTTGCTAACCATGGATTAATTAGGCTTAATAGATGTGTCTCGTAAATTATCCTCCGATTGTATAATTATTTTTAAAATTAGTTTATGTTTAGTCCTTCAAAGTGATGTCTAAATCTAAGATGATACGGACTAAAATTTAATTCATAAAACCAAACAACCACAATATTTGAGTAGGGAGAGTAATCTTTGCTTCCATGTCTTACTCAACACTCATATGACCACAGATTTACCTTTCGGGTAGCATGAGCGGCTGCCCTAGCTTCATGTCATCGAATACTCTCTAGCATGGATGGCTATTTTGGCTCCGTGTTATTAAATAATTTCTCTATCATATAAAAAGTTTAATCCTGGAAATAAATCTGAAGTCTAACACTATGTCTAGATTTATCTTTGAAATTAAATTTTTTTTCAACAAAAAGAGTCGTTGAAATCCAACTATATTGTGCTTCATGTGTAGGATCGAATGCCCAACGAAAAGCCAACCAGAGGGGGTGAATGGTTGATTACCCCAAAAACAAAGTTTTAGCGAAAATAAAACTTTACCTCTGTTTTCTGAAGTCGGTCTGACCGCAGGTATCGCGTCAGTCTGACCGCGTTGTTCGGTCGGTCTAACCGCCAAGTGATCTCCGGTCGACCACCCTAGCCGATCGCCTTAGCCGATTGCTCGATGTAGCCGATGCCGATGAAGTCCGATGCCACGGCTCGACCGCCAATATACTTGCGGTCTAACCGGGAAGAAGGCACGGTCTAACTGGGAAGAAGGCACAATTTTCACAACCAATCATGACATCTTTACCTTTGCGACATCTAGATCAAGAAGCTACCTCATCTTGTTTAACTAGTTCTTCCATATGCTTAACACGAGCTAAAGCATCTTTTAATTTCAATTCATTAGCATCACAAGTTAAACAAGATTTAGCAGCCAAAATTTGAGAATTATTGACATCTCTAATCTTTGAAATTTCTAGCATTAAAACCTCATAATTTTTGCAATTATCATCATTGGGAATCGGAGATTTCAATCTAGCAATTTCAGCATTTAAAGATTCAATCACAAATTCTTGTTTTTTAAACATTTTCTCGCATTTCTTATTTTTAGCACTTAAAACAAGAATTGCATCCTCAAGTGATCTTACCTCGTTTTCTTCATCGAAGAATATTTATCTCCACGCGTCATGAGACAAACGCCGGAGATGTTCTTGCCCTTCTCCTCTTCACTGTCAGAGTCTATGTCACTGAGTGGCTCAAAAGTGGCATAGACTTGACTCAGCACTTTCTTGATCATCTTCTTGGAGCACCTACCCTTGGGCTTGTCATCTTTGGTCTTTTCGGCGCTCTTGTCCTCCTTCTTGCTCCTCCCAAGCTTGGGGCAGTTGGAGCGGATGTGATCCAAGGCGCCGCACTCAAAGCAACGCGTTGGTCCTCCTTTCTTCCTGAACCTAACTCTGTTCATAGCTCTGAAAAGTTTGTTAGCAGCAAGAGCCAAGTCCTCCTCCTCGAATTGCTCAAGTTGTTCATCGGACATGGCGTTAATCAAAGCAAGAGCATTTGGAGATGACGAAGAAGCAACATCTGAAGAAGTCAAAGGAGAAATCAAAGCACTTGACTTAGAATCCATTTTTCGAAAAAGAATATTCATCTCATGAGTTTTGAGTTTTGTATAAAGCGAATCCAAAGTCAAATTTGCCATGTTAACAGATTCTTGAATAGAAGTTACTTTCATCTCCCAAACAGACATATCAAGACCATTTAAAAAGTGGCGAGAAATCTCGGATGTGGATAATTAGTGTCATAAGAAGAATCGAGAGATCTAAGATTGCTCAAGATTTTATTAAACCTACCAAGATAGTCATCCAAAGCTTCAGCGGGTTTCATCTCAAATTTTATATATTCCTTTTTAAAAAGATCTCGACGAAGTTCTTTTATGTTTGTAGTTCCTTGATGAAAGTTTTTCAAAGCGTTCCAAATTTCATTAGCGGTTTGAAGATGAGAAACACGATCAAAATCAGAAGACGAAATTCCATTCAAAAAAATGTTTCGAGCTTTGCAATTGTTATTAAACTCAGTTTTCAAAGCATCGGTATTAATGGCATCGGGTATGGTGTAGGGAAGCGCAACCTTTTGCCACACATCATAGTCTTGAGCCATGATGTAAGATTGCATCTTACTACACCAATACGCAAAATCGGTGCCATAAAAAACATGCGGTTTTGTTGAAAATTTATTCGACATGATGAAAAAAACTTTGGATCAAAGAAAATCCAAAGCAGAAAAACGTGGCTCTGATACCACTTGTAGGATCGAATGCCCAACGAAAAGCCAACCAGAGGGGGGTGAATGGTTGATTACCCCAAAAACAAAGTTTTAGCGGAAATAAAACTTTACCTTTGTTTTCTGAAGCCGGTCTGACCGCAGGTGTCGCGTCGGTCTGACCGCGCTGTTCGGTCGGTCTGACCGCCAAGCGATCTCTGGTCTGACCACCCTAGCCGATCGCCTTAGCCGATTGCTCGATGTAGCCGATGCCGATGAAGTCCGATGCCAGCCGGTCTGACCGCCAATATACTTGCGGTCTAACCAGGAAGAAGGCACGGTCTGACCGCTGTAGTATCTGCGGTCTGACCGGTTAGCAGATCCGATTGAACCAGCAAATATGCCGCCACACCGAAGAAGAAGTAGACACAAAGAACTTTCAAGAAAATTAATCTTTATTGAAACTCTCTATGTTTACAAAGTGCACGCAAAGCACTTCTCACAAAATCTCAAGCTAAACTCTAACTTGAAACCCTAAAAAACTTGAACTCCAAGCAATAGAAGCGATGCCGAGAGGCCACGCCTCCCCTTACTATTTATATCTAAGATCCGCAGCCAAGAGCCACAAATCCTACTCATACAAGAAGCCCTAATCCACTAGGAAACCTTCTCGTACAAGAAACAAACTATACATAAAACAACCATAACCAACTCGGTTTTTCTAAAACCGAAATTCCGCTTTCCATACGCAACAATATCTCCATTGTATGTCATATGGAAACTTTCCAATCATGTGCACTATTCTCTACCCTTCTGCATCCCGCATGATTCCCATCTCGGACGTCACCTTATCTCCAAGTTGACTCCGACTCGATCACCGGCAACACTTTCCCGAGGTGTAAAGAATACCTGCACACAATTAAATAAACAATACCATATCCGAGCACAAGCTATCCAAACTTGACTCATTGTTAGCATAAACAACCAGACACGTTCATAGGAACACGAAACTTCCATGTATGTATAAGGAAACAAACCGAAACGTAATCGACAACCGGTCGGACGGCTCCGGTCGACCGCAGCAACCGCCGGTCGACCACCGGCACCTCCGGTCGACCGACACACGGCCGGTGGCTGTGGCGCCGTCGAACTTGTTCATCGTCCGAAAATTCAACTCTTCCAAAATCAAAACACTCAAACCAATAAATCTCAAACGCCAATTGTTTCATCATTCAATAAAGAATCAAACACACGTTGATTTTACATCATGTACATCGTTTTCCCCGGCAAGCAGCGAGGCTACGCCCTGACGGCTGGGGCCTGCAGCCATGCATGTGTCCTTATTTTATTGCTCTGGCCTAGTAATAAAATCCGCGTCTAGTCCCGTGCCGGTCCGCACATATGATCACCCCATGTTTTCTTTTCTTTTCTTTTCTTTCCGGTGGCGTTGGCCCACGTGCGACCACTTTCCTTTTTGGCCATTGGCTATTTTTAGAATTTTTTCTACCCAGCTCACGCGATTTGTTCTGTCCGTTTCATTTCCAGACTTATATTATTTAGCAGGCCGACCTAATGCATTCACGCATGTTAAATCGGGTTTTCTTCTTTATTTAGCAGGCCACTTCTATTCAACCATGTTTATAAAGTTTATATACGTAAATAAACTTTATATGTATATATAGGGTATATGTACGTATACAAACTATATGTATGCAATACAAAGTTATCATGGAGCGAAGTTAATTCAGATTAATTTATGTCCACATTCTCACATAGGGAGCGATAATCATGAAAAAGCTCCAAAATAATCTTTCTGCATAATCGATGATGCAGTTAGATTTTATAGCATGCTATGATTAATCATATGTTTAAGAATATTTCCCGAAACTAAAAGTGATAAATAGCACTCATGAATCATATAATTATATTGTGTTATAAACCACACAATAATAAAATATAATTTTCTATTCTAGTAACAACATGTTGTGTGTTTTCGCCTGATACTAATATTGTTGTGAAAGATGTGTTCTATGATCAAATTATTAAGCTGAGCATCTGCTCATGGATCCATACTAAAAGGTTCATAAATTAGGTGAATACATACGTAAATTATAGCCTTGACTAAGATCCTGAATGAGGAAGATTTAAATTTATCAATCAACATCCACTAAGTTAAGTTTGAGTTTATTTAAATATTATAGTGAACTATAGGTCTTGTTTTCTCGGTGACATTTAATATTGTTGTGATACAATGCTTTAGGAAGTCATTTTATTTAATAGACTCGTAAGACAGTCTCAAAATTAAGAGAAGAATGTTGGTTGATTTTATTGGTTAACTGCCGATAAGATTTGGTGGAGATAAAACCATTGATTTTGTTTCCAATCAAGAAAGAAAAGTAAAGATAAATTTGTTTATGTGATCCATACAAACAGAATTGGAGTTAAAATATGAGATAGCCCCGAGCCTCACCGTTGTCGCTACGAAAAAAAAAGGGAGTAGAGTCAAAAGGCATTAGAAGAGGTTCGTGAGGCATCTTGAGAAAAAAAGACTCTCTTGGAGAAACCATCTTTGGTTGAAGTGGCAAAAACCATAATAGTCCCGGTTTGAGTTGCACCCGAGACTAGAGATGATCTTTAGTCCCGGTTTAAAAGTCTCGATTTCTAGAAACATTAGTCTCGGTTCGTGTCGGAACCAGGGACTAAAGATCACCTCTAGTCCCGGTTCAAATCTTGTCGAGAATCGTTAGGCCGACGGCCATCTTTAGTCCGATTTGTAGCACCAACCGGGACTAAAGATCCTATTTTTGTCTCGGTTGGTGTTACGAACGGGGACTAAAGATTATTTAGATCTTTAGTCCCGGTTTTTATAATCAACGGGACCAACCACCAACCTTATCTCTTCGTTTCACTGTGCTCAACCATCTCCCCAACCTTATCTCTTTCTCTCCCTCTCAATCTCTCCATCTCCATCTCCCTCCCTCTCCTCCCGGCGGCGGCGCGGCGGCCACACGCCGGAGGCGGCCGCGGCGGGTGGCGGTGGCCCGCGCGGGCCGGGCGAGTGGCGGCGGTCGCGGTGGACGACGGCGGCCTGCGCGGGGATAGGGCAGCGGAGGCGGCCGCGTAGGCCGGGCGGCGAGCGGCCCCGCGGGCCGGGCAAGCAAGGCGGCCACTGGCGGGCCGGGGCAAGCGGAGCGGTCGCCGCGGGCGGCGGGCGGCCGGCGTCGGGCGGGCCGGGCGCATCGATCGAGTTTGTTTATGTTTCTTTATGTTTGATGATATGTGATTTGGATCGTGATGTGATACATGTATTTGATCTGTGATTTTTGGATTTTGAGATATATTTGATCTGTTAAGAAAAAAGATGAAAAAACATCGTGATTTGTTCATTACGTATGTGAATTTGTGTTGTTTGATTTCAGCATCTGTGATGATTTCCGGATTTTAGCAAAAAAACCAAAAAAATAAATATGGGGAAAGTGGATTCGGGAGGGCACTATATTTTTAGTCCGGTTGATACCTTCAACTGGGACTAAAGATGATGATCTTTAGTCCGGATTCGTAGCTCCGGTTTGAGAACCGAGACAACAAAGGGTTACGAACCGGGACTATTGTGGGGTTCTCCACCAGTGAGAAGAACATCAAGAAAGGAAATCAAAAAACGGCTTCAATGATTCAATGGCTTCACATCAAAATTAGTAAATTAAATTATTTTATAATTTGGAAAGATGATTAATTAGGACACTTCGAATGCTAGAAACCATCACGGTTTCCATAGCTTCAAGACTTCACCGTTAAAAACCATTTTCTCAGTGCATAATTTCTAGCGGTAGTTTTTAGATTAAAAAAATCAATATGCAATACAAAGCTAGCTGATCATCTGTGACATGTTTTCATGTGACATGTTTTCATGTGATCCAATCTAATCCACAGCACAAACAAACAGAATAATTTTTACAAGAATTAAACATGTATTTCACACAGAGAAAAGAAATCAAGACCGAGGCAGCAAGAGGTGCGCAGGAGGCAGCAAGTGCAGGAGCGCAGGAGCGCGCCGCCTGAGGCGCGGAGGCGGCCGACCGGCTTACATCTAATACATATGATGTAACAATTATAGTACTAGAACAATATATTGTTTCGAAAACATCAAGAGATAACATAATGTCACACGGGAGTTGCCAGTTTACAAGAGAAGACCAGGTGAACTAACGTTGAGGAGTAAGTTGATTGACACGGTAATAGAAGCGTTAACTAATTAATAAGCCCCTTCCAAAGACGACGAAATGCATGGTAGTACTATGGTAGATTGGTAGGATAGATAAACAATTGGTAGTCACGAGCTTAAAGCACCTTCTTAACTGCCGGCAAGTGGAGATGTGGCCTTTTCTCATTTGGAGTTAATCTCCCGAACAGCCTTCTTTTCACCCGTCGCGGCACGGTAACGAAGCAATACGAGAACAAGCCAACACACAACACCCAGAAGCAAGCACAGATGGTAATGGCGGCATACAGCGCAATGACGATCAACACCCACCACATGAAGCGCGTATCATGGGAGTTGGCGAAGACGTAGGTGGCACTGCTGCTGAACGCCATAGTCACAAAGAGCCCCGGCACATGTTTATACATGGCATGCATACCCCCGAGCCCGAGGATCCATTCACCAGCAGGAGTGTGACAAGAATTGTTAGGGCAGTAGCGAAAGTGACCGTGTTGAAGAGGACGTAACACCATACTCTGCCAGCTAGCTTGGTCCTCGGTGAGGATGATGGCTGCTGCCGACGACTCAGCGGCGGCATAGTGAGGACTTGGAGAAGGAGCGGCACCGTGTTTTCTTCTGTAGGAACGAGCCTGCTGAACCCAGTTCGCCGGAATCCAAGTCGGCGGCTGCACCGCCGCCTGGAACGCCAGTTGTACGAACAGCGCGGCAACCGTCATCGTCCACCCGCGCTTGTCCCTCACGTCGTCGTGAAAAAGGGCGCCGGAGCGTCGCATGTTAGTGTCGCCCGGTGCCACATGGCCACCACCGCCGCCGGTATGTGCTTGAACGCCGTCGCCGGCGGCGTCAGGTTGAACAACAGCGCCACCGTCGCTGTTCTGCACATTATGAACCGGGTTCTCTTCTGCAGAGCCGTCCTCGATGGTGCTAGTACCGTTGCCTGTGTCGTTGTTCTACACACAGGACACAAGAACCATACAATTATTAATGTTTGAGGAAAATAATTACCGTTCGAAATAGTTTTGATAAAGAGAGATTGAACCTGAACAGAATCGACATCCACTGTAGACTCGTTCGTACTGACAGGAAAATTAGTGGCATGTTGATGCCCATTGGACATTTGCCCCTGCGCCCTTGCCTCGCTCATCTCGCAAGATATCTCTGCAGTTTCACACAGGCACTGCTGTATGTACGGCACACCTCACCCATATCTTATATAAAGATGTTTGATAGATAGGATTTTAACTTTAAGCTTCAGCTGAAGTGATACTTTATCCAGATTTATTTGAAGCTAGAACGTTTGGCGAGTTTCAATGCCATTTCACTAGAATTCGGATTTGGAGCCACGGCAAAACACCCTCATAGTGTGTTACGCTGCTACTCACTCCGGCATAGACACTACTACAAAAAGGCTCATTGATGTCGCCCCAAAAGTGCCGGTCAAACCAAATCCGGCACCTATAATGTATATAGGTGACGGCAAAAGAATAGGTGGTGGTTCGTGTTAAGAACCGCCACCTATAGTCTTAAATAGGTCTTGGGTGAACAGTAAAACCGCCACTTATAGTATAGGTGACGGTTTACTGTTCACCCGACACCTATTTGAGACTATATGTGACGGTTTTTCTGTTCACCCGACACCGGTTCTTATTACGAACCGCCACCTATAGTATAGGTGACGGTTTCTTGTTCACCCGACACCTATTTGAGACTATAGGTGCCGGTTTCTGTTTACCGGCACCTATTCTCAAAAAACACTATTCCCTCAATTAGTACCATACCGCTCGCCGAACCGAGGAGCAACACCGGCTTAAATAGGTCCGTGCCTCGCTCGCTCGTCGTGTAGAATCGCTCGCCGAACCGCTCGCTCGTGCCTATAGCTCTATCTCGCGGGCCCGCGCCCGCGTGGAAAAATATGGTGGGTCCGGTAAATATGTGGGTCCGGCTAAAGGAGTGGGCCCATAAGAAAAGATTGGGAGCACCTCATTGAATGGTGTTTGGTCCGGTGTTTGGTCCGTATAGGTGTCGGTTCTACATGAACCGACACTTATTTGCCCGAATAGGTGCCGGTCGAAGAACCGACACCAATGACCAAAGTCATTGGTGCCGACCAATAGGTGCCGGTTGGAAAAATCGGCACCTAAGAGGGTTTTCCAACCGACACCTATGAGACATTCTGTACTAGTGAGACAACTATTTGACGGATAAGATTTCATCATTTATTAATGACAGAAGTCCTGAAATTTTCTCGATTCTTACTAAATAGGAATCTTCACCGTAGGGTTTGCCTCGTTGAAGTCTACTCAGCATCTCACACAAAGTAGCATTGGTCTGAATTTTTGCTTGCAAGTATCTCACCATGGCCTAGAGCACCTATAAGTACAAGTTGAGACATACAAACGGGCTATAAAAATTGCCCCACCAAATTTATCATGAGTTACTCTAATCTCTATATATACACCATTCAGACACAACATAACAAATAATAATAGTCTCATCTATTGCCCTAATAAACCAAAGCCAAAACCAAAATTTAAATTTTCAAAGATAACTTTAAAGCTGATTTTAAGATATTTTTAACATAGTTTCTTTTTTATATTGGCTTTTAAATCATTAAAAACGTATATATAAAAATTGTATTTGTTTGGCTTATTTAGCAATATGGATAACCAATGAGGAAATAAAATAGTTGTCCCTTTATCTCTAATGCGGCATTCTATAATAATTGTTTACTTAGAAGGTGTTTGGTAGAGCTCTAACTCCAAGCTCCAGCTCCAGCTGGAACTGGAGTTTGGAACTGGTGAAAGGTAGCTCTAACTTTCTAATTCATTTTCTTGGAGTGCTTCATCCAGATCTGTTTGAAGCTGAAGCATTTGGCAGGGCTCCAGCTCCACTTCACCAGGATCCAGGATTTGGAGCCCTGCCAAACGCCCCCTTATTTCTTATCTCACTCCTTCCCAGCTTTTCTCTTTCATTCGAGCCAACCAGAGAAGACCATTCACACCATTTTCTTGTTAAGTGGATGGTACCATCAACAAGAACGTGCCCAACCGACGATAGGAGCATTGGCTCCCATGCACGACCATCGACAGATTAATCGACAAACTTTTCTCCTCATGATGCTCTCTTTAGGGGTGGGCAATCGGTTTAAACCGAGACTTCGGTTTGGTTTTTCCTACGCATAGTTTGGTTTGGCATAAACTAAACTGATCGGTTCGCATAAGCATTGAAACTGCCTAATTCGGTTTTGTTTTTCAGTTTGGTTTTTGGTTTTACCCAAAAACGAAGCAAGCAAGGAGTCGCCGTCGCCGGCCTTCACAAAGCGCCATCGGCCCCCGCGCCGCCGCCGCCACCGCCCCCATCCGCGCTGCGGCACCGCACCGAGCGGCGTCGCCGGTGGCCTCCTCCGCCCCGCCGTCGTCGCCGCCCACATCCACGCTGTGCGCTGTGCCCGAGTGCCGCCGTCGCCAGACCCCTCCGCGCCGCGATCGTCGCCGCCGCCCCCTCCGCGCCGCCGCCTCCGTTTCCCCATCGCATCCGCTCCTCCCACCCTCGGCGGACGGCGCTACACCGCGCAGAGAGAAGAAGACGAAATTTGCGCCGAACCAAAGTTTTTTACGAAGAGAGAGAGAGCGATTTTTTCGAAGTTGGTTTGGTTTTTGGTAGTTCGGTTTTCAAACATATAAAATTGAACCCGCACCGAACTATGCGGTTTCTGCAACACCATGAACCAAATCCGAAATCAAAAATCAAAAAACTGTAAATTTTGGTTCGGCTCGGTACGGTTTGGTTTTGGTTTGAAAGTGCCCACCCCTAACTCTTACTATCACCTATAAAATCCAACATAAACATACTATTTGCCGGTTATTTGTACTTGCTCATAGAGAAGAGAGAGAAAAGAAGTGAGCAATAAATTGATATCCAGCTAGCTAGAAATACGAGCTCTAAGAAACTTATTGAGAGAGTGAGATGGGCTAGCTAGGTATTAATTGTCCAATAGGTATCTATAGCTAATTGTTGTATAAATGAGATTGTGATAATTAGTTGACGTGGAATAAATATACAACTTTCGTAGCCATAGCACTCTCACAAGGAAATTTAACACTTATCAACGTAGCCATAGCACTCTCACAAGGAAATTTAACACTTGCTTTGAGAAAGATGATTTGGGTACTTAAATAAGGGCAATAATGTAAGTTATCACATCTCCTAATCATCACATCTCCTAATTTAGTGTAAGATTGGTTAGAAAAAGAAGTTGAAACAGAGAGAATAAGTATTTGAAGATGATGGCAAATAGTAAAAAAACATTTCTAGCTAGGGTTAGTGAAGGAAAGCCTCTCTTTAATTAATGGAGGTCTTTTAATTAAGTCAGTTGTGCTTACTGTAAAGGATTTGATGCTTTACACCGACAAAGTACAGCGGACACAGTGCTTTACACCGACAAAGTACAGCGGACACAGCTAACAGTAACAGCCCCACTTCCTCTCCAAAGCTAGCCTTTTGTTCCTTCTTTGCAAGGTTAATATGAAACTATTCACTCCAACCCATATAAAAGCCTCTATGATTTTTATGACAAAATAAGAGCAAAAGAAAAGTTCGTCTGGCTTCTATGTGACATGCATCTCGCCTGCTGACATACGTGTCGACAGGTGGTCAGCAAGTCCTCCCAGGTTTGTCCAAAGAGGTGAGCGAGTGATCGGGACGCTTACCGATAGGATCCAATGGTCGATTCGAACACAAAGCGAGCCAAGAGACAAAGAGGTTTATACTGATTCAGCCCTTCAGGAGGATTAGGGATGGCACCCACCGGGTTTGGGTGCGGGTACAAAGAAAACCCACCCACGGCGAATTCCATCAACCCAAGCAAAACCCACCCATGAAAAACTCATAGGCACAAATTTAAACCCAAACTCAAACCCACGGGTATCTATCGAGTTTCGGATATTCACATGTATCTAGTAATGAATCAAGAACCGTGGCCTTCACCACTCAGGGAAGGAAAAAAATCTATAGCTTGTTGTTTGAAAAAGCAGATTCACTGTCTACATGAACTCAGCTATTGTTTCTTCAGATTGCTGTATATAAAAGCAGGACCACTATTAAAAGCAAATATGAACTCAGCCAA
Organism: Oryza australiensis; assembly: GCA_019925245.2. Classification (NCBI taxonomy): domain Eukaryota; kingdom Viridiplantae; phylum Streptophyta; class Magnoliopsida; order Poales; family Poaceae; genus Oryza; species Oryza australiensis. Next base: position 38,097 of record JAIFGZ020000229.1, on the reverse strand, counting down.
TGTTTTTCTTTGAAGCATGTTTGCAAGCAAAAGTTTGCATTTGGAGTAGTTTAGCAAAGACAGTAATAAACATACTGCTTCTTTGAAGCACACATGAACTGAAATGCAGAAAAGATTTCCTAATACATTCGTACTTGAGGCATAATGGCATTTTACCTTGTACTAAGAGAAATGAAAATGGTATTGATAATTACTAACCATATGGATAAGTGGAATTTTACCTTGTACTCGAGTGCTGGGAGGGAGGGAGGGATAGAGGTTGCGGCTCCGGGGCCCGGGTGTGGGAGGGAGGCCGAGGGGGCGCCGGTGGCAGAGAAGGCCAAGATGGCACCGACGGTAGGGAGGGAGCTGACCTGGAGCGCCTCACCGAGAGGGCGCCGGCACGGAGGGAGGCCGGGGGCATCAACCGCAAGGAAGGCCGAGGCGGCACCGGCCGCGGGGAGGAGTCGGCTGGAGCACTTGCGGGGAAGGATCCGATCGAGAGGGCACCGGTGCGGGAGGGAGGCTGAGGCGGCGGCGTGGGAGGAAGGCATCGAGGCGCAAGGGATTGTGCGCCGCCGCCGTGGCGATTGGGAGAAACCGGGAGGTGTGGGTGCGGGACAGGGCGGACTACGGATTTGGAATTTGGGGCACCTAGGGTTTTTGGTTTTTTCCGTGCGGGTTCGGGTATGCCACGGGTTTGGGTAAACCCGCAAGTAAAAACAGAACCTGTACCCACACCCGTGAACATCGGGTTCGGGTTTGGGCATATCCACGGCGGATTTTACTATCCATGCCCATGCCCATCGGGTACGAAACCCGCGGTACCCATATCCACGGGTAGGAATGCCACCTCTACGGAGGATAATAGGCCTATGCCCAATGTTCTTTATTGGGATGGTGTGTGAACTATGAATGAGTATAGTGGTTTCGAACTCTAGAGCCTAGAAGCAAATTGCTAGGGCTTCGCCTCAAGCTTCGAAAGATCGATCCCCTAACCCACCATCTGTCCTCCCTTTTATAGCTCAAGGGAAAAGTTATAAGAAGACTTGGGGTTAAGAAAGCTATGTCCTAAAGTAAAAGAGAGAGTACAAGAAAATATATCAAAAGCACACACACGCAAGTCTTATGGGTCCTAATCGCCGTAGGCGCCTCGTGCAGTCTTGTCGGGTGACATCATCCTTGGTCAAGTTGTCCCCTTCCCGTCTTCCATTGTCCCTCGGGAAAGAAGCCTCCTCCCGAGGTGGTGGTCTGGTCTCGGTCTTCTTGGGTCAATGTCGGCGCAGAGGTCGGGACCGGGTGCCGAGGTGGTCCTTCAAGGCGTGGTCGGGAGGTCGTCGACCAAAGGAGTCGATGTAGCTCCTCCCGACCAAGATGGTTGTGGCCGACCACGATGCGGGTCGGGTGGTTGACCCGATGGTCAAGGCCCTTGGGCCCTTCAACGATCATCATTCCATCATGTGAGCTACCCTAGGTAACACCCCACAATACGCTTAAACAAACCTTTTATTAACAGCATTAACGTGATTGCACGGAGAAACATGCCATATAATCGGTAAGTTCATCTTAAATAATTAATTAGTAAAGGGGTTTGACGTAATAAATTTTTAGAAGCCCCTATATTTTCGAACACATTTTGATAACCATGCTACGACCTTTATTAGAGCAGTCCCAACCCATGGTATCTAACTATAGTGTCTATGTCGTTATGGTAGCAAGACACTTTCTTTAGAAATTATATTCTACAACCCATAATTTCTTGACATGGGTCCCTAATAAATAATCTCTTCTTTCTTATTGGTTAGTTTGATACATAAAACAATGAGTAAAAAACTACTACAGCCCCAACCTATGTTCATAGTAGTTTCTTTAGTTTTGGATAACGTGTAGACCTGGTTTTCTGCATGAGACCTGATTTCTTTAACTTTTTCCCTCTCTCTCCCCTCCTTAACTCGCATCCACATAAGCTTTTTGCTTACATGACAGCACAATTAATTATATAGACAGTAACTGAGGTGGAGGATTGGGACTATCCTTAAGGTTATATTTAGCACACCTATAGTTCTTCGATTTTGGTGAGGTTTAGTGTTCATAAGTTAATACAGTGGTTTAAATTTTTATAGGAATGTACGAATAAGATGATTCATATGTATTCACACATCTAGATTTATGGATTTCTGGAGCTAAGAAATATATGCTGGATCTAGACTTGTGCCACATACTCATTTAGTCACAAAGCTCCATAAAAAAGGACCGTCTCTTGAATTGACTCCATTAATACGTGATAATTAAATTATTGCATTTGTGATAGTATCAAATTTTAAATCTAATTTTATGTATAACTTTTGTCATCTTTGTATGAGCAAGCAAATGCAACTAGCTAGCTGTGAAAAATACACATTCACGGGGCATAATTAGATAAGCAAGCAATGCATCGATCAGATACGATTATTTTTCTTTGTTGATCATAATTTATTTATCTTCCTTTGCCGATTTGTTGGGAAAATTAACGATCAATGCGGAGAAAACGTGGCAGTGTATTCTGGCCGTGGCAAAGCAACGGCGGCAAAAATTATTAGATTTTGCATGCTCTTGGAGAAATCATCTTTGATTAAAGCGTCAAAAACCATAATAGTTTCGGTTAGAGTTGTATCCGGGACTAAAAATATTTTTAGTCCCGGTTTAAAAGACAACGGCTCTCTAAGAACTTTAGTCCTGGTTCGTGACACGAACGAGGACTATAGGTCATCGTTAGTCCGGTTCAAATCTGTCGAACTGTCGGGCGCCTCGGAGTCTTTAGTCTCGGTTGGTAACAACACCAACCAAGACTAAAAATCATATTTTGTCCCGGTTGGTGTTATCAACCAACACTAAAGATTATTTTGATCTTTAGTGCTGGTTGGTAACATCAACCGGATTAAAGATGGGGCTCCTTTTTATACTCCTTCTTCCTCCTTTAGCTCGAGCCGCTCTATTTGTCTTCAAACTTCGCTCTAGCTAGAGGGGAGGTGCTGTCAAAATTTTTGTGATTTTGTTTTGGTGATAATACACAAATCTTTGCTATCTACAATGTTAGCAACTTCTTTCTTTTATGATATATGCTTAGCATTTCGCTTTTTATGGTTGTTTTCTATACATTTTTATCTCTAGATTTTTATGCAAACATCAAGAGACATAAAATTTGTTTGGGACTAATTATTTTACTAATCACATTATATTGTGTTGAGAAAAATGTTTGGGAAAATAAAGAGAAAGAAAAGTATGCTTAGCACGTTACATTTGTAGAAATTTATTCGTATAATTTTATCTCAAAAAATATTTATGAAAAATGATGAGAGAGAAACTTTTGGAAAAAAGTTATAAAAATAGATGACAAAAGAAAAATATAAAAAATTTGGTAGTAGATTAAAAAAGTAAGGTAATTTAAAGATCATTAAAATAGTTAAAAATATGTACACTACGTATATTAAAAAGAACTTTTAAAATAATTAATTAATTTTATGTTTACAACTTTAAAAGATCTTTTAAAAATAATTCTATTTTTACTATAACACATTAGATGTTGGATTAGTATATAATTATTGTCTAATTATATATATAATATATATAATTATTGTAATAATATTTAAATGGTTTGAATTTTGTGATTTTTCTTACGATTTTTGTGCATTCCATGTAGATGGATCGGCAATGGATGTACAACGCGGATCGGTCAACGATTTTATTCAAGGCATGCATTATTTTTGAGTGTGGCCGATGCCAACAAGAAGAAAGGTTTCATACGTTGTCGATGCAAAAAGTGCAAAAACGAGAAGAAGTATTCTACATCAAGAATTATTCATGTCCACTTGTTTCGGTCGGGATTCATGCCTCACTACAATTGCTGGAAATCACACGGAAAGGTTGGGGTTGCAATGAAAGAAGATGAAGAAGATGACAGACAACATTTCGGACTACGGTCAATACAATGGGTTTGAAGAGAATATAGCAGGCGACAACATTCGTAATTGACATAGATCACTTGCGGATCCATGTCTTTGACTCAATGAATAAACCGAGTCCACGTACGCAAAGATATTTGAACTGTTAAACATGTAATGTCATCTTACTTGCTATTGCATATATACGATTCTCGGATAATTACTAGCTAACTTTCAACTGCACGTAGGGCATGGGCACGGCTCCGGGTGAATGTTCGCGGGAATTGAAGAGATAAGCTCTCTGTGAGGATGAACTTTCCAGTGAGTAACATGCTCCAAAGTTGTATTGAATCATTAATTTGTTCTAAAATATAAAATATGTATTCAATCTATCGTCGTCTCTTCTTTAGTGTGTAAAAAACAGGTATAGGACACCAACTTATGCGGCTACTACGTCTGCGACTACATTTATCGCTTTGTGACCGAAGTCACAAGTCTCGACGATATAGATGTACTTATGACAGTCATTCATACATTACGTGTCGATTTCTTATTCATTTCATATATTTATTTCTCATTTATTCGAATTAATGACAACTTATGCATGTAAGAGACAACCTCCCACGCGACTTTTATACAGGCTCTCAAAAAGAATTAATGAGATTTATAAACGAGCAGATCATTGATCCCACGGGAGAGTTCTATTTTAGTTTCAGTAACTTTACCACTGAATTCACAAAGTAGATTAGACAACTTTTTGTAAAATACGGAATATATATGAATATTGTATGTGTGTACATATTTTGGTTATATATATATATATTATTAAGTTTATTTATATGTGTGTAAAATATATATTTATAAATATATATGCATATTGCATATATATAAATATATATATATGTGTAAAATATGTATGCATAATATATAATTGAAAGGCAGCAAGCTAACAGCTAGCAAGGAAAAAATTAAAAAAAATAAAAAAGCCTTTAGTCTTGGTTGGTAACACCAACCGGGACTACAGATGAATCTTTAGTGCTGGTTATTTAGCGATCTTTAGTCCCGCTTTCGTCCCGAGACTACAGGGGGTTATGGACCGGGACAATAGTGAGTTTCTCCAGTAATGACATGTGGGGGAGCATAGTTTAATCGCTACGTGGAGACAACTGCAATAGTTTACACAACAATAGTAAATTTTTCGAATTTTTTTATATGGCAACGAAATAGAGTCTGATATAAACTCCTAAATTAATGCGTCATTTAGAAATTATCTTATAATAGTTTACACGAGCCTCTTAACCATTAATACATCGATATAAGTTTTATTATCTTTCTTTTCTTTTCTTCACCATGTAAAATAATTTCTGCTAAAAAGTTCTAAGAGTACGCTCTGATCTATTAATGATATAGACTCCTAAGTTTTGTACTTTTTTAAAAAATAAAATAAATCTATTGTCTAAGTTTTTAGTAATTAATACTCATTTAATTTATTAGTGGTTTATCTCATTTCACGTATCATCGAAAATCCCAAACAAATCCCTTTCTTGGATTAGTTTATCTTTTATCGGGTCCATAAGAGCATCTCCAGCTATGGCTCATATCCCTTCCCCATCCACAGAATTTAGGAAAAAAGAGAAAAACTCCTCTCCAAGAGTTTCCCATATCTTTTCCCCACCTTTCCGCACTTGGCAAATTCACCCTGACCGCGCGCTAAAATACGCGCTGCTCTGTCATGCGCATATCTCCTTCTCGCGCCACAGAGGTCGCGGTCAATGCAATGAAGCTGGCCGCGCTCTACGACGCGTCGTGCCTGCAGGGAGCTCTCCGCCGTCCGAGCATCCGAGGGCTGGCGCTTCGCCGCCCGCCACGACGCCGCACTCCGGGCGGACCTGCTCCATCTCCTTCGCGACGCCGACAAAGGAAGGAGAGGTGGGAGAGGGGGAGGGATTCCTAGGACGTGTACCTGCAGCTCAACGACGCCATGGCCGTCCTGGAACTCGCGATGCACTTTGCCGGGTATGGCAGGAACGTCGCCGGACGCTAGCCACCGCTCGGGTCCCAGCAGCGCCACCACCCCTCCGCCTCCTCCTCCCTCCTAGTCCCGGCGCGACACCGTCCCTCCGCTTCCCTCCCCTCTCGGGTCCCGGCGCGCCATCGCCCCTCCGCCTCCTCCTTCCTCCCTGTCCCGGTGCGCCGCTGTCGCCCCTCCGCCTCCTCCTCCCTCCTAGTCCCGCCGCGATGCCGCCCCTCCGTCTCCTCCTCCCTCCCGGGTCTCGGGTCCCGGCGCGCCACCGCCCCTCCGCCTCCTCCTCCCTCCCGATCCCGGCGCACCGCCGCCCCTCCGCCTTCCCTCTCCATCCCGGGTACAGGCGCACCTTCACTCCTGTCGAAGAGATGAGAGAAAGAGATGAGAGAGTAGTTGCGACCCGTCAATTCCCACGATAAAATTTCTTTTTGAAAGTTATTTATATGAAACACTTGGAGATGACCTTTTTTCCTCCCAATACCTTTTAGGAAGTTGCTAAACTACAGAATTTGGAAAAAAATAAGGTACTGTTGGAGATGCTTTAAGCCTCTTTTTCTATCCGTGGATAGGCTCATGCACATGTCAGTGTAGTCTTGAGCACAGGTTAATAATAGAAGGCTATAAGGCAACTATAAATTTAAGAGAGAAAAATATTGTTAGCTATAAGTGCTAATTCTACACATGTTTTAAAATAAATGTATTAAATAGATAAGTGAGATATAAAGAGACGAGAAAAATATAAAAACAATCTTATAGCTAATTTACTATAGATAATAACTTTAATATGGCTAATAGGTAGCTCTACTTAGCTCTTATTCATGCACAAACAGCTACGTCGTGGTAGAGTGTAGACAGTGTCTACTAAACAAATGTTCACTATTTTTATTTGTTTTGCTTGCCTAGGCACTTGTGCTCAGCCGGTGCTCATGCAAGCTTCTCTCTCCTCTCGTTTGTGATGTGGCTTGATGGCAGTATCATAGCTATAAACCGGCTATAAGTGTGTGGGTGTGTCTATCTATATATACACACCCATATAGGAAGAAGAAAAAAAGTTGGTTTTTGAAAGAGGTAGCTCTTCACATCCTTAAAAATAAATGTATTAAATATATAGGTAAAAGAAAAAGATAGAAAAAATAAAAACAACCTTATAGCTTCTCCAGTCTACATATTAGCTATAATATTATAAGCTTACATATAATTAGTAGTCTCTGCCTTATCATTATATATGAGAATAGATAGATCTATTATTAAACATGATTTAATAGTTACTCCCTCATTCGTAGAAGAATGTTGTTTTAGCATAATAATTTGTCCCATAAAAATGTTTCAAAACTAGACCACTTCAGTACTATTTCATCATTTTCTTCTAGTTCTACCTGTCGAATCAATAGTACACTCTTAGCCTTATTTTCTTGCCTTCTCATTTTCTCTCTCATTAAATATGTTATCCGAATTTAAATTAATTTTCTAGTAGGACTCACTGTTTTTTATTAGATGTTTTTCTTTTATCTTTTATATATACTTTTATAAGTCATAAGTCGTATGGGAAGGGAAACGTTCCCATTGTTATTTCCCTACGTTTGTAATCAACTCCTCAATAGTGATCATTGCCAGTCGACGCTCGTAGTTTTTCTCGTAAGAGTTTTCTATGTAAAATTCATGTCTCCGTTGCGTATCTATTTTCATAACAAGTGGTACAAGAGCATTGGAAATTGTATCTACACTACGTCATCGTTCGTCGTCCTACAATCCCAATCAGCAGGCGTGTTTTCCGATCGAAGAAATCGATCTAATCAGCAATGGCGGCGGCGACTCGCGTCATCTCATCGATTTCGTCATCACCGTTCCAAAGTGGAGTCATTGTCATCGACTCCGAGTTGGTGTCTTTTTACGTATCTCTGCTAGGTTCATCACAATTTCTTACCAGCAGATTCAGCATTAAATCCCATGGCGAGTTTGAGGTATGATCTACCGCTCCAAGACCGATACACAAGATTCTTCCTATGACAAGTGAAGATGCGAGCCGTTCTAGCTCAGCAAAACCTCGATGATGTGCTATTTAGATTTGACAAGAGGACCAAGGATTGGTCCGACGAGGAGAAAAAAAGGGATCGTAAGGCTATGGCATATATTCATCTTCATCTATCTAATAATATTTTGTAGGAAGTGTTTAAGCAGAAGACAGCCACTGAGCCATGGTTAAAGCTAGAAGAGATATGCATGACAAAGTATTTGACCAGTAAAATACATCTAAAGCAAAAGTTATTTTAGCACAAGTTGCAAGATGATGAGTTTGTGATAGATCATCTCTCTACTTTCAAGAAAATTGTTACTGACCTTGAGTCTATGGAGGTACAATATGATGAAGAGGATTTAGGCTTTATTATATTGTGTTTGTTGCCTAACTCATATGCAAATTTCATAGATACTATTCTTTATAGTCGTGATATTCTAATCTTGAAAGAAGTTTATGATGCTTTGCATGCCAAAGAAAAGATGAAGAAGATGATACCCTCTGAAGGTTTAAATTTACAAGCATAAGGCTTGATTGTTCGGGGCAAGGAGCAACAAGACAAGAACATAAAGAACCAATCAAGAGATAGAAGTTCAAGTAGCTACGTCAAAGATCAAAGTCTAAAGGTTGGTATAAGTCATGCAAATACTACAAGAGAGATGGACATGATATTTCTGAGTGTTGAAAGTTATAGAACAAAGACAAGGAAATCAGAAATTATAGACTGAAAGGTAATAAAGAAGAGAAAGATAAAGCCACAGTTGCTAGTGATGATAACTCTGTAGGATGAGATGTTGACTAGAGGGGAGTGAATAGGCGATTTAAAACTAAGTGACACTAATTCAAAACTAACCTAAGTTGCTAGCTTTGGTGGGAGATGAGTCTAACTAAGCAACTAAGTTAAGTTTTACAATCCTAGGGTGATAGTGGCTTAATTATGTCTCTACAAATGTAATAGTATAAAAGTAAATGCAATAAGTAAATGAGACAAGAGACAAGGAGTTTTTCACCGAGGTTTGAAAACTCGCCAGTTTCCTAGTCCCTGTTGAGGCGAGCCCAACTCCACCGCTCAACCACGAAGCCACCGCACGTCCCCTTCGTCAAGGGGTGGGCAAGGTGGGAACCGGTCCACGGAGAGGACTACCCAAGCCTCGATCACTAGGGGTAGTTCTTCCTTCCCTCCGAAGGTGGTGAACTCCAAACCACTCACAATCCGACACCGGGCCTCCTCCACAATCTTCTCGGAGAAGTCACCGGGCAACTCCTCAACAAGCCGTCTAGGAGGCGACAACCTCCAAGAGTAACAAGTAATCCCGCGGCTTGGAGATGATCAAGTGCCACACTAGCTCTACAATGAAGCAATGCACTTGGCTCTTGGCTAAATCAACTCTCAAACACACTAAGTGGATGAACACAAAGCTCAAATGAGTGTGAGAGAAGTGCAAGGGTGTATGCAATTGAAGAAAGTGCCAAGAAGGAGTCCCTTGCAGCCAAAAGAGGGTTATTTATACCCCACACCAAGTGAAATAGCCGTTGGGGTCGAAATCCTCCAACCCTGCTGCCTGCCGATCAGACCGGCGAAGGGTGGCCGGTCGAGCCGGCCTTAAGTTGTAACGGCTAGTAAACTAGCCGTTACGGTGCAATGATTGATCGACAATAGGGGTCGGTCGGACCGCCCTCGGCTCGGTTAGACCGCCATCGGCTCGGTCTGACCGACTGCGACTCTAGCGGCTCTGGATCACCAGGCCAGAGGGGATCAAGGAGGCCGATAAGACCAGTGGTGAATGGCCGGTCAGACCGCCACAAAGGCACTGTCAGACCACGCTATGACCTGCGGTCAGACTGCCCTCAAGGCCCGGTCAGACCGGATCAACATCCACTGTCAGACCGGCCTTGGTTAGAAAGTGAAGAAAATGAAGTTGGAATGCAAATGACCTTATATGGCATTTTGATTATCTCTTTGCTTAGGTCATTACCCCTCTTGATAGTATGGTAAAGCTATAAAAAATAATCTATAAAATTTGATCGCCCAAACTCCTCGATCAATAAGAATAAACTGTAATTTTTACCGTCTTCAATCTTCTTGCATTGTGCCATCTCAAATAATCCTCAGTAATTATATATGCACTTTTTATCATGTGAACCTGACTCAAATATATGAATCTCAAAAGCATCAAAAGCATTGTTAGTCCACAATTAGCGCTTGTCATTAATTACCAAAACAAATAACGGGGCCTAGATGCTTCAATCTCTCCCTTTTTGGTAATTGATCACAAAAACCTCACAAATATAATAGGCATGAATTATGAATATAAGCTCCCCCTAAACATATGCATAAAGAATACAAATATCAACAATGCAAAATATTTTTCCATCAAAAGGCATATGACACAATAAGCATCCATCACAAGATATTCATAAGATCATCATCCAATCCATAAAAATTATCTAGGCTATTACAAGACCTCGAAGGGCCTAGAAACTTCATAAGAGTTCAACAAACGAAAAAGAACATACAAGATAGATAATAGTATTAGCCCATTACATAGATAAATAGCCCTTCCACCTTAGCCTATTAAATAGGAGGACTAACCTCACTAAATCTAGTCCCAAACCACCTAGAAAGAAAGAAGTTTTAGTCTTCTCTCCTTAGGTAGACTTCTCCCCATTTTGGCATCAAGGACCAAAAAACATCATTCTTGAGGAGGAGGAGGGCGAGGAATGGGATAGTGAGAAGGACCGAAGCAACGGCGACGAGAGTAGACAAGGGCTTGAGAGTTCTCCCAGGGAAGTCATGCGTCGATCCAAGGAATCCACTTGATTTGATAATCTCCCCACATTTGCATGCAAGCTGCTTACATCAAACCTTAGCCCCCTAACATCCTCATACATGGCCTCTTGCCCAATGCTCAACCTTGCCAAATTGTTATTGAGGGAGTGAACAGCCTCTAGCATTGGGTTAAAGTAATCCTGAGGGGGCATGCCAAAATAAGCAAATTGAGGAGTGAAATAAGAGTCAAGACCTTGAGGAGGAGGTGGTGGAGGTGCTGCACTTGAACTCGCGCCATGATCAAGGCGAGGTTGACGCACTCTAGGAACACAAGGAGTGATGAGCTGAAGACGGGGTTTGTATTACTTGTGTTCCTTTAGGTTGTTTCCAGCACGTCCAAGCTTCTCCTGAATCATTCTCATGATGTATGGCGCATAGTAGACTCCTTGACCAAAGGTGCCCTTGGAGATAGTGATCTCCTGCATCATAAGGTTGATTACATCGAACTGATGACCCTAGATGATTGCATCAATGACATGCCAAGCTACACCCCTAATCTCATCGTTGTTACCACATCTAGGGAGAATGGTAGCTCGTACTATCACGTTGACCACCTTGGAATAGTCCTTAGACCCGCAACCCTCTCATATGTGTGTCACCCTTCAGCCTCATAGAATTGCTCAAGATCATCTATGGAGAAAGGATTGTGAGCGTGTTCCTCATGCAAATCATCCCCAAAGTCAAAGCCGATGTTGAGCAGCCTTCGGAATTCTCTCCTTGAGATAGAGCATTGAAGAGTGTCTGACATCCACTTCATTTGAGAGAAATCCCCTGCAACCCACAATGTGGCATAGAATTGACGAACAAGCTCTTCATCATAATCTTGCTTGAGGGTCACAATCCGGTCAATGCCCACTGTCCTGAACATATCCTGCAAGCACTCAAACTCCTGTGTGTCATTTATGTTGCGCCAGGAAATCCATTTATGCTCAGCAAAGGCCTTTCCTCTATAAACTTGCTCAAACACCGACTTTTGAAAAGCGGTGTGGAACCTTGGGTCAGTGCAATCTCTAGGCCTTCTAAACTGATCATGATGTCTGAGAATGGTGTAGTAAGTTGGATTTCTCATGTTGAGCACAAATTGGATGGCTGGGTCAACCTCCATCTCATCACCACTGTCCTCACTTGCATTTTCAGAATATGTCGCTTCTTGCTCTTTCTCACTTTCGGCACCACCACTTGAAGCATATTGATTTTCACTGGACTCATGCTCACTTTCTGAGTCTTGAGCTTGACGACCATGGCGGGTGCGAGGAGGCATTTCTAAAGGCAAAAGGTCAAAGAGTGGATATTAGCAACTAATTTAGAAATCACTTGGAAGTGTCGAAATGGATACTCGCTGTCTGCCTGGGGCGGTCAGACCGTGGCCAAGGCCGGTCAGACCGACGGCCTGGTGCCGGTCAGACCAACGGCATACGGTCGGTCAGACCGCAAGAGTGCCCGCGGTCAGACCTCCTGCCGACACCGGTCAGACCGCCGGTGGCAGTCAGCACATATCTTCCAAAATTTTCACATCCACAAAGTGAGTCTAAAAAGTGCTAGGACTAAGGTTTGTACAAGATAAAACAAGGAGCACAAGGAGGTGTCTATTTCATCAAGAGTTTGATATAGAGGGAGAAACTACCCTTAACCCTAGAGATTAAAATAGACAAATTGATGGGCACAAGAGAGGGGAAGGAGATTACTTGTTGTAGGAGTTGATTTACACGAAGATTAAACCCCTAAATTGTGCACAACCAAGAACACCTCTTCCTTCACCTAGGGTTCCAATCCATGGATCAAAAATCAATAAAAGCACAATCTAATCCATGGAATAGAGAGAGAAAAAGGAGGAGATTCACTTACGGTGTAACCTTAGGAGAGAAATCCACGGTCAAATTGAGGGAATCGAGGGATTTGAGTTAGGGCTTAAGGGAGAGAGAGAGGAGATGATTTTCGGGTTGAGGAGTTTGGAAATGAGAAGGAGAGAGAATAGGTCGGGTAGAAGAAGAAGGGAAAAAAATTTCGGGCCCACCTGATTGGCGGTCTCGACCGGTGCTACTCGGTCGGTCGACCGCCTCACGCCGGGCGGCTAGATCGCATATAGCCCGGCCGACCGCCCAGCCAGGCAGCACCCTTGCACAAGCCAACAACCCCACACAAGGAAATCCAATAAAATTTTAAATTTGGAGCAAATTTTGAAATATATGAGTTGAAATATTGCTAACCATTCATAGTCATTAAAAATTATGATGATTTGTAACTTAACTCACTTAAGTGCTACGAGGTGAACTTTTATGGTCTATAGGGGTTTTGGGCTAAATTGATTTCCAAATATCTTTTGAAAGATTTAGTTTTTGAAATTTATTTGAATACCAAAAACATTTAAAGATGTCTTCTTTACCAACTTTGTTTTGACACTTTTATCAAAATCCTTCTCAAACACATTTTGAGATAAATCTCATTTTGGCCAAAACTAAGAATCTAGTTTCTTCAAAAAGAGGCCAAAGTGGCATTTTCATCAAACTTCATTTTTATTGCAATTAAAGGCTTGGAAAACATATAGGGAACCTTTTTAAACCTTTTCCAAGAGATAGTTTTCAAATTACTTTGATTTTACAAAAATTTTGACTTATGTTGACTTGGGCATTTTGAAAGCTCTACTAGCACTTGTGTTTGATTTGTTCACATATAAGGAGTAGTAGAGCGCATGAAGAAATGCTAGACTCCCCCTTAATATGATAAGCTCCGTTTTCACAAAGAATAACCAAATATCAATAAATCCCAAAAATAAGAACAAGGAACAAGCAAATAGTCAATAAGCACAAATAGCAACCATGGTGCATGATCTCAAGCGACATTTGAGAAATCTATGACATTTAATTCATTCCTCAATTTGAAAAACGGGTTTCATGAAGAGGCTTGGTAAAGATGTCGGCTAGTTGATCTTTGGTTCTTATGTGGCTAATGACTATGTCACCCTTGGTAACATGGTCTCTTAGGAAATGATGGCGAATGCCAATATGTTTGGTTCTAGAATATTGGACCGGATTGTTGGCTATCTTTTATGATACTATCATTGTCACATAGGAGTGATGTTTTGGTGAAAGATATACCATAATCCAACAAGGTTTGTTTCATCCAAAGCAATTGTGCACAATAACTACGCGTCAAATTACCATGTCATCTTTCCTAGCCGCCGAACAACCTATGCTAATTTTGTTTCTATGACCATGACTTCTTGACAACTTCTTAGGATTGTAGCTCTTTCTATCCACTTTAAAGCATAATCCGATTTGAGCCAACCGCTTAAATTTAGCACCTTTTGGATACCACAAACCAATAGTTGAGGAATTCCGAATCCTTTTCACGGCCACTAAATGACACTCCTTAGGACCGGCTTGAAACCATTCACACATGCGCACTAAACATAATATCCGCCTAGATACGGTAAGGTAAAGCAAGCTACCTATCATGGAACAATAAAGCTTTAAGTCTGCAGGTTTACCTCCCTCATTAAGGTCGAGATGCGGGTTGGTTGCCATAGGTGTCTTGATGAGAGCTTTGCATCCTCCAAGCCAAACCTCTTGAGTAGATCCTTGATGTACTTGGTTTGGCTCACAAACGTCCCATCCTTGAGTTGCTTGATTTGAAGTCCAAGGAAGAAGCTCAACTCTCCAATCATGTACATCTCAAATTCCCTAGACATCATATCCTGCAAATTTCTTGCAAAACACTTCATTAGTAGAACTTGAATATAATATCATCAACATAAATTTGACAAACAAAGAAATCATTACCATGACTTTTGTGAAAAGGGTGGTGTCAACTTTTCCAATTTTAAAATCCTTTGACAAAAGAAAATCTATCAATCTTTCATACCAAGCCCTAGGAGCTTGTTTTAACCCATAAAGAGCTTTTGAGAGTTTGTAAACATGGTTAGGCCTTTTAGGATCTTCAAAGCCGGGTGGTTGTTCAACAAAGATAAGTTCGGTAATTTCACCATTTAGAAAAGCACTTTTCACATCCATTTGAAATAGTTTTATATCAAAGCATGATGCAAAAGCACGAAGAAGGATGCGAATAGCCTCCAAGTCTTGCTACGGGAGCAAAAGTTTCACCGAAATCCAAACCTTCAACTTGTGTGAGACCTTGAGCAACCAATCTTGCTTTGTTTCCACACCACACCAACCCGCTCTCATCTTGTTTGTTTCTAAAGACCCACTTTGTCCCTATAACATTGTGGTCTCTAGGTCTTTCAACCAAAGTCCACACTTTGTTTCTTGTAAAGTTGTTGAGCTCTTCTTGCATAGCATTAATCCAATCACGATCACCAGAGCTTCATCTACATGTTTTGGCTCAAGACAAGAAACAAGCGAGTAATGTTCACAAATTAGAAAGCGATCTTGAGATTGAGTTTTGACACCCTTACTAATGTCACCCAAAACTTGGTCAATTGGGTGATCTTTGGAAAAAACGGTGTGTATCTTTGGTGGAATAGGTGAATCTTGTGACTTTGTCTTTCTCCACTTCAACTTGAGCTTGACTTGGCGTAGCGAGTAGATGGCTCATCTTGAGTGAAGATGGATGGCTTGTCTTCCACTTGAATAGGCTTGATGTCTCCAATAGACATGTTCTTCACGGCTCTCATCAAGCCTTTATCACACCTACATCATCCAAATTCTAGGCGTGCCTCTTGGGAGCAATTAGTTTCATCAAATTGAACATCGAGCCGTTTCTTCCACAATACTTTTGCTCTTGTTGTAGACAGTACAGCATTGCTATTTGAGGCATACCCTAGAAAGAATCTATTCAGCTCTGCAGAGCTTTCAAATTTGGTTAGTCTAACACATTTCGGTAAATATAGCACTTGCAACAAAAAACTCAAAAATATGTAAAATTTGGCTTCCTCCCAACAATTAGCTCATAGAAAGTCTTTTCAAGAGACGGATGCAAATAAAGCCTATTGGTTGTATGTGCAAAGCGGTGTTTATGGCTTACGCCCAAAGAATCGGAAACACCATATTCATAGAGCATAGTCCTTGCCATCTCAATCAAACTACACCATTTTGTTGTGGTGAGTAGGTAAAAGCGAAAGTTCATGCTTAATACCAAGATCATCACAAAAGTCCTCGATGTTGGTATTTTTGAACTCGGAACCATTGTCACTTCTAATCACAAGAGTGCAATTAAACTCATTTGTACCCTTTTGCAAACTTTTTGAAAAGCTCGTCAACAATAGACTTATCATGCAAAAAGAACACCCAAGTGTAACAAGAATGGTGACAATGCTATTAATATGCTCTTATGAGACCAACTCCAAGCCATCAAATCGATCCTTCAACTGTGCACCGCCCGATAGTAGATGGCCATATTATCGTTGAAGGCTGGACCAATCTTTCATGACTTGATTGATGATTAGCGAGAATGTCTATGAACTATCATCCAACATATCCCTAGGGACACATCAAGGCATAGCCCGTGAAGAAGTGCTTCGTACTGAACATTATGTGACAGGGAGGTGGATTTGAAGAGCATATCTCAATCGCTCTCCGCCGATTGAGATGTGGACAACTCCTTCTCCACTCCTAAAACCCGAAGAGATCCGTGAAACACATAGTCCAATGTTCTAGCTTTACTTTAGGCGCTTCCGGCGAGCTTACGTCCACTCGGCAAAAAAATCAAAACCTCGAGACTTAATTGACGTACGAGCCTTGACGGATATATCAAAAACCATAAAAACTCTAGTGCCCATTTTAAGGATTCGTCCTATGGCCTCGTGGTTGTAGAAGAACATCGTCATGGAAAAGAAGTAATCACAATGAACCAAGTGACTTTGAAAATAATGTGGCAAACTACCACCATGATCGATACTCATACAACAACCGGACTTGAGGATATTGTGATTTGGAATCCGCCAATACCTCACTAATGAAATAAATTGGCCCGACTTTTGCACATGCCCTTCCTCATCACGTTCAACCACCAAGATCGTGGCCGACCACCTAGGAAGTAGTAGATACATACAACAAAAAGCGATTCTTATGGCATCGGTGAAGCCAATACGGGGTCATTGCAAAAGGCTCTTGAAATCTTTGAAGGCTTGCTTGGCTTGTGTCCATTGAGAATCACTCGGTCTTTTTCAGCAATTTTAAGAAAGGCATACCTCGCTCTCTCCATGCCTAGAGACTAGAAACGATCGAGTGCCGCCATGCACCCAATTAGTTTCCGGATGTACTTCTGGGTACCTAGCGGCTTCATATTGCATATGGCATTAATCTTACTCTGGGTTGGCTTCGATGCCACAATGCGACACCACGAAGCGAGCTTCTAATGGTTCTCCGAAGGTGCACTTTTTCAGTTCAACTTCATCCGAAGGCCCAAATGTTGTTAAAGGTTTCTTCTAGGTGATCAATCGTTGTCCTTGTGTTTGGTCTTGATGAAAACATCGTCAACATAAGCCTCTACATTGTGCCCAGCCGAGATCGTAAGTATCTCCGAATCATGCAACCGATAGGTAGCACCAACGTTCTTTAGGCCAAAAGGCATTGTGATGTAGCGGTATGCGTTGAACGGTGTGATGAATGGGGTCTTAAGCGGTCGGACTCTTTGAAGCTGAACTGTGGTATCCTAATAATGTAAAAAACCAAGAAGTTCGGAGCCAGCCATCAAATCGATGACTTGGTCAATGCGTGTAACTAAAAAGGGCCGTTAGGACAAGCTTTGTTACTGATCCGTAGTAGTTTATACATGCACCACTCGTCCGTCTTCTTCCAAACTAGAATGGATTAGCCACCAACTGGTGGTAAACTTCTTTGATGAATCCAGCTTGACAAAAGCTTTGTTAATTCTTCCTTGATAGCTTCGTGACGATCTTGGGCGAACCCAATGAGTTGTTGTTTGATAGTCTTAGCATCAACTTTCACATTAAAAGAGAGCGCTCGATCACCTCTCTGGAATACCAAGCATATGAGAAGGTTTTCAGCAAATATATCTTTATTAGCTTGAAGAAAGGTGACAGCACACTTTCCTATTTGTAATCTAACTCACTTTTGCCAATTATGGCGGTCTTGGAGGAATTAGTCGGATCTAGCAGATCTTCTTTGTCTTGGCATCGCCTTCTCCAAACTTTGGTATTTTCTTGCGCAGGACCTCTCCTTCCTATAATGTTGATGCAACCACGGATCTCCCGACAGCCAAGTGCTTCTTCACAAGATGGGCTAGCTCGTAGAACTCTTTGTCAGGGTGAAGGCTTGCTTAACGTCGTCAGCTGCTGCAGTGAGATGACTCCTTGTGGTCCTGGCATCTTCATCATTAGATGAATTTTTCAAGAGCAGGCCTTCCTAATATGGCATGGTAGACTACCTCAAAGTTAGCAACTTCAAAGTAGATATTTTCACCGATAATTATCTCGTGCCAAAGGTGACTGGAATGGGTGATCTGCTGAGTGGTGTTGAAGACAACCTCGGGAATAACCCCGTGAAACAGGAGCGGCCTCACCTCGATCTAGGAACCTGCATCTCGTCTAGCATATTAGCAAAGAGAATGTTGAGTAGGTATTGCCACCATCAATGAGGACGCGCTTCAACTTAATATTACGAACCACTAGGTCTAGCACTAGGGGTACCGCCTGGGTGATCCACTCGGTCGGGTGGATTCCAGTGGTCAAACATATTGCCACTTCAGACCATCATAGGTATTGGGGTACTTCTTGGATGGCATTTACTTCCGATCATCGGCTTTTGCTTCCTCTTGGACTCGTAAGCGAGGAGTAAGCTGAAGATGTGATTCAACACAGCCACAGGGTCTTGAAAAGCTCCGAACCGGGTTTGTTGTTGTTGTCCTTATTACGTCATGGAGTCTCTTCGCCACCAAGCCTTCGTTTCGCTTTTGATCTTTCGGTGGTTGTTGCCATTACCTTTCTTGGGGCGTCACTGCTTCGACAGTACTTTTCGTCTCGTGAGGTATTGACGGCCTCGGCCCGACTTGCCATAAGCATTTGCTATCTCGAATAACTTCATGACGATCCATGGAGGCTTGCGGAAATTTTGCCAATAAGTAACTTGTCTCGATTCCCTTCGGAAGGCAACGATGATAATATTATCGGTAACCTCCGGGATCTTGTTGTGGGCCTCGGAGAAATGCCGGATGTAATCCTTAAGGGATTCTTTGTTATGCTATATGACATGATATGAGTCAAAGTGCGTTAAGGGTCCCCGAGGTTCCACGAAAGTTGGCAAAAAACTGGCTTCAGAAGTTTACTCCGGAATCGATTGATTCCCTCGAAGCCAAAGCGCCCTCCTTGCTGCAGTGTGCCACAGCAACAAATAATTAGCCATGGCATGTTGTCTCCTCTTGCAAGCGTGGATAGCTAGAGTGTAGAAGGTGAGCCACGCCACGGGGTCAGTTTTGCCATCGTATTTCTCTATCCCAGTTGGTTTATAACCAGTCGGCCAATCCACTCGATGCAGTTCTTGAGTAAAGGCTAAACTCCATCACCTCCATCATCGGGTGATTGGCATGGCGAGCGGTTGTCCCGACGTCCATGATTCTCCCTAAGAGGGTGGCTAGTTCGGCTTGTCTCGTGAGGGTCTTCGTGTCTCCTGTGTTCGTGTTCGTCTCCATGGCTGTGATCATCGTGAGCATCGTGATGACGTGGGTCGTGATGGCGGTTGTTGCAGTCTCTAGTACCGATTGACTGCTCTAGCTGTCTGCCTCTGTCACCATGATGGTGTAGACTTGATGTTGTTTGTCCTTTGCTATGCTCGGATACTCGGGGATTCTTGGAGCGAGATGGATTGATGGTCGCTACTTGGGTGTCTTCGGTGTTTTGGCAAAGGATTCCTCTGGCGTTACGGTCCCGGCTCCCTTATCTTGCTAGGCGGCCATTGCGATGATCATGGTCTTGACCTTGTTCGCGTTGGAGTAATATTTTCTAGGACGACATCGATGAGAGTATCCAGTAGTGTGACTGCAATGGTGTTCTGTTGAGGAGTGACGAAGATATTAGTATCATCAACATGAGTCCAGTATGATATTATGTGTGTGTAGCCCACCGCTTCGAGGCTAGGTATCGTTGGCGTTGTGCTTGGTCTTCCTCGTCCTTTCGTCTTCTTTCTTCCTCCAATCGAGTGCATTATTCCTCAGCTCCCCTCACAAGATGAGCTTGTTCTTCTTCAGCTGGAGTTCCCGCATAAAAACTTCAAAGGAGAGTAGGGTGCAATCACTCGGTGAACTCGGAGCCGTTGATGCTTTTAGTGTTGAAATCACTATAGCCATAGGTGTGGTCGAGGCTGTCGAGCGATCTCGTAGTAATCGCAAGAATCGAGCGATCGATGATGACACCTACCTCCCTTCGAGCCATGTCCATACAGGGTTGAAACATGCCCGCATTCAAACCCTAGGTGAAAGCGATCTAGATCGAACGTTGCGGCGGAGCGGAGGAAGTCGCATGGCGATCCGAGGATAAGTCGTTGTAGATTTGGAGACGTCGCATGGTTGAATCGACGATGATGACTCCAGCGAGTGGTTTGAAGCCATGTTGAAAAGAACACTTCGGGTAGATCTCAGGTGTTCGGGAGACCAAATAGTGTTTGAAGTGATATGGCCCTCTCTCGACTTGTTCGAATTCGAGTGGGAGAAATCTTACAAGTTGTCAATGATGAAATTGAGGTTGTTGAACCGGTAGGCCTACCGGAGGGAAGGCGAAATCGTTGGCTCTTGAAGTTGATCCCATCGCACTTGCTCGGTGGAAAACCTGACGCAACCCCTACTGATGTATGCCAATGTTGATCCTAGAAATCAAGCAATAAAAAAAGGAGATAACGTATGAGATCTAAAGTGGATGAGTAAAGGGGACAAGGTTTAGACAGGTTCGGTCCTTTTCGATGAGAAGTAATTCCCTACTTCTATTTTGGGGATTGAATCCGTCATGTGTTATATTGATCGATAATCAAGTTGTGGCTATGTATCGCTATGTTGCCTATATGCCTTCTGGAGGCTTTCTTCCCACCTTATATAGGTTAAGGGCGGGGTTAGAGAGGGAAAACCCAATCGGACACGGCATAAGTTTTCTTATCCATTTACATCATCGTATCAACTTGGACTATCGGGCTATGCCTTAGAAAACTAGGCAATTCGATTCCCATATCCTAATCTATTTCATAACATGTGGATCCGGGCCCCACCTTCTATTAGATAAGCTGACCGTGTGGGTATATGGTATCCATAATCTCTACAAAACTGGAATCATTAATTACATCAAGCAGCCAAACAAACTCAGTATAAATGACTTCAGTGTTTAGCATTAAGTGCTTGAACCAATACCACCCTAGTAAGCTTGGCATCATGTGGCGTGGTTGAACGAATGTGTTCAATCAAGAACAGAAGAATTCTGCATGTAGGAAATGTGCCTTTACGTCCGCTCAAAATGATGTATTCTGTACTACGAAAATAGAGAAATTTTATGGTGCTTGAGAAAGTACTCTGAGACACCTGGATATTTAGTACCAAAAATATTAAATTTTACAATAGAAAATATGGTACTTTTAGGTATTTTCTCAAGGATGTTAAAATTACCCATGAAAATAACAGCCAGATAAGCTGGTTGTATGGGTATATGGTACCAGTCAGAATTAATGCAGCAAGGCTCAAGATATTGTCACATTTATAAACATGTGCAGTTGCAATAGATTAGATGATTTGCAAGGAACTATTGTAAACTCTCAAGAGGATATCCTCTCATTATTTACATGTTATTTAAATGGTTATGAAAAAATTAAATAATTGATAGATCACTATACAAACATGCAAGATTAAATTTTACTTTTATAAGTTCTAACGAAAAAATAAATTTGACTGTTAACTAGTTTAATTTATTTTTATGACTTATAGAAGTTAAATTTTAACTTGCATGTTATTGGAGTGATATATCACATATTAATCTATCTTCTTAGTTTTTTATAAAATGGCATACAAATGAAATAACAGGAGGATGTCTCCTCAAGAATTTAGAATCAACACCCTTTATTTGCATATTGAAGTGCTAGAACCAAGAATAGCAGAAAGAATCAGCGTATCAATTCTTTCGAGGAAAAAAAAATCAGTGTATCAAGCATGTGTCGTATTTGCTACAGTATCGATGTGCAACAGTACAAATATGACTTCCGTTGATTTAAACAGGATGATTACAGGAGACATTATAAACCTCTAACATTTCCAATTGATTTTATTGCGCCAAAAACTTAGTACCTAGCTAGCACAGCTTAATAAGAGTCTGTTGTACAATTCCCGGTAAATGTAAGAAAGAAGAAGCCGAGAGTCTTTCAACTCTCATCTTACAAGACTCATCTGGGCTCAAGTTCTGTGATCGGCGCTTCGTTTTGCGACGTTTTTCTTGAGTTGTGTCGGTAAAGCAGATTCTGCTCTGAATTTACATCTGAGCTGCAATCTCCCGGAACCAAAATGCAGGCCTGGACAAGGAAGGAAGATGGACTAGTGTACTACTAAGCATGATATTAACAGATGGCATCAATGGCCTATTCACGGTTTCGGCTGAACGCACAGTAGCCCAATGTGGATGCACTTCAGCACCTTGTCAACTGGATAGTGGCTTTCCAATGATGGATCGATCAACTCGATGGCTTTATCGCCAGTCCAGTGCTACCATGTTTGCATCAAATCATGGGTTAGTGTTCCATTTAAGTTATAGTTGGGAGAAGTTGGCTCAGCATGTAGTCACAACATATATGAGACATTACTGTAGAATGATTTTTTTTTCACTGACCAAAATCCACAATAGTTCTGGTTTCAATAGAAACCGAGACTAAAAATTTTAAGTCCCGGTTAAAAAGACAACGGGCTCTAGGACCTTTAGTCCCGGTTGGTGTTACCAACCGAGATTATAGATCATCTTTAGTTGATCTTTAGTCCCGGTTAGATTTTTGTCAAAATCTGTCGGTCGGCGGCTATTTTTAGTCTCGGTTTGTAACACTAACAGGGACTAAAGATCCTATCTTTTGTCCCGACTAGTGTTATAAACCGTGATTAAAGATTTAAATTATCTTCAGTTTCTTGGTAACACCAATTACGGGACTAAAGTGAAGGTGTTTTTAAACTGCGTAAGTTAAAAATATGGTTTGTTGTAAAGGAATGGAATTTTGTTGCATGATTCAAATGACCTGAAATTAATTTGAGAGGACCTGTAATTGGAAAAAGGGTGGTGTTGTGTGGGGGTGGGTGATTGAAGATAGAACTCAATTAATGTTAGTTATATGCCCTAGAGGCAACATGGAGATGTTGGATATCATGGTCAATATTTATGTATTTATGAATAAAGTGTTATTCAGTTCCATGAAATAGACATCTTGTATTGATCAATAAGTACGTGACTTATTTATGAGACTCTATATGTATGAATATATTTCTAAATGATTCCTGATCATATATCATATTATTGGAACTAATATGATTCTAAGATCGGCATGTCTATTGATTGATGATCATGTCTCATAGATCATGGGTATGGAGATACCAAATCAATAAACATGGACATATGTGTTGGAGAACACATTGTTGGATAGACCCACCATGAGACACTACAGGAATTAATGTGCCATTAGTTGGTCTCAGGTAGTGTTGGTACAAAGTCCTTAGACCTGAGATCACCATGGATTCCAACATGTGTAGTAGCCTACTTTGGGACTACCAAACGCTATTCCATAACTCGGGTAGTTATAAAGGTAGTTTTCGGGTTTGCTATGAAACATGGAGTGGATGTGAGTGATCAAGATGGAATTTGCCCCTCCTTTGGAGAGATATCTCGGCCCTCGAGGTAATGGATTATGGAAATGCATGGCGTACGTGCTAAGTTAATTGAGAGTCAATCAACAGATGATAATCCAATACGGTTCGAGTGAATGGTTAAGCTATTAAAGGGATGGCACACATCATGCCTATAGCTTAATTGGTATCGTGAGGCAAAGGGATTTGTGTACACATACAGTTCCGTGAGCCGATATTATATTCTTGTATACTATGGTGTCAATATGTGCCGCTAGGCGCCGTGCTGGACAATGCCTGCCCGAGTTGGACTCGAGCCGACGGTCGGCTAAGTTAGACTATAGCCAAAACCGAGTATACCTGAACCTATGTGGTCGCATACGCTTAAGGGGATAAGAACAGCATTCGAGTTGGACTCGGATACGGCTCGATCGGATAGGGATCCGATCGAATAGAGTCCTATGGGCTTACGACGTATGGGCGGCCAACTCGTGATATTCGGATGAGATCCGATTCAAAACGAGTCCTAATCGGCCACTAGTCCCGGTCGGCCAACTCTATATAAAGGAGGGAGGGGTGGAGAGCCGACACGTCAATTGCATTGGATTGAACCAAATCCGCAAGTCGCCGAGATCAATCTCCACGAAACCTCCCCACTTTCGAGCCAAACCCTAGCCTTGCATCGCGTGCTAGCACACGGGTGTTCGGCGTTCCGTCCTCGGACATAGATACCCATGAGAGGCGCCGCTACGTTGCACGCCTGTTCATCGGCCGTGGAGGAATTGGCCGCGGTCGAGCGCATCGAAGGAGAACACAGACGGACGACTGGATCGGCTACGACATCCAAGGGACCCATTGATTGGCGAATCGACTGTCCCCTAGAATCAGACACGGCTTGCGGGAATCGGCTACTTGTTCGGATTGGATAGCCATGATTGGTCATTTCACGCACACTTCAATCGGTAACAATCTATCGGCCCTTACTTGCAAGTGTTCCCGGTTTGCGCGGTAAAAGTTTTTGTTTTCGGCTAGCGTAGCCTCCGCGTAACCCTTCAATTACAAATTATCATATTGTTATTAACTAATGATTCTCAATATACAAATTTTTTTGTGAAATTGTTTTGGTGATAATATACAAATCGGAGGGATCTATAATATTGATAAGAACATCACTTCTTCGGACAGATAATATTCCTTCACTTGGACATGCAAGGTCCAATCACTATTACTTGTGTTCTTCGTTGCGTAGCAGAGATTAGCCTTCTTGGCGAGGTCAACCGGGTCTTTGTCTCTGTTGATAACTGTGAGAGTCGTGGTGCTAAGATTGTAGGCACGGATCTTTTGATCTGAAGCCGATCGGTGTGTCACTAGAACCTTCCGTGACTTAGCCTTTGTATATTTCAGCTTTTAGAGTCCGTCGTGTTGAGTTTGTGTTTGGGTTGAGGTCCCTCTACTTGGTTAGATCGTGATAGAGTCCAGTTCATGTGTTTCCTCCCTTTGTTTCCATCAAACCTTTAGCGGTCGCATCTAGTTTGTGTGCGTGTAATAAGTTTTTATTCGTATTATTCTCGTTTTGTCCTCTAACTTGGAGTCGGTTTTTAAAACAGCCATAATATTTACATACGGACTCCGATTGAGATGTTCCATATATGAAAATCGATCGTAAAATTTTTTGGATGCGTTCATCCCCTGCGTTGCTAGGTTTGACGATTTTATTTTTCCCAAAACTGCTCAGAAGATTGTCTTTTCGAGCCCCAAGCTTTTTTTCAATTCTAAGCGCGTCTTCCGCATTTTCCACCGGCCACGTCTTTCACTTGTTTATGCTCAAATTTTTCCGAGGTTACTTCTACGTATGCTCCTAAGTCAAGAAAAATATAGAAAAAGAAAAAGAAAAGTCAAATTTTTCCAAAAAAGGTCAACATCAGATCAAAAGAAAAATAGAGAGGGCAAAAGAGAAACAATATCTAGAGAAACACATAGAGATATACAATGTCTACGATTACCAAGTAAACTCGAGCTTCAAAAGGAATATGTTAATTATAATTTAAAATAATTTTATATCAGCATATGTTAATTATATATGATTATAATAATTTAATAATAGTTTTAAACTATTTTAAATATTATCTCATTAATTTTCTGATTTGATTAAATTTTAATGCATTACTTATTATTGTTTTAAATTAATTTGGCTCGATTTAATGGATTGTTTAATTTTATATCGGTTGTTAATTCTAGTCGGGACAAAAATAATTTGGAAATAGCGAGAAATTATCTTTAGCTCAGGGTTGATGGCTATAACTAGGACCAGGGACTAAAATAAATTAAAAATAACGGGAAATTATCTTTAATCCCAAGGGGGTGCAACCGACTAAAGATGAATTGAAAATAGTGAAAAATTATCTTTAGTCCCATTGGTGTCACCTAATCTGGACTAATATATCTTTAGTCTCGGTTGTCGGCACCAACCAGACTACAAATCCGAGGGTATATATATAATGCACACATCGTCTTCTACACCGATCCAACACTTAGCTATCTTCCTCTCTCAACTCTCTCTCCTTAGCTCTCTCCCTCCCCTCGCTCTCTCTCCCTTAGCGGTGGGAGGGGAGGAGATGGTGGCGGCGGCACCCTCCCCTCCGCATGATCCGGTGGGAAGGGAGGTGGTAGCGGCTCGAAGATGGCGCCGCCCCTACGGCTCGAAGGTGGCTGCGCGCGGCGCTTCGCAGAGATGGCGGCGGCCCGGTGGCTCGGAGGTGGTGGCGGTGCCTCCTCCCTTTCCTCCTCCTCTTCCTTGTCCTCTCTAGGAGCGACGGCGGCGGGGCGGGCGGGCGCGTCCTCCGTCGGATCTCGCCTAGGAGGCCGAATCCGGCGCTGTGAATTTTTTAAAAAAATTTTATGATGTTTTATACTTGAATTTGATATGTGATATATGTGTATCATTACTCGATATGTGAATATATGTGATGTTCATTACTCGAATTTGATATATGTGATGTATGTGAATTTTGTGATGTTCATTACTCGATATGGAGGATATTTGAGGATGTTAATTTGATATGTGAATTTGATTTCACAGAAAAACAATGAAAAACAACGAAAAACAAAAAAATATTTGGAGATGTGAGGAGCATAATATATAAAGAAGTAACATGAGCAAAATATTTAAAAATCTTTAATCCTGGTTAGTAACATCAGTTGAGACTAAAGATAGCGAAGCCAACCACGTGAAGCCGCCATCTTTAATCCGATTGGTGTTATCAACCGGACTAAAAATGGATCTTAGTCCCGATTATTTCAACCGGGACGAAAAATATCTTTACCCCGCTTTCGTAGTCCGGTTTGTAACCCAAGACTTGTAACGGACTAAAGTGGATTTCCCCAATCCTAAACCCTAAACCCTTTCCCCAACAATGAGATCAATATCTTGGTCAGAACCGTAGGAGCCAAAGTTTCTTCTTCCTGTGATGAGCTCTAAAACCAGGACACCGAAACTATACACGTCTGACTTGGTCGAATATTGTCCGTGCATCTCATACTCCGGAGACATGTATCTACTGTAGCAAGAACATAACTTTTTACTGCATGATTTATTGACTTCATTATTTTAAAGGATTGGGCATACTTACTAAGTCGCAGCGATACAGTGAGTGATAACTTGTGATTGATCCTTTTCGAATATCTTAGCTAGACCAAAGTCAGAAATCTTAGGCGGCGAAGACGAGCGCCCGGCGGCGAAGCACCCGACTGGCGGCGAAGCGAGGACCCTCCGCCTAGTGGCGAAGCTAATCAGGTTCTAACCATGCCGATTTTTCAGGGAGGCCCAACAAGCAGGATGGAATCTTTAGAGCCTAGGGTCAGGGTCAGGTTAATTGGGTCAAAAGACTACGTCCTTGTCATAAGGATGATTAAGTAATTTTCCAAGTATACAGAAACCCTCGGGTTATTGATATGGACCGTAAATCTATAAAAAGACCTCAAAGAGTGTATAATAGAGAATCCAATTTTTTAAATTACAATATATTTTTGTCCGTATTTTCACATATTTAAGGAAGCCTTTCTTTTCGTCATATGACAACAAATCGATTTCGTAGATGATGAACTAAGAGGAATGCCTGAAAAATAAATCTACTTTACTTACAAGCGGTCTCTTTAGTGGTATGTCTCAAAAATTAATTTTTATAGGTGGGTTTATACCACACGAGCTCCTCGACTATTATTACAAGTGTAATATTTTTGTTTGGCTGTAAAAATGAACCACTACCTGCGAAAATAGTTTTTTAGTAGCAATGATTTGCAAATTGAAGTGCAATATAGGAACCGAGAATAACATAAGGAATCAGTGGATCAATTCTTTCAAAAGAAAAACCAGTCTATCAAGCATGTGTCGTATTTGCTACGGATTCTTTGTGCAACGATGTAAACATGCTGACGTTGATTTAAACAGGATGACAGTAGGATACATTATTAACATCTAATAATTTCCACTTGACTTTGTTGAGCCGAAAACTCAAACACCTAGATAGCCAATAAGAGTTCGTTGTACAACTACCTGTAACGGTAACGAAGAAGAAGAGGAGATTCATTCGACTCATCTTACAAGACTTATCTGGGCACAAGCTCTGTGATCGGTGCTTCATTTTGATACATTTTCGTTGAGTTGTATGGGTCAAGCAAGTTCTGCTATATCTAGCACCAATCTCCTGAAACCAAAAGGCGGGCCTGGAGAAGGAAGGGAGACGGATTGTGCCACTAAGCATGACATTAACAGCAGACATCAATGGCCTATCAGTAGGTTTCGGTTGAACACAGAGTAGCTCAATGTGGATGCACTTCCAGCACCTTATCAACTGGATAATGGTCTCCGGCAATGATGGATCGATCAACTCGATGGCTTTATCTCCTTGTCCAGTGCTCCCATGTCTTCGTCAAATCAATGGGTTAATGTTCGATAAAACTTAAACGGGGAGAAGTAAGCCAATATAGAGGGAAAATATATATTACAAATTATATAGCGCAAACTGGAAAACTAGCGTAAGATAATGAACACGTTGAGATTTTCACGTCACCATGAGTAATTCAGACACCAATTTATGCATCATACAGTAGTTTTCAGGTTTACACTATATATGAAGTTTGCACTATATATTTTCACCGGTTTAGAAAAAAAGATGAATTAATATAGTGTCTGTGTACTCACAATATTTATGAGATCTCCTGAATATGTGGAAGCCCCTGCGTCAGGACGTGCAGAAGCTCATGGGCTGCATGACGCCATCTCGAAGGTTCATTTCCGCTTTCGACGAGCGTGGAGCACCATTCTTCAAGCTGATCGGGAAGGGAAAACTTCCAATGGTCGGATGAGGCCGGCAAGGCTTTGCCGACTTCAAATATCTCTTGACCACGCCCGCTAGTCCTCACCACTCTGAACCCCGAGGAAGATAGCTGCTTGTATGCCGTCGCAACCACGTCCGTCATCGTACAATGTTGGTTGTCGAACGTCCGAGGAAGGTCGCGCTTACCCTGCCCAAAGGCCTGTTTACTATGTATTCGAGGTCCTCGGCCGTCGAAGATGCGCTACCCGTAGGTGCGAGTAAGCTGTTGTATGCAGTCCTTATCACCACCAAAGCTAAGACACTACTTTCAAGCTCACAAGGTGGTGGTGATGACCGGGTTCCCCTTGGGAACATCATTCGAACCACGAGGCCCTTTGGACGGATAGTCAAGTGGGCCTTGGAGATCTGCGAGTTTTCCATCGACTACAAGCCACGCAACGCCATCGAGTCCCAAGTCCTTGCCGACTTCATGGCCGAATGGACGAGATCTAGCTCCCGCCGACCTCCGAGGCTCGGCCTGACTGGACCATGGGCATTTGATGGCTCAGCATTGATGACGCTAGAGCCGGCGTGCTTTTGATTTCCCAGAAGGGCATCTTAAGTATGTCCTCCAGTTGCTTTTCAAAGCGTCAAATAATGCCGCCGAGTACGATGCTTTACTCCATGGTCTTCGAGATGCTGCCAAGTCCATCAGCATCGACCGCCTTATGGTATACGGTGACTCGAAGCTAATAATTAGCCAGTCAACAAGGACTCGGTCTGTTTCGAGCGAGAAGATGGACGCCTATTGTGCCGAGGCCTGGAAGCTCGAGGGCAAATTTAGCAGCCTCGAGTTCCACCATGTTCTCCGTGACGCCAATTCGGTGGCGACCACCTCGGGCTATGTTCGGGTCTTCCCTTGAGCTTTTGTTTTGAAGGAGATCTTCGTCCACGAGTTACACAAACCATCGATCAAAGACTTGGAGCTTCCGAGCCTCGCCTCTCCACCCTTAGCCGAGTGCATGTGCTCACCATCATTGATGTTTTGAGTGACGGCGTCGAGATCTCATTGACTATATCACTACGAGGGTGCTCCTCCCAACAAGGCCATGGCCGAATGTCACTTGACACAAATGCAACACGTCTGCGGTGGGCTCTGAGCTGTTCAAGCGTGTGGCCTCCACCCGAGTACTCTTGTTGTGTGTTCCCGAGACCGTGGGATCCAAATCGATGAGATTCACTTGGGCGTATGTGGCAACCACGCAGGCGCTAGGACGTTGGTCGGCAAAGCCTTCCGTGCAGCTACTATTGGCCGACCACCAATGAGGACGCTAAGGAGCTAGTTCGGCGCTACCACGGGCAGTCGATTTTTTGCCAAACAAAGACCATCTCCCAAGACCGGCTCTCCAAACGATCCCGCCATCATGGCCGCTTCGTGTCTTCAGGGGATCAAATATGGCCGTCGCCCATTCCCAAAGGCACCAGGGTTCACCCACCTCTTTGTCGCAATCGACAAATTCACGAAGTGGATTGAAGTAACGTTGTTGAAAGCTTGCACCGTCAAGAAGACGGCCGAGTTCATCGAGGGCATTACATTCCGCTTCGGCGCCCCAGGAAGATCATCACCGACCTTTGACACGGAGTTCACCGGGAACAACTTTTGGGAGTTCTATGAAGAAAGATGCATCAAGGTCAAGTATGCCTCGGTGGCACACCCCTGAGCAAACGGGGCGTGCGAATCGTGCCAATGGCATGATCCCGCCAAGGCCTAAAGGCCGGTCTTGACCCACTCCAAAAGCATGAAGGCCTGCGTTGCGTGAGCTCCCACCGTGCTCCGGCCCGCACTCGCCAGAGCCGAGCCACGGGACGGTCCCCATTCTTCCTAATCTATGGCTCGGAGGGTTCTCCCGGTCGACATGCTCCACGAATCCCCTAAGGATTCGGCTCTACGATGAAGGGATGGGCGAGCATACGTGAGGGCCGAGGACATCGACACATCGAAGAAGAACGCATGGCGGCAACAATCCGATGGACCACTACAAGCAGCACTTCGCCGATATCATGACGGAACGTCAAGCGAGGTCCTTCAAGGTTGGCAACCTCGTGCTTCAAAGGGTGCTGTCCTCGGCCAAAGCATGAACAAGCTCTCACCTCCGTGGGAAGGCCCTTTCATCGTCTCCGCCACACGTCCGAGCTCCTTGCTGTGCCGATTCGCGAAGATGGACGGGGAAGTGCCAAACTCATGGAACATCGAACACTGCACCGATTCTACGCATGAACAGCTAAGTACCTAGCCCTCAATCCCTTCAATTCCGTAGTTTCGATTATGTCTTGACCTTTTCTTATAGCTTGGCTTTTCTCGATCCCCAACGGCTCGGGGCTCAAAAGCCTTTCTCGAGCAATATCGCCACGACGTTGATCCCTTTTCAGTGCAAAATACTCATGGCAAGCCCCCGAGTAATGCGAGCCTAGCTTATAGGCGAGGTTTCGCGTAGAAGATGTTCCACCCGCGGAGCTTGAGCCGCTTTCGGGGCTCATTCATTACCCGCTTTGATCGAACATGGTCGGCTCGACCACGAGTCCCTGCATCGCGACTTCATTCCTACCCGGGTCGGGCAGGGCGGGACCGGCCGTGCCCAGCTCAGTGCCGATGAATGAGCTCTGGGCTCTTAACGACTAAATCCATTGTGTACGACTAAGACGCGGGAGCTTCACTTGGAGTCACCTTGACAATGTCTCACGATGGCCCGAATCGTTCTACTCGAGGGTAGACACACGCAGATTGGTCTGATGACGATGACCTCGCGATCATTCCCTATGTACACGGACTAAGTGACCTTGCTCACCGAATGCCCGCCAGATCATGTCCCTGCTTTCGCCGCTTGGTCATGAGAGTTATACGTGTACGGATGATCACCGATCCTCCCCGCCCACCTATTCACCTCCCGCACTTGGCTGAGTCAATTCCAGTGCAGGCGATGAAGCCTTCGGATCCATCTGCTAAGGCCCAATGAACACTCGGCATCGAAGGTCGGTCATGTGGCAAATAGAAGGCTGTCTCTTCGCTGACCCGTTATGAACCGAAGGATCTTCTTGGAGTTTCTGATTGGCGCCCTCTAACTTGGTCTATAGATGGCCGAGATCGCTCAACAGATGTACTCCATGAGGCGTCCTTGAGTTTGACAGAAGCCTTCCTGGCCGTTTCGGTCCGTTGATGGCCTAAGTCACTCGGCGCAAACTACCCAGAAGGTGTCTTCTCCCCGAGCTCATTGCTTGCCCTTCGACTCGACTATTGAAGGATGACGCTGGGCGGGCCATCCTTCGGTAACCGCTTCGACGTTGGCTGGGGTACAGCTTATGTACCACACCAAGGACATGTGTAAAACTACCATCTTCGCCACGCCCAGCGAGGTCCTGAGAAGCTCCCAACCGTTCAGCGGGCGCGCTGGAGCACGTCGTCATTCGGATGGCCGACAATGTGTCCAGGTCGATCGCGGGCGAGGAGCCTTGGCCGCTCTCTCTGAGCAGATCTCCTGGCGCCACACGGACCGTCCTCAGGTTATCTCAAGCCGGGCCCACTCCAATGACGACGCATGCTCGCCGGCCAGGTTAGTACAAAGCTCGGTCAAAACACTGGAGTCTGCCACTAAGAGAAATAAAACGCCGCACTTATGGACAGCCTTACTTCTTCCTACTCGGCCTGAGCTTGGCTAGTTTGGCCGAGGGCTTCATCTATGGCTACCTTGGCAGCCACCACCTTCCTCTCCACCTCGACCACCCTTCCGACGCCGGCTGCCTCGGCATCGTGAAAGCTATGGCGGCCGTGTCCTGGAGGAGGGCCAGCTATGCCGTTGGAGAGCACGCCTCCTTGACGCTTAAGGGAGGACAACCCTTCAATGCAAGGGGTTGATGGTCGAGGGTTCCCTATCAACGATGCTAGTCGGCGCTCATGCAATGCCGATGAAATAAAAACACAACAAAAATGGACTCACCCGGTGGAGGTCAGAACCCACGCACTCCCGGCGGATTTTAAGGGTGGGCTCTAGCGCTGCGTCCCCCACCTCCTCGCGTGTGCTTGGCTCCGCCTCCATGGAAGCGATTAGTTTCCGCTTCCACTTCCGGAGTCGGAGATCACCTCGAAGATGCGCATCTCCGCAAGATCCACTTGTGGCAAGAAGACGCCAACATCCCGCCATGGCATCAACACGTGGCAGTGAGGCTCTAGTAGAAGAACAAAAGAAGAAGCATCCGAGTAAAGGATGAAATTCAAGACTTACCCATTGGCGACGGCCTGGAGTTCTGCTCCCTGCTCCAACCCTTGCTTGGAACTCAGCGACGAGACCATACGTCCCTAGAACGCTGAGAAAGCGTAAGGTTGTCAGGAGCAGTGGTGGGAAGTTTTGAGGTTTTCTTTCAAACTGAAGGAGTAGATGGCGTAAGAAGAAAGGGACCTGGAATGACCAGGTTTAAATAGGGAGCAATGATGGGCTTAGTGGTGTAATTCTTAGAAAACGTGCCTAGTGTCATTTATGACAGGCGCGGAGCATTCGTAGCTCCCCGCCTCTTCATCTTCCTGCCTTGCCATGTTGCCCAGGAAAAACCTTTGACTCGTTGGATCCTCCGAACGGCAACGGCGCCCGCATGGCTTCCGTCTCCCGTCCCATCCCGTCACGTAACGTTACGCTGGTTTTCGCGCCCTCAGCGGGGCGTGACAGAACTCTGCACAAGGATCTCAGAAGATCTCTTCTTTGACTCCGCCCGACCGCCGCCGGCCTTCGGGTCGGACTTCAAGGACTTGTGTGGGGCTTCCGAGCTAGCGCACCGTCGGGGGGTCGGGACTACTATAGGCCTTCACGGGCGATAGTCCTACCGCATCGTTGACCTCCACCCCGGGCGCGGGCATTCACCGACTTGGGAGGCGGCCCCGGGCTTCCCCCGGTCAGTGGCGGGACTATTGTAAGCCTTCGGGTGGTAGTCTCGACCACATCACCGACTTCCACCGCCTCGGGGCAATGGACTCGACGATTCGGGCGTTGGCTTCGGCCACCTGGTAGGGATCGGGACTACTTAGGGTCTCACGCGCAAGAGGTCCTGACCGCGTAGCCACCTCCACCGCCTCTAGGGCAGTGGCCTGACTGGGCACCGGCTACTGCACTCGGCAGTCGGGACTACCCGCTGCTCGGCGGTGGTCCCGGCCAGCACACCGAATACCATCCGCCTTCGGGCTGTGGTTTCCTTAAGTACGTTCGTGACCTCCGGGCCACGATGAAGGCAACATAGGGACCACTGTATAAGCCGTGGAGCGAGTCTGTGGATCCAAAAGAACCTTTGTTAGGTCCTGCAATGCTCTGTGTCGAGGGGTGAACGGAAGACACTCTTGACGATTTGATCCTAGGCTCGATGTGCCATCCGACCCTAGGCTCGGGGGCTACACCTTCCAGTGCACCTGCGGTGCACTGTAAAACCAAGAAGTCCCAAAGCTTCGACAACCCGTGGAACTAGCACTTTGAAGAAAACTTGACCCTAAGGCCGAATGTTCCATTCGCCCTTAGACTCGGGAGTTACACCTTGAGGTGCACCTAGGCGGTGCACTCCGCCAAAACCTTGGTCTCGATGCTTTGAGATCCTCCAAAACAGAATAAGAAGAAACTCTGATCCTAAGGATGGATGCTCCATTCCTCCTAAGCTCGGGACTCCGCTGTGGGGGTGTCAGCCTCAGGGGTACCCCAAGGACTGAGTCAAAGTCCACCGAAGTGAAACGAGAGTCCTCGGGACCGTGGTCGATGGTCCACCCCCTTCACGGGCCGGACGTCCCAGACATTTCCCGAGTTCGACCTCGGTCCTCCTCTCTCTCGACCCCGATTCCACAATCCGACCTCGACTGTCGGGACAAGACTTGGCGCGTAAGGAGGAAGAGGGAGGAGACAACCAACATAGAGCCGACGTCACCCGATAACACAGTACAGGCATCTCCATCGGGGGAGGGATCCCAAGGCAAGTGAGAGAGCACAAGACGCCCATGGTGTATAGGACCTAGCAGACCATCTTGTACCTTTTCAGATGTTGTTTGTACTCACCTTTTAGCATATTAGAAATAACTTTCTTGGCTCCCAAGCTCTCCCTGTTCCCGCCCCCCTTGAGCTATAAAAGGAAGGGCAGGGCGATGAGGCCAAGGGGAGAGAGACATCTTCATTCCAATCGAACTCTAGCATTCTCATTCTCAGTTCTTGGCCAGCTTGTTCTAAGCCCCAAGAACTCACCCTTGTAACTCTTGTTCATCATACACCCCAAACATAGAACACTAGACGTTGGCCTATTATCCTTCAGGAGGGCTGAACCAGTATAATTCTCCGTGTCTTTGCTCTTTGGCTCGTCTTAGGACCCAAGTCAACCATTCGATCCATCAGAGGACAGCTTCTCTACCATTCTCTTTCACCTCCTTGGCACTCCTCTTTGAGGACTGCCGACCCACTCGTCGACAACCGATGAGTTCATCGGTGACGTGCCTTAATTATAGCTCGATAGAGATAATGATCTCATCTGATTGGGCTTAATTATAGCCCGTCATCAATGATCTCATCAGTGACGGGCTTTAGATTAAGCTCGATAGAGATGGAATTTTTCCATCGGCCTTTATGCGTCGATTTAGATCTCATGTGTGACGGGTTTTAGATTAAGCCCGATTGAGCCCATCATAGATGTGCTTCCAAATGATTTAGGAGAGCATGTGGATTCAGATCTATACATTAGCATGAAAAATTTCTAAGTCCTCACTCACTTAGAACCCTAGCGCCACCGTGTCTCGCCAACATCATCCCCGAGCACCGTCATCCCGAGCTCGAGCGCAGCAAAGCCCCGGAGCTCCACCGGTCCCCAGCCGTCATCGTCCCGGGAGAGCCGTCGTCCTCGAGCGCCGTTGTTCCCGAGAGCCGCCTCCCGAGCTCCAGTTCTCTATATATTTTCAATTGTCCGAGAGCCCCGATCGTTGTTTTCAAAGCAACAAAGCATATGGTTGTGCGATTTGATGCTCTATCAGTGGTTTCTTAATCTTCGACGCGTTAGTTCATGAATTTTTGATATATGAGATTAGCATGTATTGTGTTCTATTGTGGATGCAAGGCGAAAATCCTAAAATTTATTTATATATGCATGCTATATGTATTTTTGCCATGAGATTAGCATGCTATGTGTATTTTCCAACTGCAGATAAGCCAACTATGCTATGTGTATACGCCGCATGATTAGCATGCATGCTAAAATTTATTTGATATAATGCATGCTATGTGTATTTTTATGAGATTAGTATGCTATTTGATATATGAGATTAGCATGTATTGTGTTCTATTGTGGGTGCATGGAGCTAGAAATCCTAAAATTTATTTGATATACGCATGCTTGTGTGTATTTTTATGAGATTAGCATACTACGTGTCCATATAAAAGCTTGTGTGTTATATGTCTTGTGTGAGCCTATATGGCAAAAATAAATTCAAAGATTCAAAAATAAATTCAAAGATTTATTCTCCTTCCTTTCAAAAATAAATTCAACGATTCTTCTCCTCTCTCCTCTTCTTCTTTGATTAAAATATTTTTTTATTTTGTGATTTTGTAAGCTTTTAGACGATGTCTCGGTACGATGAACCAATGTCGGCGACAACTAGTGGGTCCACAAGGACACGGGCTGCTAGGAGCGGAAATAAAATCCCAAAGGAATGGTATACCATAACAGAGGTGGACCTCCTAAGAGTGTCGAATCACTCCCAAGAATGTGTGCAAGAAGTTCAGTCGATGCAAGATAATAGGTAACGAGACCTTCAACATTTTGAATGATCACATCAAGGACGTGTCGGACGTCGAGAAGGAAACCGCTTGGCTGAAGTTCAAGGAGAGCTTCAAATATCCTGCCGTCGATGAGGAGAACCTAAAGCAGACGGCTTTTAAGACGATGGGACATGCTTGGAAGAACTTCAAGTCCAAGCTGGTCGGCGAATATGTATTCAACCCGAGCACTCGGAGCCATTTGGGAACTTCCCATTCATCACGCTAGCCATGTTGGAGCGGTTCTACGGAAGAAATCAACCCCCAAATCCCGAGCCGGAGCCAAGCTTATCGGGCACCCGTGCTTGGAACTTGCACCCTGCACCACTGGCACCGGAAGGATATGCTAGGAAGCGGAGCAATGGCAGAAGAGGATGAAGCGACAGAGGCATCGAACATGCCGCCGTCATTTGCGATATCCCGCACCCACGAGCAAGGAGCTGGGCAAGGGCAAGGGCAGTGAATAACAGCGACGGAACAATCACTTTGCCAAATGCCCAAGATCAAATAGTGTACAAAAATATTGCAAGTGTCTTATCTTACTATGTTTCTTTACATCTATCGTTCTCTCGATTTATACCAAACTAACTTGTACTGGCAGAAGAGTTGGTTGCCATGAGACGTCCTCCCAAGAGTCCTGCTCTTCTAGACGCGAGGATGATATCCTCACTCAAGCGTAGGGCACCGACGCAACATGAGGATGACGCAGGGGCATTGGCTCACCTGTCCCTAGAAATATGGATTTCTAGAATACGGGCAAGACAGGAAGAAGCGGAGCCTCACTAAGGCGGAGAAGGATGCACGCCTGGTTGAGAGGATCCGAGCAGACGGTGAGCTAAACGAGCTCGAATTTGATGAGAAGCTTGGCCAAGTGGAAGCTGAGGGATTAGGGAACAGACTGCAGCCAAGCAGCAAACCGCCAAGGCTACCGCTACTCCGCACCAAGAGTCCAATGCAAGGCGGAGTAGTTGCGCATCAACCGAGGCGGCGAAAAATCCACCACCAATCCCACCTTCGTTGACCATATACACGGTGGAAGAACGAATGGGCCAATTTGCCACACCCACCAAACAAAAGATCCTAAGCCTAGGAGCTACACGTGAAAGTTTTATCCAATGGACCGAGGAGCTCATTGAAATCAAGTTGACTTCAGAGGTCGCCCCACGCACCGAGCACTCCTCAGCCGCTAAAGCGGCACCTACTCCTTCGCCCTCCAGCTCCTGCTCATGGCATTCCACAAGTTGACATGGAGGCCGAAAGTACGGTGATCATTAATCTCCCACCAGTTGAAGAAATCCAGAAGATGCGTTCCCTCTCCTGTATGCAGATGACTATCAGAAAACCTGCGGCAAGGAGGAGAGGAAGATTGAAAGACAAGGTGCAGGGCCGCATCTAGCTCAAAAGAAGCTAGAGATGGACAAGAGCATTGCTCCGGGT